>OX336390.1:509627104-510827104 GCA_946902985.2 Meconema thalassinum | reverse complement strand
ACTCAGGCGACCTCGTGCAGAGCGCAATGTGTATAGAACTTGACAGCGCAGATGGTTGAGCTGGAAATCAGTGAAAGTAAAATCGCCAGCTAACGGGAGTTTTAAAAACGTGTGACCGTGCTGAAGTGTATTCTAGTTCGTTGAGCATTCTACGTGAAGTAGAAACGTGTTTAATAGGGCTCAGACATGGTCTTAAACATGTAATAATTTACCTCTGCGACTGTGTGTCTACAGCAATTAACGGGCCATGCGGATGGATACTTTTATAACCACGACCGCGAGCTCAGCCGTGATGTGTCACGAAACTCTGCATATAATCCGTCGTGGAAATGCAGCCTAGATTTGATTCACTCTTCACTGTGATTATACTTTTTGAAAAGAGTACATTCTCAAGCAAGGTGTCAAGGGGAAGGGACAATATGAAGCTTATATCCACTACGATGGTAGGCTAAATTGATTTAAGAATACTGCATTAGCAGGGTACAGCGGGGACTTGTCGAAGGCAACTTTCATTTAGCATGAAGTGTGCACGCGACTCTCGTGTCGAGAGGGGCCGCGTCGACCCTCGTGAACTTGTTCACACGCGCGTTCTCATATTGGAACTTGTTAGTGACGGTTCGAGTTCACCTTCGCGTCGTGACGAGTTGATAAACTGTGTGCGGTCCTTCCGTTGGTGTTCGAATATGTATGGGAAGATATCGCCAGGATATGTTGGAACTATTTCGACCGACCGGGTGTTGTTCGAGCCTGGGAGGACTTTAGTTCGTTCTATGGAAACCCAGTTGAAGTCCAGCATATTTTCTGTTGGTCCGGAGCTGATTATGGCCAACGATATCCTTTTTTCCTCATCTAGATTCGCCAAAGGTACTGATCACTTCAACTTGTTACAGTAGTGTAGCGTGGACATTTATAAATACCACTTTGCCATATTTGATTTTGTAGTTTAAATGGTTGAGTAGAAAGTGCAGGTTCGATGTTTATTTCGAGACTGACCTTCTATGATGCCAGGATTTTGACTCATAAAAATGAGTGCATCCTTTGTGTAATTTTGATGAATAAATTAATAATTTCAGTAGTATTTTACAGTATTTAAACTAAGATGCTCATTCTTATTTGTCGAGAAGCAAATGTAGGAGGAAGATTTACAGTTTTTCTTGTGTAAGAACATTTTTAGTAACGCAACTTTCTTTTGAGAACTTTGGTTGAGTTTTCATATTCTAGTGCATTGTTCTTTAAGCACTTTCGCTTGGATTATCGTATTCTTTGGAGGGGAATTTTCCTTTTCGTATTTTGATTAAGATATTAGGAAGTTTTCGGACCCAGTTATTCTAAATGTTACTTCGAGTCCTTGGACTATATTTTCTTCAGTTTTTTTTAATAACAGATTTAACTTGTGTTTTCTGAGCGTGATTTTCGAAATGGATTGCCTAATGGGTCATTAGTCGCTTAGCCTTTGTTGCTAACCTAGATCCATGCTGTAGGTCTAATCCATCGACATTTTCGCGTTCGGGAAATTCAGGGAGGATCTTATTTTGAAATTGAATTTATTTTTTTATAGACCTCTTTACAACCTCTGTTTGTGTGGTTGGGCAGCGTTATATACAGTTTATATATTTTTTTTTTTTGAAGTTAACACTGGATTAAATTGATATCATTGCCTTTAGTGCCATAGTTTTTTCTATTAAGAGGGTATTTGAACGACATCCAAAATTGCGAGGATAATCCCAGGGACGACTTACTATAAGTCATACGTTTAAGAATTATGGATCTTGTAATAAATCAATGTAAGGCAAGTTTTTAAAGTTAGGTGGAATATTTCTGAAATCCACTGGGCTTTGTTGGTAATCTGTTACGGGATCATATTTTTCGAATTCAGGATTTTTACCATAAACAGCTGATTTGCATAATTGTGGATTTATAACAGTAAGGCTCCTATTATAGGTGCATATTGGTCTTTAGAGAGGCATGTACTATGAGTAATGTCTTTGTGTTTAAGTATATTGATGCAATGCTTTGTAAAGCATATTTTTCTTGTTGAGGATTGAGCTAGGTGTGCCAATCAGGATTAGATTGATTGGGGTTTTAACCCAGAGAGAGGTGTTGTTTTAACCTAGTATGGTTAATAATTGGTCATTGTTAACTTTATCGCTGTTATCGTGAAAATGCCTGTGTGAAGATTAATATTTTTCCGAGCAGTATTATTGGGAATCTTGAGTGGATATTCGGTTAAATATTTCCAGTAAAACTAATATAACAATTTTGTCATAAGATGTATGTTTAAAAAGGAAACCGATAACTATTTAAGACTGACTTTACAATTAATTTTGCTTAGCTTAACTGTTCGGCAGAATTTCCCTAAAACAAGAATTGAAATAATATTAAACAGAAAGGAATGTCGTGACTTCAAGTCAGTAGGAAGGGAATAATTGAAATTATTCTGGAATTTTGTGTAAATTATATTCTGTAAATAGGCCATGTGAATTTCTTCATTCAATAACAAGAACATGTAAAGTTACTGAAGATGTCGTGTAGGATTAGTAATTATAACCAGGATATTTTTGTATAAGATGTTATTTCCGTTAAGGAACCGAAATTAATTTAATGTATTCAAGTCTTATAATATTTCTCTTTTTGTGAATGCTTACCCTATGGGATTGATCATCATTGTTATTATTAATATGCCTTATATTTTAATCAGCTAAAAGTTAGTTGTGATAATGGGTAATATATATAATTTTTTTTCTGGAAGATAATCCAATATAATCAATGAGATTTTTTTTTGATTGGTCGTGGTATCGACGAAATTGATATTTCTTCTGTCTTGTTTATTCTTACAATAAATCACTTTACTACTTGGTTTTAATTATTGCGTGATGCTTTATAGAGGTGATGGAAGGGTGTATTAAGGGGGCCATCGCTAGGTATTTTAGTGTTTACCACACCTTTGAGATTCTTTCTTCCTCTTGAAGAATTCTCGTGTTTTGAGCTAGTTTTTTTTTCTTTTTCTGAGCCTTGGTCAGTCTTAATACATCCTGTTAGGTATTCGAGTGGCCCTATTATCCCTGTGTCTGTTGGTAGAACTTGGGGGGGTCTTTAGAGCCGGGGCATTTTCAGGTTCTACGATCCAGCTGCTATCCAGGGATTCAACAGGTATTGGTAGGTAAAAGGGTACATTAGGTGGCGCCCAGCTCAGGGGCTTCGAAAAACTGGAATACCAGAGCGAATACCAGGGAGTTGAATGCCATAATTCTGCCAAAATTGAAACTGAAAGTACAAAGTGGAAATTAGTTTTATGATCATGTAACACAGATCGCGAATTGGAACACCGTGTTTCTTGTGTGACTATGAATCAAGGCGATAAAATAATGGTGAACCAATATTTTGGCACGAACTATTGGAATTCCTATGGAACAAAGCAATTACGAGGATACTCGAGCTACTTGACCCACAAGTGGTATTGCAACCATTATTAATTTTTATTTTATTTTATGTATTGGAGTGGTGCCACACGCTTTGTTAATAATTTGTTCTACTTGTTTCCGGCTGATGATCATTGCTGACATCATTAAAAATAGAAGTATTTGTAGTAAATTTAAAATTTAAGTAATGGTAGAATCATAGACCTTCACCGATATAAACCAACACGCACTTGTATATGGTCGATCCCAAATGAAATGGGGCACTTTGTGTTTAGACATAAGTTTATTTTAAGGTAACGCCAGACAATCAGAATGAGCATATATGGTAAATGGTGGTTGTTTGTGGATGTTCTCGCTGTGCTTTGTTGGTGTGGTATTCTTATTTCTTGTGAAGTGTAGTGAAGCATGTCTGAAGGTAATATGGTGACTGTTGGTGACGTTAAGAAGATGTTTGAAATTATTCAACATAAAATGGACAATTTGAATCAGGACATAGAAAATATTAAGGTCCAAACTAGATCTGCATTAGACCATATGTCTGAAACTGTGCAGGGTGCAGTTGCTGAAGGCATCAGGGGGGAAATTGATACTATGCAATCCTCCTTGAAGGCTATCAATGACAGTTCTAAAAGGGTAGAAAAGAAGGTTACCAGTGTAGAATCTAATATCGAAGATATCCAGGATGATAATAGAAAAACTCAACTAGATATCAGTACACTACGGGCTAATGTTGGCTTGGTACAGGTTGCCCAAGAAAGAATCCAAACTAGTCAAACATCAATCCAAACTAGTCAAACATCAATGCAAAATAGTCAAACTTCAATGCAAACAGATCTTAACAATATCCAAACTAGTCAAACTTCAATGCAAACAGATCTTAACAATGTTCAGACTAGTCAAAGGGGAATTGGGGAAACTGTAAAGGATGTAAACTCTAATGTAAGGATTATGCAATCCCAAATCAATGATTTAAGAACAGATGTGGGATTAATAGAATCCAGTCAAAATAAAATGGAGCTAGAGGTCCGAAAAATCGAATCTAGTCAAAATCAGACGGAGGTTAAGTTAATGGAGCTAGAAAAATCTAATAAAGAATTTCAAGTTGAGATTAGACTAGACTTTGAAAAGAGTGTGAAGCTCAGTAAAAAAAAATTAGAAACACTTCAGCTGCAGTTTTCCCATGACACTAATCAGACCCAGAATAGCCTGGAACAGTTGAAATGTGAAATGGGGACACTCCGAGCTCAAGTCACTGATCATACGAAACTTCTCAGGGATGATTTTGACATCGATTTGAAAGGGATCATAAGTGATAATATTGTAACATTTCGTCAAGATATTATGAAAATTAATGAGGAATGTTTTAAAGTTGAGAAATCTAAGTTAGAATCTAAACTTGCCACTGGTCTTGCAACTAATAGCAAAGACATAATAAATGTTAGGGAAGATCTAAGCAAAAGAATGGATGGAATTCAAAATACTCAGGTTAATAACATATCCGATTTAGAGAAGCGTATTAACAGTGTTGAAACTAAAGTCGACCAAAGTAAGATAGAGTTAAATGAGGTCAGGGAGAAGAAAACTTCCGAGATTAATGAAATTAGAAAGGGTCTCGAGCAAATTAATCTAGAGGGGCATATCAGTTTAGATACTCTAAAAGATCAATTGCGATCACTTTTACAGTCCGATTTTCGAGTTGTAGTTGAACAACCTGAAGTGATAGTACCTGATGGTAGGGAAAGGATGATACAGGAATCTTCCAACAACGAACCCAACGTTCGGCTCAGTCAAATGGAACATTCGAGTCCCATTCGAACAAGCAGGGAAACTTTTAGTTCTCCGAACCCCAACGTAGGCGTGGGTGACTATACTTCGAAATCATCGGAAAGGACACCGAATGTAACCATAATACGAAATTTTGATGACAAACCTAGGAAGTTTAGCAATTTGGATGGAATGACACCAATCGAATTTGTCAGGACATTAAGAGATTACTTTTTGGAGTCACATGTGCCACGTGAGCGTGAGCTACGTATGGTGGAAAGGTTTCTCACCGATGCTCCGTTACAATGGTTCAGGGCTTTTCGTTACACATTTGACAACTTTGAGCAGTTTTCGGAAGCCTTCATACAAAGATTTTGGTCGATCGAGGTCCAACAGAATGTGAGATCAGAAGTCTATTCACGCAAGTACTCCAGTACAGGACCAACCAGCTACGCTGAATACTTTGCGTGTCAGTTAGCAAAACTCCGTTTTCTTCAGCCGCCATTAACCCAGGAAGAACTCCTTGAAGCTATCTCACGTCAATTGCCTGCGGAAGTAAGGAAGTCAATTATTTCTTCCGGAGTATCGTCTTTAACGTCGTTAGATGACCTGTTACGTCGATTAGATCACATGAGTATGATGACGCAACCTACTATAGTCAAAAATGCCAGGCAGGAATCGAAAGTTGTAAACGCGGTAATGATGAACCGTACACAGCAGACGGATCGTTTCGAACAAAGAAGAGATGATAGAATAGGTCCTATTAGAAATACCCATCAGGAAGAGAGGAGATGGGAAAACCAACGTAGGGACGCCCAGGAGAGGCCTTGGCAACGTCGCTACGAGGAGAGAAATTTTTATCGAAGAGATAATGATCGAGACCGGAATGATCATCGAGAAACGCCTTATGATAGGAATTACAGATATGATCAAAATAATCGAGATAACAGATACAATAGGAATGATAGAGATACCCGAGACAATAGAGATAACAGACAAAATCAAGGGTACTCGAGATACAACAATTATCGAACGGAGGCGTCCGATAAAAAAGTGCAACAGGAGAGGCTCAAGAGAGGGCGAGATAAGTCCACGGAGGTTGGACGAAGAAAATCGAAGGAAAGAAAGGATGAAAATCTAGATAAGTCACAACCCAGTACTAGCAGAGAAGGTCGGAGTTCAGAAAGAGCTCCGGATCGAGAAAAATAAACGCCAATTTCCGGGCGAAATTAATAACTGACGTTGCCACGCATTCCTCTGATATCACGATTTTTGAAATATTTGAAGCTACTGACGAAGACCTTTTATTTGAACCAGAAACGAAACCGAGAGGAAGGATAGTTGAACTTCCCGTTATTGATATACTAATTGGTCTACAACATTGTAAAGCCTTGATGGACACAGGTGCTATGATCTCTATAGTTGACGAGGACTGTTTTGAAAGATTGAAACCAGAAAACCAATTTACCATTCTTCCAGCATCTCCAACAAAAATTCGTGGGATATTTAAGGATAAAACTATGAAATGCAAAGTGCAGATTCTAATGAAATTCTGGATCAATGAGAGAAGTTATGAACATATTTTCATAGTCGTTAAGAATATTAATTTTGACGTCATACTAGGCATCGATTTTATTACTCAAGCTAGAGCAATCATCGACATGGACAAAGGAATAATAAGATTCAAGGAAGAAAGTACAGAGGATGTAGTGATGGAGGAAATGGATGGAAACGAAATTAATAGAGATATCCCTAGAATGGAAATCCTAGATCACGTGTTATGGCAGAAATTAGCAAGTTCGCGAGAATTTACTGTCCTGAGGATCATGCGAGCTGGGTGAAGTTCATCCCACTCATGGAAAGATGCATGAATTCCACATTCCATGAGAGCTTATCAGATATACCTATGGTTGTTCACCATAATAAGAGGCCAGAAAGAGCCTGGACAGAGATCGTGAGATTTCTACCTAAGGACAGGGAGCCTACAGTCCAAGAAAGAATTAATTCAGCTAGAGAAAGCTTGATGGATGCAGCCGAGAAGCGGCATAAACGAATCAGAAATAAAAGATATCGGCCACCGATGAGAGTAGGCGAGATGATTCTCGTCAAGAAACCGACGAAAGCAGATGTGGCTAAGAAGCAATTCACCAAGTTTTCCTATGTCTTCCACGGACCCTATAAGATTGCTAGGTCGTTCGGAAATAATTGTT
The DNA here is from genome assembly GCA_946902985.2 of Meconema thalassinum. Classification (NCBI taxonomy): domain Eukaryota; kingdom Metazoa; phylum Arthropoda; class Insecta; order Orthoptera; family Tettigoniidae; genus Meconema; species Meconema thalassinum. Next base: position 510,819,711 of record OX336390.1, on the reverse strand, counting down.
ATGAGGTAGTAAGCCTAAATGGAAGAGAAATGATAGGTCGTTTCAATGCAAAGAACCTGAAAAGATATGTGCAGAAGATAGACTGAGTGTTGACTGAATAATGCTACATATGCCGAGATTACCTGGAATGGTGTAAATAAAAGTTGAGGAGACTTTTATTTAAGGTATCAAAGGGAAAATGCACCATTATTCATAAAAGGGCTTAAGTACAGACATGATTACAGTATTTTGGGAACACCCTGTAACTTCCTAACTTGCCTCTGAAGTCGATCATAACAGCTGGTCTGCAGCAAGAAAAAGCCATGCTATCAAGAAAGAGATCGGCAGAGCTCGTGTTTCCGACGAGAAATCCGAAGCTCATCGATAATAACCATGTTGACTGTGTCTAACACCATATCGATCGATTCACCTGAGAGTGATTAATACAAATTAATGCATATTTAGCGCTTTATGTAAGCAGATACATGTGTCTATATGTATATTTCCATGGCAGAAAGCTATTATTAAGAAAGCCATTATTAAGAAAGTATGAAGAACAGAAGATGATATGTTAACTCACTGCTGATTACGTTTCGACTGCGATATATTTCGTATCGAGGCATGACGTGTGTGGTAGTGGGGGAAGCAGATGTGAGACTCAGGCGACCTCGTGCAGAGCGCAATGTGTATAGAACTTGACAGCGCAGAGGGTTGAGCTGGAAATCAGTGAAAGTAAAATCGCCAGCTAACGGGAGTTTTAAAAACGTGTGACCGTGCTGAAGTGTATTCTAGTTCGTTGAGCATTCTACGTGAAGTAGAAACGTGTTTAATAGGGCTCAGACATGGTCTTAAACATGTAATAATTTACCTCTGCGACTGTGTGTCTACAGCAATTAACGGGCCATGCGGATGGATACTTTTATAACCACGACCGCGAGCTCAGCCGTGATGTGTCACGAAACTCTGCATATAATCCGTCGTGGAAATGCAGCCTAGATTTGATTCACTCTTCACTGTGATTATACTTTTTGAAAAGAGTACATTCTCAAGCAAGGTGTCAAGGGGAAGGGACAATATGAAGCTTATATCCACTACGATGGTAGGCTAAATTGATTTAAGAATACTGCATTAGCAGGGTACAGCGGGGACTTGTCGAAGGCAACTTTCATTTAGCATGAAGTGTGCACGCGACTCTCGTGTCGAGAGGGGCCGCGTCGACCCTCGTGAACTTGTTCACACGCGCGTTCTCATATTGGAACTTGTTAGTGACGGTTCTAGTTCACCTTCGCGTCGTGACGAGTTGATAAACTGTGTGCGGTCCTTCCGTTGGTGTTCGAATATGTATGGGAAGATATCGCCAGGATATGTTGGAACTATTTCGACCGACCGGGTGTTGTTCGAGCCTGGGAGGACTTTGGTTCGTTCTATGGAAACCCAGTTGAAGTCCAGCATATTTTCTGTTGGTCCGGAGCTGATTATGGCCAACGATATCCTTTTTTCCTCATCTAGATTCGCCAAAGGTACTGATCACTTCAACTTGTTACAGTAGTGTAGCGTGGACATTTATAAATACCACTTTGCCATATTTGATTTTGTAGTTTAAATGGTTGAGTAGAAAGTGCAGGTTCGATGTTTATTTCGAGACTGACCTTCTATGATGCCAGGATTTTGACTCATAAAAATGAGTGCATCCTTTGTGTAATTTTGATGAATAAATTAATAATTTCAGTAGTATTTTACAGTATTTAAACTAAGATGCTTATTCTTATTTGTCGAGAAGCAAATGTAGGAGGAAGATTTACAGTTTTTCTTGTGTAAGAACATTTTTAGTAACGCAACTTTCTTTTGAGAACTTTGGTTGAGTTTTCATATTCTAGTGCATTGTTCTTTAAGCACTTTCGCTTGGATTATCGTATTCTTTGGAGGGGAATTTTCCTTTTCGTATTTTGATTAAGATATTAGGAAGTTTTCGGACCCAGTTATTCTAAATGTTACTTCGAGTCCTTGGACTATATTTTCTTCAGTTTTTTTTTAATAACAGATTTAACTTGTGTTTTCTGAGCGTGATTTTCGAAATGGATTGCCTAATGGGTCATTAGTCGCTTAGCCTTTGTTGCTAACCTAGATCCATGCTGTAGGTCTAATCCATCGACATTTTCGCGTTCGGGAAATTCAGGGAGGATCTTATTTTGAAATTGAATTTATTTTTTTATAGACCTCTTTACAACCTCAGTTTGTGTGGTTGGGCAGCGTTATATACAGTTTATATATTTTTTTTTTTTTGAAGTTAACACTGGATTAAATTGATATCATTGCCTTTAGTGCCATAGTTTTTTTCTATTAAGAGGGTATTTGAACGACATCCAAAATTGCGAGGATAATCCCAGGGACGACTTACTATAAGTCATACGTTTAAGAATTATGGATCTTGTAATAAATCAATGTAAGGCAAGTTTTTAAAGTTAGGTGGAATATTTCTGAAATCCACTGGGCTTTGTTGGTAATCTGTTACGGGATCATATTTTTCGAATTCAGGATTTTTACCATAAACAGCTGATTTGCATAATTGTGGATTTATAACAGTAAGGCTCCTATTATAGGTGCATATTGGTCTTTAGAGAGGCATGTACTATGAGTAATGTCTTTGTGTTTAAGTATATTGATGCAATGCTTTGTAAAGCATATTTTTCTTGTTGAGGATTGAGCTAGGTGTGCCAATCAGGATTAGATTGATTGGGGTTTTAACCCAGAGAGAGGTGTTGTTTTAACCTAGTATGGTTAATAATTGGTCATTGTTAACTTTATCGCTGTTATCGTGAAAATGCCTGTGTGAAGATTAATATTTTTCCGAGCAGTATTATTGGGAATCTTGAGTGGATATTCGGTTAAATATTTCCAGTAAAACTAATATAACAATTTTGTCATAAGATGTATGTTTAAAAAGGAAACCGATAACTATTTAAGACTGACTTTACAATTAATTTTGCTTAGCTTAACTGTTCGGCAGAATTTCCCTAAAACAAGAATTGAAATAATATTAAACAGAAAGGAATGTCGTGACTTCAAGTCAGTAGGAAGGGAATAATTGAAATTATTCTGGAATTTTGTGTAAATTATATTCTGTAAATAGGCCATGTGAATTTCTTCATTCAATAACAAGAACATGTAAAGTTACTGAAGATGTCGTGTAGGATTAGTAATTATAACCAGGATATTTTTGTATAAGATGTTATTTCCGTTAAGGAACCGAAATTAATTTAATGTATTCAAGTCTTATAATATTTCTCTTTTTGTGAATGCTTACCCTATGGGATTGATCATCATTGTTATTATTAATATGCCTTATATTTTAATCAGCTAAAAGTTAGTTGTGATAATGGGTAATATATATAATTTTTTTTTTCTGGAAGATAATCCAATATAATCAATGAGATTTTTTTTTTGATTGGTCGTGGTATCGACGAAATTGATATTTCTTCTGTCTTGTTTATTCTTACAATAAATCACTTTACTACTTGGTTTTAATTATTGCGTGATGCTTTATAGAGGTGATGGAAGGGTGTATTAAGGGGGCCATCGCTAGGTATTTTAGTGTTTACCACACCTTTGAGATTCTTTCTTCCTCTTGAAGAATTCTCGTGTTTTGAGCTAGTTTTTTTTTTCTTTTTCTGAGCCTTGGTCAGTCTTAATACATCCTGTTAGGTATTCGAGTGGCCCTATTATCCCTGTGTCTGTTGGTAGAACTTGGGGGGGTCTTTAGAGCCGGGGCATTTTCAGGTTCTACGATCCAGCTGCTATCCAGGGATTCAACAGGTATTGGTAGGTAAAAGGGTACCTACCCTGCCCCCGGAAATTGAATTATATTGAGACCACGATGGCTGTATTGGAAAATGTGAGTAAAGTTATGGATGTCATAGTTATGACGTGGATATTCATGACGTAGGCACGGATGACGCAGACTTGAGGCAAGCAGGCTGGTTGAGCTGAGATTCTTGGTGACGTCATGATTTTGTTCGAGAAAGATCCGAGATTTACGACGCAGTCGCAGGAAACAAGGTATTGTGCTAAGGAAGAAGTTACGCTATTGGAGGAGAGACTCGAACCAATGAACGATAGTTTGGAAGGAAGACGGAGATTGCTGAAACTACGATATTTAATTACTTTTGGCATGCAGATTTGTGGAAATCTATTTTCAGTTATGGCATTGATTTGGAATTTTGAAGAAATTAATTTTGAGTTTTTGAAATTTGAAAATCCGTCAAGTATAGCCAAAGTTAAAACTTCTAGCAATGACGCAGCAACAGGCTATGGAAGGGATGGATACGCCCCTTAAGAAGTTGATAAAAGGTCGTGCACAGGAGAGAGGAGCTCTCAGATCTCATATGTCAGATCGCATATATATTTCTGGTGATATATAGTTATTTTCAAGTGATTCAGTGAAGTAAGTTGTCTTTAGCGTGGTTAAAGCCCGGCGAATCGAACGAACTCGGAGCAGTTCCATTTTACGCTGCTCGAAACTAGGTGAAGTTGAAACGCTCACATTAACGTTTCCACCAGTCAAGATATCTAGCGCTAACTTCAGCCTGCATTATAATTCTATTGGGCAGTATAACATTGAGGTGTGTAGAAGATTTGAACAATTTCAGAGTTATACTTCGAAAGATATTGGAACTTTAAGGCTGCCAACAAAAGTGATTTTCTCGCCACATGAGAAACACTTTTAAAATTCCACATTATACACTACGGCTGACACGTGGACTGCAACAGTGATATTGGAGAATACGTTTGGTATTACAACGATACATTCGACTATGGAACATTATAATCTTGCAGTGCTTTCAATGATTATAACAGTAGTTGAGATGGAAGGCTAAGGCTTTAATGCAATTGGGACATATATCGTTGGAGTAAAGTAACAGCATGGAACTTCGTTAATCGTCTTTCTACAAAAGCGAGCATGTAGTGAACATCCAACTACACTCATGCATCGTGAATCCATCGCTGAATTATACCAGATAACAGTGGAAATATTTTCATACTCCACAACTATGAATATTTCTGCGGAAATAACTACAATAAACTTCATGGCGAATTCCTGCAAGAACTTCAGGGAACTTTCAAGAGAGGCCAGGGTTGTCCCGGCGCACAAAGAAGAGTTTAGCCAGAAGGATTTTTTTCGTATCCACGGAGCAGTGCAATTTCGGAGGAGGAAGCAGTTCGATTCTCCGAGGACGCTGATTCCAGGTTCGAGGACGGAGCACATCTTTACGCTGGTGAATTGGAACCAACAGCAGTTTTCTTTGAAAACTTTCCTATAGATCTTCAATCAACAGATAAGGTAGTCGTGAACGTTTCTTGTATTATTTGAGTCTTGTAGCGATATCTGAGCAACCATTCTTCCCATATTTTCTGTCCTATCTTTTGCCCCATTTTCTTGATTGATATTTCTGTACTCAGTACACTTCGATGATTTATGCCTTTTTCTTCGATTTTTGAGACATTGCTATGTCATTGGCATACTTAATAATTTTGGATCAGTTGAGACTGATGATGTAGATTCTTTCAGTAATTTGCATATTTTTGTAGTCACGATTTGACTGTAAAGTTAACGATTTGCTATGGCAGATTTGAATTCAGACAGCGTGTCATTTTATTAAAGTAATTCTATTCAGTAAATTACTTTGACCAATTTTCTGTCATCCTCAAGAAAGAAGAATGATTAAATGATTTTAGAGCGTTAAAATCTATTACGATATCGACGATCTTTGAAATACTAGTCGTCTTATGAACATGATTGCAACATAGACATTTATCATTGCATTATAGACAATTTTATGAAATATGAACTTTTAATTACAATTTATTGAATACACTATAGTAATGAACATTTGATAGGAGTTTTTCTCAATCATAGATTGGAACAATAGTGTTTGCATTCCACAGTCTAATTGTATTCTATTCGACTATTTTGCAGTTTAGATGAACTTTGTTTGAAGATAGTATTTTTATACTGCGTTACTTTGAAGATATTAATCTCAATTTTGATAGACCAGGCAGGAGTGTCTAATCGTATTTGCTATTAAATTGATTTGTGATTGGCAAATTTTTACTTCATATCGATTCATGAATGAAACCCACGAAGGTTAAATAATAACAGTCATTATTACAATTGATGAATATAAGAATTTTTAAAGAGGAACAATGGATGTATAATCGTTAGTTCAGTGGACGTGTAAAAGTCGCTGTTGAGTAATGCCCTTGAATAATGAAGGAGGTTCCCACAATAATTAATGAAGTTGATGAATTTATAAGTGGAGGTTTTTGTGTAGTTTGGAAGATTTTTATGCCATATATATGAAGATATATGATGAATTTTGGGCCAATTGTTGTGTAATTTTGGGCGTTATAAGCGAAGTATTTTCCCGCTGAATGTATTATTCTTGTTCTTTGAAAGATTATTCATATGAAGATACTGTTAAAATTAACAAGAGTGTTAAATAATTTGAGATAAAGATTTTGAATGGAGGTTACCGTCACAAATATTAATAATTATTATTAAACCTTATTAAACCTGAATTTGACAGTTAAATATAACTAACCTTCATTGGTCGATTATATCACCACGATTTGAGTAATTATCAACCGGATAAACGTGTGGTTTAATGTATTTCTTGTATAAATAATATAAACAATATAATATTGTAAAATAATTTTGTAAATATCTTTGATAATAATTTGAAATGAAAGTGATGAATAGAGGCGTGTATAAAATTTTCAATTGTCATTTGACATTGTTATAAACAATTTTATTATTGTTATAAATAATTAATGAACTTTTGTTATTAACATTTAGAGTTTTTTTTAATACTCTAAACAACGCTAATTAAACAAGTGGTTTAAACAATTAATCATGATTTGGGATTATTGGAGGAATCCACTGGTGTTTGAATGAAGCATGTAAGACATTTGCGTGATAATATTTCAGTTGAGATGTGAACATTTACGTGTTTGAAAAAGGAGAGCCAAGCTCTGAGGTAACACGCTTATGCTAGGGTTGAACGAACGGGAGTCCACTTTGACAATACAGGTGCATTGCAGCTGGCCCGGACAACTGTGTTATAGAGGCCAAGGACGTTCCATAATAGCCTTGTGGCTATAAATAAAATGTGAAGTAGATAAACACGCAAAACAATTGATATATGTGTATCATCCCAAATCCCGTTTCCATTCCATTTGCATTATTATTTTTACGTTGCTATGAGCTTGAGAAAGCTGAAACATTATATGTAGAGAATACAGGTCCTACAGGAGGACATGGTTATGTGGTCGATGGCTTCTGATTGCCACGTTGATTTTGTTGTTTATTTTTGTTAAAATCATTCTTTATGTGAAACTAGCTGTTACCCGCGGCTTCGCCCGCAATAACATTTGGAATCCCGTTATAACATTAGTTATATAGATAGATAAGCATGGGTCCTAGTGGAAAATAATTCTATCACCTGAAACCAAAAATGCATGGGACGAAAAAAAACATCAAAATATCATGTTGGTTTCGAACCCTAAAAGACGTGAAAAATATAATAAAAGTATTAAAAAAACTATTTTTTGAAATTTCATTCGAATCAATTTTTATGTCATTCCTGGGACTTAGAAAATTCCGGGGAAAAATACCAAAATAATTAATAACTCCGTAAGTATTCGTCGTGTGGTGAAATAGCAAGAGACAAAAAAGATGTAATGTGTTATTGTCTACAACATAGGCCATGTATAATTTTACACTCAGACATATTACGTCCCCCCCCCCATAATTTCACCCCTCCCCATGGGCCCCTTAAATTGGATTTATGAAAAAACGGTCAAACACCTATTTACTTATTTTTATGCTGATTTTTTCCCGCTGAGTTCCAAACTCCTGGCCTATGTCGTTTAAGGGATACACGCTCCGTTAGGAATCTTTCAACCCCCACTTTTCACCCCTTTCACCTCATAATATACACCACATCGAAAAACCCTCAGACACGTGTCTTCTTATCCTTAATGATGAGTTTATATGCCGAGAATCACATCCCCCAATGAAACCAATCGGGAGATATTGCTATTCAAGGAAATGCAGGTCTACCCCCTTAACACCCCTTTAGAACCTGAATATCCAAAAATCCTTTCTTAGCGGGCGTTTGCGGCCCTTGAGGAAGCCGCATACCAAATTTAATTCCAATCCGTTCGGTGGTTTCTGAGATTTCGTGATGAATGAATCAGTCAGTCAGTCAGTGGTATTTGAGCTTTATATAGTAGAAGAAGATAGATAGATAAGCAACGGTCCTAGTGGAAAATAATTCTATCACCTGAAACCAAAAATGCATGGGACGAAAAAAAACATCAAAATATCATGTTGGTTTCGAACCCTAAAAGACGTGAAAAATATAATAAAAGTATTAAAAAAACTATTTTTTGAAATTTCATTCGAATCAATTTTTATGTCATTCCTGGGACTTAGAAAATTCCGGCCAAAAAATAGAAAATCATTAATAACTCCGTAAGTATTCGTCGTGTGGTGAAATAGCAAGAGACGAAAAAGATGTAATGTGTTATTGTCTACAACATAGGCCATGTATAATTTTACACTCAGACATATTACGTCCCCCCCCCATAATTTCACCCCTCCCCATGGGCCCCTTAAATTGGATTTATGAAAAAACGGTCAAACACCTATTTACTTATTTTTTATGCTGATTTTTTCCCGCTGAGTTCCAAACTCCTGGCCTATGTCGTTTAAGGGATACACGCTCCGTTAGGAATCTTTCAACCCCCACTTTTCACCCCTTTCACCTCATAATATACACCACATCGAAAAACCCTCAGACACATGTCTTCTTATTTTTTGTGCTGAGTTTATATGCCGAGTATCACATCCACCAATGAAACCAATCGGGAGATATTGCTATTCAATGAAATGCAGGTCTACCCCCTTAACACCCCTTTAGAACCTGAATATCCAAAAATCCTTTCTTAGCGGGCGTTTGCGGCCCTTGAGGAAGCCGCATACCAAATTTCATTCCAATCCGTTCGGTGGTTTCTGAGATTTCGTGATGAATGAATCAGTCAGTCAGTGGTATTTGAGCTTTATATAGTAGACTAGCAGGTACCCGCGGCTTCGCTCGCGTCATAGTCGTGTCATATTGTTCTTCAATGAAATTCAGGTTTAACCCCGTTCACACCCCTTTAGAACTTGAATATCCAAAAATCCCTCCTTAGTAGACGTTTTCGACGCACAAAAAACATAATCCCAAAATATCATTCTTCTAACTTTAATAGTTTTGGTTGGTCGATGAGAGTGAATATCCAAAATTCCTTCCTTAGTGGACGTTTTTCTTCCAGAATTTCACCCCTCCCCATGAGCCCCTTAAATTGGATTTATGAAAATACGGTCGAACACCTATTTATTAAATTATTTATTTATGTATTTATTTATTTATTTATTATTATTAAGCTGATTGTTTTCCTCTGAGTTTCAAACTCCTCGCCTATGTCGTTTAGGAGATGCATGCTCCGTTAGGAATCCTTCAACCCCCACTTTTCACCCCTTTACTCTTAATATACATTACATCGAAAAATCATTAGACATGTGTCAGCTTATTTTTAATGATTGGTTTATATGCCAAGTATCACATCCCCAAATGAAACCACTCGTGAGATATTGTTATTCAATTAAATGCAGGTTTACCCCCTTAACACCCATTTAGAAGCTGAATATCCAAAAATCTTTCCTTAGTGGACGTTTTCGACATACAATGAACATATCCCCAAAATTTCATGTTTCTAACTTCTATAATTTTGGCTGGGCGATGATGAGTGAGTCAATCAGGTCATTTTCTTTCAATTATTTTTACCAGAATTTTACCCCTCCCCATGGGCCCCTTAAATTGAATTTATGAAGAAACGCTCGAACACCTATTAACTTATTTTTTAAGCTGTCTTTTTCTCCTGAGTTTGATGAGTGAGTGAGTTAGTCAGTCAGTTAGGACACTTTCTCTCCTTTTTTCGCAGAATTTCACCCCACACCATCGGCCCCTTAAGTTGAATTTATGAAAAAACGTTCGAACACCGATTTACTTTATTTTTAAGCTGATTTTTTCCGCTGAGTTTCAAACTTCTCACCTATGTCTTTTAAGAGATACACGCTCCGTTAGGAAACCTTCAACCCCCACTTTTCACCCCTTTCACCTTAAAATATACACCACATCGAAAAACCCTTAGACACATGTCTGCTTATTTTTAATGATTAGGTTATGTGCCGAGTATCACATCCACAAATGAAACCACTCGTGATATATTGTTATTCAATAAAATGCAGGTTCAACCCCCTTAAGACCCCTCTAGAACCTGAATATCCGAAAATCCTCCCTTAGTGTACGGTTTTGACATACAACGAACATATCCCCAAAATGTCATGTTTCTAACTTCATTAATTTTGGCTGGGCGATGATGAGTGAGTGAGTGAGTCAGGACATTTTCTTTCATTTCATTTTCTCCAGAATTTCACCCCTCCCCATGAACCCCTTAAATTTGATTTATGAAAAAGAAACTGTCGAACACTTATTTACTTATTTTTAAGCAGCTTTCACTCCCTGAGATTGAAGAGTGAGTGAGTCAGTCAATCAGTTAGGACACTTTCTTTCCTGTCCCCCCCCCCAGAATTTCACCCCTTCCCATGCAGGTTCAACCCCCTTAAGACGCCTCTAGAACCTGAATATCCGAAAATCCTCCCTTAGTGTACGGTTTTGACATACAACGAACATATCCCCAAAATATCATGTTTCTAACTTCATTAATTTTGGCTGGGCGATGATGAGTGAGTGAGTGAGTCAGGACATTTTCTTTCATTTTTTTCTCCAGAATTTCACCCCTCCCCATGAACCCCTTAAATTTGATTTATGAAAAAGAAACTGTCGAACACTTATTTACTTATTTTTAAGCAGTTTTCACTTCCTGAGATTGAAGAGTGAGTGAGTCAGTCTATCAGTTAGGACACTTTCTTTCCTGTCCCCCCCCCCCCGAATTTCACCCCTTCCCATGGGCCCCTTAAATTGGATTTATGAAAAAAATAACGGTCAACACCTATTTACTTATCTTTTAGGCTGATGTTTTTCCGCTGAGTTCAAACTCCTCGCCTATGTCGTTTAGGAGATACACGCTCCGTTAGGAATTCTTCAACCCCCACTTTTCACACCTTTCACCTCATAATATACACCACATCGAAAAACCCTCAGACATGTGTCTTCTTATTTTTAATGATCAGTTTATATGCCGAGTATCACATCCACAAATGAAACCAATCCGGAGTTATTGCTATTCAATGAAATGCAGGTCTTACCCCCTTAACCCCCCTTTAGAACCTGAATATCCGAAAAACCTCCCTTAGTGGACGGTTTGGACATATAATGATCATATCCCCAAAATGTCTTGTTTCTAACTTCAATAATTTAGGCTGGGCGATGATGAGTGTGTCAGGACTTTGTATCTTTCAATTTTCTTTTTTCAGAATTTCACCCCTCCCCATGGGCCCCTTAAATTCGATTTATGAAAAAACGGTCAAACACCTATTTACTTATTTTTTAAGCTGATTTTTTTCCGCTGAGTTTCAAACTCCTCGCCTATGTCGTTTAAGAGATACACGCTCCGTTAGGAAACCTTCAACCCCCACTTTTCACCCCTTTCACCTCATAATATACACCACATCGAAAAACCCTCAGACATGTGTCTTCTTATTTTTAATGATACGTTTATATGCCGAGTATCACGTCCCTCAATGAAACCAAGCCGGAGATATTGCTATTCAATGAAATGCATGTGTACCCCCTTAAGACACCTTTAGAACCTGAATATCCAAATTCTTTTCTTAGTGCGCATTTTCGACTTACCACGAACATATCCCCAAAATTTCATGTTTCTAACTTTAATAGTTTTGGCTGGGCGATGATGAGTCAGTCAGTCAGTCAGTCAGTCAGGACACTTGTTTTTATATAAGAGATAAGCAACGGTCCTAGTGGAAAATAATTCAATCACCTGAAACCAAAAATGCATGGGACGAAAAAAAACATCAAAATATCATGTTGGTTTCGGACCCTAAAAGACGTGAAAAATATAATAAAAGTATTAAAAAAACTATTTTTTGAAATGTCATTCGAATCAATTTTTATGTCATTCCTGGGACTTAGAAAATTCCGGCCAAAAAATGGAAAATCATTAATAACTCCGTAAGTATTCGTCGTGTGATGAAATAGCAAGAGACAAAAAAGATGTAATGTGTTATTGTCTACAACATAGGCCATGTATAATTTTACACTCAGACATATTACGTCCCCCCCCCCATAATTTCACCCCTCCCCATGGGCCCCTTAAATTGGATTTATGAAAAAACGGTCAAACACCTATTTACTTATTTTTTATGCTGATTTTTTCCCGCTGAGTTCCAAACTCCTGGCCTATGTCGTTTAAGGGATACACGCTCCGTTAGGAATATTTCAACCCCCACTTTTCACCCCTTTCACCTCATAATATACACCATATCGAAAAACCCTCAGACATGTGTCTTCTTATTTTCAATGATGAGTTTATATGCCGAGTATCACATTCCCCAATGAAACCAATCGGGAGATATTGTTATTCAATGAAATGCAGATCTACCCCCTTAACACCCCTTTAGAACCTAAATATCCAAAAATCCCTTCTTAGCGGGCGTTTGCGGCCCTTGAGGAAGCGGCATACCAAATTTCATTCCAATCCGTTCGGTGGTTTCTGAGATTTCGTGATGAATGAATCAGTCAGTCAGTCAGTGGTATTTGAGCTTTATATCTTATATATAAAAGTGAAAGTCTGTATGTATGTATGTATGTATGTATGTGGATCTGTTCCGTATACAAATCTACACCGTTCCACCAATCTCAACCAAATTTTGCATACACATAGATTAGGACCCAGAAGGAACCGCTGGCTACATGAATTTTCGATAGTCTTTCTCATTCTTCTGATTTCGGACCTTTTGCACTCAAACACAGGCAAATCAAATCATAAAATATACTCATGAAGGAATGGCAAGGCAGATAGTTTCCATGGCAACATAGCTCAAGTCGAGACACGGCCGACTGGATGCCAGATGCGCTCTGCAGTACCGGTATAAAAAATGAGGATCTTTACTTGAAATCCAGTTAGTTACTCAACTGCTCACACAGCACTGTCAACCGAGTATAGCATAACAAAGACTTTACACTATCTACAATATATTTGTCAAATACCACTCACTCACTCACTCATTCATTCATCACGAAATCTCAGAAACCACCGAACGGATTGGAATGAAATTTGGTATGCAGCTTCCTCAAGGGCCGCAAATGCCTACTAAGAGAGGATTTTTGGATATTCAGTTTCTAAAGGGTTGTTAAGGGGGTAGACCTGCATTTCATTGAATAGCATAGCAATATCTCCCGATTGGTTGCATTGGGGGATGTGATACTCCGCATATAAACTCATCATTAAAAATAAGAAGACATGTGTCAGAGGGTTTTTCGATGTGGTGTATATTATGAGGTGAAAGGGGTGAAAAGTGGGGATTGAAAGATTTCTAACGGAGTGAGTATCTCTTAAACGACATAGGCGAGGAGTTTGAAACTCAGCGTAAAAGATCAGCATAAAAAATAAGTAAATATGTGTTTGACCTTTTTCCATAAATCCAATTTAAGGGGCCCATGGGGAGGGGTGAAATTCGGGGGGGGGGGGGGTAACAGGAAATAAAGTGTCCTTACTGATTGACTGACTGACTCACTCATCAAACTCAGGGGGAAAAACTGCTTTAAAGTAAGTAAATACCTTTTCGACAGTTTTTTTGATCAATCAAATTGAAGGGGTTCATCGGGAAGGGTGAAATTCAGAAGAAAAAAATTGAAAGAAAATGTCCTGACTCATTCACTCATTCATCATCGCCCAGCCAAAAATATATTATAGTTGGAAACATGGCATTTTGGGGATATGTTCGTTGTATGTCAAAACCGTACACTAAGGGAGGAATTTTGGATATTCAGGTTCTAAAGGGGTCTTAAGGGGGTTAAACCTGCATTTCATTGAATAACATTATCTCACGAGTGGTTTCATTTGTGGATGTGATACTCGGCATATAAACTAATCTTAAAAAATAAGCAGACATGTGTCTAAGGGTTTTTCGATATGGTATTATTATGAGGTGAAAGGGGTGAAAATTGGGGGTTGAAGGATTCCTAAAGGAGCGTGTAGGCCTATCTCTTAAACAACATAGGCGAGAAATTTGAAACTCAGCGAAAAAAATCAGCTTAAAAAGGAAGTAAATCGGTGTTCGACCGTTTTTTCATAAATTAATTTAAGGGGCCAATTAGGTGGGGTGAAATTCTGGTAAAAATAATTGAAAGAAAATGTCCTGTCTGACTCACTCACTCATCACACCCAGCGAAAACTATTAAAGTTGGATACATGAAATTTTGGGAATATGTTCGCTGAATGTCGAAAACGTCAACTAAGGAATGATTTTTGTTTATTCGGGTTTCAAAGAGGTATTAAGGGGGGCAAACGTGCATTTCATTGAATAACGATATCTCATGAGTTATTTCTTTGGGGATGTGATATTCGGTATATAAACTAATCATTAAAAATAAACAGACATATGTCTAAGGGTTTATCGATGTGGTGTATATTATGAGGTGAAAGGGGGTGAAAATTGGGGGTTGAGGGATTCTTAACGGAGCATGTATCTCTGAAAAGACATAGGCGAGAAGTTTGAATTTCGGCGGGAAAAACAGCTTAAATTACAAGTAAATACTGTAGGTGTTCGACCGTTTTTTCATAAATCCAATTTAAGGGGCCCTTGGAGAGGGGTAAAATTCTGGGGAAAAACAGGAAAGAAAGTGTCCTTACTGATTGACTCACTTACTCACTCATCAAACTCAGGGGGAAAACAGCTTTAAATAAGTAAATAGGTGTTCGACAGTTTGTTTCATAAATCCAATTTAAGGGGTTCATGGGGAGGGGTGAAATTATCAAAAATAAATGAAAGAAAATGTCCTGACTGACTCACTCAATCATCATCGCCCAGCCAAAATTATTGAAGTTAGAAACATGAAATTTTGGGGATATGTTCGTTGTATGTCGAAAACGTCCACTAAGGAAAGAGTTTTGGATATTCAGGTTCTAAAGATGTGTTAAGGGAGTAAACGTGCATTTCATTGAATAACAATATCTCACGAGTGGTTTCATTTGGGGATGTGATACTTGGCATATATACTAATCATTAAAAATAAGCTGACACATGTCTAATGGTTTTTCGATGTAGTGTATATTATGAGGTGAAAGGGATGAAAAGTGGGGGTTGAAAGATTCCTAACGGAGCGTGTATCTCTTAAACGACATAGGCGAGGAGTTTGAAACTCGGAGGAAATCAATCAGCTTAATAAATAAATAAATAAATAAATAAATAAATAAATAAATAAATAAATAAATAAATAAATAAATAAATAAATAGTAAGCCTCCGTGGCTTAGGTGGCAGCACGCCGGCCTCTCACCGCTGTGTCCGTGGTTCAAATTCCGGTCACTCCATGTGAGATCTGTGCTGTACAAAACGGAGGCAGACATGTTTTTCTCCGGGTACTCCGGTTTTCCCTGTCAAAATTTCATTCCAGCAACACTCGCCACTCTCATTTCATTTCATCTGTCATTCATTTAATCATTGCCCCAGAGGAGTGCGTCAGGCCTCGGCAGCCGGCACAGTTCATATCCTCGCCGCTAGATGGGGGCTTCATTAATTCCATTCCTGACCCGGTCGGAGACTGGAAGCAGGCTGTGGATTTTCATTTCAAATCAATAAATAAGTGTTCGACCGTTTTTTCATCAATCCAATTTAAGGGGCCTATGGGGAGGGGTGAAATTTTGGAAGAAAAACGTCCACTAAGGAAGTATTTTTGGATGTTCACTCTCATCGATCAACCAAAACTATTAAAGTTAGAAGAATGATATTTTGGGGATATGTTTGTTGTGTGTCGAAAACGTCTACTAAGGAGGGATTTTTGGATATTCAGGTTCTAAAGGGGTGTTAACGGGGTTAAACCTGCATTTCATTGAATAACAATATGACACGACTATGACGCGAGCGAAGTGAGGCTAAAAATGAGATGGTGTGTGTCTGTGTATTACTCAATCACGCAAGTACCACTGGTCCGATTTACATGAATTTTACATGGAAGTAGCTGATTTACCTGGTTAACATATAGGTTACTTTTGATTTCAATACTTTGCACTATTTAAAGATGGCGACCATTTTAGTGACGTCACTACACACTTTAGTTTCAAACTTTCATATTTCCATTTCAAATAAAAAGAGAACGCTAAGAAATAGCAAACTTTTGATGGCATATACGAGGTTTAAAATTACATTTTCTATCCGAAAGGTATCTCCAATGGTTAGCGAGTAAAACCTAAATTTGTGCTATAAAACACGGTCAACGCCGAGCGGTGTAGTTGGACAAAATATTCCATCCTTAATCTCCCTCTGCGCAGCATCTCGCCTATCCCCTGTTTTAACTGTCACCTTCACATTTTAATTTATTTATGACGCATAGCGAAGCACGGGTACTTCAGCTAGTAGTAGATAGAAGAATATAGAAGATAAGCAACGGTCCTAGTGGAAAATAGTTCTTATCACCTGAAACCAAAAATGCATGGGACGAAAAAAAACATCAAAATATCATGTTGGTTTCGAACCCTAAAAGACGTGAAAAATATAATAAAAGTATTATAAAAAACTATTTTTTGAAATTTCATTCGAATCAATTTTTATGTCATTCCTGGGACTTAGAAAATTCCGGCCAAAAAATAGAAAATCATTAATAACTCCGTAAGTATTCGTCGTGTGATGATATAGCAAGAGACAAAAAAGATGTAATGTGTTATTGTCTACAACATAGGCCATGTACAATTTTACACTCAGACATATTACGTCCCCCCCCCCATAATTTCACCCCTCCCCATGGGCCCCTTAAATTGGATTTATGAAAAAACGGTCAAACACCTATTTACTTATTTTTTATGCTGATTTTTTCCCGCTGAGTTCCAAACTCCTGGCCTATGTCGTTTAAGGGATACACGCTCCGTTAGGAATCTTTCAACAGACACATATCTTCTTATTTTTTGTGCCGAGTTTATATGCCGAGTATCACATCCCCCAATGACACCAATCGGGAGATATTGCTATTCAATGAAATGCAGGTCTACCCCCTTAACACCCCTTTAGAACCTGAATATCCAAAAATCCTTTCTTAGCGGGCGTTTGCGGCCCTTGAGGAAGCCGCATACCAAATTTCATTCCAATCCGTTCGGTGGTTTCTGAGATTTCGTGATGAATGAATCAGTCAGTCAGTGGTATTTGAGCTTTATATAGTAGATAAGCAACGGTCCTAGTGGAAAATAATTCAATCACCTGAAACCAAAAATGCATGGGACGAAAAAAAACATCAAAATATCATGTTGGTTTCGAACACTAAAAGACGTGAAAAATATAATAAAAGTATTAAAAAAAACTATTTTTTGAAATTTCATTCGAATCAATTTTTATGTCATTCCTGGGACTTAGAAAATTCCGGCCAAAAAATAGAAAATCATTAATAACTCCGTAAGTATTCGTCGTGTGATGATATAGCAAGAGACAAAAAAGATGTAATGTGTTATTGTCTACAACACAGGCCATGTATAATTTTACACTCAGACATATTACGTCCCCCCCCCCCATAATTTCACCCCTCCCCATGGGCCCCTTAAATTGGATTTATGAAAAAACGGTCAAACACCTATTTACTTATTTTTTATGCTGATTTTTTCCCGCTGAGTTCCAAACTCCTGGCCTATGTCGTTTAAGGGATACACGCTCCGTTAGGAATCTTTCAACCCCCACTTTTCACCCCTTTCACCTCATAATATACACCATATCGAAAAACCCTCAGACATATGTCTTCTTATTTTCAATGATGAGTTTATATGCCGAGTATCACTTTCCCCAATGAAACCAATCGGGAGATATTGTTATTCAATGAAATGCAGATCTACCCCCTTAACACCCCTTTAGAACCTAAATATCCAAAAATCCCTTCTTAGCGGGCGTTTGCGGCCCTTGAGGAAGCGGCATACCAAATTTCATTCCAATCCGTTCGGTGGTTTCTGAGATTTCGTGATGAATGAATCAGTCAGTCAGTCAGTGGTATTTGAGCTTTATATAGTAGATAGAAGAATATAGAAGATAAGCAACGGTCCTAGTGGAAAATAATTCTATCACCTGAAACCAAAAATGCATGGGACGAAAAAAAACATCAAAATATCATGTTGGTTTCGAACCCTAAAAGACGTGAAAAATATAATAAAAGTTTTAAAAAAACTATTTTCTGAAATTTCATTCGAATCAATTTTTATGTCATTCCTGGGACTTAGAAAATTCCGGCCAAAAAATACAAAATCATTAATAACTCCGTAAGTATTCGTCGTGTGGTGAAATAGCAAAAGACAAAAAAGATGTAATGTGTTTTTGTCTACAACATAGGCCATGTATAATTTTACACTCAGACATATTACGTCCCCCCCCCCCATAATTTCACCCCTCCCCATGGGCCCCTTTAATTGGATTTATGAAAAAACGGTCAAACACCTATTTACTTATTTTTTATGCTGATTTTTTCCCGCTGAGTTCCAAACTCCTGGCCTATGTCGTTTAAGGGATACACGCTCCGTTAGGAATCTTTCAACCCCCACTTTTCACCCCTTTCACCTCATAATATACACCACATCGAAAAACCCTCAGACACGTGTCTTCTTATCTTTAATGATGAGTTTATATGCCGAGTATCACATCCCCCAATGAAACCAATCGGGAGATATTGCTATTCAAGGAAATGCAGATCTACCCCCTTAACACCCCTTTAGAACATGAATATCCAAAAATCCCTTCTTAGCGGGCGTTTGCGGCCCTTGAGAAAGCTGCATACCAAATTTAATTCCAATCCGTTCGGTGGTTGCTGAGATTTCGTGATGAATGAATCAGTCAGTCAGTCAGTGGTATTTGAGCTTTATATAGTAGATAAATTATTGTGCAGTTTAAAGTTTCTCGTCTTCGTTCTGGTTCATTTTAAATATCATGGTGGAGGTTATTGTGTGGGCATACTTTTAAGTGATCCAGTTGACAACCCAGTCCCCGAGATAAATTTAAGAGGTAAGTAAAGGTAAGTATGAACCCCCGTATATTTTGGTGTGTTCCACAATAATTTTTCTTGTTATCTATTGTGCTCTAATCTCGATAGTATCTGTCAGTGCCATTTTCATTGATGTAGCTGTGCCGGTGCGTTTGATTATTGGCAATCCGATTGAGGGGGCGGATATCTGACAGCCTACTATCCTGATATCGGGTACAGTAGGATTGGCGCCGCAATTCGGTGGGGCACGATCAGCAAAACATTGGATTACCAAGTTATTGCAGTAGAATTGACACCGCAATTTTTGTGGAGTGTTCGAATAACATTGGATTACCAAGTTATCGATGTCAGAGGGATTGTGAAGACTCAAATAAAGAGGTTGATTCTTTGTTAGATGTCTTAGCCAATTGTAGAATTTGAGAGTGTGATTATATAGGAATTAAATGTTGTGTTGTATTAGGAAAATTACACTCAGAAAAGATCAGATCTTATACAACTTGAGAGAGGTTAAATAGGCTGGAAACTTAGAAAAATCGACTATGATCTGGAATCTTATTTTATTTGACCTGCTTATGACATGTATAGTCATATTAAAGATAAAATTAAACTATTTGGATTATAAATGTAAATTATTTGTGTTAGGATATTTTAAAATGAACCAAAGAAACTTGAACATGTGCTTGAGTTTATTTCAACATGAAATGTCTACGAAGGTTAATTATAAGGTAATTATAAGTTAGATTTAAGACAGAAAATTGCTCAAAATATATATATGGTGAAAAATGTTGCTCAGATGTTGTTATTTTGCTCTGTTTGATGTATGTCCCTAAAGCAGTTTATTATTGAGATATTATTGAAATGGCAGACGAGAGTCTGAGAAAAATGTTGGAAGAGATGGAAGTTAGGAATGCTAGCCGAATGAAGCAGATGATGGAGGAGAATTCTAGTAGTTTGTCAGCTAATTTGTCTATTAGGCTGGATGAAAGTGTGAGGGAAATGGAAGCTAGGAATACTAGTCGAATGGAGGAGAATGCTAGTAATATGTCTGCTAATTTGTCTATTAGAATGCAGGAGATGATGAAGGAGAATGCTAGTAATTTGTCTACTAGGATGGATGAAAGTTTGAAAGTTATTCAGACCAGTTCTGCAAACCTAGAAAATGATATGTCGCGTTTACAGATCAGTACCCAGGGAATCGAGAATGCTGTAACTGACATGCGCACAGACGTGTCCAATGTCCATAAAGATTTATCCAATGTGCATAAAGATGTGTCTGATGTTAAAATTGATGTGTCTAAGGTACAAAAAGATCTTACCATGTTGAATCTTGATGTTGCTAATGTCCGGGGTGATATTTCATGTGCTAGAGCTGAAGTAATTGTTGTAAGGAATGATGTTGCTACTGTACAAGACAAAGTAGAAGAAGTTCAAAGAGAGGTTAGTAATGTTCGAACTGATGTGTCAAATGTTCAAGTAGACATCAATAATATTCATTCAGATGTTAACGATATGCAAAGCGATATCAATAAAATACAAGTAGAAGTCAATACTGTTTTTGTAGACATTGCTAAAGTTCAGACTGATGTTAACAAAGTTAGGGAGGAAATTGAAACTTCAAAAACACTTTGTACTCGTAACATTAGTGCATTAACAACTCGGTTAGTAGACGAGTCTGTCAGGACAACAGCTTCTTTAGCTGGTTTAAAATACGATGTAGAGGTCATGAGAACCCAAGTATTAGATCACAATCGTTTACTTAAGGAAGACATCGAAGTAGATATTGCAGAAATGTTAACTGCAAATGTAACGGTGTGGAAAAATGAATGGAACAGGTCAAGAGGGGAACATGTAGATCAGATTCAGGAACGAATTGAAAGAAAACTTGCCAGTACACAAGTAGACATTAATAACGAAGTAGTTCAGATTAGGAAAGACTTGAATGTAAGGATGGATTCGCTATCCGAAAAGCAGGTAGAGGATAGAACTCAAATAGGTCAGGAAGTGCAAGCATTAAAAACTGCGTTAGAGGAACAGATTCATAAGGTTGTCTCTGATGTTAATGAAACTACGAGCAAGCTGCAGAATTTGAAACTAGGAGAAGCTAGCATGATGGAAACCTATAAGGAAGAGTTGATTAGGAAAGTCATCACGGAAATCACAGACAAGGATACCGAAGGATTGACTGGTGAAGAGGAGAGAAATTACGTGAGAAGAGGTAACCTTAATACAGAAGAGAGAGATATTAGTCCTGAGGAACGTATATCCAGATTCAGGGAAGAAGAAGAGGATCGGAATATTGAACCCGAATGGAAGTATCGTGATAGTGGGAGGAATTATATGGATTCATATCCGAGAAATGTGACAGTCATCCGGAATTTTGAAGACAAACCTCAAAAATTTAGCAACACTGATAGTCTCACACCGATCGAATATATCAGGAATCTTAAAGACTATTTCATAGAAGCCCACATTCCTAGAGAGAGAGAGATGAGAATCGTAGAAAGATTTCTAGCTGGAGGACCCCTCGAATGGTTTAGGGCATTTCGGTACACTTTCAGCAACTTTGACGAATTTGCAGAGGCACTGATTAAACGATTCTGGTCAATAGAAGCTCAGAATTCACTAAGAGCTGAGGTATACTCGAGGAAGTATTCAGGTACTCTTCCAACACGGTACGCTGATTTCTTCACGAGTCAACTATCACGCTTGAGATTTTTGCAACCCCCATTGTCAACAGAGCAGTTGATAGATGCGATTTCATGTATGCTGCCTGTGGAGGTAAGAAGACTGATCATATCGTCAAACATTAGAGATTTGACAAGTATGGACGAATTGTTGAGAAGGCTTGACTACACGAGTCCAATGCCAAATTTGGTACAAAAAGGTCAGAGGCACGAATTCAAAGACGTTAATACGGTCTACATGGATCAAGTGCAGCAAACTGATAAGCCTGAGGAAGCAAAAACTGAAAATGTAGGTCCTCACAGGAATAATTATTTCCGCAACCACAGATCCCAAGGTTACCGTCCATATCAGCAAAGACGAGGCTGGAATAATAATAGAGGGAATTACAACAACGGAAGAGGTAGATACTACAACAATGGTTATAATCGAAATTATAACAGAAATAACCAGTACCAGAATCAGAATCAGAATTCTCAAGGTCAGGTTATGACACCCGACAAGTATCAAGAAAGAGAGAAAGAAAGTCAGCAGTATCTGAAGGAATTACGAGAAAAGGAAGCTGAGAATCAAAAGAAAAGACAGGATGTAGTGATCGATCCTGGTCCTTCTACAAGTCAGCAGGGGAACTTTGAGATTGGTAACACAAAAAAAACGCCGATTTCTCAACGACAGTGAGAAACTATGAATACATTGCCACACCACACCTGATTACCATTAACGAAATTTACGAAGTAACTGATGAGGATTTATTAGAAGAGAGGGGAATCGTTAAAGAGGAAAGACCATGTGCATTACCTATTATTTCTGTACTGATAGATGGCCAACAGTATAAAGCTCTTATGGATACTGGTGCAATTATTTCTATCATTTCTGATGAATGCTATCAAAGTCTGTTAAAAGGAGAAAACATGACAGTTTTACCAGTTTCTACCGTCAAAGTGAGAGGAATTTTCCAAGACAAGGCAGTGAAATGCAAGATCCAAGTGCTGTTGAACTTTGAAATTAATGGAAGGAATTATGAACAGATCTTCATTGTGGTTAACAAGATCCATTTCGATATTGTGCTAGGAATCGATTTTATATCGAAGGTTGGAGCCATTATTGATATGAAGAATAGAAGTATTAGCTTTAATGATGGGTACATGATCACAGAAGAGATCGAAGAACAGGACGTGAAAAACAGTCTGGAGATAGACCTTAGGGAAGAAATTTTAAATACCATTATTAACGACGTAGAGAACATAACAGAAATACCCAGTAGAAAAACTGAAGGATTTGAAGAAATTCAGGGGGAATTTGAGGATTTGATAAAGGAATTCCAAGATATTTTCGATGAAAAACCTGGATTGATTAAAGACTACAAGTATAAGATAAGGCTGACCGATGAAACCCCTTACCAAAAGAGAATATACCCCATACCTGAGAAATACTATCAAGAAGTACGAGGGTTGATCAGAAAAATGGAGGTAGACGGGATTATTAAAAAATAGGCGTCGTCTTACATAAACCCCATCACTGTGGTGAAGAAAAGTAATGGTCAGATACGTCTTTGTCTCGATGCTCGGACCATCAACTTGAAGATTCTTCCAGAAAATGACCGACCACCTAAGATCAGAGATCTGCTTATAAAGTTCAAAGGGAGAGCATGTTTCAGTGTTCTTGACTTGACATCTTCGTTTTACCAAGTTCAACTGGAGGAAGAAAGTATGCAGTACACTGGATTCCTATTTGACCAGACGTCATGGGTCTTTGTGAGAATGCCTTTTGGAATGGTCAACAGTGGACCAGCACTCATTCGAGCACTTGATAGCAAGCTCACTGACGAAGTAAAGGAGAATGTAATCTGCTACATTGACGATTTAATTGTATCTTCACCCAACGCCGCAGAACATTTAGTGCACTTGAGAAAGTTGTTTGAAAATTTAAGGGAGGCCAATATCAAGGTCAATTTTGGAAAATGTCAATTCTTGAAGAAGGAGATCAATTACTTGGGGCATACCATTGATAAGGATGGATATCATCCAAACATGCAGAAAGTAGATGCGATCACAAGATTCCCAAAGCCAACTAAGGTGAAACAAGTCAGAGAATTTGTAGGCGCTTGCCAATTCATTAGCAGCCACTGTCCGAGATACTCTGAAATTATGGCTCCTCTGTATGATTTACTCAAGAAAAATAATAGATGGAAATGGAGTACCGCCGCAGACGAGGCTTTTGAGAAAGCAAAGGAGATGCTCAGAAACAACGTTAAACTGGAGTACCCAGACTTTGAGAAGGTGTTCTATATAGAGTCTGATGCATCAAGAATAGGCATTAGTGCAGTCTTATACCAAAAAGACGAGGCAGGCAACAAGCACTACATTGCGTTCACTAGTCGGAAGTTAAAGAAACACGAGGAAAATTACTTTACGACAGAACTAGAAGCGTTAGCTTTTGTAACAGCTTTGCAAGCTTGGAAAAAAATGTTGCTGGGGCATAAGGTTATCATTATTACAGATCACAAAGCACTTCAGTTTATGCTGCAAACTGACATGTCTAGTGATAGATTGACACGTTGGGCTTTGTTCACCCAACAGTTTAACGCCACTATCGTCCATCAGCCTGGGAAAGATAACTTACTGGCTGATGCTTTATCACGTAACCCTATCAAAAATGTGCAGATACACCATGTACAATTGGAGCAGCAAGATCAAGAGACCGTTAGGAGGTTAGCCCGAATCGGTGTGTCACAGAAGAGACACGCTCCAATCAGGAAAATGTACAGGTTCCTTAAGGGTTACATGGACAATACTGATGTTGACTATGCAGCTACACAGAGAGATTCACGACACTTTGTCTTGAGTGGAGACATCGTATCTAAGTATGCTGACTCTGCGCATACAAAGCTTCGAATAGTCGTGCCACCTAAACTTGTTGTCAATTTAGTGTGGGTAGCTCATCACGCAACTGGACATGCGGGTTTAGATAAAACTCTTGATACTCTTAAAGAGAGGTTTATTTGGACTAATATGCGTTCCAGCATAGCTAATGTCATTCGTTCATGTGATAAATGTCAAAGAGCAAAGTATGCTTCCGCTCTATTGAAAGGAAAACCTAAGGCTATGATTCCCTCTAAACCGAATGTACTCATGGCGACAGACATATTTGGTCCTTGTCCGAAGGGATATCAGGGTAATCAGTATCTGTTGGTTACCGTGGATGTCTTCTCAAAATTTGTAACAATGAGTCCCATGCAAAAAGCTAACACAAGGAACGTTGTAAGCAGACTGGAACATGCTGTATTTCCAAAAGCTGGTAAACCAGAATATCTACTTTCGGATCATGGAGCTCAGTTTACGTCCTTAGAATTTGCTGCAGATATGGAAAGGCTTGGTATTAAGCACATATTTTCAAGCGTGCGATATCAGGAATCGAATTCTTCGGAAAGATATATGGCTGAATTTTCGAAATCCTGTCGAATTTTCTGTCCAAATGATCATTCTGGTTGGGTGAGATTTGTACCCCTTATTGAGGAATGTCTAAATTCTACCGTGCAGGAGAGAACAGGAGAGGTGCCAATGAGACTTCATCTAGGAAGAAACCCAGAAAGGCCGTGGGATAATCTTTTTAACCACGTTCCTAGAGATCCCGACTTAGGAAGGCAGCAGAGAATAGACAGAGCGAAAGAACAACTCCAGAAAGCAGCACAAAAACGACTGAAAAGAGTAGCTGGAAAACGTTTTGGTGCTCCCTTAGAAATTGGTAATCTGGTATTACACACATCAAAAAAAGTTTTGCATCACCTCGGTTCCAAGAGTTCCGGAACCTTTAAATACAAAGGGAATAGAGATCAACACAAACAACATTTCAGCTCGTTTTATTGCTCATGAGACCCACACATTGCATGTTGTACCATCATACAGCTAGACTTTCAGCATTTGTGGTCCATATTGCAGTACACACCACTACCTCTAATACCCAGTAGCACGTCCTCTTGCATTGATGCATGCCTGTATTCGTCGTGGCATACTATCCACAAGTTCATCAAGACACTGTTGGTCCACATTGTCCCACTCCTCAACGACAATTCGGCGTAAATCTCTCAGAGTGGTTGGTGGGTCAATACGTCCATAAACAGCCCTTTTCAACATATCCCAGGCATGTTCGATAGGGTTCATGTCTGGTGAACATGCTGGCCACTGTAGTCGAGCGATGTCGTTATCTTGAAGGAACGCATTCACAAGATGTGCACGATGAGGTCGAGAATTGTCGTCCATGAAGACAAATGCCTCTCCAATATTCTGCCGATATGGGTGCACTATGGGTCGGAGGATGTCATTCAGGTATCGTAAAGCCGTTTCGGAGCCTTCCATGACCACCAGTGGCGTACGTCGGCCCCACATAATGCCACCCCAAAACATCAGGGAACCACCACCTTGCTGCACTCGCTGGACAGTGTGTCTAAGACGTTCAGCCTGACCAGGGTGCCTCCAAACACGTCTCCGACGATTGTCTGGTTGAAGGCATATGCGACACTCATCGGTGAAGAGAACGTGATGCCAATTCTGTGGGGTCCATTCAGCATGTTGTTGGGCCCATCTGTACCGCGCTGCATGGTGTCGGGGTTGCAAAGCTGGACCTCGCCATGGACGTCGGGAGTGAAGTTGCGCATCATGCAGCCTATTGCGCACAGTTTGAGTTGAAACACGACGTCCTGTGGCTGAACGAAACGCATTATTCAACATGGTAGCATTGCTGTCAGGGTTCCTCCGAGCGGCAATCCGTAAGTAGCGGTCATCCACTACAGTAGTAGCCCTTGGGCGGCCTGAGCGAGGCCTGTCATCGACAGTTCCTGTATCTCTGTACCTCCTCCATGTCCGAACAACATCGCTTTGGTTCACTCTGAGACGCCTGGAAACTTCCCTTGTTGAGAGCCCTTCTTGACACAAAGTAACAATGCGGACGCGATCGAACTGCGGTATTGACCTTCTAGGCATGGTAGAACTACAGACAACATGAGCAGCGTACCTTCGTCCTGGTGGAATGACTGGAACTGATCGGCTGTCGTACCCCCTCCGTCTAATAGGCCCTGCTCATGCATGGATGTTTACATCTTTGAGCAGTTTTAGTGACATCTATGAACAGTCAAAGGGACTGTATCTTTGATACAATATACACAGTCAACGTCTATATGCCGGAGATCTGGGAACCGAGGTGATGCAAAACTTTTTTTGATGTGTGTATTACGCAGACCTGTCAAGGCTGACGTGGGTAAGAAAATCTATCCCAAGTTTGGAATAGTATTCATGGGGCCGTTCAGAATTACGAATGCCTATGGAAACAACTGTTATGAACTTTACGATGATGAGAATAATGTCGTTTATGGCAAGATCAATGCTGGGAACTTGAAGAAATATTATCCAAGAGTAAGCCAATAATAATTCAATTTCGTGTTCAAGTGAATTCTGATACTTATAACACAGAGTTTAAAAACAATTTGCAACTGTTTTTAAAACGTGGTGAAGGGAGAATGCCCCCGGAAATTGAATTATATTGAGACCACGATGGCTGTATTGGAAAATGTGAGTAAAGTTATGGATGTCATAGTTATGACGTGGATATTCATGACGTAGGCACGGATGACGCAGACTTGAGGCAAGCAGGCTGGTTGAGCTGAGATTCTTGGTGACGTCATGATTTTGTTCGAGAAAGATCCGAGATTTACGACGCAGTCGCAGGAAACAAGGTATTGTGCTAAGAAAGAAGTTACGCTATTGGAGGAGAGACTCGAACCAATGAACGATAGTTTGGAAGGAAGACGGAGATTGCTGAAACTACGATATTTAATTACTTTTGGCATGCAGATTTGTGGAAATCTATTTTCAGTTATGGCATTGATTTGGAATTTTGAAGAAATTAATTTTGAGTTTTTGAAATTTGAAAATCCGTCAAGTATAGCCAAAGTTAAAACTTCTAGCAATGACGCAGCAACAGGCTATGGACGGGATGGATACGCCCCTTAAGAAGTTGATAAAAGGTCGTGCACAGGAGAGAGGAGCTCTCAGATCTCATATGTCAGATCGCATATATATTTCTGGTGATATATAGTTATTTTCAAGTGATTCAGTGAAGTAAGTTGTCTTTAGCGTGGTTAAAGCCTGGCGCATCGAACGAACTCGGAGCAGTTCCATTTTACGCTGCTCGAAACTAGGTGAAGTTGAAACGCTCACATTAACGTTTCCTCCAGTCAAGATATCTAGCGCTAACTTCAGCCTGCATTATAATTCTATTGGGCAGTATAACATTGAGGTGTGTAGAAGATTTGAACAATTTCACAGTTATACTTCGAAAGATATTGGAACTTTAAGGCTGCCAACAAAAGTGATTTTCTCGCCACATGAGAAACACTTTTAAAATTCCACATTATACACTACGGCTGACACGTGGACTGCAACAGTGATATTGGAGAATACGTTTGGTATTACAACGATACATTCGACTATGGAACATTATAATCTTGCAGTGCTTTCAAAGATTATAACAGTAGTTGAGATGGAAGGCTAAGGCTTTAATGCAATTGGGACATATATCGTTGGAGTAAAGTAACAGCATGGAACTTCGTTAATCGTCTTTCTACAAAAGCGAGCATGTAGTGAACATCCAACTACACTCATGCATCGTGAATCCATCGCTGAATTATACCAGATAACAGTGGAAATATTTTCATACTCCACAACTATGAATATTTCTGCGGAAATAACTACAATAAACTTCATGGCGAATTCCTGCAAGAAGTTCAGGGAACTTTCAAGAGAGGCCAGGGTTGTCCTGGCGCACAAAGAAGAGTTTTGCCAGAAGGATGTTTTTCGTATCCACGGAGCAGTGCAATTTCGGAGGAGGAAGCAGTTCGATTCTCCGAGGACGCTGATTCCAGGTTCGAGGACGGAGCACATCTTTACGCTGGTGAATTGGAACCAACAGCAGTTTTCTTTGAAAACTTTCCTATAGATCTTCAATCAACAGATAAGGTAGTCGTGAACGTTTCTTGTATTATTTGAGTCTTGTAGCGATATCTGAGCAACCATTCTTCCCATATTTTCTGTCCTATCTTTTGCCCCATTTTCTTGATTGATATTTCTGTACTCAGTACACTTCGATGATTTATGCCTTTTTCTTCGATTTTTGAGACATTGCTATGTCATTGGCATACTTAATAATTTTGGATCAGTTGAGACTGATGATGTAGATTCTTTCAGTAATTTGCATATTTTTGTAGTCACGATTTGACTGTAAAGTTAACGATTTGCTATGGCAGATTTGAATTCAGACAGCGTGTCATTTTATTAAAGTAATTCTATTCAGTAAATTACTTTGACCAATTTTCTGTCATCCTCAAGAAAGAAGAATGATTAAATGATTTTAGAGCGTTAAAATCTATTACGATATCGACGATCTTTGAAATACTAGTCGTCTTATGAACATGATTGCAACATAGACATTTATCATTGCATTATAGACAATTTTATGAAATATGAACTTTTAATTACAATTTATTGAATACACTATAGTAATGAACATTTGATAGGAGTTTTTCTCAATCATAGATTGGAACAATAATGTTTGCATTCCACAGTCTAATTGTATTCTATTCGACTATTTTGCAGTTTAGATGAACTTTGTTTGAAGATAGTATTTTTATACTGCGTTACTTTGAAGATATTAATCTCAATTTTGATAGACCAGGCAGGAGTGTCTAATCGTATTTGCTATTAAATTGATTTGTGATTGGCAAATTTTTACTTCATATCGATTCATGAATGAAACCCACGAAGGTTAAATAATAACAGTCATTATTACAATTGATGAATATAAGAATTTTTAAAGAGGAACAATGGATGTATAATCGTTAGTTCAGTGGACGTGTAAAAGTCGCTGTTGAGTAATGCCCTTGAATAATGAAGGAGGTTCCCACAATAATTAATGAAGTTGATGAATTTATAAGTGGAGGTTTTTGTGTAGTTTGGAAGATTTTTATGCCATATATATGAAGATATATGATGAATTTTGGGCCAATTGTTGTGTAATTTTGGGCGTTATAAGCGAAGTATTTTCCCGCTGAATGTATTATTCTTGTTCTTTGAAAGATTATTCATATGAAGATACTGTTAAAATTAACAAGAGTGTTAAATAATTTGAGATAAAGATTTTGAATGGAGGTTACCGTCACAAATATTAATAATTATTATTAAACCTTATTAAACCTGAATTTGACAGTTAAATATAACTAACCTTCATTGGTCGATTATATCACCACGATTTGAGTAATTATCAACCGGATAAACGTGTGGTTTAATGTATTTCTTGTATAAATAATATAAACAATATAATATTGTAAAATAATTTTGTAAATATCTTTGATAATAATTTGAAATGAAAGTGATGAATAGAGGCGTGTATAAAATTTTCAATTGTCATTTGACATTGTTATAAACAATTTTATTATTGTTATAAATAATTAATGAACTTTTGTTATTAACATTTAGAGTTTTTTTAATACTCTGAACAACGCTAATTAAACAAGTGGTTTAAACAATTAATCATGATTTGGGATTATTGGAGGAATCCACTGGTGTTTGAATGAAGCATGTAAGACATTTGCGTGATAATATTTCAGTTGAGATGTGAACATTTACGTGTTTGAAAAAGGAGAGCCAAGCTCTGAGGTAACACGCTTATGCTAGGGTTGAACGAACGGGAGTCCACTTTGACAATACAGGTGCATTGCAGCTGGCCCGGACAACTGTGTTACAGAGGCCAAGGACGTTCCATAATAGCCTTGTGGCTATAAATAAAATGTGAAGTAGATAAACACGCAAAACAATTGATATATGTGTCTCATCCCAAATCCCGTTTCCATTCCATTTGCATTATTATTTTTACGTTGCTATGAGCTTGAGAAAGCTGAAACATTATATGTAGAGAATACAGGTCCTACAGGAGGACATGGTTATGTGGTCGATGGCTTCTGATTGCCACGTTGATTTTGTTGTTTATTTTTGTTAAAATCATTCTTTATGTGAAATAAATTATTGTGCAGTTTAAAGTTTCTCGTCTTCGTTCTGGTTCATTTTAAATATCATGGTGGAGGTTATTGTGTGGGCATACTTTTAAGTGATCCAGTTGACAACCCAGTCCCCGAGATAAATTTAAGAGGTAAGTAAAGGTAAGTATGAACCCCCGTATATTTTGGTGTGTTCCACAATAATTTTTCTTGTTAACTATTGTGCTCCAATCTCGATAGTATCTGTCAGTGCCATTTTCATTGATGTAGCTGTGCCGGTGCGTTTGATTATTGGCAATCCGATTGAGGGGGCGGATATCTGACAGCCTACTATCCTGATATCGGGTAGAGTACCTGTGCCCGAAAATACCTACCCTTTACCTGTTGAAATCCCTCGATGGTAGCTGGATCGTAGGACCTGAAAACCCTCCCGGCTCAGAAAAGTCCCCAGATCCTACCAACATGGGAAAGGGAGTATTAGGGTGCAGTAAAACCTAACAGAGGTGGCATTAAGCACGACCAAAGCATAGCAGCGAACTGCTCTAAGAACACGAGAATTGTGGGAAATCACCCTCTCAGGAGTGTGGGAAACTCTAGAAATATCTAGCTATGGCCCCCCTTTAATGCGACCTCTTTATACTTCTGTAAATCATCACATCACGCGATTAAAAGAAATGACAAAGTATTTATTTCCGAAAGAAAATCTGACAGAGGGTCAGACCAAATTGTCCTTGACTGGACACAAAAACAAAGAAAGTAGGCACTAGAATCATGCCAATAAATGCATTAGCAGTCCCCATGGACCAAGAGTGCATTTAACCCTCAATAGAAAATGTTAATTATATGAACAATAGGAGATCCCTTAAGAAGGAAAAAAAATTAGATAAATCGCCTTAATGGTTCTTCCACCATTCCAACATTAGAAAACACGTGAATTAATTCAGAGATATATATACATATTTACTTATTTACAGCGAAATCATTATTAATGTTATTACACCCTCAGATGTAAATGCCTTCCCAAACAGGTAATTCTGTACTCCTCATTAGTGCTTTGTCAAAATTGAGATTGCATAAATTATATTGCCTTAGCAATGTAGTCAAAATTCATTTTATCAATCAAGCACTCAAGCTAAAAAGACGTGAAATTCGTAATTCAAAATCTCTAAAGATTCAATAATTTCTCAGTAAAATGTACTTATTTAAATGCATCCAGAATTTATAATATAACGATCGTGAATCATACCTAACATTGCTTAAATCTTATAAACTGAGCACAACCGAAGAATTAATTAAATGGGGATGCCACACAAAAACAAACTCTGAGGCTTAACAAAACTAGATCCATAATTGGAATTGCCAATTTCATCAATAAATCGTAACAAGAAATGCAAAAAGAACAGAGACTATGTTCTCTCAAAAACATTCATAAATTAGTATAACCTTGCACTGAATTACTGTCATTATAATGGTCACTCATGACCTCGATATCTGAATACGTGTGGGCATTACCACCAACATCACCAAGTTTATATTTTTATAACCACATTACATATTATGCTTTCACTAGCATCTTAATATTAACGTACTTCAACGAGTACCACCGTAAATATATTACACGCCCATTGACGTTTCTTCACACACTATCACCCACATGGTGATTATTTTATTCGATAACCAGTAATCAGATATATTCAGCTGTGTTTGTTAACTATTATGTTTTCTCATTCCAATGCATCATAAATTTAACATGAGTGGCTACTTAATCAAGTCCACTGGATCACAAAAAGCTTGCCTTACAGAGTTGTATTTACAGTCACATAAGAATTCATTCCCCCTTAAAGTTAATCCCTGGGATTTGTTTCGAAAAAGATTCTTGTTCTTCAAATAGTACTCTTAAGCAATGTTCTAAACAAGAAAAACTCGAAAGACTGAATCAAAGTTCAGTTATAGCAAAATTAATTAATATAAAAATCAACGAGGTGTATCCAAGTACACGTGACTACAAAATCAAACGTTAAAGTTGATCAGACGAAAATAGAAATGTCCCCTCAAGAGAATTCACGAAAATCAGGCTGGTTCTACAGCATGTGTCCAGGTAACGACTCCAGTTAACTCCTGTTGACACATTAGAATTCAGTATGACAGCGTTTACTCTCAAGAGAAAAAATCCCCATTCTAAAAGAATGATCAAACTTCACATTCTACACTATATTTTAATAGTTATAATGCAAGAGCGCATAGGCAAATTCGAATCTCACAATTGTCGAACACAAAGATAATGAAACGACAACCCCTCAAGCCATAGCTTGATAAAAAAAATCCCTTTGAGAATAACGTAGATTTCTTCCCCTATGAAGATCTGTTCTCCACAATCAAGAAGTTCGGAATAAATTTAATGAATTTAAATTAATAAAATTATTAAGCTGAAAAATAAACAATTAATTCATAATAAAATATTATGAAATGAGTGCACCTGATTAACCAGGCCTAAACTCGACTTAAAATGAAGTCACACATGACATGGAATGGCCATGCATCAACCTCACTTCACAATCATACTACTAAATAAAAGTATAAATGGTGGCAAAGTGGATTCACTGGACTATCTACTTTGCAACGCTACATGAAAAGTTGTTCCTCTACCTGGCTGAAGACTCTCGAAGGCGATATGGAGCGTGAAGATGCCCACCATCTGATTCCATCATGGTATAGCAGGGCTACACGGTTCCATTCCAATTTCCAATGAACGCACTGGGGATTCCTTACTCCAATGTCCCAAGTCCACTGATAGTAAACGAACTGCTTCCTCATCTCGGAAATTGTCCTAGCCCGAATTTCGAATAGTTCCAGCCCGGCCCGAAAATACATCACGCGCGCGAATGCAACATCGCAATAAGCAGGTGGACACATGACGGTAGCCTGAGTTATTTTCGGCTGCATGTTACCAAAAGTTCATGTTGCACAAGCCAATAGCCCGCGTCGCGAGTATGCTATATTTCAGTTCGCAAACAGCATTGTAGTCACTCGTGACGTCCGCTGCATTTGCTTGGAGAGCGATGTCCACACTAAAATGCCTAGCCGCACATGGCTAATATGTTTATATACATCCTAGACATCTCTCCCACTACCTCGGATTTCCAAGCACTATACATTGTTAAACAAACTTCACTCGGAATGTACTTGACATTTAGTTCCAATAGTCTTGGCGTGAGAAAAGACAGCACGCCTTCTCGGTGTGCATGGACTTCAGAAACAAGCCTCTTAATGTATCACTGCACTTCGCTCCTCATCTATACATGCATTTAAATCACGTGATAAGAGACTGATTCCCCTAACTGAATATTGCCCGCATACAATGCCAGGCACTCTGACGATTGAAGTTCTCATACGACACTGAACTTTAAGTGTATTGGCCTTAATCCGTCACAACACGATGTATAACCGCGAACTAGCACCGCCGTGAACTCATGATAGCTTGACACTTCTTCCAGCCGAAACAACATTGCGATACGAGTCCTTGCTTAGGCGTGTATTCGTCTGAGTTTAAACATGCTCTGCTTGTCGCACACCTGCGTCAGCCTGCAGGAGACAACTGGCACGCTGTCGCTTCTGCGCATGACGAGACGATCTCTCTGAGACAGGTCGATATATTAAATCTATATTCTTGATGTTACAAATGCTATTATCATTAAAGCAGGACCGCACTGTCTCTCTCTGCTGTAATATCGAACTCCAATATACACATGACATCATAACTGTGCCTTATTTCCAAATAATATTCAAATGTAAATGTCAATCTCCCCACTACTGCAGGCTCAAGGACACCTGCGCATCCTCGCGGCCTACAAGCGAAACACTCTTCCGAAGGTTGTTGATGAGTCACCAGCTGAGCCGAATGATCACATGGCTATTTGTGCTCTCCAAACTAGGTCAAAACCTGACGTTTGCGGCAGCGGTTTGCATAGGAAAATGTACCGTAAATCAGGCCAAATAAAAGAAAACGGTACAGTACCTACTGTCAGGCCACGGCCGCTTCCTTCCCTCTTCCTAGCCTATCCATCCCAATCTTCCATCCCTTCTCCTCCCTCATGAGGCCCCTGTTCGCTTTGCAGGTGAGGCCGCCTGGGCGAAGTGCTGATCACACCTCCCCAGTTGTATCCATCCCGACCAGATGTTCCAAGCTCCAGGACACTGCCCATAGAGGCGGTAGTGGTGAGTTCCCTCGCTGAGTCCGTGGGAACCACCAACCTAGAGGGTAAATTGACTAAATAAAAAAAACTCAATATAATGGTAACTGAGGCCATGAGATTATTATTATCACATTATATATAAAACGCTAGGGTGTACAGCAGGGGTGGTGCGTCATTAAGGGCCAAAAGGGCCCTGCGCACCCGCATTGCACATAGGGTTACCAACTGAAAATTTCCAAATGCAGGACATTGCTTAGCAAAAAGCAGGACATTTAAGAAAAATGCCTGAAAATTTCAATCGATAACAAAATTATACATATATTACACACAACTTTTTGCAAAAGGAAATACCTTACTTAATGGTCAGTCCTTGCTGCAGTTCATTTCCTTGAAGCTGTATTTTTCAACAGAACCTACTTTTGAAAGAAGACTCGAGTTATTTTCTGAAAGTACATGTTTATAAAATTCTTCACACAACACATCTTTGAACTTGAACTTCACAAGTAACATTCCTTTCACTGATTCTACCAACAAACGGTTCCTTTCCTTTGTCCATTGAGCATTTATGAATGAAAACACACGTTCAGGGGAGGCATTGCTGCCTGGTATGGCAAAGAAAAACTTGCAAATGTTCAAAAGTTCAGAAAATACCTCAATGTTCTGGCACTTGTTAAAAAAACAGACCATTGTTGGTCTAGTGTTGTATCTCTATCCAAAGTTGAAGTTCTAGAATAAGCCCTTACGTTGCAGAACTGGTCGAATAATTTTGAATCATCTATTTCTACACCTTTTGACTGTAAGTACTGAATACAAGGTACAATATCGTCAAAGCTGTGGTCTTTAATGTTTTGAAGTTCCAACCATTTGAAACACTTGAATTCCTCTATAGGATTCATCCATTTATCCAAGTACTCAGTGCAGGTTTCATAGAAACAAGACACATTCTCCATAAACACTTTGCATTCTTTATCCAAACAATCTTCTGAAAATGTATTTAACATCTGTCTGACTTTAAGGGGAATGAATTGACCTTCAAGTCTGCCTTTCAATGAAGATTGGACAGATTATAATAGTTCAAGCACTTCTACAACTGAATTATTTTCTTTCTGAAGTGACACAATTTGATAGTGAAAAATGTGCATGGTCGAGGAAAGAAGCAAAAGATAGAGCTCTGAAAAGTCATTTACAAGGAAGTTTCTAATTGATGAAGGCACTGACTTCCTACCCTGAGAAAGAAAGTAGGATTTCAGAGCTGGGAACAATTGCAAGTTTCTTTCAACTGCTGGATACAATGTTAACCCCCTAGTCTTAGAATGATTTAAAAGCTGCAGATAATTTACATCAACAAATTCACAAAAGTCTTTCAGTTCCTGAGTGCGCACTGCATATATATGAAAGAAGTTGAACATTTTCATCACCACAGACTCAATATCAACAGGAAGAGCATCAGCTCCTTGTTGCAAACAGTTATGTAGAATGTGAGCAGGACATCCAACACCTACTATGTTTTCATTCAAGTCTTTTTTGAGAGCAGAGAATACATTCTTCCCTCCCCTGCGTGCAAGGCCGCCAAAATTAACATTGGCATTGTCTCCAGAAAATGCAATGCATCTAGAAGTAATTTTATGCTTTTTGAGAGTATCTGAAATATAGGAGGAAATACATTCAGAACTTTCATTTGGACATGCTTGTAAATCAAGAACTTTTTTCTGAATGCCATTATTTTTATAATCAAAGAATTAGATGACAATTGGAAACAACTTTAGTGCACCATGATTGCTTGCATCTGTTCCTAGGCCAAAAAATGGAACTTTATTGTTAAGAGTTTCAATTATAATATCTGTCGAGTGAGGAGCAATAACATTATTTATTATGGCTTGTGTTTTAGTTCTTGCACAGGTCAGTTTCTGTGCTACTTCAGAACCTAAGAGCATACTCTTATTCAATTTAGCTACGCAGTCCATTGATTTGTACGACTGGTGATGGAAAAATGTATGAAATGACATTGTAGCTTCTGCGGCTTGAACATTTTTATCATCTGGTGAATATTTGGGAGTGGCAAATGATAACATTGAACATGATATTGACCTAGTTCTCACCATCTTTTTGTGTTTTTCACTGTTAACGTGTCTTTCGAAGACGCCAACACCTTTGTACCCGACATTAACATAACTATCACACACTGCACATTTCGCTTCACTTCCACTGCGTCAGTGAGTAAAGTTTATTGTGTTTTAGTTTATCCGAAAATTTACACTGTCTTTTTTTATATTCACTCCTTTCCGGCTAAAAAGATGACATACCGGTACGTAATAGGATGCAATGAGATTAATATTTCACTCCACTCGCTGCATACTCGCGAAAACCAGATAACCAAACACGATAGCTGCAAATCATATGGCAAGCACATGTAAACTGTAGCTCTGGACACTTCCGGTTTCTCTCAACATAAACGTGGAAATGAAGCTCGTTGATTGGTTGATCGATGCCTGGACTTCGAGTTCCATATATCGAATATTAGTATTACAGCGCCCTGAGCACATAGAGCTGATGTACGATACAATAACATGCTGTCTTCAGCCTAAAACCTAAGTGAGCAATCTTGTAACGAAAAATGCCGGACAATGTCGATAAATTAGAAATGCCGGCCGGACATAACCAAAATGATTGAAAAGCAGGACATGTCCGGCAAAAGCCGGATGGTTGGTAACCCTAATTGCACACTAATTTGTTTAATTACCGTCTTTAAAAATTACTTTAAATTAGAGATATTGTACTTAAGATAAGTGTTTTTCCCTTCTGGAATTTCTAAAAAGAATTCATTATACTTACATAACTCATCTCTAGCCCACGTTCTTGACAGTCCCGTACGGTGTATTGTCATAGCGAGGGCCGCTGTACAGAAAGTCCCATGCAAAGTATATGGCTTGATGGGCCGGGTGGGAAAACAGTGAAGATAGCACTGTCTTGCACGCGAATTCTTCTGTGCTATGAAGGGATTTTACTTTCTCTTCAAGGGCCTGGGGAATGGGCCCATAGCATTGCGTTGAAGCGAAATAGAAGATCTCTCCATTTCACTTCCTGCTACTGTCTCTGTTTGAAGGGAGAAGGGCCCACCCCACCCCACGCCCTTCAGGTATTCAGCCATTGTTCACAGCTTGCCTACATTAGACAAAATATATTTATAAATTTTCAGTTGTCTGTTGTTCCAAGTGCAATACAAGTGTCTTGGCGTGTTCTGTGGATGAAATTAATCTCTATAAATTGATGTGTTTTAACTTGTGTGTTAGGGTTCGTGTGCGAAATAGTAGAATGAAAGTGGAGATTTTATTAACACATCTATTTTTTTCTATAACTCTGAACACAAAGTTAGACAAATAAACCTCATGAACCAAGCTGATAGATAAATTTGCTTCATCCAAGCACAGGAGAGGAGAATATATTTACGAATAAGGAGTCATGTGGGTACAGTTTTTAATGTATGAACTAGGCTATTTATTAAAACTTTTTTCAAATGTTGCGTTGTGTGGAATGATAATAATGGCAATATTGGCAACAATGAATGTCAAGTATAAAACAATACTGTATTTAATATGAAACAATATTATTATGAACTGGCCCACACAAACATTTTAGGCAGGAGCCGCCCCTGGTGTACAGTATGTTTCACAAAGCTCAAGCTCTTAAACCAGAGGGAGTTGGGAGATGCGGTTTGTACCAAAATCTTCTAAATCGACTCAATAGAACGGGAAAAATCTTGCATTTCATGAAAAGTCAACGGAAATACAGCCTATTTATTTGCACATAACATGCGTCCGCTAGTTATTATTATTATCATACATATTCATACCGACAGTATTGGCTACGCTGGCTAAAGCGCAGCGTTGGGCTATGGGGCCAAGCACTCTGCTAACTCGGTAGACGCGTGGGTTCGAGCCCCACCGTCGGCCGTCCTTGAAATGGCGTTCCGTGGTTCCCCATTTTCAACAACAGGCAAATGCTGGGACGGTACCTTCTGACAGGCCACGGCCGCTTCCTTCCTCATCCTTGCCCAGTTGCATTCATCTTCATTCATTCCATCTCTCAACCCGACGCGCAGGTCGCCCACGAGCGTCGACAAGAAAGACCTGCACTCGGCCTCTCAGGAGGCCACACGAAAAAAATACAAATTCATAAATTCCACATTTAACAATGAATTATTATTATTATTATTATTATTATTAGAGGAGATGGTGGTATTATGGCCCCTCTCCTTGTAACATGGCACCACTGCTTTTCTGCCGCTGTATTGTGCTGCATCTGGTAGAAGTCATATCACTCTGACCTTGCTACCTACGCCTTAGTTGTGATGGGGTGTCCCTGGCTGTAAACGGGGTGTGTGTAACGTGAGATTTTGTATAAAAGAGATTACTGAAGTTTTATTTTATTTTTATTTAGTCGATTTACCCTCTAGGTTGGTGGTTCCCACGGACTCAGCGAGGGAACTCACCACTACCGCCTCTACGGGCAGTGTCTGGTCGGAGGGGATACAACTTGTGGGGTGTGATCAGCACCTCGCCCAGGTGGCCTCACCTGCAAAGCGAACAGGGGCCTCATGAGGGAAGGGAGGAGGGGAAGAGTAGGATGGAGAGGCAAGGAAGGGGGAAGGAGGCGGCCGTGGCCTTGAAGTAGGAACCATCCCGGCATTTGCCCGAAGACGAAGTGGGAAACCACGGTAAACCACTTCGAGGATGGCTGAGGTGGGAATCGAAGCCCCTCTACTCATTTGGGCCACCTGAGGCTGAGTAGACCCCGTTCCAGTCCTCATACCACTTTTCAAATTTCGTGGCAGAGCCGGGAATCGAACCCAGGACCTCCGGGGCGGCAGCTAACCATGCTGACTGCAACGCTACGGAGGCGACAGTTTTTGTTGTTAAGAAATTAATTTCATTTTACGCATTGTTCCCGTTATTTATCAGATAGCTCTATTATCGAACGTGTAAAGTATGAATCAATGGTTCTATTGCGGTTAGCAATACATTCAGACAGTCAGTTGAAAACTAATATTTTCACGTAATATGTACCGTAACATGATCACGTGGTGGTAATATGGACCCTATATTCTTTAGCGTGACATATTACGAGTACATGCACATTTTTATAAAGTGAGGAAATTATATTTTACTGTTTCAAACCTGCCTAGATCCGCACTTAATCATCCAAATTTCAAAAAGAGAAAACAGTGGGATCCAGGAGGTATGATTAAAGTTAGATTAAAGCTAATAAAGCTAGTCAGAGAGAATAATCTGGAAGGTATTGTGCCCAACTGAAGTTTTGGCCCAAGGGTCGAACGCTGGATATATGAGATGAAAGGATGGCATAAGCCATGCCGAGGAAGGAACATTGTAAAAGTTTATGCAAACCAAGCGTGACTCACATAACCCAGCTGCGAGATTAGGAATAATTAAGGAAGCAATAAAACATTGTAATCAATGATAAAGTGTCAAGAAAATGTAAACAGATAAGAGAAGTTCTGCAAACTCATGAGCTGTTAAGGCATCAACAAGGAATAATTAAAAACTTTCTGAGCAAGCAATGTTTATCAAATTTATGAGGGTATAACTGACGGATTTGATGGGATTGAACCTAGTGATTAACGACTATTGCATGATTCAGGCGGGCCCCAATTAGAGCTGAGGCCGCGATAAAATTATCATACCGAAGTTACAAAAGCCCCAGACATTAGCGAGTCAGTCTTAGGGGACAACATGATTAAAATAAAATACTATACATTGATATCATGCATTAAAACATTCACAGGGACTAGGTCTGTTTAGAGGTTGGTAATCCTAGTTGCTGACACAGGTTTAAATCGTGACGTCAGCAGTGGCGTCATTGTCAATTAAAACTCAGGGATACGGAGGTTGGATGTACCATTCCACTGGCCACGGAGGGAGCATAATAACCTTTTTAATTAATTAAAAATAAGTAGACGATTAAAGGGGATTCCGCACGAAATAAACGTCAAAGTAAACATGTTTTACATATGCAAATAAAGTTTCAAGCCAATAGAGGCTCAGACGTGGAGAATAGACTCCCCACTTGCGTGAGGAAACTACGTTTTGATAAACTCGTATAAATATGAGGCCGAACCAAACTCAGTCACTCAGTTCTACAACGGATCTTTGAGAGGTCGTGTGTTGAATGTCATATTCCAGCCCACGTTAGAGGAAATATGCTGGATCGCAGCATGAAAAATTTATGTTCGCAGTAACGGAACATACGGGTCATCATACCGTTATTCAAAGTGATCACTATAGCTTTTGGCGTTGGATCAAGTAAGAATCGTGATTTAAATAAGTTACGCCGCGTCAAGTAAAAGAACACTAATACCGTCAAAAAATGCGGGCTAGTATACATAAAATACGCAAAGTCGAAAGTATACATAAAGACGCGAAATAAGAGTGACAGTTACGGAACTTGAAGTTTTGAAGAGATAGTACATAAAAATTAGAAATCGGTGTCTTAGGAACACGAAATATAAATATATTGCGTCAAATAAAGACAGTATAAAACAGCGGATCCTAGAAAGGAATAATATCAACAAGTATTAATCACGAAGTACATGAGTAGGGACCTAGAAGACTGCGGGTTCGAGACTCAAGATAAAAAGCGTCAAAAATGCGAGCTAGACAAGTTAAGGTTCTCGAACTAGAGACCAAGCTAGGAACTATATCATTAAAGCGAAGAAAGATCACTGAACGAGTGAGGGGGAACACGAGGAACATTTATATTCAGGATTCAGCAGGAGCGAGTGAGCAGGAACGCGGATTTAGAGACTTTCACGGAGGACAGGAAATCAGGAACTTCGATGAGCGAGGAAGGAGCAAATTAGCACGTTCAATGCAGAAACGCGAGGTATCGTCATGGATCATCCAATGCGAAAAATCATCGCCAAAGCTCTGAGATGCGTGTGAAGAAGAAAAGTGCTATAATGTTAAAGTGTTATAATATGTTTTTATGTGTCAGTGTAATAACATAAAAGTGTAATATAGAAATGTCAGGGAAAAGTGTTGTGATGGAAGACTAGATATGCAGCATGATGGGTGAGCCTATCTAGGAATGGAGTCGTTGCTTGGGTGAGTTGATGAAACGTTAATAATATTTCTTTGTTGTTGTACTGTGCGCGAATATCAATAGAACCATTCGCCGACTAGGGAGTTTGACGAATGATTCATTGATGAAATGAATATGAAAATAATTGAAATATTTAAAAAGATGATGGTTAATCACGAGGACCGCCTCGGTGGAAATAAAGCATTGTTGGGATCAGTAAAAATAAATGAATGGAAGCCTGATAACGAAATGCATGATAAATAAATGAATTTGAAAGAAGGAATGAAATAATGACTTAAACGGCTTAAATTGCTGCCGGGTTATGAAGTAAATACGCACCATAATATAATTATAAAAATCGAAGAGATAAGTTAAACAATAATGGTTAAATTGTATACCAAATAACAGATACCAAACGAATAGAGCATCGTAATGAGATGGGTTAAAATATGGAATAATAAGAACGCAAATAATAATAATCAAGTTAAAGAAGAAAGTTATATTTAAAGATCCGTGTCTAGGAACTCAAAATGAAAATTAGAGCCAAAAATAATATGTTAATAAATGAAATAAATGATAAATATCCAAGTAAATGGTGAAATAAAACATCCAAGAACGAATGTATTACCTTATAGGCTACTGTGCCAAGGTTGTGAAATAAATAGTAGGAATGCCGAAATTAGGCGAATGTCGTAAAGTATCGAAGCAAGTTGCATTGCCGTAAGGGCCAATAAAAATAATAAAGTATAGTTTCAAGTTGAATATAAATATGCGTTAAGCCAGGATAGATTTATTCGTGAGATGGAAATGTAGTAAAAATCGTTGAAATGCGTGGAGGTAAATTCCCACCGAATATATTGTTGAAATGTAGAAGCCTCGTATATTTTTGCCTAATGAAACGTTGTGTATTGTTGAGTATTGTGGATGAATAGATTCCCACCGAATGTAGTTAAATGAAGCGTCGAAAGTTGTGTATAGTTGAGTATTGTGGATGAATAGATTCCCACCGAATGTAGTTTAATGAAGCGTCGAATAGATGAAGATATTGTTGTGAAAGGCATTGTTGTATTGTGGATGAATAAAATTCCCACCGAATCAATTGTTTAATGAAGCGTCGAAAGTTATGTAAATCCTGCTGCAGGATGGGTATCCCAGCTTGGTATTGTTATAGGAAGATATTGTTGTGTAAAAGGCATTGTTGAAATATAGGTATTGTTGTCAGAGGCATTATAAGCGTCGTAAAAGTTGTAATAATAAACTACCGTACAGCCTCTCCGAATCAAACACTATTATCCTGGGAGCGAAAGATAAAAAATAATAATAATTAAATAAGAACGGAACAAATATCCGTAGTGAAATGAATTGTAAGTCTTGGAAATCATATGTTTAAAAGCTACCCTAGCGTGAAAGCAAGGAGTGTCGACCAGCCATCGTAAATCTAGTTGTAAAGTACCACAGGAGGAGGGGTCGGCTTGTGTACGTGACCTTGCCCTTGTGGGGAGAAAGAGAAAAGATCTTAATGAGTCCGGTCGTCAAGTAGGGTCGAGCCGAGACTGGTGGAAAGAGAAACTGTTACACGGAAATTATAAAATTTAAAACAAAAGGTGCAAG
Source organism: Meconema thalassinum (assembly GCA_946902985.2). NCBI lineage: Eukaryota > Metazoa > Arthropoda > Insecta > Orthoptera > Tettigoniidae > Meconema > Meconema thalassinum. Next base: position 510,775,860 of record OX336390.1, on the reverse strand, counting down.
CAAAAACTAATGGTAGAATTATTTTATGGGAATGAAAATTTCATCCCAAGTCAAAGTTTGAAATGCTATATAAGAATTTGACGGATTTGTCAAATAATAGATTGTTGATAAAGAAAATTCCTTCTTTCATGAATAAATAAATAACGGGTTAAGAAATAATGGAATTTGTTATAAATGAATATCCCACAGTAATAAACAGTACAGTGCACAATACAGCACAAAGCAAGTCACCTAGATGCATGGAGAGTAACTGGAGAGATGCGGGTTCGATCACAGACATGGCATGTTTTTGTACAGTATTGTATTATGTTTAAAATCTAAGGCTTTGTGAAAAAATATTATTAAGATCCAAAGGACTAAATAAATGATAAATAAATAAATATTTAAATAAACATAAAGGGTAAAAGAAACCCTGAAGGGTAAATGAAATAAATGTAAATGTCCAAAGCCTTGGATAAATTATATGATTTAAATGATAGGCGCGCTCGCTGCCTGAGTGAAATTAACAAAAATGGTAATAGTTTAATTTAAGCAAGACAAAGTATTCACGAAACTTCACGGGACAATGAAATGACATTAGAGTGAATTTTGATGATTTTAATTAAATGGTGATTTTTATTTTATGAGTGACACTTGAAGAGACAATACCAAGTGATTTGATTTTTATGTTTTTTGTTGTTGATTATTTTGTGAGTGACACTTGAAGAGATAATACCAAGTGATTTTGATATGTATTGAGTGAATTTATTTTTCTTTTAATTAATAAATAATTCTTTTAAATTGTAATATTGAGTTTTTCCTAAATCTTGTCAACCTGATTGTGCCTACATATCGGATGTTAAGTCAGTGGTGGAGGGAACGTTACGCGCCCCGATACCGCAGTAGCCAAGCCGAGTACTGACTGAGCATCCTCCGCCAAGCGGGTACCGGGGACTCATATATTGAGGTACTTGATATTATCACAAGGTGACAAGAAAAGTCGGTCCAAAATAAAGTAATTTTAAGGATAGGTACATGACCGCAATAACCCCCGTAACCCTATATATAAATACGAAAGTGAAATAACCCCTATTTCATTTTATGGCACCCATCTTTAGGAGCGGGTTTTCCTAGGGGAAAAAACAGGAAAACTCGAGTTTTCCGAGAGAAAAAATTGGAAAATTTCGAGATTTTCAAAATTTCAACATTTTTAAAGGTGTCTTGCTTAATGTATGCAATGGTTTTGAAGGAGGGACGTGCGAACGGGATCGTATACGAACGCACCCGTTGTACATTTCACCTAAATGGAAAGAAAACAATACAGGCATGTCGGATCGAGCCCAGAATTACCCTGTGTGCATGGTTCATTCTTGGATAGTAGTAGTCCATCTTTTCTCAAATGGGCTGGCTACGTGGCTCAGGGGTAACGTTCTCGCTTGCTGGGCCCAAGGTTGCAGGTTCGTATCCTGGCGCAGTCAGCTGGCATTTGAGGGTGCGCAAATGCGGGGGAGCCGTGTCCTTAGATTTACTGGCACGTTAAAGATCCCCTTCGGGGCAAAATTCCGGCACCCCGGCGTCTCTAAAAGCCAGTGTAGTTAAAAGGGACGTAAAACCAATAACATTAACATCTTTTCTCAAATAGTTGAAAAAAGAATGGCTATGGCCGAGGAGATGAAAAGTCTCTTAGAAGCAATAGGCAATAAGCTTCAGGAAAGCAAGGAAGCTATAAACAGTAAGCTTCAGAAAGGTACAGAAGAAAATCAAAAGGACATGAAAGTTATAAACGGTGAACTTCAGGACCTAGAAGTTATAAATGGTGAACTGCAGGAAAACATTAAGAAGGACAATGATGAGTGTAAAAGTAACTTTGTTAACTTGAATACTCAGGTAAACGCTAAAATTGGTGAAATAAATAAACAAATAGACACCGAATTTGGCAATTTAAGCGCCCAGCTTAACGAAGTAAATAAAAAAGTTGAAGCTGCACAGGCAGAAATAAATAAATGTATACAGACTCAAATGGATTGTGTGCATGGAAAAATTGATGAAGTAAAACAAAATGTAAACCATATCTCAGGTGAGCAGGCAAAAGTAAAAGAGCGGTTGAATGGGATAGACGGAAAGATCGAGAAGATCAAAGACGAAACAGAAAAACAACTACAGGATCAGGCCAAAGAGATCCGGGAAGATTTTAAATCCGGGCTAGGTAGCGTGATAAAAACCGTGAATGATAATTTTAATGGTTTGAGAGCAGATATGAATGCACGATTCGATTCAAATATGCGTATATGCGAGGAAGGTAGGCGAGACCTAAACGGAAGAATTGAGACACTATCAAACAAAATCACGGAGTCAGACAATCAACAACGATCAGATAGAGATAAGATGAGTAAACAAATAGAAGGGATTTACCTGCAAATGGACAAAAAGTTTGAAGAAAACGATAAGACATGGGAAAGCAAATTAAGTAAATAAACGGAGGCCATAGATTTTTAAAATCAGAACTCAGAATCAAAGGATAGATGAACAGGGCAAAGAGATAGATAGTCTGAAAACAGAAATTGGGGGAATTCAGGAAAAGATAGATCCTATAAAAGCTAGTATAGGGAAAGTAAATAAGGAAATGGAAAAGACACAAGGAGACTTAGCCCAGGCAAAGAAATGCCAAGACAAAGTCCAAGGGAAAATCGAAACTGTAGGACAAGACGTAAAGGATCTCCGAAAGTATTTTGAGAAATATGTAGATAATTTGCGAGAAGAAATTGCAACAGAAATACAAAGTAAATTTTAGAAGAAAGAACAACAATTCCTTGAAACTACTAAGGATATAAGTAAAGAAGTTGTATTATTGAATGAAGATGTGGGATCATTAAAGAGACAACAAGAGGAAGTAGGAAGAAGAACTGAAAATACAGAGGATTCCATAAATAAAGTTGCACAAGAAGCCTTTGCTAGATGTGAGAGGATGGAAGGGCGATATAACCAACAGGACATTAGAACAATAGCTATGGAAGGAGCTATATTGAGGAATTCAAAATCCGAAAGAGGAAGTACAGAGGGTCTAAGGAATAAATGGGGAGAGACTGAACCCAAGAACATATTTAATAATTACCAAGAAGGGGGAAACCAGTTCAGAACGCCAGGGCAACCCATATTTTCGTCTACTCCCTTCAATAATAATAATAATAATAATACAATGCAAAACCAGACCAGATACCGATAAGCCTAGGAAATATTCAGGCAATAATTCTTCAATGACCACAAAATATTGGCTAAAGGAAGTGTCAGAATATCTTAAAGATAATAGGATACCTGCCGAAAGACAGTTGCGTTCCATAGAGAAACTACTAGATGGGGACTGCTTATCATGGTTTCGAAGTTTCAGGTATACCTTTGACACGGTAGAAGAATTCAGGGAAGCATTTTTGAAAAGGTACTGGGCTGCAGACGTGCAACAGAATTTAAGGTTAGACCTTTATTCCAAGAAATATAGTACAAGTATTCCAACGAGGTACTCAGAGTATTTCACCTCACAGCTATGTAAATTTCGTGTATTGGATTGCGCCCCAAGCGAAAATGATCTACGCTTAGAAATCACAAAGCAACTTCCATACGAGACACAGAGACTGCTGATCTCCTCAAATGCGAAAACGGCCATTGAAGTCGAAAGTGTTCTACGTCAACTTGACATGACGACAGCACACATATCACCATGTCAAAATAGGACGATGGAACATACACATATGATAAAAGATCAAACAGAAACTATTGGAGAGCGTAGCTTGGATAAGTCTACCAGTACTGGAAGATGGGAACAGGAGGAAACGATAATTATCAAGGAAACCCTAACTCAGGAAATTACAGAGGAAATGGTTAACGGAGAAATTACCAAGGGAATAATTACCAAAGGGGAAATTATCAAGAGAATTATGCACCACGGCAGTATGACCAAAGGGGGTCAGACGGAAGAAAGCCACCATACGGAAGACCGTATCGAGGAAGAGGTGGAAATCGTGGAAATAATGGGAATTACCGACCAAGGGACCCAGACCCTGATTACGAAGCCGAAATTGAAGAAAGACGGGTCATTACTCAGCGCTACTATGATGAAAGGGGTGATGAGCAAGAGAGACAGTCACATGTTAGCTGGGGGGACGCTATAAAGAATAGGACCTCACCAGATATCCATGATAATAGGGGCGCGCAAAGCCTCGAAGCACAAAGGCAAAACAGGGAATCCGAGGGAGAGGATTCGGATAAAAAAAACGCCAATTTTCAAAGAAGTAAATCTCAGTTATGAAGGAGGATGGAACGAAATTCAGGTGGTAAATTGGGTCGCTAGACCATAAGAGCTAATTGAAGAAATTACAGAAGGACCAGTAACACTAAAACGAGAACTACCCATAATTATGATTAGGGTTGAAGGAATTTTAATTCGATGTCTATTAGATACAGGGTCGACTATAAGTCTTGTGACTCAAATACTGGTAAATGAGCTGGAAAGCTGAGGGAGAGTTTTAAAAATCCCTACATCAGCCGTGAAAATGAAGGGTATTATCCCCGATAAAACGGTAGTTTGCAAACATTAAGTATTTTTGGATATGCAAATAGGGAACTTGGAGATATCGCACAGTTTCTTGTTGGTAAACAAGCTACCATATAACAAGATCTTAGGTATTGACTTCATAAGAGAATATAAGATAATCATTGATTTGTCGAAAAATTGCATACGCTTTCGGGAAGAAGATAACGCACGAGGAACAGATGTGGCCTTACAAAATATTGAGCAAATATACGATGAACAAATATGGCATGTAGAGGATGAAAATAATTTAGATATTACTAGGGAAGAAGTGATAACTCTAGAAGAGAAATTTAATACACTCACCGCTAGTTTGGAAAAGGAAAAAGAGCCTGATTTTGATAAATGCGTACTGGAAAAATTGGAAGAAGCAAAAATTTCGTTAGGAGATAAAGAAATTTTGAAGGATATCATTATGAAACAAAAAGACGCATTCGATTCTAAACCTGGAAGGATTAACAACTTTAAATACGCCTTTCAAGTAAATGACTGGACTCCATTTCGCCAAAAACCGTATCCCATAGCGGAGAAACATTTTAAACAAGCAAAAGAGGCATTACAGAAAATGATGGAAACCGGTGTAATTGAAAAGGTTGCTACACCATATGTAAGTCCGTTGGTGGTAGTAAACAAACCGGATGGTTCGGTACGTGTATGTCTTGATGCCAGAAACTTAAATCAGAGAATAATTCCGGAAAACGATTCAGCTCCTCATATAAAGGAAATTTTGAGAAAATGTAAGGAAATGAAAATATTCACAAACGTAGATTTAACAAATTCTTATCATCGTTTGGAACTAGAGGAGAAAACAAGTTTACTAACAGGTTTTCAGTTCGAACAGCAGACGTTCTGCTTCAGAAGATTACCTTTTGGATTGAAGACAGCTGGATCAGTTTTAATATAAGCTTTAGATAGAAATTTGTCACATAAGGTAAAAGCTTGCACAATTAGGTATGTCGATGACATTCTTTTAACCTCAGAATCAGTAACCGAGCACATGGAAATGTTAAAGAAATTATTAAGGGATTTACAACAGGCTAATTTCAAAATAAATTTGAAGAAGTCAAATTTTTGTCAGCGTGAAGTGACATTTTTAGGTCATGTGATAGATCAGTATGGCGTGAAGCCAAATCCATGTAAACTAGAAGCCATTAAGAATTTTCCACGACCAACTAGGGTCAAAAATGTAAGACAGCTTTTGGGACTAATAGGATTTTTAGTAGCCATTGTCCAGCGTACACCAGTACAGTATCTTCACTACAAGATCTTCTCAAGAAAGGGGGAAAATGGAGATGGACTGACGAATGCGAAGATGCATTTAAGAAAGCAAAGAATATGTTACTAAACTTCGTGAAGCTAGGGTATCAGGATTTCAATGAGAAAGTTGTAATACAGACGGATGCATCACAATTAGGCATCGGGGCTATGCTATATCAAGAGACCGATCGGCAACCTAGAGGAAGAAATTATTTAGCTTTCACTTCAAGGCGATTGAAACCTCACGAAAAGAACTACACGATCAGTGAAATTGAACTTTTAGCTATACTGCATGCCTTGCAATACTGGCGAAAAATCGTGTATGGGTTCAAAATTATACTCAGAACCGATCATAAGGCATTGACCTTTCTAATGAAAACAGATTTATCAAGCCCAAGGCTGACAAGATGGGCATTGTTCATCCAACAATACGATGTGGAAATTGAATATTGTCCTGGGAAGGAAAACGTTATCCCAGATTTTTGAGCAGGAACCCAGAGAATACGGAAACAGTACTAAATATCCAGATAGATAACAAAGATCTGGCCACTCTAGAAGATTTAAGAAAGATTGGTGAGATGCAAAGACAATACCCATGGATGAGGATGATGATCTCATACTTCGAGGGAAAACTTGACAGAACATCACCTGCTTTTGCGGAAGCCGAGGCATTTTCAACTGAATATCTTTGGTACAATAGGCTTCTTCACTAATATGCGGACGCAGATCATACCCGGTCAAGAATAGTAGTACTAGCAGGGTTACAAAGAAAATTAATTTGGTTGTCACACCGAACATTTGGACACATGGGGTTGGACAAAACACTAAAAATGTTACAAGAAACATTTATATGGCCGAAAATGGGAGAAACAGTGAGGTCGGCATTGAAAACATGCGATATCTGTCAAAGAGTGAAGTCTAACTCTTTCTTGATGAGACAAAAACCAATACCGCTTTTGCCACAGAAACCGTGTCAAATATTATCAATAGATAACTTCGGTCCATTACCGAAAGCAAGAAGAGGCAACAGGCACATCCTGGTATCCATGGATGTATTTACAAAAATGGTAGTCCTGTGCCCCATACAAAAGACATCGACGAAACAGGTTCTTAAAAGGTTAAAATAACGCGTGATTCCGATTTTAGGAAAACACGAAGATCTTCTTTCGGATCACGGAAGCTGTTTCACGAGTTTGGAATTCCGTAAAGAATTAGAAACATTAGGAATTAAACAGATACTCTCTAGTATTCGACACTCTGAAGCTAACCCAGTAGAGAGGGTGAAGTGAGAGGTACAGAAATACTGTAAAATATATTGCTCAGGAGAAAATTGGAAGTGGATCGATATATTGCAAACAATTGAATTTTGTATCAACAATACGATACATGAGAATACTGGAGAAGTGCCTATTAGAATACATTTAGATCAACGTCCAGAGAGACCGTGGGATCAAATCATACCAGTACCTGTAGATAATCAAGTGGGAAGAGAATTGAGAATACGCAAAACATACGAACACTTAAAAGCTCAAGCTGATAAACGGCAGCGACGAAATCACAACAAGCGATACCATCGACCATTGGTAGTCGGGGAGTTAGTATTAGTAAAGCGACCAGCCATGTCAGATCCTAAAAATAGGATATATAAGAAATTCCACAAGAATTACCATGGACCTTATAGAATTATAAATGATCTAAAGAACAATGCATATAAGGTACAACATGAGGAAACGAATCAGAAAATGATAATGAATGCGGTGAATTTAAAGGTGTACCATTCACCGGAGGAATTTGAGAGAACGGAAAATCAAACCTTAGTAACTGAGATATGTGAGGAAATTGATGAAAGGGAAAGAAGGTGGCAACAGTTAGATTGCAAATGTGGTCTAAAAGAAACATACGAGGAAATGAAGGAAGTAGCAAGATTCATCAAGGAGGAATTCAGGAAGAACAAAGAAGAGAATGAAAGAATTGAAAATTTGATAGAAATGACGAATTTAGAGTGAAAGGGGAAAGGATAGACCTAACCCAGCTGATAAGAAAAATGTTCTGCGATGAAGATAAGACGGGATAAGAAAGGAAAAGGAAACGTGATTAATATTAAAACGGGTTAAGACGTTAACGTACCCATCTAGTAACTGATGCTGGAGTAGAATATAAAGCATAGGACGTTCGATAAAAGTTGAAATTTCAAATCATATGTTTTTTGACAAATAAATTTCTTCAAGTGTTTCAAAAATGTATTCGTTTTGAAGGAGGACTTGTGCCCAACTGAAGTTTTGGCCCAAGGGTCGAACGCTGGATATATGGGATGAAAGGATGGCATAAGCCATGCCGAGGTAGGAACATTGTAAAAGGTTATGCAAGCCAAGCGTGACTCACATAACCCAGCTGCGAGATTAGGAATAATTAAGGAAGCAATGAAACATTGTAATCAATGATAAGTGTCAAGAAAATGTAAACAGATAAGAGAAGTTCTGCAAACTCATGAGCTGTTAAGGCATCAACAATGAATCATTAAAAACCTTCTGGGCAAGCACTGTTTATCAAATTAATGAGGGTATATCTGACGGATTTGATGGGATTGAACCTAGTGATTAACGACTATTGCATGATTAAGGCTGGCCCCAATTACAGCTGAGGCGGCGATAAAATTATCATACCGAAGTTACAAAAGTCCCAGACAGTAGCGAATCAGTCTTAGGGGACAACATGACTAAGATAAAATACTATACATTGATATCATGCATTAAAACATTCACAGGGACTAAGTCTGTGTAGAGTTTGGTTAACCTTATTGCTGACACAGGTTTAAATCGCGACGTCAGCAGTGGCGTCATTGTCAATTAAAACGCAGGGATACGGAGGTTGGATGTACCATTCCGCTGGCCACGGAGGGAGCATAATAACCTGTTTAATTAATTAAAAATAAGCAGACGATTAAAGGGGATTCCGCACGAAATGAGCGTCAAAGTAAACATGTTTTACATATGCAAATAAAGTTACAAGCCAATAGAGGCTCAGACGTGGAGAATAGACTCCGCACTTGCGTGAGGGAACTACGTTTTGATAAACTAGTATAAATATGAGGCCGAACCAAACTCAGGCACTCAGTTCTACAACGGATCTTTGAGAGGTCGTGTGTTGATTGTCATACTCCAGCCCATGTTAGAGGAAATATGCTGGATAGCAGCATGAAAAATTTAAGTTCGCAGTAACGGAACATACGGGTCATCATACCGTTATTCAAAGTGATCACTATAGCTTTTGGCGCTGGATCAAGTAAGAATTGCGATTTAAATAAGTTACGCCGCGTCAAGTAAAAGAACACTAATACCGTCAAAAAATGCGGGCTAGTATACATAAAATACGCAAAGTCGAAAGTATACATAAAGACGCGAAATAAGAGTGATAGTTACGGAACTTGAAGTTTTGAAGAGACAGTACTTAAAAATTAGAAATCGGTGTCTTAGGAACACGAAATATAAATACATTGCGTCAAATAAAGACAGTATAAAGCAGCGAATCCAAGAAAGAATAATATCAACAAGTATTAATCACGAAGTACATGAGTAGGGATCTAGAAGACTGCGGGTTCGAGACTCAAGATAAAAAGCGTCAAAAATACGAGCTAGACAAGTTAAGGTTCTCGAACTAGAGACCAAGCTAGGAACTATATCATTAAAGTGAAGAAAGATCACGGAACGAGTGAGGGTGAACACGAGGAACATTTATACTCAGGATTCAGCAGGAACGAGCGAGCAGGAACGCGGATTTAGAGACTTTCACGGAGGACAGGAAATCAGGAACTTCGATGAGCGAGGTAGGAGCAAATTAGCACGTTCAAAGCAGAAACGCGAGGTATCGTCATGGATCATCCAATGTGAAAAATCATTGCCAAAGCTCTGAGATAGGGGTGCGTGTGAAGAAGAAAAGTGCTATAATGTTAAAGTGTTATAATATGTTTTATGTGTCAGTGTAATAACATAAAAGTGTAATATAGAAATGTCAGGGAAAAGTGTTGTGATGGAAGACTAGATATGCAGCATGATGGGTGAGCCTATCTAGGAATGGAGTCGTGGCTTGGGTGAGTTGATGAAACGTTAATAATATTTCTTTGTTGTTGTACTGTGCGCGAATATCAATAGAACCATTCGCCGACTAGGGAGTTTGACGAATGATTCATTGATGAAATGAATATGCAAATAATTGAAATATTGGAAAAGATGGTGGTTAATTACGAGGACCGCCTCGGTGGAAATAAAGCATTGTTGGGATCAGTAAAAATAAATGAATGGAAGCCCGATAACGAAATACATGATAAATAAATGAATTTGAAAGAAGGAATGAAATAATGATTTAAACGGCTTAAATTGTTGCCGGGTTATGAAGTAATTCGCACCATAATATAATTATAAAAATCGAAGGGATAAGTTAAATAATAATGGTTAAATTGTATAACAAATAACAGATACCAAAAGAATAGAGCATCATAATGAGATGAGTTAAAATATGGAATAATAAGAACGCAGATAATAATAATCAAGTTAAAGAAGAAAGTTATATTTATAGATCCGTGTCTAGGAGCTCAACATGAAAATTAGAGCGAGAAATAATATGTTAATAAATTAAATAAATGATAAATATCTAAGTAAATGGTGAAATAAAACATCCAAGAACGAATGTATTACCTTATAGGCTACTGTGCCAAGTTTGTGAAATAAATAGTAGGAATGCCGAAATTAGGCGAATGTCGTAAAGTATCGAAGCAAGTAGCATTGCCGTAAGGGCCAATAAAAATAATAAAGTATAGTTTCAAGTTGAATATAAATATGCGTTAAGCCAGGATAGATTTATTCGTGAGATGGAAATGTAGTAAAAATCGTTGAAATGCGTGGAGGTAAATTCCCACCGAATATATTGTTGAAATGTAGAAGCCTCGTATATTTTTGCCTAATGAAACGTTGTGTATTGTTGAGTATTGTAGATGAATAGATTCCCACCAAATGTAGTTAAATGAAGCGTCGAAAGTTGTGTATTGTTGAGTATTGTGGATGAATAGTTTCCCACCGAATGTAGTTAGATGAAGCGTCGAATAGATGAAGATATTGTTGTGAAAGGCATTGTTGTATTGTGGATTAATAAAATTCCCACCGAATCAATTGTTTAATGAAGCGTCGAAAGTTATGTAAATCCTGCTGCAGGATAGGTATCCCAGCTAGGTATTGTTATAGGAAGATATTGTTGTGTAAAAGGCATTGTTGAAATATAGGTATTGTTGTCAGAGGCATTATAAACGACGTAAAAGTTGTAATAATAAACTACCGTACAGCCTCTCCGAATCAAATACTAATATCCTGGGAGCGAAAGATAAATAATAATAATTAAATAAGAACGGAACAAATATCCGTAGTGAAATGAATCGTAAGTCTTGGAAATCATATGTTTAAAAGCTACCCTAGCGTGAAAGCAAGGAGTGTCATCCAGCCATCGTAAATCTAGTTGTAAAGTACCACAGGAGGAGGCGGCGGCGTGTGTACGTGACCTTGCTTTTGTGGGGGAGAAAGATGAAACATCTTAATGAGTCCGGTCGTCAAGTAGGGTTGAGCCGAGACTGGTGGAAAGAGAAACTGTTACACGGAAATTATAAAATTTAAAACAAAAGGTGCAAGCAAAAACTAATGGTAGAATCATTTTATGGGAATGAAAATTTCATCTCAAGTCAAAGTTTGAAATGCTATATAAGAATTTGACGGATTTGTCAAATAATAGATTGTTGATAAAGAAAATTCCTTCTTTCATGAATAAATAAATAACGGGTTAAGAAATAATGGAATTTGTTATAAATAAATATCCCACAGCAATAAACAGTACAGTGCACAGTACAGCACAAAGCTAGTCACCTAGATGCATGGAGATTAACTGGAGAGTTACGGGTTCGATCACAGACATGGCATGTTTTTGTACAGTATTGTATTATGTTTAAAATCTAAGGCTTTGTGAAGAAATATTATTAAGATCCAAAGGACTAAATAAATGATAAATAAATAAATATTTAAATAAACATAAAGGATAAAAGAAACCCTGAAGGGTAAATGAAATAAATGTAAATGTCCAAAGCCTTGGAGAAATTATATGATTTAAATGATAGGCGCGCTCGCCGCCTGAGTGAAATAAACAAAAATGGTAATAGTTTAATTTAAGCAAGACAAAGTATTCACGAAACTTCACGGGACAATGAAATGACATTAGAGTGAATTTTGATGATTTTTAATGATGATTTTTATTTTATGAGTGACACTTGAAGAGACAATACCAAGTGATTTGATTTTTATATGTTTTTGAGTTGATTATTTTGTGAGTGACACTTGAAAAGATAATACCAAGTGATTTTGATATGTATTGAGTGAATTTATTTTTCTTTTAATGAATAAATAATTATTTTAAATCGTAATGTTGAGTGTTTCCTAAATCTTGTCAACCTGATTGTGCCTACATATCGGATGTTAAGTCAGTGGTGGAGGGAACGTTACGCGCCCCGATACCTCAGTAGCCAAGCCGAGTACTGACTGAGCATCCTCCGCCAAGCGGCTGCAGTATGTTAATTGTGTTTAGCCTACTTTCGATTTTTTGCAAAAAAGAAAAATGAAAGTAGACTTATGAGATCAACACAGGGCCAAAAATTTGTGTGTCTGTCTGTGTGTGAGTGTGTATGTGTGTGTGTACTCTGCTTGCCGGACCCCCCCCTCCCTCCCCCTATCAATTCAAACACAGTGAAACCGAATTGAACGAAAGTTGGTACTGAGGTAGCACTAACCCACCTCAGTGTCATGTTTTATATCGCCAGCATCTTGACAGAAACGTACTGGAGACCACCCAAATGTTCAACGCCTAATTCAAATTACGACTTATCTCTACCATATTTTGAAACCACATCCCTTCATTTGGGATGCGTCTTTTGACCAAACTACAAGGTCATCAGCTCAATAGTTTGCAGATGGCAGCCGTGTATGTGTGCAAATCGATTCCCCCCTATCAATTCAGACACAACGATACCAAATCGAACCACCTTTGGTACAGAGGTAGCACTATCAAGGGACAACTCAGTGTCATGTTGTATATGTAAGTTCGGATATTGAGTTTTGTTTCTCTATACTTTATCACCATGTATGTCGTGTACCAAAAGTGATTTAGTACATCACATGGTAAGTCTTTTGAATAGGCGGAAGGGTTTCTGAATGTAAAAGACCAGGAGAATACCTTATATGAAAATGATTATTTAGTCCTTCAGGAATTACTTGTTGATGATCTGATCAGTCACCAGCTGAGTTCCTAACTGACAGTAAGTATACAATTTTATACAGTGTTCTTGAAATATTGTTATAGTACGTAGCTCATTGCACAAGGTTAATTCTATTTCATTCCCAGAAAGGAAAACTTGAAGATAGTTTTATCATTTCTCATGAAACCGGGTAAACTATTTTTAATTTTCATCCTTATTAGGATCGGGGGACCGTAAATTAATTTGAACACTAATTCAAAAATGATACTTCGTTTTGAGGACCTAAACGAGTATTAGATATAAAGAATATGATTTCGATTATGTCGTCTATTTGGGATAGTGAAGGGAGTTTAGAGCGAAGTTTAATAGGTCTATAGTGTCACCTTGAACTTGTACTGTGAAACCAGGCCTTAGTCTACGTGACTCGGGACGCCCATCAGTCAAAAACGGCCCTCAAAGGGTTTTACTATGTCCTTATTCAAAGTAATTGGCGGTGGTATATAAAATACAGCAATTCTTTTTGTCGTGTGGCCTCCTGAGAGGCCGAGTGCAGGTCTTTCTAATCGACGCCCGTGGGTGACCTACGCGTCGGGATGAGAGATGGAATGGATGAAGATGAATGGAACTGGGCAAGGATGTGGAAGGAAGCGGCCGTGGCCTGTCAGAAGATACCGTCCCAACATTTGCCTGGTGTTGAAAATGGGAAACCACGGAAAACTATTTCAAGGACGACCGACGGTGGGGCTCAAACCCACGAGTCTACCGAGTCAGCAGAGAGCTTGGCCCCATGACCTAACGCTGCGCTTTAGCAAGCGTAGCCACTGCTGTCGGTAGCATTAGAAATAATAGGTAGGCTATCGAAATTAAAAGTTTCAAAGTTGTTTCATATCTGGCATACACTTCGATCAGAAATTTTAAGAAAGGGCGGTATTTCAAACCGAAAACTTAGTCGTCTCAGAGTAAGAACAATTAACAGTATTGTTTAAATGCGATATGTAGACGAAAACGTGAAAGATATACAGGGTGTAACTAAATATGTGGGAAAGCTCCGGGGATTCGATAGAGGACCTGATAACAAGCAAAACATATGGTGTATGTGCGCTCTTTGCCGTGTTACAAGCATTGTTTGTGGTGTGCATAACACAGACGGCGGCACGATGATTCATCCATGTTGGAGCACCGCCTCATTTTGCTCTTGCTGCTACAGCAATTTTACATCAGCGATTCCCAAACAAATGGATAGGGCGTCAGGGACCGACACCGTGGTCTGCTCGTTCTCCCGATCTCTACCCATTGTACTTATACTTATGGGGTCATTTAAAGGCCATTATATATGCCACACCTATTCATAATGTGGACATGCTGAGTCAGCGAATAGAGCAAGGTTGTCAGCAGATACGACAGACGCCGGGAATATGGGAGCGTGTGAGACAGTCAATGATACGGCGAGGCGCATAGACGCCTGCATTACAGCTGGTGGTAGACATTTTGATCACCTTCTGTGGAGAACTGTAAGTAGTAACGTACACTTTATCAACACAAATGACCAACCTGCATAGTGAAGCGGTCTGTGTTATGAACATCACAAACAATACTTGTAACACGGAAACGAAAGCAAATACACCATATGTTTACAGGACATGTTTTGCTTGTTGTCAGGTCCTCTATCGAATCCCTGGAGCATTCCCACATATTTAGTTACACCCTGTATACCGGTAACTTACCCCTTTAGAACATGAGATGCCATCACCACAACTGCGTAAAAATACACTGCTCAAAAAGTTTGGAATAGCATAGATTTTACTACAATGACTTCTTATAGTAAACCCAATGAGGCTTATACAATAACTTATTAACAAACTAAACATCAGTCCTTCTGAAAACAATAACAATCGTGGTTACCCTACCAGCGAATTGTTACCGGTGGCGGAAATCGGAACTAATTCGCTCCGCCCAGCCACAGGCCTGCGATAGACGTGCAGTCGTCGCCAGCGAAACCTCATCGCATGTCATTTGTGTGCATGATTCGTGCTGGGTCGAGCGCTGTGCGGTGTGTTCTCATTGTATGATTGTACATGCGTTCCCCCTCTTGCTCCGCAACCGATCGCTGCAGCCATAACGAGGTGAGATGACGTAATGTATTCACAACAGCACCGCTCCTCGTCTAGCGGTAACAATTCCCTGGTAGGGTAGTAACAATGAAACGGTAGGCCTACACAAACAAAGCAAACTCGCTTCTAAGTGTCCCTTTTGAAAACAAAAATAAATAAAATCTGTATCTCATGATGATCGGTACCGTATCAGTCTTTAGTAGTCCTCCCCGCACACGGAGGAGGCATGCTCTGAATGAGACCATCAAGTAAGCATACAATTGATGACGGTAGTCCAAACTTGTGTTGAGCAGTGTACATACATAAGCCTACACTAATGTACCAATTATGTTGTCACAGTTAAAACAAAATTAAGTAGGTGCCTAAAGTCAATCATTCTGGTCCCGAAGGTCCTGGATTCGATGTATAGTGTTAGTACACTAATGTACCTTGAACTAAGCATTAATTAGAAACATTATCACGGTTTAGGGCACCTACGTGATTATTCTTCCCTCCTAGGGAAGCCATATAATGTATTCTACGCTTCGTTCACACTGGATGTACGTAGATCATATCAACCCTCTTGACCGTTTCCTGGTCTAACACGCAAACGTCGCGAATGTGAGCCTCCCGATCTGGCTGACATTTTGGACAGGCTACATTTTCGTCATGTCACAAGGATCGTACCTAATTCATTTGGGCCATCTCTGGAAAGGAATACACCTAACATACGCACTTGAGACACGGAGCAGCCCATATTCCGGGTTCTAATATTCTCTTCGACCAATGACACAACTAGAACCAGCCCATATTCCGCGTTCTCATATCCTCTTCGACCAATGACACTACTAGAACCAGCCCATATTCCGGGTTCTCAAATCCTCTTCGACCAATCACACTACTAGAACCAGCCCATATTCCGGATTCTCATGTCCTCTTCGACCAATGACACAACTAGAACCAGCCCATACTCCGGGTTCTCATATCCTCTTCGACCAATCACACTACTAGAACCAGCCCATATTTCGGGTTCTCATATCCTCTTCGACCAATCACACTACTAGAACCTGCCCATAGTCCGGGTTCTCATATCCTCTTCGACCAATGACACTACTAGAACCAGCCCATATTCCGGGTTCTCAAATCCTCTTCGACAAATCACACTACTAGAACCAGCCCATATTCTGGGTTCTTATGTTCTCTTCGACCAATCACACTACTAGAAGCAGCCCATATTCCGGGTTCTCATATTCTCTTCAACCAATCACACAACTAGAACCAGCCCATGTCCCGGGTGCTCATATCCTCTTCGACCAATCACACTACTAGAACCAGCCCATATTTCGGGTTCTCGAATCCTCTTCGACCAATCACACAACTAGAACCAGCCCATGTTCCGGGTTCTCATATTCTCTTCGACCAATCACACTACTAGAACCATCCCATGTTCCGGGTTCTCATATCCTCTTCGACCAATCACACTACTAGAACCAGCCCATAATCCGGGTTCTCATATCCTCTTCGACCAATGACACTACTAGAACCAGCCCATGTTCCGGGTTCTCATGTCCTCTTCGACCAATGACACAACTAGAACCAGCCCATATTGCGGGTTCTCATATCCTCTTCGACCTATCACACTACTAGAACCAGCCCATATTTCGGGTTCTCATGTCCTCCTCGACCAATCACACTACTAGAACCAGCCCATATTCCGGGTTCTCATATCCTCTTCGACCAATCACACTACTAGAACCAGCCCATGTTCCGGGTTCTTATATTCTCTTCGACCAATCACACTACTAGAACCTGCCCATATTCCGGGTTCTCATATCCTGTTCGACCAATGACACAACTAGAACCAGCCCATGTTCCGGGTTCTCATATTCTCTTCGACCAATCACACTACTCGAACCAGCCCATATTCCGGGTTCTCATGTCCTCTTCATTTTAAATATCATGGTGGAGGTTATTGTGTGGGCATACTTTTAAGTGATCCAGTTGACAACCCAGTCCCCGAGATAAATTTAAGAGGTAAGTAAAGGTAAGTATGAACCCCCGTATATTTTGGTGTGTTCCACAATAATTTTTCTTGTTAACTATTGTGCTCTAATCTCGATAGTATCTGTCAGTGCCATTTTCATTGATGTAGCTGTGCCGGTGCGTTTGATTATTGGCAATCCGATTGAGGGGGCGGATATCTGACAGCCTACTATCCTGATATCGGGTACAGTAGGATTGGCGCCGCAATTCGGTGGGGCACGATCAGCAAAACATTGGATTACCAAGTTATTGCAGTAGAATTGACACCGCAATTTTTGTGGAGTGTTCGAATAACATTGGATTACCAAGTTATCGATGTCAGAGGGATTGTGAAGACTCAAATAAAGAGGTTGATTCTTTGTTAGATGTCTTAGCCAATTGTAGAATTTGAGAGTGTGATTATATAGGAATTAAATGTTGTGTTGTATTAGGAAAATTACACTCAGAAAAGATCATATCTTATACAACTTGAGAGAGGTTAAATAGGCTGGAAACTTAGAAAAATCGACTATGATCTGGAATCTTATTTTATTTGACCGGCTTATGACATGTATAGTCATATTAAAGATAAAATTAAACTATTTGGATTATAAATGTAAATTATTTGTGTTAGGATATTTTAAAATGAACCAAAGAAACTTGAACATGTGCTTGAGTTTATTTCAACATGAAATGTCTACGAAGGTTAATTATAAGGTAATTATAAGTTAGATTTAAGACAGAAAATTGCTCAAAATATATATATGGTGAAAAATGTTGCTCAGATGTTGTTATTTTGCTCTGTTTGATGTATGTCCCTAAAGCAGTTTATTATTGAGATATTATTGAAATGGCAGACGAGAGTCTGAGAAAAATGTTGGAAGAGATGGAAGTTAGGAATGCTAGCCGAATGAAGCAGATGATGGAGGAGAATTCTAGTAGTTTGTCAGCTAATTTGTCTATTAGGCTGGATGAAAGTGTGAGGGAAATGGAAGCTAGGAATACTAGTCGAATGGAGGAGAATGCTAGTAATATGTCTGCTAATTTGTCTATTAGAATGCAGGAGATGATGAAGGAGAATGCTAGTAATTTGTCTACTAGGATGGATGAAAGTTTGAAAGTTATTCAGACCAGTTCTGCAAACCTAGAAAATGATATGTCGCGTTTACAGATCAGTACCCAGGGAATCGAGAATGCTGTAACTGACATGCGCACAGACGTGTCCAATGTCCATAAAGATTTATCCAATGTGCATAAAGATGTGTCTGATGTTAAAATTGATGTGTCTAAGGTACAAAAAGATCTTACCATGTTGAATCTTGATGTTGCTAATGTCCGGGGTGATATTTCATGTGCTAGAGCTGAAGTAATTGTTGTAAGGAATGATGTTGCTACTGTACAAGACAAAGTAGAAGAAGTTCAAAGAGAGGTTAGTAATGTTCGAACTGATGTGTCAAATGTTCAAGTAGACATCAATAATATTCATTCAGATGTTAACGATATGCAAAGCGATATCAATAAAATACAAGTAGAAGTCAATACTGTTTTTGTAGACATTGCTAAAGTTCAGACTGATGTTAACAAAGTTAGGGAGGAAATTGAAACTTCAAAAACACTTTGTACTCGTAACATTAGTGCATTAACAACTCGGTTAGTTGACGAGTCTGTCAGGACAACAGCTTCTTTAGCTGGTTTAAAATACGATGTAGAGGTCATGAGAACCCAAGTATTAGATCACAATCGTTTACTTAAGGAAGACATCGAAGTAGATATTGCAGAAATGTTAACTGCAAATGTAACGGTGTGGAAAGATGAATGGAACAGGTCAAGAGGGGAACATGTAGATCAGATTCAGGAACGAATTGAAAGAAAACTTGCCAGTACACAAGTAGACATTAATAACGAAGTAGTTCAGATTAGGAAAGACTTGAATGTAAGGATGGATTCGCTATCCGAAAAGCAGGTAGAGGATAGAACTCAAATAGGTCAGGAAGTGCAAGCATTAAAAACTGCGTTAGAGGAACAGATTCATAAGGTTGTCTCTGATGTTAATGAAACTACGAGCAAGCTGCAGAATTTGAAACTAGGAGAAGCTAGCATGATGGAAACCTATAAGGAAGAGTTGATTAGGAAAGTCATCACGGAAATCACAGACAAGGATACCGAAGGATTGACTGGTGAAGAGGAGAGAAATTACGTGAGAATTCACTAAGAGCTGAGGTATACTCGAGGAAGTATTCAGGTACTCTTCCAACACGGTACGCTGATTTCTTCACGAGTCAACTATCACGCTTGAGATTTTTGCAACCCCCATTGTCAAAAGAGCAGTTGATAGATGCGATTTCACGTATGCTGCCTGTGGAGGTAAGAAGACTGATCATATCGTCAAACATTAGAGATTTGACAAGTATGGACGAATTGTTGAGAAGGCTTGACTACACGAGTCCAATGCCAAATTTGGTACAAAAAGGTCAGAGGCACGAATTCAAAGACGTTAATACGGTCTACATGGATCAAGTGCAGCAAACTGATAAGCCTGAGGAAGGAAAAACTGAAAATGTAGGTCCTCACAGGAATAATTATTTCCGCAACCACAGATCCCAAGGTTACCGTCCATATCAGCAAAGACGAGGCTGGAATAATAATAGAGGGAATTACAACAACGGAAGAGGTAGATACTACAACAATGGTTATAATCGAAATTATAACAGAAATAACCAGTACCAGAATCAGAATCAGAATTCTCAAGGTCAGGTTATGACACCCGACAAGTATCAAGAAAGAGAGAAAGAAAGTCAGCAGTATCTGAAGGAATTACGAGAAAAGGAAGCTGAGAATCAAAAGAAAAGACAGGATGTAGTGATCGATCCTGGTCCTTCTACAAGTCAGCAGGGGAACTTTGAGATTGGTAACACAAAAAAAACGCCGATTTCTCAACGACAGTGAGAAACTATGAATACATTGCCACACCACACCTGATTACCATTAACGAAATTCACGAAGTAACTGATGAGGATTTATTAGAAGAGAGGGGAATCGTTAAAGAGGAAAGACCATGTGCATTACCTATTATTTCTGTACTGATAGATGGCCAACAGTATAAAGCTCTTATGGATACTGGTGCAATTATTTCTATCATTTCTGATGAATGCTATCAAAGTCTGTTAAAAGGAGAAAACATGACAGTTTTACCAGTTTCTACCGTCAAAGTGAGAGGAATTTTCCAAGACAAGGCAGTGAAATGCAAGATCCAAGTGCTGTTGAACTTTGAAATTAATGGAAGGAATTATGAACAGATCTTCATTGTGGTTAACAAGATCCATTTCGATATTGTGCTAGGAATCGATTTTATATCGAAGGTTGGAGCCATTATTGATATGAAGAATAGAAGTATTAGCTTTAATGATGGGTACATGATCACAGAAGAGATCGAAGAACAGGACGTGAAAAACAGTCTGGAGATAGACCTTAGGGAAGAAATTTTAAATACCATTATTAACGACGTAGAGAACATAACAGAAATACCCAGTAGAAAAACTGAAGGATTTGAAGAAATTCAGGGGGAATTTGAGGATTTGATAAAGGAATTCCAAGATATTTTCGATGAAAAACCTGGATTGATTAAAGACTACAAGTATAAGATAAGGCTGACCGATGAAACCCCTTACCAAAAGAGAATATACCCCATACCTGAGAAATACTATCAAGAAGTACGAGGGTTGATCAGAAAAATGGAGGTAGACGGGATTATTAAAAAATAGGCGTCGTCTTACATAAACCCCATCACTGTGGTGAAGAAAAGTAATGGTCAGATACGTCTTTGTCTCGATGCTCGGACCATCAACTTGAAGATTCTTCCAGAAAATGACCGACCACCTAAGATCAGAGATCTGCTTATAAAGTTCAAAGGGAGAGCATGTTTCAGTGTTCTTGACTTGACATCTTCGTTTTACCAAGTTCAACTGGAGGAAGAAAGTATGCAGTACACTGGATTCCTATTTGACCAGACGTCATGGGTCTTTGTGAGAATGCCTTTTGGAATGGTCAACAGTGGACCAGCACTCATTCGAGCACTTGATAGCAAGCTCACTGACGAAGTAAAGGAGAATGTAATCTGCTACATTGACGATTTAATTGTATCTTCACCCAACGCCGCAGAACATTTAGTGCACTTGAGAAAGTTGTTTGAAAATTTAAGGGAGGCCAATATCAAGGTCAATTTTGGAAAATGTCAATTCTTGAAGAAGGAGATCAATTACTTGGGGCATACCATTGATAAGGATGGATATCATCCAAACATGCAGAAAGTAGATGCGATCACAAGATTCCCAAAGCCAACTAAGGTGAAACAAGTCAGAGAATTTGTAGGCGCTTGCCAATTCATTAGCAGCCACTGTCCGAGATACTCTGAAATTATGGCTCCTCTGTATGATTTACTCAAGAAAAATAATAGATGGAAATGGAGTACCGCCGCAGACGAGGCTTTTGAGAAAGCAAAGGAGATGCTCAGAAACAACGTTAAACTGGAGTACCCAGACTTTGAGAAGGTGTTCTATATAGAGTCTGATGCATCAAGAATAGGCATTAGTGCAGTCTTATACCAAAAAGACGAGGCAGGCAACAAGCACTACATTGCGTTCACTAGTCGGAAGTTAAAGAAACACGAGGAAAATTACTTTACGACAGAACTAGAAGCGTTAGCTTTTGTAACAGCTTTGCAAGCTTGGAAAAAAATGTTGCTGGGACATAAGGTTATCATTATTACAGATCACAAAGCACTTCAGTTTATGCTGCAAACTGACATGTCTAGTGATAGATTGACACGTTGGGCTTTGTTCACCCAACAGTTTAACGCCACTATCGTCCATCAGCCTGGGAAAGATAACTTACTGGCTGATGCTTTATCACGTAACCCTATCAAAAATGTGCAGATACACCATGTACAATTGGAGCAGCAAGATCAAGAGACCGTTAGGAGGTTAGCCCGAATCGGTGTGTCACAGAAGAGACACGCTCCAATCAGGAAAATGTACAGGTTCCTTAAGGGTTACATGGACAATACTGATGTTGACTATGCAGCTACACAGAGAGATTCACGACACTTTGTCTTGAGTGGAGACATCGTATCTAAGTATGCTGACTCTGCGCATACAAAGCTTCGAATAGTCGTGCCACCTAAACTTGTTGTCAATTTAGTGTGGGTAGCTCATCACGCAACTGGACATGCGGGTTTAGATAAAACTCTTGATACTCTTAAAGAGAGGTTTATTTGGACTAATATGCGTTCCAGCATTGCTAATGTCATTCGTTCATGTGATAAATGTCAAAGAGCAAAGTATGCTTCCGCTCTATTGAAAGGAAAACCTAAGGCTATGATTCCCTCTAAACCGAATGTACTCATGGCGACAGACATATTTGGTCCTTGTCCGAAGGGATATCAGGGTAATCAGTATCTGTTGGTTACCGTGGATGTCTTCTCAAAATTTGTAACAATGAGTCCCATGCAAAAAGCTAACACAAGGAACGTTGTAAGCAGACTGGAACATGCTGTATTTCCAAAAGCTGGTAAACCAGAATATCTACTTTCGGATCATGGAGCTCAGTTTACGTCCTTAGAATTTGCTGCAGATATGGAAAGGCTTGGTATTAAGCACATATTTTCAAGCGTGCGATATCAGGAATCGAATTCTTCGGAAAGATATATGGCTGAATTTTCGAAATTCTGTCGAATTTTCTGTCCAAATGATCATTCTGGTTGGGTGAGATTTGTACCCCTTATTGAGGAATGTCTAAATTCTACCGTGCAGGAGAGCACAGGAGAGGTGCCAATGAGACTTCATCTAGGAAGAAACCCAGAAAGGCCGTGGGATAATCTTTTTAAACACGTTCCTAGAGATCCCGACTTAGGAAGGCAGCAGAGAATAGACAGAGCGAAAGAACAACTCCAGAAAGCAGCACAAAAACGACTGAAAAGAGTAGCTGGAAAACGTTTTGGTGCTCCCTTAGAAATTGGAAATCTGGTATTATTACGCACACCTGTCAAGGCTGACGTGGGTAAGAAAATCTATCCCAAGTTTGGAATAGTATTCATAGGTCCGTTCAGAATTACGAATGCCTATGGAAACAACTGTTATGAACTTTACGATGATGAGAATAATGTCGTTTATGGCAAGTTCAATGCTGGGAACTGGAAGAAATATTATCCAAGAGTAAGCCAATAATAATTCAATTTCGTGTTCAAGTGAATTCTGATACTTATAACACAGAGTTTAAAAACAATTTGCAACTGTTTTTAAAACGTGGTGAAGGGAGAATGCCCCCGGAAATTGAATTATATTGAGACCACGATGGCTGTATTGGAAAATGTGAGTAAAGTTATGGATGTCATAGTTATGACGTGGATATTCATGACGTAGGCACGGATGACGCAGACTTGAGGCAAGCAGGCTGGTTGAGCTGAGATTCTTGGTGACGTCATGATTTTGTTCGAGAAAGATCCGAGATTTACGACGCAGTCGCAGGAAACAAGGTATTGTGCTAAGGAAGAAGTTACGCTATTGGAGGAGAGACTCGAACCAATGAACGATAGTTTGGAAGGAAGACGGAGATTGCTGAAACTACGATATTTAATTACTTTTGGCATGCAGATTTGTGGAAATCTATTTTCAGTTATGGCATTGATTTGGAATTTTGAAGAAATTAATTTTGAGTTTTTGAAATTTGAAAATCCGTCAAGTATAGCCAAAGTTAAAACTTCTAGCAATGACGCAGCAACAGGCTATGGAAGGGATGGATACGCCCCTTAAGAAGTTGATAAAAGGTCGTGCACAGGAGAGAGGAGCTCTCAGATCTCATATGTCAGATCGCATGTATATTTCTGGTGATATATAGTTATTTCAAGTGATTCAGTGAAGTAAGTTGTCTTTAGCGTGGTTAAAGCCCGGCGCATCGAACGAACTCGGAGCAGTTCCATTTTACGCTGCTCGAAACTAGGTGAAGTTGAAACGCTCACATTAACGTTTCCACCAGTCAAGATATCTAGCGCTAACTTCAGCCTGCATTATAATTCTATTGGGCAATATAACATTGAGGTGTGTAGAAGATTTGAACAATTTCACAGTTATACTTCGAAAGATATTGGAACTTTAAGGCTGCCAACAAAAGTGATTTTCTCGCCACATGAGAAACACTTGTAAAATTCCACATTATACACTACGGCTGACACGTGGAGTGCAACAGTGATATTGGAGAATACGTTTGGTATTACAACGATACATTCGACTATGGAACATTATAATCTTGCAGTGCTTTCAATGATTATAACAGTAGTTGAGATGGAAGGCTAAGGCTTTAATGCAATTGGGACATATATCGTTGGAGTAAAGTAACAGCATGGAACTTCGTTAATCGTCTTTCTACAAAAGCGAGCATGTAGTGAACATCCAACTACACTCATGCATCGTGAATCCATCGCTGAATTATTCCAGATAACAGTGGAAATATTTTCATACTCCACAACTATGAATATTTCTGCGGAAATAACTACAATAAACTTCATGGCGAATTCCTGCAAGAAGTTCAGGGAACTTTCAAGAGAGGCCAGGGTTGTCCTGGCGCACAAAGAAGAGTTTTGCCAGAAGGATGTTTTTCGTATCCACGGAGCAGTGCAATTTCGGAGGAGGAAGCAGTTCGATTCTCCGAGGACGCTGATTCCAGGTTCGAGGACGGAGCACATCTTTACGCTGGTGAATTGGAACCAACAGCAGTTTTCTTTGAAAACTTTCCTCTAGATCTTCAATCAACAGATAAGGTAGTCGTGAACGTTTCTTGTATTATTTGAGTCTTGTAGCGATATCTGAGCAACCATTCTTCCCATATTTTCTGTCCTATCTTTTGCCCCATTTTCTTGATTGATATTTCTGTACTCAGTACACTTCGATGATTTATGCCTTCTTCTTCGATTTTTGAGACATTGCTATGTCATTGGCATACTTAATAATTTTGGATCAGTTGAGACTGATGATGTAGATTCTTTCAGTAATTTGCATATTTTTGTAGTCACGATTTGACTGTAAAGTTAACGATTTGCTATGGCAGATTTGAATTCAGACAGCGTGTCATTTTATTAAAGTAATTCTATTCAGTAAATTACTTTGACCAATTTTCTGTCATCCTCAAGAAAGAAGAATGATTAAATGATTTTAGAGCGTTAAAATCTATTACGATATCGACGATCTTTGAAATACTAGTCGTCTTATGAACATGATTTCAACATAGACATTTATCATTGCATTATAGACAATTTTATGAAATATGAACTTTTAATTACAATTTATTGAATACACTATAGTAATGAACATTTGATAGGAGTTTTTCTCAATCATAGATTGGAACAATAATGTTTGCATTCCACAGTCTAATTGTATTCTATTCGACTATTTTGCAGTTTAGATGAACTTTGTTTGAAGATAGTATTTTTATACTGCGTTACTTTGAAGATATTAATCTCAATTTTGATAGACCAGGCAGGAGTGTCTAATCGTATTTGCTATTAAATTGATTTGTGATTGGCAAATTTTTACTTCATATCGATTCATGAATGAAACCCACGAAGGTTAAATAATAACAGTCATTATTACAATTGATGAATATAAGAATTTTTAAAGAGGAACAATGGATGTATAATCGTTAGTTCAGTGGACGTGTAAAAGTCGCTGTTGAGTAATGCCCTTGAATAATGAAGGAGGTTCCCACAATAATTAATGAAGTTGATGAATTTATAAGTGGAGGTTTTTGTGTAGTTTGGAAGATTTTTATGCCATATATATGAAGATATATGATGAATTTTGGGCCAATTGTTGTGTAATTTTGGGCGTTATAAGCGAAGTATTTTCCCGCTGAATGTATTATTCTTGTTCTTTGAAAGATTATTCATATGAAGATACTGTTAAAATTAACAAGAGTGTTAAATAATTTGAGATAAAGATTTTGAATGGAGGTTACCGTCACAAATATTAATAATTATTATTAAACCTTATTAAACCTGAATTTGACAGTTAAATATAACTAACCTTCATTGGTCGATTATATCACCACGATTTGAGTAATTATCAACCGGATAAACGTGTGGTTTAATGTATTTCTTGTATAAATAATATAAACAATATAATATTGTAAAATAATTTTGTAAATATCTTTGATAATAATTTGAAATGAAAGTGATGAATAGAGGCGTGTATAAAATTTTCAATTGTCATTTGACATTGTTATAAACAATTTTATTATTGTTATAAATAATTAATGAACTTTTTTTATTAACATTTAGAGTTTTTTTTAATACTCTAAACAACGCTAATTAAACAAGTGGTTTAAACAATTAATCATGATTTGGGATTATTGGAGGAATCCACTGGTGTTTGAATGAAGCATGTAAGACATTTGCGTGATAATATTTCAGTTGAGATGTGAACATTTACGTGTTTGAAAAAGGAGAGCCAAGCTCTGAGGTAACACGCTTATGCTAGGGTTGAACGAACGGGAGTCCACTTTGACAATACAGGTGCATTGCAGCTGGCCCGGACAACTGTGTTACAGAGGCCAAGGACGTTCCATAATAGCCTTGTGGCTATAAATAAAATGTGAAGTAGATAAACACGCAAAACAATTGATATATGTGTCTCATCCCAAATCCCGTTTCCATTCCATTTGCATTATTATTTTTACGTTGCTATGAGCTTGAGAAAGCTGAAACATTATATGTAGAGAATACAGGTCCTACAGGAGGACATGGTTATGTGGTCGATGGCTTCTGATTGCCACGTTGATTTTGTTGTTTATTTTTGTTAAAATCATTCTTTATGTGAAATAAATTATTGTGCAGTTTAAAGTTTCTCGTCTTCGTTCTGGTTCATTTTAAATATCATGGTGGAGGTTATTGTGTGGGCATACTTTTAAGTGATCCAGTTGACAACCCAGTCCCCGAGATAAATTTAAGAGGTAAGTAAAGGTAAGTATGAACCCCCGTATATTTTGGTGTGTTCCACAATAATCTTTCTTGTTAACTATTGTGCTCTAATCTCGATAGTATCTGTCAGTGCCATTTTCATTGATGTAGCTGTGCCGGTGCGTTTGATTATTGGCAATCCGATTGAGGGGGCGGATATCTGACAGCCTACTATCCTGATATCGGGTAGAGTACCTGTGCCCGAAAATACCTACCCTTTACCTGTTGAAATCCCTCGATGGTAGCTGGATCGTAGGACCTGAAAACCCTCCCGGCTCAGAAAAGTCCCCAGATCCTACCAACATGGGAAAGGGAGTATTAGGGTGCAGTAAAACCTAACAGAGGTGGCATTAAGCACGACCAAAGCATAGCAGCGAACTGCTCTAAGAACACGAGAATTGTGGGAAATCACCCTCTCAGGAGTGTGGGAAACTCTAGAAATATCTAGCTATGGCCCCCCCTTAATGCGACCTCTTTATACTTCTGTAAATCATCACATCACGCGATTAAAAGAAATGACAAAGTATTTATTTCCGAAAGAAAATCTGACAGAGGGTCAGACCAAATTGTCCTTGACTGGACACAAAAACAAAGAAAGTAGGCACTAGAATCATGCCAATAAATGCATTAGCAGTCCCCATGGACCAAGAGTGCATTTAACCCTCAATAGAAAATGTTAATTATATGAACAATAGGAGATCCCTTAAGAAGGAAAAAAAATTAGATAAATCGCCTTAATGGTTCTTCCACCATTCCAACATTAGAAAACACGTGAATTAATTCAGAGATATATATACATATTTACTTATTTACAGCGAAATCATTATTAATGTTATTACACCCTCAGATGTAAATGCCTTCCCAAACAGGTAATTCTGTACTCCTCATTAGTGCTTTGTCAAAATTGAGATTGCATAAATTATATTGCCTTAGCAATGTAGTCAAAATTCATTTTATCAATCAAGCACTCAAGCTAAAAAGACGTGAAATTCGTAATTCAAAATCTCTAAAGATTCAATAATTTCTCAGTAAAATGTACTTATTTAAATGCATCCAGAATTTATAATATAACGATCGTGAATCATACCTAACATTGCTTAAATCTTATAAACTGAGCACAACCGAAGAATTAATTAAATGGGGATGCCACACAAAAACAAACTCTGAGGCTTAACAAAACTAGATCCATAATTGGAATTGCCAATTTCATCAATAAATCGTAACAAGAAATGCAAAAAGAACAGAGACTATGTTCTCTCAAAAACATTCATAAATTAGTATAACCTTGCACTGAATTACTGTCATTATAATGGTCACTCATGACCTCGATATCTGAATACGGGTGGGCATTACCACCAACATCACCAAGTTTATATTTTTATAACCGCATTACATATTATGCTTTCACTAGCATCTTAATATTAACGTACTTCAACGAGTACCACCGTAAATATATTACACGCCCATTGACGTTTCTTCACACACTATCACCCACATGGTGATTATTTTATTCGATAACCAGTAATCAGATATATTCAGCTGTGTTTGTTAACTATTATGTTTTCTCATTCCAATGCATCATAAATTTAACATGAGTGGCTACTTAATCAAGTCCACTGGATCACAAAAAGCTTGCCTTACAGAGTTGTATTTACAGTCACATAAGAATTCATTCCCCCTTAAAGTTAATCCCTGGGATTTGTTTCGAAAAAGATTCTTGTTCTTCAAATAGTACTCTTAAGCAATGTTCTAAACAAGAAAAACTCGAAAGACTGAATCAAAGTTCAGTTATAGCAAAATTAATTAATATAAAAATCAACGAGGTGTATCCAAGTACACGTGACTACAAAATCAAACGTTAAAGTTGATCAGACGAAAATAGAAATGTCCCCTCAAGAGAATTCACGAAAATCAGACTGGTTCTACAGCATGTGTCCAGGTAACGACTCCAGTTAACTCCTGTTGACACATTAGAATTCAGGATGACAGCGTTTACTCTCAAGAGAAAAAATCCCCATTCTAAAAGAATGATCAAACTTCACATTCTACACTATATTTTAATAGTTATAATGCAAGAGCGCATAGGCAAATTCGAATCTCACAATTGTCGAACACAAAGATAATGAAACGACAACCCCTCAAGCCATAGCTTGATAAAAAAAATCCCTTTGAGAATAACGTAGATTTCTTCCCCTATGAAGATCTGTTCTCCACAATCAAGAAGTTCGGAATAAATTTAATGAATTTAAATTAATAAAATTATTAAGCTGAAAAATAAACAATTAATTCATAATAAAATATTATGAAATGAGTGCACCTGATTAACCAGGCCTAAACTCGACTGAAAATGAAGTCACACATGACATGGAATGGCCATGCATCAACCTCACTTCACAATCATACTACTAAATAAAAGTATAAATGGTGGCAAAGTGGATTCACTGGACTATCTACTTTGCAACGCTACATGAAAAGTTGTTCCTCTACCTGGCTGAAGACTCTCGAAGGCGATATGGAGCGTGAAGATGCCCACCATCTGATTCCATCATGGTATAGCAGGGCTACACGGTTCCATTCCAATTTCCAATGAACGCACTGGGGATTCCTTACTCCAATGTCCCAAGTCCACTGATAGTAAACGAACTGCTTCCTCATCTCGGAAATTGTCCTAGCCCGAATTTCGAATAGTTCCAGCCCGGCCCGAAAATACATCACGCGCGCGAATGCAACATCGCAATAAGCAGGTGGACACATGACGGTAGCCTGAGTTATTTTCGGCTGCATGTTACCAAAAGTTCATGTTGCACAAGCCAATAGCCCGCGTCGCGAGTATGCTATATTTCAGTTCGCAAACAGCATTGTAGTCACTCGTGACGTCCGCTGCATTTGCTTGGAGAGCGATGTCCACACTAAAATGCCTAGCCGCACATGGCTAATATGTTTATATACATCCTAGACATCTCTCCCACTACCTCGGATTTCCAAGCACTATACATTGTTAAACAAACTTCACTCGGAATGTACTTGACATTTAGTTCCAATAGTCTTGGCGTGAGAAAAGACAGCACGCCTTCTCGGTGTGCATGGACTTCAGAAACAAGCCTCTTAATGTATCACTGCACTTCGCTCCTCATCTATACATGCATTTAAATCACGTGATAAGAGACTGATTCCCCTAACTGAATATTGCCCGCATACAATGCCAGGCACTCTGACGATTGAAGTTCTCATACGACACTGAACTTTAAGTGTATTGGCCTTAATCCGTCACAACACGATGTATAACCGCGAACTAGCACCGCCGTGAACTCATGATAGCTTGACACTTCTTCCAGCCGAAACAACATTGCGATACGAGTCCTTGCTTAGGCGTGTATTCGTCTGAGTTTAAACATGCTCTGCTTGTCGCACACCTGCGTCAGCCTGCAGGAGACAACTGGCACGCTGTCGCTTCTGCGCATGACGAGACGATCTCTCTGAGACAGGTCGATATATTAAATCTATATTCTTGATGTTACAAATGCTATTATCATTAAAGCAGGACCGCACTGTCTCTCTCTGCTGTAATATCGAACTCCAATATACACATGACATCATAACTGTGCCTTATTTCCAAATAATATTCAAATGTAAATGTCAATCTCCCCACTACTGCAGGCTCAAGGACACCTGCGCATCCTCGCGGCCTACAAGCGAAACACTCTTCCGAAGGTTGTTGATGAGTCACCAGCTGAGCCGAATGATCACATGGCTATTTGTGCTCTCCAAACTAGGTCAAAACCTGACGTTTGCGGCAGCGGTTTGCATAGGAAAATGTACCGTAAATCAGGCCAAATAAAAGAAAACGGTACAGTACCTACTGTCAGGCCACGGCCGCTTCCTTCCCTCTTCCTAGCCTATCCATCCCAATCTTCCATCCCTTCTCCTCCCTCATGAGGCCCCTGTTCGCTTTGCAGGTGAGGCCGCCTGGGCGAAGTGCTGATCACACCTCCCCAGTTGTATCCATCCCGACCAGATGTTCCAAGCTCCAGGACACTGCCCATAGAGGCGGTAGTGGTGAGTTCCCTCGCTGAGTCCGTGGGAACCACCAACCTAGAGGGTAAATTGACTAAATAAAAAAAACTCAATATAATGGTAACTGAGGCCATGAGATTATTATTATCACATTATATATAAAACGCTAGGGTGTACAGCAGGGGTGGTGCGTCATTAAGGGCCAAAAGGGCCCTGCGCACCCGCATTGCACATAGGGTTACCAACTGAAAATTTCCAAATGCAGGACATTGCTTAGCAAAAAGCAGGACATTTAAGAAAAATGCCTGAAAATTTCAATCGATAACAAAATTATACATATATTACACACAACTTTTTGCAAAAGGAAATACCTTACTTAATGGTCAGTCCTTGCTGCAGTTCATTTCCTTGAAGCTGTATTTTTCAACAGAACCTACTTTTGAAAGAAGACTCGAGTTATTTTCTGGAAGTACATATTTATAAAATTCTTCACACAACACATCTTTGAAATTGAACTTCACAAGTAACATTCCTTTCACTGATTCTACCAACAAACGGTTCCTTTCCTTTGTCCATTGAGCATTTATGAATGAAAACACACGTTCAGGGGAGGCATTGCTGCCTGGTATGGCAAAGAAAAACTTGCAAATGTTCAAAAGTTCAGAAAATACCTCAATGTTCTGGCACTTGTTAAAAAAACAGACCATTGTTGGTCTAGTGTTGTATCTCTATTCAAAGTTGAAGTTTTAGAATAAGCCCTTACGTTGCAGAACTGGTCGAATAATTTTGAATCATCTATTTCTACACCTTTTGACTGTAAGTACTGAATACAAGGTACAATATCGTCAAAGCTGTGGTCTTTAATGTTTTGAAGTTCCAACCATTTGAAACACTTGAATTCCTCTATAGGATGCATCCATTTATCCAAGTACTCAGTGCAGGTTTCATAGAAACAAGACACATTCTCCATAAACACTTTGCATTCTTTATCCAAACAATCTTCTGAAAATGTATTTAACATCTGTCTGACTTTAAGGGGAATGAATTGACCTTCAAGTCTGCCTTTCAATGAAGATTGGACAGATTATAATAGTTCAAGCACTTCTACAACTGAATTATTTTCTTTCTGAAGTGACACAATTTGATAGTGAAAAATGTGCATGGTCGAGGAAAGAAGCAAAAGATAGAGCTTTGAAAAGTCATTTACAAGGAAGTTTCTAATTGATGAAGGCACTGACTTCCTACCCTGAGAAAGAAAGTAGGATTTCAGAGCTGGGAACAATTGCAAGTTTCTTTCAACTGCTGGATACAATGTTAACCACCTAGTCTTAGAATGATTTAAAAGCTGCAGATAATTTACATCAACAAATTCACAAAAGTCTTTCAGTTCCTGAGTGCGCACTGCATATATATGAAAGAAGTTGAACATTTTCATCACCACAGACTCAATATCAACAGGAAGAGCATCAGCTCCTTGTTGCAAACAGTTATGTAGAATGTGAGCAGGACATCCAACACCTACTATGTTTTCATTCAAGTCTTTTTTGAGAGCAGAGAATACATTCTTCCCTCCCCTGCGTGCAAGGCCGCCAAAATAAACATTGGCATTGTCTCCAGAAAATGCAATGCATCTAGAAGTAATTTTATGCTTTTTGAGAGTATCTGAAATATAGGAGGAAATACATTCAGAACTTTCATTTGGACATGCTTGTAAATCAAGAACTTTTTTCTGAATGCCATTATTTTTATAATCAAAGAATTAGATGACAATTGGAAACAACTTTAGTGCACCATGATTGCTTGCATCTGTTCCTAGGCCAAAAAATGGAACTTTATTGTTAAGAGTTTCAATTATAATATCTGTCGAGTGAGGAGCAATAACATTATTTATTATGGCTTGTGTTTTAGTTCTTGCACAGGTCAGTTTCTGTGCTACTTCAGAACCTAAGAGCATACTCTTATTCAATTTAGCTACGCAGTCCATTGATTTGTACGACTGGTGATGGAAAAATGTATGAAATGACATTGTAGCTTCTGCGGCTTGAACATTTTTATCATCTGGTGAATATTTGGGAGTGGCAAATGATAACATTGAACATGATATTGACCTAGTTCTCACCATCTTTTTGTTTTTTTCACTGTTAACGTGTCTTTCGAAGACGCCAACACCTTTGTACCCGACATTAACATAACTATCACACACTGCACATTTCGCTTCACTTCCACTGCGTCAGTGAGTAAAGTTTATTGTGTTTTAGTTTATCCGAAAATTTACACTGTCTTTTTTTATATTCACTCCTTTCCGGTTAAAAGGATGACATACCGGTACGTAATAGGATGCAATGAGATTAATATTTCACTCCACTCGCTGCATACTTGCGAAAACCAGATAACCAAACACGATAGCTGCAAATCATATGGCAAGCACATGTAAACTGTAGCTCTCGACACTTCCGGTTTCTCTCAACATAAACGTGGAAATGAAGCTCGTTGATTGGTTGATCGATGCCTGGACTTCGAGTTCCATATATCGAATATTAGTATTACAGCGCCCTGAGCACATAGAGCTGATGTACGATACAATAACATGCTGTCTTCAGCCTAAAACCTAAGTGAGCAATCTTGTAACGAAAAGTTAAAGAACCAAAACGAATTTCAAATTAGAAATGCCGGCCGGACATAACCAAAATGATTGAAAAGCAGGACATGTCCGGCAAAAGCCGGATGGTTGGTAACCCTAATTGCACACTAATTTGTTTAATTACCGTCTTTAAAAATTACTTTAAATTAGAGATATTGTACTTAAGATAAGTGTTTTTCCCTTCTGGAATTTCTAAAAAGAATTCATTATACTTACATAACTCATCTCTAGCCCACGTTCCTGACAGTCCCGTACGGTGTATTGTCATAGCGAGGGCCGCTGTACAGAAAGTCCCATGCAAAGTATATGGCTTGATGGGCCGGGTGGGAAAACAGTGAAGATAGCACTGTCTTGCACGCGAATTCTTCTGTGCTATGAAGGGATTTTACTTTCTCTTCAAGGGCCTGGGGAATGGGCCCATAGCATTGCGTTGAAGCGAAATAGAAGATCTCTCCATTTCACTTCCTGCTACTGTCTCTGTTTGAAGGGAGAAGGGCCCACCCCACCCCACGCCCTTCAGGTATTCAGCCATTGTTCACAGCTTGCCTACATTAGACAAAATATATTTATAAATTTTCAGTTGTCTGTTGTTCCAAGTGCAATACAAGTGTCTTGGCGAGTTCTGTGGATGAAATTAATCTCTATAAATTGATGTGTTTTTAACTTGTGTGTTAGGGTTCGTGTGCGAAATAGTAGAATGAAAGTGGAGATTTTATTAACACATCTATTTTTTTCTATAACTCTGAACACAAAGTTAGACAAATAAACCTCATGAACCAAGCTGATAGATAAATTTGCTTCATCCAAGCACAGGATAGGAGAATATATTTACGAATAAGGAGTCATGTGGGTACAGTTTTTAATGTATGAACTAGGCTATTTATTAAAACTTTTTTCAAATGTTGCGTTGTGTGGAATGATAATAATGGCAATATTGGCAACAATGAATGTCAAGTATAAAACAATACTGTATTTAATATGAAACAATATTATTATGAACTGGCCCACACAAACATTTTAGGCAGGAGCCGCCCCTGGTGTACAGTATGTTTCACAAAGCTCAAGCTCTTAAACCAGAGGGAGTTGGGAGATGCGGTTTGTACCAAAATCTTCTAAATCGACTCAATAGAACGGGAAAAATCTTGCATTTCATGAAAAGTCAACGGAAATACAGCCTATTTATTTGCATATAACATGCGTCCGCTAGTTATTATTATTATCATACATATTCATACCGACAGTATTTAACAAAGAATTATTATTATTATTATTATTATTATTAGAGGAGATGGTGGTATTATGGCCCCTCTCCTTGTAACATGGCACCACTGCTTTTCTGCCGCTGTATTGTGCTGCATCTGGTAGAAGTCATATCACTCTGACCTTGCTACCTACGCCTTAGTTGTGATGGGGTGTCCCTGGCTGTAAACGGGGTGTGTGTAACGTGAGATTTTGTATAAAAGAGATTACTGAAGTTTTATTTTATTTTTATTTAGTCGATTTACCCTCTAGGTTGGTGGTTCCCACGGACTCAGCGAGGGAACTCACCACTACCGCCTCTACGGGCAGTGTCCTGGAGCTTGGAACATCTGGTCGGAGGGGATACAACTTGTGGGGTGTGATCAGCACCTCGCCCAGGTGGCCTCACCTGCAAAGCGAACAGGGGCCTCATGAGGGAAGGGAGGAGGGGAAGAGTAGGATGGAGAGGCAAGGAAGGGGGAAGGAGGCGGCCGTGGCCTTGAAGTAGGAACCATCCCGGCATTTGCCCGAAGACGAAGTGGGAAACCACGGTAAACCACTTCGAGGATGGCTGAGGTGGGAATCGAAGCCCCTCTACTCATTTGGGCCACCTGAGGCTGAGTAGACCCCGTTCCAGTCCTCATACCACTTTTCAAATTTCGTGGCAGAGCCGGGAATCGAACCCAGGACCTCCGGGGCGGCAGCTAACCATGCTGACCGCAACGCTACGGAGGCGACAGTTTTTGTTGTTAAGAAATTAATTTCATTTTACGCATTGTTCCCGTTATTTATCAGATAGCTCTATTATCGAACGTGTAAAGTATGAATCAATGGTTCTATTGCGGTTAGCAATACATTCAGACAGTCAGTTGAAAACTAATATTTTCACGTAATATGTACCGTAACATGATCACGTGGTGGTAATTTGGACCCTATATTCTTTAGCGTGACATATTACGAGTACATGCACATTTTTATAAAGTGAGGAAATTATATTTTACTGTTTCAAACCTGCCTAGATCCGCACTTAATCATCCAAATTTCAAAAAGAGAAAACAGTGGGATCCAGGAGGTATGATTAAAGTTAGATTAAAGCTAATAAAGCTAGTCAGAGAGAATAATCTGGAAGGTATTGTGCCCAACTGAAGTTTTGGCCCAAGGGTCGAACGCTGGATATATGAGATGAAAGGATGGCATAAGCCATGCCGAGGAAGGAACATTGTAAAAGTTTATGCAAGCCAAGCGTGACTCACATAACCCAGCTGCGAGATTAGGAATAATTAAGGAAGCAATAAAACATTGTAATCAATGATAAAGTGTCAAGAAAATGTAAACAGATAAGAGAAGTTCTGCAAACTCATGAGCTGTTAAGGCATCAACAAGGAATAATTAAAAACTTTCTGAGCAAGCAATGTTTATCAAATTTATGAGGGTATAACTGACGGATTTGATGGGATTGAACCTAGTGATTAACGACTATTGCATGATTCAGGCGGGCCCCAATTAGAGCTGAGGCCGCGATAAAATTATCATACCGAAGTTACAAAAGTCCCAGACATTAGCGAGTCAGTTTTAGGGGACAACATGATTAAAATAAAATACTATACATTGATGTCATGCATTAAAACATTCACAGGGACTAGGTCTGTTTAGAGGTTGGTAATCCTAGTTGCTGACACAGGTTTAAATCGCGACGTCAGCAGTGGCGTCATTGTCAATTAAAACTCAGGGATACGGAGGTTGGATGTACCATTCCGCTGGCCACGGAGGGAGCATAATAATCTTTTTAATTAATTAAAAATAAGTAGACGATTAAAGGGGATTCCGCACGAAATGAACGTCAAAGTAAACATGTTTTACATATGCAAATAAAGTTTCAATCCAATAGAGGCTCAGACGTGGAGAATAGACTCCCCACTTGCGTGAGGAAACTACGTTTTGATAAACTCGTATAAATATGAGGCCGAACCAAACTCAGTCACTCAGTTCTACAACGGATCTTTGAGAGGTCGTGTGTTGATTGTCATATTCCAGCCCACGTTAGAGGAAATATGCTGGATCGCAGCATGAAATATTTATGTTCGCAGTAACGGAACATACGGGTCATCATACCGTTATTCAAAGTGATCACTATAGCTTTTGGCGTTGGATCAAGTAAGAATCGCGATTTAAATAAGTTACGCCGCGTCAAGTAAAAGAACACTAATACCGTCAAAAAATGCGGGCTAGTATACATAAAATACGCAAAGTCGAAAGTATACATAAAGACGCGAAATAAGAGTGACAGTTACGGAACTTCAAGTTTTGAAGAGATAGTACATAAAAATTAGAAATCGGTGTCTTAGGAACACGAAATATAAATATATTGCGTCAAATAAAGACAGTATAAAACAGCGGATCCTAGAAAGGAATAATATCAACAAGTATTAATCACGAAGTACATGAGTAGGGACCTAGAAGACTGCGGGTTCGAGACTCAAGATAAAAAGCGTCAAAAATGCGAGCTAGACAAGTTAAGGTTCTCGAACTAGAGACCAAGCTAGGAACTATATCATTAAAGCGAAGAAAGATCACGGAACGAGTTAGGGGGAACACGAGGAACATTTATATTCAGGATTCAGCAGGAGCGAGTGAGCAGGAACGCGGATTTAGAGACTTTCACGGAGGACAGGAAATCAGGAACTTCGATGAGCGAGGAAGGAGCAAATTAGCACGTTCAATGCAGAAACGCGAGGTATCGTCATGGATCATCCAATGCGAAAAATCATTGCCAAAGCTCTGAGATGCGTGTGAAGAAGAAAAGTGCTATAATGTTAAAGTGTTATAATATGTTTTTATGTGTCAGTGTAATAACATAAAAGTGTAATATAGAAATGTCAGGGAAAAGTGTTGTGATGGAAGACTAGATATGCAGCATGATGGGTGAGCCTATCTAGGAATGGAGTCGTTCCTTGGGTGAGTTGATGAAACGTTAATAATATTTCTTTGTTGTTGTACTGTGCGCGAATATCAATAGAACCATTCGCCGACTAGGGAGTTTGACGAATGATTCATTGATGAAATGAATATGAAAATAATTGAAATATTTAAAAAGATGATGTTTAATCACGAGGACCGCCTCGGTGGAAATAAAGCATTGTTGGGATCAGTAAAAATAAATGAATGGAAGCCTGATAACGAAATGCATGATAAATAAATGAATTTGAAAGAAGGAATGAAATAATGATTTAAACGGCTTAAATTGCTGCCGGGTTATGAAGTAAATACGCACCATAATATAATTATAAAAATCGAAGAGATAAGTTAAACAATAATGGTTAAATTGTATACCAAATAACAGATACCAAAAGAATAGAGCATCGTAATGAGATGGGTTAAAATATGGAATAATAAGAACGCAAATAATAATAATCAAGTTAAAGAAGAAAGTTATATTTAAAGATCCGTGTCTAGGAACTCAAAATGAAAATTAGAGCCAAAAATAATATGTTAATAAATGAAATAAATGATAAATATCCAAGTAAATGGTGAAATAAAACATCCAAGAACGAATGTATTACCTTATAGGCTACTGTGCCAAGATTGTGAAATAAATAGTAGGAATGCCGAAATTAGGCGAATGTCGTAAAGTATCGAAGCAAGTTGCATTGCCGTAAGGGCCAATAAAAATAATAAAGTATAGTTTCAAGTTGAATATAAATATGCGTTAAGCCAGGATAGATTTATTCGTGAGATGGAAATGTAGTAAAAATCGTTGAAATGCGTGGAGGTAAATTCCCACCGAATATATTGTTGAAATGTAGAAGCCTCGTATATTTTTGCCTAATGAAACGTTGTGTAATGTTGAGTATTGTGGATGAATAGATTCCCACCGAATGTAGTTAAATGAAGCGTCGAAAGTTGTGTATAGTTGAGTATTGTGGATGAATAGATTCCCACCGAATGTAGTTTAATGAAGCGTCGAATAGATGAAGATATTGTTGTGAAAGGCATTGTTGTATTGTGGGTGAATAAAATTCCCACCGAATCAATTGTTTAATGAAGCGTCGAAAGTTATGTAAATCCTGCTGCAGGATGGGTATCCCAGCTTGGTATTGTTATAGGAAGATATTGTTGTGTAAAAGGCATTGTTGAAATATAGGTATTGTTGTCAGAGGCATTATAAGCGTCGTAAAAGTTGTAATAATAAACTACCGTACAGCCTCTCCGGATCAAATACTAATATCCTGGGAGCGAAAGATAAAAAATAATAATAATTAAATAAGAACGGAACAAATATCCGTAGTGAAATGAATTGTAAGTCTTGGAAATCATATGTTTAAAAGCTACCCTAGCGTGAAAGCAAGGAGTGTCGGCCAGCCATCGTAAATCTAGTTGTAAAGCACCACAGGAGGAGGGGTCGGCTTGTGTACGTGACCTTGCCTTTGTGGGGAGAAAGAGGAAAGATCTTAATGAGTCCGGTCGTCAAGTAGGGTCGAGCCGAGACTGGTGGAAAGAGAAACTGTTACACGGAAATTATAAAATTTAAAACAAAAGGTGCAAGCAAAAACTAATGGTAGAATTATTTTATGGGAATGAAAATTTCATCCCAAGTCAAAGTTTGAAATGCTATATAAGAATTTGACGGATTTGTCAAATAATAGATTGTTGATAAAGAAAATTCCTTCTTTCATGAATAAATAAATAACGGGTTAAGAAATAATGGAATTTGTTATAAATGAATATCCCACAGTAATAAACAGTACAGTGCACAGTACAGCACAAAGCAAGTCACCTAGATGCATGGAGAGTAACTGGAGAGTTGCGGGTTCTATCACAGACATGGCATGTTTTTGTACGGTATTGTATTATGTTTAAAATCTAAGGCTTTGTGAAAAAATATTATTAAGATCCAAAGGACTAAATAAATGATAAATAAATAAATATTTAAATAAACATTAAGGGTAAAAGAAACCCTGAAGGGTAAATGAAATAAATGTAAATGTCCAAAGCCTTGGATAAATTATATGATTTAAATGATAGGCGCGCTCGCAGCCTGAGTGAAATTAACAAAAATGGTAATAGTTTAATTTAAGCAAGACAAAGTATTCACGAAACTTCACGGGACAATGAAATGACATTAGAGTGAATTTTGATGATTTTAATTAAATGGTGATTTTTATTTTATGAGTGACACTTGAAGAGACAATACCAAGTGATTTGATTTTTATGTTTTTTGTTGTTGATTATTTTGTGAGTGACACTTGAAGAGATAATACCAAGTGATTTTGATATGTATTGAGTGAATTTATTTTTCTTTTAATTAATAAATAATTATTTTAAATTGTAATATTGAGTTTTTCCTAAATCTTGTCAACCTGATTGTGCCTACATATCGGATGTTAAGTCAGTGGTGGAGGGAACGTTACGCGCCCCGATACCGCAGTAGCCAAGCAGAGTACTGACTGAGCATCCTCCGCCAAGCGGGTACCGGGGACTCATATATTGAGCTACTTGATATTTGCACAAGGTGACAAGAAAAGTCGGTCCAAAATAAAGTAATTTTAAGGATAGGTACATGACCGCAATAACCCCCGTAACCCTATATATAAATACGAAAGTGAAATAACCCCTATTTCATTTTATGGCACCCATCTTTAGGAGCGGGTTTTCCTAGGAAAAAAAACAGGAAAACTCGAGTTTTCCGAGAGAAAAAATTGGAAAATTTCGAGATTTTCAAAATTTCAACATTTTTAAAGGTGTCTTGCTTAATGTATGCAATGGTTTTGAAGGAGGGACGTGCGAACGGGTTCGTATACGAACGCACCCGTTGTACATTTCACCTAAATGGAAAGAAAACAATACAGGCATGTCGGATCGAGCCCAGAATTACCCTGTGTGCATGGTTCATTCTTGGATAGTAGTAGCCCGTCTTTTCTCAAATGGGCTGGCTACGTGGCTCAGGGGTAACGTTCTCGCTTGCTGGGCCCAAGGTTGCAGGTTCGTATCCTGGCGCAGTCAGCTGGCATTTGAGGGTGCGTAAATGCGGGGGAGCCGTGTCCTTAGATTTACTGGCACGTTAAAGATCCCCTTCGGGGCAAAATTCCGGCACCCCGGCGTCTCTAAAAGCCAGTGTAGTTAAAAGGGACGTAAAACCAATAACATTAACATCTTTTCTCAAATAGTTGAAAAAAGAATGGCTATGGCCGAGGAGATGAAAAGTCTCTTAGAAGCAATAGGCAATAAGCTTCAGGAAAGCAAGGAAGCTATAAACAGTAAGCTTCAGAAAGGTACAGAAGAAAATCAAAAGGACATGAAAGTTATAAACGGTGAACTTCAGGACCTAGAAGTTATAAATGGTGAACTGCAGGAAAACATTAAGAAGGACAAAGATGAGTGTAAAAGTAACTTTGTTAACTTGAATACTCAGGTAAACGCTAAAATTGGTGAAATAAATAAACAAATAGACACCGAATTTGGCAATTTAAGCACCCAGCTTAACGAAGTAAATAAAAAAGTTGAAGCTGCACAGGCAGAAATAAATAAATGTATACAGACTCAAATGGATTGTGTGCATGGAAAAATTGATGAAGTAAAACAAAATGTAAACCATATCTCAGGTGAGCAGGCAAAAGTAAAAGAGCGGTTGAATGGGATAGACGGAAAGATCGAGAAGATCAAAGACGAAACAGAAAAACAACTACAGGATCAGGCCAAAGAGATCCGGGAAGATTTTAAATCCGGGCTAGGTAGCGTGATAAAAACCGTGAATGATAATTTTAATGGTTTGAGAGCAGATATGAATGCACGATTCG
Organism: Meconema thalassinum; assembly: GCA_946902985.2. Lineage (NCBI taxonomy): Eukaryota > Metazoa > Arthropoda > Insecta > Orthoptera > Tettigoniidae > Meconema > Meconema thalassinum. Next base: position 510,733,957 of record OX336390.1, on the reverse strand, counting down.
ATTCAAATATGCGTATATGCGAGGAAGGTAGGCGAGACCTAAACGGAAGAATTGAGACACTATCAAACAAAATCACGGAGTCAGAAAATCAACAACGATCAGATAGAGATAAGATGAGTAAACAAATAGAAGGGATTTACCAACAAATGGACAAAAAGTTTGAAGAAAACGATAAGACATGGGAAAGCAAATTAAGTAAATAAAAGGAGGCCATAGATTTTTAAAATCGGAACTCAGAATCAAAGGATAGATGAACAGGGCAAAGAGATAGATAGTCTGAAAACAGAAATTGGGGGAATTCAGGAAAAGATAGATCCTATAAAAGCTAGTATAGGGAAAGTAAATAAGGAAATAGAAAAGACACAAGGAGACTTAGCCCAGGCAAAGAAATGCCAAGACAAAGTCCAAGGGAAAATCGAAACTGTAGGACAAGACGTAAAGGATCTCCGAAAGTATTTTGAGAAATATGTAGATAATGTGCGAGAAGAAATTGCAACAGAAATACAAAGTAAATTTTAGAAGAAAGAACAACAATTCCTTGAAACTACTAAGGATATAAGTAAAGAAGTTGTATTATTGAATGAAGATGTGGGATCATTAAAGAGACAACAAGAGGAAGTAGGAAGAAGAACTGAAAATACAGAGGATTCCATAAATAAAGTTGCACAAGAAGCCTTTGCTAGATGTGAGAGGATGGAAGGGCGATATAACCAACAGGACATTAGAACAATAGCTATGGAAGGAGCTATATTGAGGAATTCAAAATCCGAAAGAGGAAGTACAGAGGGTCTAAGGAATAAATGGGGAGAGACTGAACCCAAGAACATATTTAATAATTACCAAGAAGGGGGAAACCAGTTCAGAACGCCAGGGCAACCCATATTTTCGTCTACTCCCTTCAATAATAATAATAATAATAATACAATGCAAAACCAGACCAGATACCGATAAGCCTAGGAAATATTCAGGCAATAATTCTTCAATGACCACAAAATATTGGCTAAAGGAAGTGTCAGAATATCTTAAAGATAATAGGATACCTGCCGAAAGACAGTTGCGTTCCATAGAGAAACTACTAGATGGGGACTGCTTATCATGGTTTCGAAGTTTCAGGTATACCTTTGACACGGTAGAAGAATTCAGGGAAGCATTTTTGAAAAGGTACTGGGCTGCAGACGTGCAACAGAATTTAAGGTTAGACCTTTATTCCAAGAAATATAGTACAAGTATTCCAACGAGGTACTCAGAGTATTTCACCTCACAGCTATGTAAATTTCGTGTATTGGATTGCGCCCCAAGCGAAAATGATCTACGCTTAGAAATCACAAAGCAACTTCCATACGAGACACAGAGACTGCTGATCTCCTCAAATGCGAAAACGGCCATTGAAGTCGAAAGTGTTCTACGTCAACTTGACATGACGACAGCACACATATCACCATGTCAAAATAGGACGATGGAACATACACATATGATAAAAGATCAAACAGAAACTATTGGAGAGCGTAGCTTGGATAAGTCTACCAGTACTGGAAGATGGGAACAGGAGGAAACGATAATTATCAAGGAAACCCTAACTCAGGAAATTACAGAGGAAATGGTTAACGGAGAAATTACCAAGGGAATAATTACCAAAGGGGAAATTATCAAGAGAATTATGCACCACGGCAGTATGACCAAAGGGGGTCAGACGGAAGAAAGCCACCATACGGAAGACCGTATCGAGGAAGAGGTGGAAATCGTGGAAATAATGGGAATTACCGACCAAGGGACCCAGACCCTGATTACGAAGCCGAAATTGAAGAAAGACGGGTCATTACTCAGCGCTACTATGATGAAAGGGGTGATGAGCAAGAGAGACAGTCACATGTTAGCTGGGGGGACGCTATAAAGAATAGGACCTCACCAGATATCCATGATAATAGGGGCGCGCAAAGCCTCGAAGCACAAAGGCAAAACAGGGAATCCGAGGGAGAGGATTCGGATAAAAAAACGCCAATTTTCAAAGAAGTAAATCTCAGTTATGAAGGAGGATGGAACGAAATTCAGGTGGTAAATTGGGTCGCTAGACCATAAGAGCTAATTGAAGAAATTACAGAAGGACCAGTAACACTAAAACGAGAACTACCCATAATTATGATTAGGGTTGAAGGAATTTTAATTCGATGTCTATTAGATACAGGGTCGACTATAAGTCTTGTGACTCAAATACTGGTAAATGAGCTGGAAAGCTGAGGGAGAGTTTTAAAAATCCCTACATCAGCCGTGAAAATGAAGGGTATTATCCCCGATAAAACGGTAGTTTGCAAACATCAAGTATTTTTGGATATGCAAATAGGGAACATGGAGATATCGCACAGTTTCTTGTTGGTAAACAAGCTACCATATAACAAGATCTTAGGTATTGACTTCATAAGAGAATATAAGATAATCATTGATTAGTCGAAAAATTGCATACGCTTTCGGGAAGAAGATAACGCACAAGGAACAGATGTGGCCTTACAAAATATTGAGCAAATATACGATGAACAAATATGGCATGTAGAGGATGAAAATAATTTAGATATTACTAGGGAAGAAGTGTTAACTCTAGAAGAGAAATTTAATACACTCACCGCTAGTTTGGAAAAGGAAAAAGAGCCTGATTTTGATAAATGCGTACTGGAAAAATTGGAAGAAGCAAAAATTTCGTTAGGAGATAAAGAAACTTTGAAGGATATCATTATGAAACAAAAAGACGCATTCGATTCTAAACCTGGAAGGATTAACAACTTTAAATACGCCTTTCAAGTAAATGACTGGACTCCATTTCGCCAAAAACCGTATCCCATAGCGGAGAAACATTTTAAACAAGCAAAAGAGGCATTACAGAAAATGATGGAAACCGGTGTAATTGAAAAGGTTGCTACACCATATGTAAGTCCGTTGGTGGTAGTAAACAAACCGGATGGTTCGGTACGTGTATGTCTTGATGCCAGAAACTTAAATCAGAGAATAATTCCGGAAAACGATTCAGCTCCTCATATAAAGGAAATTTTGAGAAAATTTAAGGAAATGAAAATATTCACAAACGTAGATTTAACAAATTCTTATCATCGTTTGGAACTAGAGGAGAAAACAAGTTTACTAACAGGTTTTCAGTTCGAACAGCAGACGTTCTGCTTCAGAAGATTACCTTTTGGATTGAAGACAGCTGGATCAGTTTTAATACAAGCTTTAGATAGAAATTTGTCACATAAGGTAAAAGCTTGCACAATTAAGTATGTCGATGACATTCTTTTAACCTCAGAATCAGTAACCGAGCACATGGAAATGTTAAAGAAATTATTAAGGGATTTACAACAGGCTAATTTCAAAATAAATTTGAAGAAGTCAAATTTTTGTCAGCGTGAAGTGACATTTTTAGGTCATGTGATAGATCAGTATGGCGTGAAGCCAAATCCATGTAAACTAGAAGCCATTAAGAATTTTCCACGACCAACTAGGGTCAAAAATGTAAGACAGCTTTTGGGACTAATAGGATTTTTAGTAGCCATTGTCCAGCGTACACCAGTACAGTATCTTCACTACAAGATCTTCTCAAGAAAGGGGGAAAATGGAGATGGACTGACGAATGCGAAGATGCATTTAAGAAAGCAAAGAATATGTTACTAAACTTCGTGAAGCTAGGGTATCAGGATTTCAATGAGAAAGTTGTAATACAGACGGATGCATCACAATTAGGCATCGGGGCTATGCTATATCAAGAGACCGATCGGCAACCTGGAGGAAGAAATTATTTAGCTTTCACTTCAAGGCGATTGAAACCTCACGAAAAGAACTACACGATCAGTGAAATTGAACTTTTAGCTATACTGCATGCCTTGCAATACTGGCGAAAAATCATGTATGGGTTCAAAATTATACTCAGAACCGATCATAAGGCATTGACCTTTCTAATGAAAACAGATTTATCAAGCCCAAGGCTGACAAGATGGGCATTGTTCATCCAACAATACGATGTGGAAATTGAATATTGTCCTGGGAAGGAAAACGTTATCCCAGATTTTTGAGCAGGAACCCAGAGAATACGGAAACAGTACTAAATATCCAGATAGATAACAAAGATCTGGCCACTCTAGAAGATTTAAGAAAGATTGGTGAGATGCAAAGACAATACCCATGGATGAGGATGATGATCTCATACTTCGAGGGAAAACTTGACAGAACACCACCTGCTTTTGCGGAAGCCGAGGCATTTTCAACTGAATATCTTTGGTACAATAGGCTTCTTCACTAATATACAGACGCAGATCATACCCGGTCAAGAATAGTAGTACTAGCAGGGTTACAAAGAAAATTAATTTGGTTGTCACACCGAACATTTGGACACATGGGGTTGGACAAAACACTAAAAATGTTACAAGAAACATTTATATGGCCGAAAATGGGAGAAACAGTGAGGTCGGCATTGAAAACATGCGATATCTGTCAAAGAGTGAAGTCTAACTCTTTCTTGATGAGACAAAAACCAATACCGCTTTTGCCACAGAAACCATGTCAAATATTATCAATAGATAACTTCGGTCCATTACCGAAAGCAAGAAGAGGCAACAGGCACATCCTGGTATCCATGGATGTATTTACAAAAATGGTAGTCCTGTGCCCCATACAAAAGACATCGACGAAACAGGTTCTTAAAAGGTTAAAATAACGCGTGATTCCGATTTTAGGAAAACACGAAGATCTTCTTTCGGATCACGGAAGCTGTTTCACGAGTTTGGAATTCCGTAAAGAATTAGAAACATTAGGAATTAAACAGATACTCTCTAGTATTCGACACTCTGAAGCTAACCCAGTAGAGAGGGTGAAGTGAGAGTTACAGAAATACTGTAAAATATATTGCTCAGGAGAAAATTGGAAGTGGATCGATATATTGCAAACAATTGAATTTTGTATCAACAATACGATACATGAGAAGACTGGAGAAGTGCCTATTAGAATACATTTAGATCAACGTCCAGAGAGACCGTGGGATCAAATCATACCAGTACCTGTAGATAATCAAGTGGGAAGAGAATTGAGAATACGCAAAACATACGAACACTTAAAAGCTCAAGCTGATAAACGGCAGCGACGAAATCACAACAAGCGATACCATCGACCATTGGTAGTCGGGGAGTTAGTATTAGTAAAGCGACCAGCCATGTCAGATCCTAAAAATAGGATATATAAGAAATTCCACAAGAATTACCATGGACCTTATAGAATTATAAATGATCTAAAGAACAATGCATATAAGGTACAACATGAGGAAACGAATCAGAAAATGATAATGAATGCGGTGAATTTAAAGGTGTACCATTCACCGGAGGAATTTGAGAGAACGGAAAATCAAACCTTAGTAACTGAGATATGTGAGGAAATTGATGAAAGGGAAAGAAGGTGGCAACAGTTAGATTGCAAATGTGGTCTAAAAGAAACATACGAGGAAATGAAGGAAGTAGCGAGATTCATCAAGGAGGAATTCAGGAAGAACAAAGAAGAGAATGAAAGAATTGAAAATTTGATAGAAATGACGAATTTAGAGTGAAAGGGGAAAGGATAGACCTAACCCAGCTGATAAGAAAAATGTTCTGCGATGAAGATAAGACGGGATAAGAAAGGAAAAGGAAACGTGATTAATATTAAAACGGGTTAAGACGTTAACGTACCCATCTAGTAACTGATGCTGGAATAGAATATAAAGCATAGGACGTTCGATAAAAGTTGAAATTTCAAATCATATGTTTTTTGACAAATAAATTTCTTCAAGTGTTTCAAAAATGTATTCGTTTTGAAGGAGGACTTGTGCCCAACTGAAGTTTTGGCCCAAGGGTCGAACGCTGGATATATGGGATGAAAGGATGGCATAAGCCATGCCGAGGTAGGAACATTGTAAAAGGTTATGCAAGCCAAGCGTGACTCACATAACCCAGCTGCGAGATTAGGAATAATTAAGGAAGCAATGAAACATTGTAATCAATGATAAGTGTCAAGAAAATGTAAACAGATAAGAGAAGTTCTGCAAACTCATGAGCTGTTAAGGCATCAACAATGAATCATTAAAAACCTTCTGGGCAAGCACTGTTTATCAAATTAATGAGGGTATATCTGACGGATTTGAAGGGATTGAACCTAGTGATTAACGACTATTGCATGATTAATGCTGGCCCCAATTACAGCTGAGGCGGCGATAAAATTATCATACCGAAGTTACAAAAGTCCCAGACAGTAGCGAATCAGTCTTAGGGGACAACATGACTAAGATAAAATACTATACATTGATATCATGCATTAAAACATTCACAGGGACTAAGTCTGTGTAGAGTTTGGTTAACCTTATTGCTGACACAGGTTTAAATCGCGACGTCAGCAGTGGCGTCATTGTCAATTAAAACGCAGGGATACGGAGGTTGGATGTACCATTCCGCTGGCCACGGAGGGAGCATAATAACCTGTTTAATTAATTAAAAATAAGCAGACGATTAAAGGGGATTCCGCACGAAATGAGCGTCAAAGTTACATGTTTTACATATGCAAATATAGTTACAAGCCAATAGAGGCTCAGACGTGGAGAATAGACTCCGCACTTGCGTGAGGGAACTACGTTTTGATAAACTAGTATAAATATGAGGCCGAACCAAACTCAGGCACTCAGTTCTACAACGGATCTTTGAGAGGTCGTGTGTTGATTGTCATACTCCAGCCCATGTTAGAGGAAATATGCTGGATAGCAGCATGAAAAATTTAAGTTCGCAGTAACGGAACATACGGGTCATCATACCGTTATTCAAAGTGATCACTATAGCTTTTGGCGCTGGATCAAGTAAGAATTGCGATTTAAATAAGTTACGCCGCGTCAAGTAAAAGAACACTAATACCGTCAAAAAATGCGGGCTAGTATACATAAAATACGCAAAGTCGAAAGTATACATAAAGACGCGAAATAAGAGTGATAGTTACGGAACTTGAAGTTTTGAAGAGACAGTACTTAAAAATTAGAAATCGGTGTCTTAGGAACACGAAATATAAATACATTGCGTCAAATAAAGACAGTATAAAGCAGCGAATCCAAGAAAGGAATAATATCAACAAGTATTAATCACGAAGTACATGAGTAGGGATCTAGAAGACTGCGGGTTCGAGACTCAAGATAAAAAGCGTCAAAAATACGAGCTAGACAAGTTAAGGTTCTCGAACTAGAGACCAAGCTAGGAACTACATCATTAAAGTGAAGAAAGATCACGGAACGAGTGAGGGTGAACACGAGGAACATTTATACTCAGGATTCAGCAGGAACGAGCGAGCAGGAACGCGGATTTAGAGACTTTCACGGAGGACAGGAAATCAGGAACTTCGATGAGCGAGGTAGGAGCAAATTAGCACGTTCAAAGCAGAAACGCGAGGTATCGTCATGGATCATCCAATGCGAAAAATCATTGCCAAAGCTCTGAGATAGGGGTGCGTGTGAAGAAGAAAAGTGCTATAATGTTAAAGTGTTATAATATATTTTATGTGTCAGTGTAATAACATAAAAGTGTAATATAGAAATGTCAGGGAAAAGTGTTGTGATGGAAGACTAGATATGCAGCATGATGGGTGAGCCTATCTAGGAATTGAGTCGTTGCTTGGGTGAGTTGATGAAACGTTAATAATATTTCTTTGTTGTTGTACTGTGCGCGAATATCAATAGAACCATCCGCGGACTAGGGAGTTTGACGAATGATTCATTGATGAAATGAATATGCAAATAATTGAAATATTGGAAAAGATGGTGGTTAATTACGAGGACCGCCTCGGTGGAAATAAAGCATTGTTGGGATCAGTAAAAATAAATGAATGGAAGCCCGATAACGAAATACATGATAAATAAATGAATTTGAAAGAAGGAATGAAATAATGACTTAAACGGCTTAAATTGTTGCCGGGTTATGAAGTAATTCGCACCATAATATAATTATAAAAATCGAAGGGATAAGTTAAATAATAATGGTTAAATTGTATACCAAATAACAGATACCAAAAGAATAGAGCATCATAATGAGATGAGTTAAAATATGGAATAATAAGAACGCAGATAATAATAATCAAGTTAAAGAAGAAAGTTATATTTATAGATCCGTGTCTAGGAGCTCAACATGAAAATTAGAGCGAGAAATAATATGTTAATAAATTAAATAAATGATAAATATCTAAGTTAATGGTGAAATAAAACATCCAAGAACGAATGTATTACCTTATAGGCTACTGTGCCAAGTTTGTGAAATAAATAGTAGGAATGCCGAAATTAGGCGAATGTCGTAAAGTATCGAAGCAAGTAGCATTGCCGTAAGGGCCAATAAAAATAATAAAGTATAGTTTCAAGTTGAATATAAATATGCGTTAAGCCAGGATAGATTTATTCGTGAGATGGAAATGTAGTAAAAATCGTTGAAATGCGTGGAGGTAAATTCCCACCGAATATATTGTTGAAATGTAGAAGCCTCGTATATTTTTGCCTAATGAAACGTTGTGTATTGTTGAGTATTGTAGATGAATAAATTCCCACCGAATGTAGTTAAATGAAGCGTCGAAAGTTGTGTATTGTTGAGTATTGTGGATGAATAGTTTCCCACCGAATGTAGTTAAATGAAGCGTCGAATAGATGAAGATATTGTTGTGAAAGGCATTGTTGTATTGTGGATTAATAAAATTCCCACCGAATCAATTGTTTAATGAAGCGTCGAAAGTTATGTAAATCCTGCTGCAGGATAGGTATCCCAGCTAGGTATTGTTATAGGAAGATATTGTTGTGTAAAAGGCATTGTTGAAATATAGGTATTGTTGTCAGAGGCATTATAAACGACGTAAAAGTTGTAATAATAAACTACCGTACAGCCTCTCCGAATCAAATACTAATATCCTGGTAGCGAAAGATAAATAATAATAATTAAATAAGAACGGAACAAATATCCGTAGTGAAATGAATCGTAAATCTTGGAAATCATATGTTTAAAAGCTACCCTAGCGTGAAAGCAAGGAGTGTCATCCAGCCATCGTAAATCTAGTTGTAAAGTACCACAGGAGGAGGCGGCGGCTTGTGTACGTGACCTTGCTCTTGTGGGGGAGAAAGAGGAAACATCTTAATGAGTCCGGTCGTCAAGTAGGGTTGAGCCGAGACTGGTGGAAAGAGAAACTGTTACACGGAAATTATAAAATTTAAAACAAAAGGTGCAAGCAAAAACTAATGGTAGAATTATTTTATGGGAATGAAAATTTCATCCCAAGTCAAAGTTTGAAATGCTATATAAGAATTTGACGGATTTGTCAAATAATAGATTGTTGATAAAGAAAATTCCTTCTTTCATGAATAAATAAATAACGGGTTAAGAAATAATGGAATTTGTTATAAATAAATATCCCACAGCAATAAGCAGTACAGTGCACAGTACAGCACAAAGCTAGTCACCTAGATGCATGGAGATTAACTGGAGAGTTACGGGTTCGATCACAGACATGGCATGTTTTTGTACAGTATTGTATTATGTTTAAAATCTAAGGCTTTGTGAAGAAATATTATTAAGATCCAAAGGACTAAATAAATGATAAATAAATAAATATTTAAATAAACATAAAGGATAAAAGAAACCCTGAAGGGTAAATGAAATAAATGTAAATGTCCAAAGCCTTGGAGAAATTATATGATTTAAATGATAGGCGCGCTCGCCGCCTGAGTGAAATAAACAAAAATGGTAATAGTTTAATTTAAGCAAGACAAAGTATTCACGAAACTTCACGGGACAATGAAATGACATTAGAGTGAATTTTGATGATTTTTAATGATGATTTTTATTTTATGAGTGACACTTGAAGAGACAATACCAAGTGATTTGATTTTTATATGTTTTTGAGTTGATTATTTTGTGAGTGACACTTGAAAAGATAATACCAAGTGATTTTGATATGTATTGAGTGAATTTATTTTTCTTTTAATGAATAAATAATTATTTTAAATCGTAATGTTGAGTGTTTCCTAAATCTTGTCAACCTGATTGTGCCTACATATCGGATGTTAAGTCAGTGGTGGAGGGAACGTTACGCGCCCCGATACCTCAGTAGCCAAGCCGAGTACTGACTGAGCATCCTCCGCCAAGCGGGTGCAGTATGTTAATTGTGTTTAGCCTACTTTCGATTTTTTGCAAAAATGAAAAATGAAAGTAGACTTATGAGATCAACACAGGGCCAAAAATTTGTGTGTCTGTCTGTGTGTGAGTGTGTATGTGTGTGTGTACTCTGCTTGCCGGACCCCCCCCCCCCCCTCCCTCCCCCTATCAATTCAAACACAGTGAAACCGAATTGAACGAAATTTGGTACTGAGGTAGCACTAACCCACCTCAGTGTCATGTTTTATATCGCCAGCATCTTGACAGAAACGTACTGGAGACCACCCAAATGTTCAACGCCTAATTCAAATTACGACTTATCTCTACCATATTTTGCAACCACATCCCTTCATGTGGGATGCGTCTTTTGACCAAACTACAAGGTCATCAGCTCAATAGTTTGCAGATGGCAGCCGTGTATGTGTGCAAATCGATTCCCCCCTATCAATTCAGACACAACGATACCAAATCGAACCACCTTTGGTACAGAGGTAGCACTATCAAGGGACAACTCAGTGTCATGTTGTATATGTAAGTTCGGATATTGAGTTTTGTTTCTCTATACTTTATCACCATGTATGTCGTGTACCAAAAGTGATTTAGTACATCACATGGTAAGTCTTTTGAATAGGCGGAAGGGTTTCTGAATGTAAAAGACCAGGAGAATACCTTATATGAAAATGATTATTTAGTCCTTCAGGAATTACTTGTTGATGATCTGATCAGTCACCAGCTGAGTTCCTAACTGACAGTAAGTATACAATTTTATACAGTGTTCTTGAAATATTGTTATAGTACGTAGCTCATTGCACAAGGTTAATTCTATTTCATTCCCAGAAAGGAAAACTTGAAGATAGTTTTATCATTTCTCATGAAACCGGGTAAACTATTTTTAATTTTCATCCTTATTAGGATCGGGGGACCGTAAATTAATTTGAACACTAATTCAAAAATGATACTTCGTTTTGAGGACCTAAACGAGTATTAGATATAAAGAATATGATTTCGATTATGTCGTCTATTTGGGATAGTGAAGGGAGTTTAGAGCGAAGTTTAATAGGTCTATAGTGTCACCTTGAACTTGTACTGTGAAACCAGGCCTTAGTCTACGTGACTCGGGACGCCCATCAGTCAAAAACGGCCCTCAAAGGGTTTTACTATGTCCTTATTCAAAGTAATTGGCGGTGGTATATAAAATACAGCAATTCTTTTTGTCGTGTGGCCTCCTGAGAGGCCGAGTGCAGGTCTTTCTAATCGACGCCCGTGGGTGACCTACGCGTCGGGATGAGAGATGGAATGGATGAAGATGAATGGAACTGGGCAAGGATGTGGAAGGAAGCGGCCGTGGCCTGTCAGAAGATACCGTCCCAACATTTGCCTGGTGTTGAAAATGGGAAACCACGGAAAACTATTTCAAGGACGACCGACGGTGGGGCTCAAACCCACGAGTCTACCGAGTCAGCAGAGAGCTTGGCCCCATGACCTAACGCTGCGCTTTAGCAAGCGTAGCCACTGCTGTCGGTAGCAATAGAAATAATAGGTAGGCTATCGAAATTAAAAGTTTCAAAGTTGTTTCATATCTGGCATACACTTCGATCAGAAATTTTAAGAAAGGGCGGTATTTCAAACCGAAAACTTAGTCGTCTCAGAGTAAGAACAATTAACAGTATTGTTTAAATGCGATATGTAGACGAAAACGTGAAAGATATACAGGGTGTAACTAAATATGTGGGAAAGCTCCGGGGATTCGATAGAGGACCTGATAACAAGCAAAACATATGGTGTATGTGCGCTCTTTGCCGTGTTACAAGCATTGTTTGTGGTGTGCATAACACAGACGGCGGCACGATGATTCATCCATGTTGGAGCACCGCCTCATTTTGCTCTTGCTGCTACAGCAATTTTACATCAGCGATTCCCAAACAAATGGATAGGGCGTCAGGGACCGACACCGTGGTCTGCTCGTTCTCCCGATCTCTACCCATTGTACTTATACTTATGGGGTCATTTAAAGGCCATTATATATGCCACACCTATTCATAATGTGGACATGCTGAGTCAGCGAATAGAGCAAGGTTGTCAGCAGATACGACAGACGCCGGGAATATGGGAGCGTGTGAGACAGTCAATGATACGGCGAGGCGCATAGACGCCTGCATTACAGCTGGTGGTAGACATTTTGATCACCTTCTGTGGAGAACTGTAAGTAGTAACGTACACTTTATCAACACAAATGACCAACCTGCATAGTGAAGCGGTCTGTGTTATTTATTTATCGTGTCAGAAGTACAAAGTAAACATAGAAAAATGAAACAATAGAAATATTAAACACTGGTTGACCAATAATTTGCCACGACGAGTGCATTTGAAGTAGCTCCCATTAAGTCTTTAATGGTGCAAGTGTCTGGAGAAGAAGGACACAGTAGAAGATGATCATTGGTCTGCTCAGCACCACACTCGCAGTAAACTGATTCCACAGGAAGGCCCAATTTCTGCTGGTTAGTCTTGCATCTCGTGGTACTGGAGCGTAGCCGATTAAGAGCCTTCCATGTTGTCCACTTTTCTGAATGTCCAGGGGGAAGCTCTTCCTTTGGGACCATCCATACTCTTAAATATTGGCATTTTCCCCGCCACATTGAGATTCTTGCTTGCTGTGATGTTCCTTTAAGAGCTTCAGTGGTTTTCAAGAAGCTCTTTCTTGATTTCAGCCTAGGATGTGCTGGCTGACAAGCATACAATGGGTGAGTTTCCATAGTCATAGCCTTGCTTTTCTCATATCTAGCAGCAACCTCGCGTCGGATTTCAGGTGGTGCAATACCAGCGAGACAGTGAAGTTTATCTATGGGTGTAGGTCTTAAGCAGCCCGTGATAATACGGCAGGTGTCATTTAATGCCACGTCTATGTTTCTAGTATGGCTGGACTTGTGCCACACCGAGCATACATATTCATCAGTGGAGTAACACAGTGCTAGCGCGCTTGTTCTCAGAGTACATGGATGAGCTCCCCAGGTGGTGCCTCTCAGTTTCCGCACTATGTTGTTTCTGGCAGACACTTTTTGCTTCACGTTTAGACAGTGCTTCTTAAATGTAAGCGTACGATCCAGAGTTACTCCCAGATATTTTGGAGTCGGACAATGCTGAAGAGGGATTCCTTCCCAAGTGATTTGTAGGGTTTTAGCTGCTTTTTTGTTATTGAGGTGGAATACACAACTCTGAGTTTTGGCAGGATTTGGCATCAGGTGATTGTCACTGTAGTAGCTAGTAAATTCTTTCAGGGCCTTAGTCAAAGTCTGTTCTACATTTACAAAGCAGTTGGCCTGAGCAGTGACTGCACAGTCATCAGCATATACAAAACTCTGGGTACCTTCAGGTAAAGGCTGATCATTGGTATAGATGTTGAATAACAGTGGTGCGAGCACACTGCCTTGCGGTAACCCATTCTTCTGTGTTCTCCATCTGCTTCTTTGTCCCTGGAATTCCACAAAAAATCTACGGTTTTGGAGAATATTTCTAATGTTGCACACTAGGTGGAAGTCTTTGGTGATGTCATACAATTTTGCTAGAAGAAGCCGATGATTGATTGTGTCATAAGCTGCAGAGAGATCAATGAAAACAGCGCCTGTAATGAGCCGCTTTTCGAATCCATCCTCAATGTACTGTGTCAAGTTTAATACCTGTGATGTGCAACTTTTCCCTTCTCGAAATCCAGCTTGCTGTGGTATAAGAAATGGCTCCACTTTTCCAATAAGTCTCTGAAGGATGAGCCTCTCTAGGACCTTGTACAGGTGACAGAGCAAGGAGATAGGCCTATAGCTTTTGGGATCCAACCTATCTTTGCCCGGTTTAGGGATAGCAATGACTCGAGCCTTTCGCCAAATTTTGGGAATTTTGCATTCTTGGACACAATTGTTCATTAATTCCAAGAGCCATCGCCTCGTAACAGGACCAAAATTCTTGATCTGCTCAACTCGAATATCGTCTAGTCCAGCTGCTTTTCCCAATTTGCACTTTCTTAGTGCTAATTCCAGTTCGGCTTCAGTAAATGATGAAGATAGGATGTTGCTCTCTTGGTTGTACTGCTGTGCTATTGGTTTCTTATCTAGCTTTCTAGATCGGGTTAGTTTACCATTAACTAGCAACTGGTGGGCAATTTGATCTGCCTTTATATTAGCAAATGTGCTGGCTTGAGTGTTATCAATACTGAGACGTCGTAATAGTCTCCATGCCTTTTGGCTACTCTTGCTCATGTCACAGTCTGCCATTAGTTGTATCCACTCATCCCTTTTCGCCATTGATACTGAGGAAAGAACGCTTTGTGCAATGATTGATGTTTCTTCGCTAAAAGGATCATGTTCATACTTCTTATAATAATCCTCAAGCAGAGTGGCCGTTTCAGGTTTAATGCCTTTGATAAAATTTGTTCTGCAGCCTCTTGGAATTGATGCCCTTGAGGAGGTTTGGACAATGTCTACAAACTTGTCGTACTCTTCAGGGACAGGAGCTATGTTCAGAATGTTCTCATCCAAAATGTTTGAAAATCTTGTCCAGTCAGCCTTCTTAAAGTTGTATCTTCGCCTAAATCTAACTTCTTGAGGTCTTATTGATGGCAAAATTTGGCACATGATGGGCCTGTGCTGTGTGTTAGGTATTGGTGCACACACAGCTTTGGTACATGTATGCACAATGCTTTCACTAACAAAGAGGAGGTCTGGATTATAGCCTCGTCCCCATCTTCCACTATTAAAAGAAGAAGGAAGTTTGCTATCATGGATGAGGGCGAGTTGAAAATGTTCAGCCCACGAAAGGACTGCCTCACCATTTTTGTCCTCATGTGCGTAACCCCATACATGACTGTGGCTGTTGAAATCACCTATAACAATGGAGGCTCTACTTTTATCAAAATTTTGGGGTGGAATGAAGGAAAATTCTGCTGCAGGTGGTTTATAAACTGAGGTGATTATACAGTTACTGTGTTATGAACATCACAAACAATACTTGTAACACGGAAACGAAAGCAAATACACCATATGTTTACAGGACATGTTTTGCTTGTTGTCAGGTCCTCTATCGAATCCCTGGAGCTTTCCCACATATTTAGTTACACCCTGTATACCGGTAACTTACCCCTTTAGAACATGAGATGCCATCACCACAACTGCGTAAAAATACACTGCTCAAAAAGTTTGGAATAGCATAGATTTTACTACAATGACTTCTTATAGTAAACCCAATGAGGCTTATACAATAACTTATTAACAAACTAAACATCAGTCCTTCTGAAAACAATAACAATCGTGGTTACCCTACCAGCGAATTGTTACCGGTGGCGGAAATCGGAACTAATTCGCTCCGCCCAGCCACAGGCCTGCGATAGACGTGCAGTCGTCGCCAGCGAAACCTCATCGCATGTCATTTGTGTGCATGATTCGTGCTGGGTCGAGCGCTGTGCGGTGTGTTCTCATTGTATGATTGTACATGCGTTCCCCCTCTTGCTCCGCAACCGATCGCTGCAGCCATAACGAGGTGAGATGACGTAATGTATTCACAACAGCACCGCTCCTCGTCTAGCGGTAACAATTCCCTGGTAGGGTAGTAACAATGAAACGGTAGGCCTACACAAACAAAGCAAACTCGCTTCTAAGTGTCCCTTTTGAAAACAAAAATAAATAAAATCTGTATCTCATGATGATCGGTACCGTATCAGTCTTTAGTAGTCCTCCCCGCACACGGAGGAGGCATGCTCTGAATGAGACCATCAAGTAAGCATACAATTGATGACGGTAGTCCAAACTTGTGTTGAGCAGTGTACATACATAAGCCTACACTAATGTACCAATTATGTTGTCACAGTTAAAACAAAATTAAGTAGGTGCCTAAAGTCAATCATTCTGGTCCCGAAGGTCCTGGATTCGATGTATAGTGTTAGTACACTAATGTACCTTGAACTAAGCATTAATTAGAAACATTATCACGGTTTAGGGCACCTACGTGATTATTCTTCCCTCCAAGGGAAGCCATATAATGTATTCTACGCTTCGTTCACACTGGATGTACGTAGATCATATCAACCCTCTTGACCAATTCCTGGTCTAACACGCAAACGTCACGAACGTGAGCCTCCCGATCTGGCTGACATTTTGGACAGGCTACATTTTCGTCATGTCACAAGGATCGTACCTAATTCATTTGGGCCATCTCTGGAAAGGAATACACCTAACATACGCACTTGAGACACGGAGCAGCCCATATTCCGGGTTCTAATATTCTCTTCGACCAATGACACAACTAGAACCAGCCCATATTCCGCGTTCTCATATCCTCTTCGACCAATGACACTACTAGAACCAGCCCATATTCCGGGTTCTCAAATCCTCTTCGACCAATCACACTACTAGAACCAGCCCATATTCCGGATTCTCATGTCCTCTTCGACCAATGACACAACTAGAACCAGCCCATACTCCGGGTTCTCATATCCTCTTCGACCAATCACACTACTAGAACCAGCCCATATTTCGGGTTCTCATATTCACTTCGACCAATCACACTACTAGAACCAGCCCATATTCCGGGTTCTCATATCCTCTTCGACCAATCACACTACTAGAACCAGCCCATATTCCGGGTTCTCATATTCTCTTCGACCAATCACACAACTAGAACAACCCCATATTCCGGGTTCTCATATCCTCTTCGACCAATCACACTACTAGAACCAGCCCATATTTCGGGTTCTCATATCCTCTTCGACCAATCACACTACTAGAACCTGCCCATAGTCCGGGTTCTCATATCCTCTTCGACCAATGACACTACTATAACCAGCCCATATTCCGGGTTCTCAAATCCTCTTCGACCAATCAAACTACTAGAACCAGCCCATATTCCGGATTCTCATGTCCTCTTCGACCAATGACACAACTAGAACCAGCCCATATTCCGGGTTCTCATATCCTCTTCGACCAATCACACTACTAGAACCAGCCCATATTTCTGGTTCTCATATCCTCTTCGACCAATCACACTACTAGAACCTGCCCATAGTCCGGGTTCTCATATCCTCTTCGACCAATGACACTACTAGAACCAGCCCATATTCCGGGTTCTCAAATCCTCTTCGACATATCACACTACTAGAACCAGCCCATATTCTGGGTTCTTATGTTGTCTTCGACCAATCACACTACTAGAAGCAGCCCATATTCCGGGTTCTCATATTCTCTTCAACCAATCACACAACTAGAACCAGCCCATGTCCCGGGTGCTCATATCCACTTCGACCAATCACACTACTAGAACCAGCCCATATTTCGGGTTCTCGAATCCTCTTCGACCAATCACACAACTAGAACCAGCCCATGTTCCGGGTTCTCATATTCTCTTCGACCAATCACACTACTAGAACCATCCCATGTTCCGGGTTCTCATATCCTCTTCGACCAATCACACTACTAGAACCAGCCCATATTCCGGGTTCTCATATCCTCTTCGACCAATGACACTACTAGAACCAGCCCATGTTCCGGGTTCTCATGTCCTCTTCGACCAATGACACAACTAGAACCAGCCCATATTGCGGGTTCTCATATCCTCTTCGACCAATCACACTACTAGAACCAGCCCATATTTCGGGTTCTCATGTCCTCCTGGACCAATCACACTACTAGAACCAGCCCATATTCCGGGTTCTCATATCCTCTTCGACCAATCACACTACTAGAACCAGCCCATGTTCCGGGTTCTTATATTCTCTTCGACCAATCACACTACTAGAACCTGCCCATATTCCGGGTTCTCATATCTTCTTCGACCAATGACACAACTAGAACCAGCCCATGTTCCGGGTTCTCATATTCTCTTCGACCAATCACACTACTCGAACCAGCCCTTATTCCGGGTTCTCATGTCCTCTTCGACCAATGACGCTACTAGAACCAGCCAATATTCCGGGTTCTCATGTCCTCTTCGACCAATCACTCTACTAGAACCAGCCCATATTCCGGGTTCTCATGTCCTCTTCGAACAATGACACAACTAGAACCAGCCCATACTCCGGGTTCTCATATCCTCTTCGACCAATCACACTACTAGAACCAGCCTATATTCCGGGTTCTCATGTCCTCTTCGACCAATGACGCATCTAGAACCAGTTCATATTCCGGGTTCTCATGTCCTCTTCGACCAATCGCTCTACTAGAACCAGCCCATATTCCGGGTTCTCATGTCCTCTTCGACCAGTGACACAACTAGAACCAGCCCATACTCCGGGTTCTTATATCCTCTTCGACCAATCACACCGCTAGAACCTGCCCATATTCTTGGTTCTCATGTCCTCTTCGACCAATCACACTACTAGAACCTGCCCATATTCCGGGTTCTCATATCCTCTTCGACCAATCACACTACTAGAACCAGCCCATATTCCGGATTCTCTTGACCTCTTCGACCAATCACACTACTAGAACCAGCCCATATTCCGGATTCTCATGTCCTCTTCGACCAATGACACAACTAGAACCAGCCCATATTCCGGGTTCTCATATCCTCTTCGACCAATCACACTACTAGAACCAGCCCATATTCCGGGTTCTCATGTCCTCTTCGACCAATCACACTACTAGAACCAGCCCATATTCCGGGTTCTCAAATCCTCTTCGACCAATCACACTACTAGAACCAGCCCATATTCTGGGTTCTTATGTTCTCTTCGACCAATCACACTACTAGAAGCAGCCCATATTCCGGGTTCTCATATTCTCTTCAACCAATCACACAACTAGAACCAGCCCATGTCCCGGGTGCTCATATCCTCTTCGACCAATCACACTACTAGAACCAGCCCATATTTCGGGTTCTCGAATCCTCTTCGACCAATCACACAACTAGAACCAGCCTATGTTCCGGGTTCTCATATTCTCTTCGACCAATCACACTACTAGAACCATCCCATGTTCCGGGTTCTCATATCCTCTTCGACCAATGACACTACTAGAACCAGCCCATATTCCGGGTTCTCAAATCCTCTTCGACCAATCACACTACTAGAACCAGCCCATATTCGGGATTCTCATGTCCTCTTCGACCAATGACACAACTAGAACCAGCCCATACTCCGGGTTCTCATATCCTCTTCGACCAATCACACTACTAGAACCAGCCCATATTTCGGGTTCTCATATTCACTTCGACCAATCACACTACTAGAACCAGCCCATATTCCGGGTTCTCATATCCTCTTCGACCAATCACACTACTAGAACCAGCCCATATTCCGGGTTCTCATATCCTCTTCGACCAATCACACTACTAGAACCTGCCCATAGTCCGGGTTCTCATATCCTCTTCGACCAATGACACTACTAGAACCAGCCCATATTCCGGGTTCTCAAATCCTCTTCGACCAATCACACTACTAGAACCAGCCCGTATTCCGGATTCTCATGTCCTCTTCGACCAATGACACAACTAGAACCAGCCCATATTCCGGGTTCTCATATCCTCTTCGACCAATCACACTACTAGAACCAGCCCATATTTCGGGTTCTCATATCCTCTTCGACCAATCACACTACTGGAACCTGCCCATAGTCCGTGTTCTCATATCCTCTTCGACCAATGACACTACTAGAACCAGCCCATATTCCGGGTTCTCAAATCCTCTTCGACCAATCACACTACTAGAACCAGCCCATATTCTGGGTTCTTATGTTCTCTTCGACCAATCACACTACTAGAAGCAGCCCATATTCCGGGTTCTCATATTCTCTTCAACCAATCACACAACTAGAACCAGCCCATGTCCCGGGTGCTCATATCCTCTTCGACCAATCACACTACTAGAACCAGCCCATATTTCGGGTTCTCGAATCCTCTTCGACCAATCACACAACTAGAACCAGCCCATGTTCCGGGTTCTCATATTCTCTTCGACCAATCACACTACTAGAACCATCCCATGTTCCGGGTTCTCATATCCTCTTCGACCAATCACACTACTAGAACCAGCCCATATTCCGGGTTCTCATATCCTCTTCGACCAATGACACTACTAGAACCAGCCCATGTTCCGGGTTCTCATGTCCTCTTCGACCAATGACACAACTAGAACCAGCCCATATTGTGGGTTCTCATATCCTCTTCGACCAATCACACTACTAGAACCAGCCCATATTTCGGGTTCTCATGTCCTCCTCGACCAATCACACAACTAGAACCAGCCCATATTCCGGGTTCTCATATCCTCTTCGACCAATCACACTACTAGAACCAGCCCATGTTCCGGGTTCTTATATTCTCTTCGACCAATCACACTACTAGAACCTGCCCATATTCCGGGTTCTCATATCCTCTTCGACCAATGACACAACTAGAACCAGCCCATGTTCCGGGTTCTCATATTCTCTTCGACCAATCACACTACTCGAACCAGCCCATATTCCGGGTTCTCATGTCCTCTTCGACCAATGACGCAACTAGAACCAGCCGATATTCCGGGTTCTCATGTCCTCTTCGACCAATCACTCTACTAGAACCAGCCCATATTCCGGGTTCTCATGTCCTCTTCGAACAATGACACAACTAGAACCAGCCCATACTCCGGGTTCTCATATCCTCTTCGACCAATCACACTACTAGAACCAGCCCATATTCCGGGTTCTCATATTCTCTTCAACCAATCACACAACTAGAACCAGCCCATGTCCCGGGTGCTCATATCCTCTTCGACCAATCACACTACTAGAACCAGCCCATATTTCGGGTTCTCGAATCCTCTTCGACCAATCACACAACTAGAACCAGCCCATGTTCATGGTTCTCATATTCTCTTCGACCAATCACACTACTAGTACCATCCCATGTTCTGGGTTCTCATATCCTCTTCGACCAATCACACTACTAGAACCAGCCCATATTCCGGGTTCTCATATCCTCTTCGACCAATGACACTACTAGAACTAGCCCATGTTCCGGGTTCTCATGTCCTCTTCGACCAATGACACAACTAGAACCAGCCCAAATTGCGGGTTCTCATATCCTCTTCGACCAATCACACTACTAGAACCAGCCCATATTTCGGGTTCTCATGTCCTCCTCGACCATTCACACTACTAGAACCAGCCCATATTCCGGGTTCTCATATCCTCTTCGACCAATCACACTACTAGAACCAGCCCATGTTCCGGGTTCTTATATTCTCTTCGACCAATCACACTACTAGAACCTGCCCATATTCCGGGTTCTCATATCCTCTTCGACCAGTGACACAACTAGAACCAGCCCATGTTCCGGGTTCTCATATTCTCTTCGACCAATCACACTACTCGAACCAGCCCATATTCCGGGTTCTCATATCCTCTTCGACCAATCACACTACTAGAACCAGCCCATATTCCGGGTTCTCATGTCCTCTTCGACCAATGACGCAACTAGAACCAGTTCATATTCCGGGTTCTCATGTCCTCTTCGACCAATCGCTCTACTAGAACCAGCCCATATTCCGGGTTCTCATGTCCTCTTCGACCAGTGACACAACTAGAACCAGCCCATACTCTGGGTTCTTATATCCTCTTCGACCAATCACACCGCTAGAACCAGCCCATATTCCGGGTTCTCATGTCCTCTTCGACTATTCACACTACTAGAACCTGCCCATATTCCGGGTTCTCATATCCTCTTCGACCAATCACACTACTAGAACCAGCCCATATTCCGGGTTCTCATGTCCTCTTCGACCAATCACACTACTAGAACCAGCCCATATTCCGGATTCTCATGTCCTCTTCGACCAATGACACAACTAGAACCAGCCCATATTCCGGGTTCTCATATCCTCTTCGACCAATCACACTACTAGAACCAGCCCATATTTCGGGTTCTCATATCCTCTTCGACCAATCACACTACTAGAACCTGCCCATATTCCGGGTTCTCATATCCTCTTCGACCAATCACACTACTAGAACCAGCCCATATTCCGGGTTCTCATATCCTCTTCGACCAATCACACTACTAGAACCAGCCCATATTCTGGGTTCTTATGTTCTCTTCGACCAATCACACTACTAGAAGCAGCCCATATTCCGGGTTCTCATATTCTCTTCAACCAATCACACAACTAGAACCAGCCCATGTCCCGGGTGCTCATATCCTCTTCGACCAATCACACAACTAGAACCAGCCCATATTTCGGGTTCTCGAATCCTCTTCGACAATCACACAACTAGAACCAGCCCATGTTCCGGGTTCTCATATTCTCTTCGACCAATCACACTACTAGAACCAGCCCATGTTCCGGGTTCTCATATCCTCTTCGACCAATCACACTACTAGAACCAGCCCATATTCCGGGTTCTCATATCCTCTTCGACCAATGACACTACTAGAACCAGCCCATGTTCTGGGTTCTCATGTCCTCTTCGACCAATGACACAACTAGAACCAGCCCATATTGCGGGTTCTCATATCCTCTTCGACCAATCACACTACTAGAACCAGCCCATATTTCGGGTTCTCATGTCCTCCTCGACCAATCACACTGCTAGAACCAGCCCATATTCCGGGTTCTCATATCCTCTTCGACCAATCACACTACTAGAACCAGCCCATGTTCCGTGTTCTTATATTCTCTTCGACCAATCACACTACTAGAACCTGCCCATATTCCGGGTTCTCATATCCTCTTCGACCAATGACACAACTAGAACCAGCGCATGTTCCGGGTTCTCATATTCTCTTCGACCAATCGCACTACTCGAACCAGCCCATATTCCGGGTTCTCATGTCCTCTTCGACCAATGACGCAATTAGAACCAGCCCATATTCCGGGTTCTCATGTCCACTTCGACCAATCACTCTACTAGAACCAGCCCATATTCCGGGTTCTCATGTCCTCTTCGAACAATGACACAACTAGAACCAGCCCATATTCCGGGTTCTCATATCCTCTTCGACCAATCACACTACTAGAACCAGCCCATATTCCGGGTTCTCATGTCCTCTTCGACCAATGACGCAACTAGAACCAGTTCATATTCCGGGTTCTCATGTCCTCTTCGACCAATCGCTCTACTAGAACCAGCCCATATTCCGGGTTCTCATGTCCTCTTCGGCCAGTGACACAACTAGAACCAGCCCATACTCCGGGTTCTTATATCCTCTTCGACCAATCACACTACTAGAACCAGCCCATATTCCGGGTTCTCATGTCCTCTTCGACCAATCACACAACTAGAACCACCCCATATTCCGGGTTCTCATATCCTCTTCGACCAATCACACTACTAGAACCAGCCCATATTTCGGGTTCTCATATCCTCTTCGACCAATCACACTACTAGAACCTGCCCATATTCCGGGTTCTCATATCCTGTTCGACCAATCACACTACTAGAACCAGCCCATATTCCGGGTTCGCATGTCCTCTTCGACCAATCACATTACTAGATCCAGCCCATATTCCGGGTTCTCATATCCTCTTCGACCAATCACACTACAAGAACCAGCCCATATTCCGGATTCTCATATCCTCTTCGACCAATCACACTACTAGAACCAGCCCATATTTCGGGTTCTCATATCCTCTTCGACCAATCACACTACTAGAACCTGCCCATATTCCGGGTTCTCATATCCTCTTCGACCAATCACACTACTAGAACCAGCCCATATTCCGGGTTCTCATGTCCTCTTCGACCACCCACACTACTAGAACCAGCCCATATTCCGGGTTCTTATATCCTCTTCGACCAATCACACAACTAGAACCAGCCCATATTCCGGGTTCTCATATCCTCTTCGACCAATCACACTACTAGAACCAGCCCATATTCCGGGTTCTTATATTCTCTTCGACCAATCATACTACTAGAAGCAGCCCATATTCCGGGTTCTCATAGTCTCTTCGACCAATCACACTACTAGAACCAACCCATGTTCCGGGTTCTCATATTCACTTCGACCAATGACACAACTTGAACCAGCCCATATTCAGGGTTCTCATATCCTCTTCGACCAATCACACTACTAGAAATTGACTAGAATCACTTCCCTCAGCAGTCGGTTTACAATGAGAGGGCCTACGGTGCATTCTTCAGGATGTGTTGTTCCGCTTCTAGGATGGCCGAGGTGTGGATCGAACCTGCCTCTTCTCAGTTCTGCTTCACGAGGCAGAATATACCCCGTTCCAGCCCTCAGACCTGAATTAAATTTCTTGGCAGAACCGGGAATCAAACCTGACCTCAACTGTGACAGCCAAGGATGCTAGTCACTACGCCACGAGTAGTAAAAAATAAAGCATAACTTTTCTCCCTCTCCAGAAATTGCCCATATGAATCCGATGTGTCGGGGCAGATGCACAGTGCGTCAAAATCTAAATCTAGGGGGACAACATTATTTTTACGTTTTAATCATGAATTTTGAGTGAAAGCCACGTATATAATTTGTTTACTTCATAATAAACAACAGTTAAGACTTTTTAAGCTACTGAACCCTTTAGTATTGCAGTGTTTATAAGCAAGAATCTTGATCAAGGGGTCGCGCTCAGTTCATAGTGTGATGTTTACGTTCGCCAAACAACATGCTCTACTGAGGTAAGGGTCATAGGATTAAAACTATAATTAAGAAAGGAAGTGACAAAGCGTAAAATAATAACATAATTTAATGACTATTAGTGCAAATAAAATGAATATAGACAACAACAATAATAAAATTCCTCCCTGAATCTTCCCATGACAGAAATATCTATCAACGTTGAGGAGTCAGACGGATCTCCCCTTATAAAAATGTGGATCCAAGTTCCACTAACTTGCATTGGATTTTATGTACGCGTAATGCCTAACTACGAGGAATGAGTACTTGGATGACTGTTCCTTTACATCGGGTAACAGCCTCGATGCTTACGAACAATCATCTCGTAAATCAACGTTTACGGATATAGGACACAACACTAATAAAAACCCTTAAAAATTAATGCTGACACACAGTCTAAAATCTAATATTTACAGGAATCTCCCTCGAGACCCTCCTTCAATGCGATTACGCATCTGACAAATGAGCTGCCAACACGGCCAATTGCTCAATACACAAACAAGGAAAAGACAGCATCGCACGTGACTGCACGGGTCACTAATACGGAACATAAACATGGAATGAAATCAACAACAACAAAAGCCTCACCGGCTGAGATTACTTTATATGAACAAAAATGCACGTTAAGCTAACGCTTCGGAGATTATAGTGATTCGTAGGCAACTCCCATTTATTTAAACAATTTATACCATTGACCAGTTCTTATTCTGTATTTCAAGTATTATGGAGCCAACAAGCACTCCACTAATGACCTCGATGCAATCCTTTCAGCCCGCCTTGTGAAACAGCTTCCCCCTTCCTCAACTCTGGTCATCGTCCAGCCCCAGTGTGTAAAAATAACATGACCAACTGTCCCGTTATCTCGTAGAATCAACAGCAACAAATATCAACCACATAAACATATGGTAAGACCTTAATCGATATAGCCACATATGTCCTCGCAAGGTAACCATATGGACTCGGCACCAAGCTGACAGAAATCAGTCTAAGCTGAAATTCCCGCTTGTAATGACCAATAAAGTACACACATACACACTGCTGGGAATGACATGACACATTTCACACAGGTCGGTTGAATCAGATCCTCACAATCTACTTAAAAAAATATTAAAACCTACGAGAGAGCTGACTGCTCTTCGCCACAACTCACATTGCTCCAACGGCAATAAACTCACTGAATCTGATCAATAATAAACATTACAAGATTAATTTACCCTCCAATCTACTGCATGATTATACTAATTCAGTCCTACTTCTGAAACACAATATATCTCCGAGAGATGCTTCTTAATCGCACTACGTAAACATATGCGAACACGGTCGTCCACATAGCCACGTTAGTTAAATCAAACAAACAAGAACTTACGACTATGAAAATTTGTGCGAGCTGTTTCCATGCAAAAGGTGTGTCAGACCAAAACTAAATACACTACGTTAATCAACACAAGCACGATATTTACAAACAAAATATGTCCCATATACCATAAGTTAACTTGTCAGATAATAAGAATATTATTCAGTACTCATCCTCGGCCAGTCACCGTCAACGAACATCTGCAGCCATCTCCCTACTTAATGCTGCTTAGCTCATCTCAAACATCTCGACGGAGTGTTGACAGTTCCAAACTTCTTCCAGGATAAGCGATGTCATCTCTCGTGCTGATGCAAAAAGTTATAGATTATTTCACACTCGATATCTGTTTACTAAATTCACCGTTTCCGGTACTTATTTCCCCAGAACAGTCTGTTGGCGAATTGTCGATGATACTGTCCCTACAAAATAGTACTGTGACTATCTATCACACTGAATTTAACACATTTGTATTAATAAAAATCTGTGTCCTCATGACACGCAAAGTACAAGTGCCTACGTCCTTAGACGCGCAAAATGTAATAATGACCTGTGTCTTCCGACACACAAAATGTAGTAGTAACCTACGTCCTCAGACGCACACGATGTAATAGTAATGTCTTGGCTCTTCACGCCACTTATAAATGAACTGGCCCTAGGTATCAATAGAGGGGGAATTATATAAAAAATTCTCAAAATAATAGTGGTACAGGAATGAAACAAATATCACTGAACTCGTAAAATTGCGCAGGTCAAGAATATGCCCATTCATCCTAGAATCGATCGTAGAGATGTTGTCTCGCCGATCTCCCGCGTTAATGCTAGCTATCGCGTGCCCAAGCTAGACTTGGCGCGTTCGTAAGCATTCATCTCTCATTGGTTCCACTTTTTCAATAACTTCGCGGTTTTCATCAGACCTCGGCCTCGTAGGAGTGTCCAGTAGATCCATCAGCCACTCACGTTACTGCATTATATTTTTTCTAGGCGCCAATAGTAAAATGAACATACGATAAGCGTGTCTCACCACGCGTCCCTTCTATTTTGAGGTAGCCACCACCTGTCCTTCGAAACATTGCTAGGCTCTTTCTTTTCACAATGCTAAAGTATTTAGCCTTTTGTCAAACTGCTGCAGGTATGTCCCCACTGTCTCCAACAAATGCTTGAAGTTTCCTCATCTTCGTCTGGCTATTTCATGACGCTGGTGGAAATATTAATTAATTGAAGAAATAAAACATCGAATCATTTATCCATCAGAGGATAAAGGGTTCACAACTCCTCCACTCACATAATTTCGAACTTAGGATAAAGTCGATAATTTTTAAAAGACTTCCGTAGGCCAATTTGTTTTATTTCAGAATCACCCCTTTTCTATTACTTGGTCTAGCCGCTCCTGTCTTGAATGGCATTTACTCGTTTTATTTCCTGCTTGGACCTCACCCTTTCAACTGCTTGCGTGACGCGCTGATGCCTTAGGCAACACTCTGCCCGTCTCGTTAATGTTTGTCAACACCATCTCCACTTCTTCCTTCACGTGCCGTACTCAACTGCCCCCCGTCCACTTGATTGATATAGGACGTCCATATATTCAAACTGCATCATTATTTCGGCGCTCCCATGGTTCGCTTCTTCGATATATTTTTAAATTGGCTGCATTGTAGACCGACATTGTTCCTGTGCTTAACTCTTTCACTCTGTATGCATTATTTCCTAGGTTTCTTACAATAGAATAGGGCCCTATGAACTTTTCACAGAATTTGCTGAAGATCTTCTTCTCCGGATCCGATGTAGCGGGTCGTTTCACCAAAACGAGCTGGTTGATTTCTAGATCACGGTGAAATCTCTTATTTCTCAATCGCCGTAATCTGCGATCTGCTTGTTTTCTCATGTAGGCTCTCGTTCTCTCTATTCGCAGGTCAGGTGCTATCATGGGATCTTGTGGGCAGTTAATGATGCTTTTCCACGTTCTCACTGGATACTCGTTTTTTTTTGTAAGACCATAGGGATCTGTCCTGTTGACTCGTGCCTGGTAGAATTCATACATGTCTCTACATCCTTAATTTTATCCACCCACTTATGATGTTCTTTGGGAATGAAGATTCTCAAGTATGATGTTACACATTTTATTGCTCGCACACTTGGATTAGCTTGGGCATGTCGGATACTGCATAAACGTGTTTTATACCCATGTCCTCCATACCTTTCTTGAATTCGGCGCTTGTAAAATAGCTGCCATGGTCTGACAATATAAATTCTGGTTTTCCAAGGATTGGAATAACTCGATTTCGAATACGACTGAGTACTTGTTTCGATGTAGTTTTCTGAATTGGGCATAATACGACAAACTTAGAAAACACATCAATGCACACTAGCAAGTGACGGCAACCTCGGCTACCTTTCGGGATTGGACCGAAACAGTCCAGGGCCACTAGATCGCAGGGTTTCTGAGGTAGCAATGGTCTAGGATACTGCCTCATTAAATAGTTATTGGGCTTTGTCCTCTGACAAGGATCACAAGTCGTAATGACGTCACATATAGTTGTTCTCATACGTGGCCATGTAAATGTCTCTCCTATTGTCGCTTCGCATTTGTCTACTCCGACGTGTCCGTAACTTTCGTGAGTATGCCATGTCAATCCTCGCTGTAAAGATGCAGGTACTAGTATGCGTAACTTGGTGTGGTCATTATCTACCCATTTGTGCAGCAAATTGTTGACATAAACATATCTTCTTTCGTTGGCTTTCGCTTCTCGAAATGCAGGTGTTCCTGTAGGTAGCTGCTTTCTAAAGTATTGAATAAATAGCATCATCCATGGTTCCGCTTCCTGTTCTCGCTGTATCTCACGTAACTCCTCCAAGAATTCCCGGTCCTTCGGTGTTAACTCCAAGTGTTGTATCATCGCTGTTTCTTCAACGTCAGGCTCTGGGTTCCTGCTGAGTGCATCCGGAATCACGTTCATCTTCCCTGGACAATGTTCAATCTCAATGCTAAACTGCTGAATATATATAGACCAACGTGTCACACGTTCGCTTGCCATCGACGTCTTAAACAAGAATGTTAGTGCCTTGTGATCAGTCCTGACAACAATGGGGTAGCCATAAATTATTCGTTTCCATTGTTGAAGCGCGTGAAGGATTGCCAACAGCTCTAGTTCCGTTACAGTATAATTGCGCTCGTGCTTACGCAATTTTCGGCTGACAAATGCCAAATATGTTTTATGTTGCAGGTTAGCTGGATCTTCTTGGTAGAGCATGGCACCTATACCAATTAGTGAAGCATCCGCTTGGATTATAAATTTGTGCTTGAAATCTGGATATCCTAACTTAATGCAGTTTTCCAGAAGCTGTTTTGTTGCTTGGAACGCCTTCTCACATTCCGCATTCCACAACCATGTATTATTCTTTTTTAGCATTTCCTGCATTGGAGCTACAGTCTCCGTGTAACCTGGACAGTTTTCTTTAAAGAATCCCGTTACGCCTAAGAAAGCCCGAATGTGCTTGACTCTCGTTGGTGTAGGGAAATTCTTTATCGCTTCGATCTTAGCTGGGTTTGGCTTCACTCCCTCCTTGTCAATGATGTGACCCAAATATAAGATCTCGCTCTTGAAGAAATGCGATTTCTAAATTTTCCATGTGAATTTCAATGTTGTCGGATGCCAGCAGAATGTCATCAATGTAGCGCACCGTCATCTCCTTAACTTCCTCGGTTAGATTCCGATCCAGGGCTCGGATTAAAGCACAGCCCGCTGCTTTGACTCCGAAGGGCATTCGGACGAAGCAGAACGTTTGGTTATCGAATAAGAAGCCAGTTAGAAGCTGTGACTTCTCATCCAATTCAATATGGTGGAATCTGGACGTCAAGTCAACTGATGAATAAATGCTCTTGTTCTTAAAGCCTTTTAGTACGTCTCTGATAATTGGTGCTCTGTCATACTCAGGAAAAATGAGTCTCATGTTGAGATTTCTGGCATCTAAACAAAGTCTAATAGATCCATTTGGTTTTTATGACTGCCAAAATCGAATTTAGATAAGGTGTAGGTGTCTTCCTTATCACTCCAGCTTGTAACATCTTATCTATAATGACCTTGACTTGACCACGATATTTTTCCGGAATTGGGTACAATCTACTTTTGAAAGGTGACCAATCCTCGACTTGCATTGAATATTTGAAATTTAATATTTTCCCAGGTACTGTATCAAATACTGCTTTGTGCTTCCTTAAAATCTCTTCCAATTGTTTTCTATGTTCACCCCCAAGTTGAATGTCATTGAGCCGCTCCTGTAGTAACTCTTCAAATTGTGCATCACTGTCATCTCCTTCTGTTAATAAAGACCATATCTCCTGGGATTCACTCTCCTCATCTAGTTCCACAACAGCTCCTTCTATGATGTTATCTTCTGCCTTTCGTATCTCCTCTTCCGTCTCTTCCGATATTGCTTCCAATGCCCAAGAATTTACATCTCTTCCGGTAGTGATTTCATCCATATGCAATCCCACGTTCTTCAGTTGATCATACTCTCTAAAACTGACTGTGTTCTTGTGCAAATCTATCACTGCTTGATAGTCACAGATGAAATTTGCACCAAGAATTATATTGAAATTCATCTTTGCCATGATAATGAATGTTTGCCCAAAAGTGTGTTCCAATATGTTCAGCTCTAAGTATGCCTGACGTTTACAAGTGACGGTGCGTTCAGGAATAACACCCCTCACTTTGAGTTGTGGTACGGGAATTACAGGAATATTCTGACTCCGTCCCAACTCTCGAACCAAGGCCTCCGATACCAGACTGATCTGCGACCCCGTATCCAATAAACATCTTATATTAATTCCACCAATCCTCGCGTAAATAATGGGTAACTGCCTAATTTCATCGTTCCGTGGTTTCACCGTCTCCTCCAGGCAATCTTCTGGCAAAGCAATCCATTCTTGTATGTTCGCTACTATCCATCCATCTTCAACTTCCGACTGTTGCGTTTGTAGACTGTCTCCTTTATTCAAATTTAGTTTTTTTTTAGCTAGGCTGTGACTCCCGTCATCATTTTGTCGCCCACGCCCCTGACATTCCTCTTGTCTCAGTAGACTTCCAGCTTCCTCAGTATGTGTGTCTGGGTTCTTCATGTTCCCAATGGCTTTCTCCCATCGTCCTTGCTCTCAACCTTGACTAGCGTGTAATTCCTCTAGGTAATTTTGTGATTGAGCGTGCCTATCATCCCAGTCATTTCGATAATTACGTGCCTCTCCTTGATTTTGATCTCTCCTTCCTTTCCATCTTTGATTCCCATTGTAATTACCATATCTTCCATAAGGCCTCTCATTTCTTCGATTTTCACGCCATTGTTGATACCCTCTCTGTTGATATCTATTGTTGCTTTGATATGACCTATTGTTATAGTTATTCTCGTTACGCTGGTACGGTCTATTTTCTACCTCATCCGGGTTTTGCCTAGGTGTGGATGTGCTTGTATTTGTACCCTGCGTTTTAGTGTTCGCCTGTTTTGGTTTTATGACCTCTGTCGTATTTACTAACTCCAGTTGTCTTCCTCCTCTATAATGATTATGAGATGTAGTCTCATCTATCTGGCGTAATATCTGTTCTGCATGTAAGGCCGTACTAACGTTCGCTGCGACTAGTACTTGTTGCACGTTGACTGGTAATTGCCGCGCTATAGTCATCACCAGTTCCGCTTCATTTAAAGGGTAATCAAGGTCGCGAAATTTTAACATTTGCATGTTAAAGAAATCTGAGTATTTCGTTTGCTGGGTAGTTTGGTATTTCCTAGAGTAAAGCTCCATTCTTAAACTCTGTTGCAATGCCGGCGACCAGTACTTGCGCAGAAACGCGATTTTGAAATCTGCCATAGTTCCAAATGTATATTTGAAGCTTAAAAACCATGTAAGGACATTTTCTGATAAAAATCTCTCCATCATCCTTAACCTACGTGCTTCAGGTACCCCAGTGTCATTGTAATGATCTTCAATTTCTTTAATAAAGGCTTTAGGGGTCACCCCTGAATTCTTCGTGTACTTCTGCGGTTTATAATCGTTCGAGCGAATTACATGGATAAGTTGTGTGGGCTGATGACCGTCCTGTGGCGTGGAACTCCTTTCAATATTCTTGCGAAACCCCTCCGTGTTTGTCGTTAATGGGCTCTCTGTCTGAGTTTGACTTCCTGCTGTGCTCGTCCCCTCAGGGCTATTTGAGTCTTCCTGCTTATCTTTCATTGTTCCCGTTTTAAATATCGAGGATTGTTCTATCGACCTTAGTTCAGCTTTAATGATCCTGTCTGTTTGTTCTTTAAGTTTACTCTTAATTTCTTGCTCTAATGCTTGAATACGAGTATGATTTTCGCCTACTGTCTTAAGGATGGTTGATCTTTCCTCTTTCGAATCGATATTCATTTTTCGCCAATCTTTTCTTATTTGCTCCTTAATCGTGCTTACTTTCTCCTCAATCTGGCTTTTAGTGTCATCCTGATTGCTTTCTATCTGGCTCAGCCTATCTTCCAATCTCGCGCTATTTTCGTCGATGGTGCTCTTTAATTGATCCTGATCCGCTTCTAGGCTTTTCCATTGCTCCGCTGATTTTATTTCGAGACGGTCCATATCTTTAATTATGCCGGATATATTTTCATCTACCGCGGATAATTGTTGTTGAATGACCTTGCCGCTTTTTTCCATTTCCTTAAATCGTCCTTCCAACTTATCCTGAGCTATCTTGACCTCGCTCGTACTCATAGTGCATGCTAGTTCAATTTGCTCTAATTTACCTAACACCGTTTCATCCAGAATGCTAAGTTTTTGATCAAATATAATTTCCATTTTCTTAATCTGATCTAATTGTTTTTCATTGTTTTTACTAACATCTAGGGCCAGCAATACCATCTGTTGATTAGTGTGATCCTTCATCTCTGCGGTTAACGAAGCTAATTGGTTCGTGTTTTTAACATTCTGCGCCTCTAACTGCGAATTTATAGTGTCATTGATTTCACTTTTTAGTAATCTAGCTTGTTCCGCCTGATATTGATTTTGTTCAATCCTACTGTTGTTCAATTGTGTCCGCAATGATTCACTTTGTTCGGATAGTTTAGTTTTTAGTGATTCACTCTGCTCAGACAATTTGTTTATAGCTTCACTTTGTTCTAACATACTATTGTTTATTTGTTCAGATAATTTCGCGTTTAATGATTCGCTCTGTTCTGATAGTTTAGTGTTTAATGATTCACTCTGTTCAGATAGTTTAGTGTTTAATGCTTCGCTTTGTTCTAACATACTATTGTTTAATTGTTCACTCTGTTCAGATAGTTTAGTGTTTAATTGTTCACTCTGTTCCGCCAATTTAGTGTCCAACAATTCCTGTGTCCTCCTAGCCGCATTTTCAATGATTTCTTGAATCTGTTCTACTGTTGCCATGTTATACACTTTATATGAGACATTAGGGAAATGGCATAAAGCAATGTCCCCTGACACACACATACAATCCCAATGCACATTTAATTTCTTTACCCGACTCAGTTCGTTTATAATTTACATTTAATCCCACTAGTCGATTGCATCTCTGAGTGGTTCTAATTTTACTCAATTTAATTTAAACCCAAGCACATATTCAGTCATTAAATTGTTATCCTGATCTGATATTAACACTGACTAATTAACAAAGTATTAATTGTCATTTAAGGCTACCAGCCTCCTAACATTTTCATGAGTTTGACTTTCTAAACAAATCTAGTTTTAACTTTAATCATTGGGAGCCCGATATCACGAATATTATTTTTACTTTAATTCAATAGACAAAAACGTGAACCGTATTTTACATTGCAAACTCATGATTTTAATTTATATTTCACACATTTGGCGGTATCCTCTTCGCCTCAATTACTTTTAATAAAATATCACTTTCCGGTGATTAAAATACTGTCATATCTGCCTCCACTTGTGGCCTGTCAGTTTTACTCAAATACGCCAACAAAATGTGTTCCAGCAGCGAACCAGCAACAAAAATACACCTTCATTGTTGGGTCAGTTTGTAAACCCAACTACGCTTACATTGACATGTGCAATTTCTTTGCCGTTACACCACAGTGAACCGCCCCACGCTTGGCCGCGCCAGTTTACCTCCTATGAACCCTTTAGTATTGCAGTGTTTATAAGCAAGAATCTTGATCAAGGGGTCGCGCTCAGTTCATAGTGTGATGTTTACGTTCGCCAAACAACATGCTCTACTGAGGTAAGGGTCATAGGATTAAAACTATAATTAAGAAAGGAAGTGACAAAGCGTAAAATAATAACATAATTTAATGACTATTAGTGCAAATAAAATGAATATAGACAACAACAATAATAAAATTCCTCCCTGAATCTTCCCATGACAGAAATATCTATCAACGTTGAGGAGTCAGACGGATCTCCCCCTTATAAAAATGTGGATCCAAGTTCCACTAACTTGCATTGGATTTTATGTACGCGTAATGACTAACTACGAGGAATGAGTACTTGGATGACTGTTCCTTTACATCGGGTAACAGCCACGATGCTTACGAACAATCATCTCGTAAATCAACGTTTACGGATATAGGACACTACACTAATAAAAACCCTTAAAAATTAATGCTGACACACAGTCTAAAATCTAATATTTACAGGAATCTTCCTCGAGACCCTCCTTCAATGCGATGACGCATCTGACAAATGAGCTGCCAACACGGCCAATTGCTCAATACACAAACAAGGAAAAGACAGCATCGCACGTGACTGCACGGGTCACTAATACGGAACATAGACATGGAATGAAACCAACAATAACAAAAGCCTCACCGGCTGAGATTACTTTATATGAACAAAAATGCACGTTAAGCTAACGCTTCGGAGATTATAGTGATTCGTAGGCAACTCCCATTTGTTTAAACAATTTTTACAATTGATCAGTTCTTATTCTGTATTTCAAGTATTATGGAGCCAACAAGCACTCCACTAATGATCTCGATGCAATCCTTTCAGCCCGCCTTGTGAAACAGCTTCCCCCTTCCTCAACTCTGGTCATCGTCCAGCCCCAGTGTGTAAAAATAACATGACCAACTGTCCCGTTATCTCGTAGAATCAACAGCAACAAATCTCAACCACATAAACATATGGTAAGACCTTAATCGATATAGCCACATATGTCCTCGCAAGGTAACCATATGGACTCGGCACCAAGCTGACAGAAATCAGTCTAAGCTGAAATTCCCGCTTGTAATGACCAATAAAATACACACATACACACTGCTGGGAATGACATGACACATTTCACACAGGTCGGTTGAATCAGATCCTCACAATCTACTTAAAAAAATATTAAAACCTACGAGAGAGCTGACTGCTCTTCGCCACAACTCACATTGCTCCAACGGCAATAAACTCACTGAATCTGATCAATAATAAACATTACAAGATTAATTTACCCTCCAATCTACTGCATGATTATACTAATTCAGTCCTACTTCTGAAACACAATATATCTCCGAGAGATGCTTCTTAATCGCACTACGTAAACATATGCGAACACGGTCGTCCACATAGCCACGTTAGTTAAATCAAACAAACAAGAACTTACGACTATGAAAATTTGTGCGAGCTGTTTCCATGCAAAAGGTGTGTCAGACCAAAACTAAATACACTACGTTAATCAACACAAGCACGATATTTACAAACAAAATATGTCCCATATACCATAAGTTAACTTGTCAGATAATAAGAATATTATTCAGTACTCATCCTCGGCCAGTCACCGTCAACGAACATCTGCAGCCATCTCCCTACTTAATGCTGCTTAGCTCATCTCAAACATCTCGACGGAGTGTTGACAGTTCCAAACTTCTTCCAGGATAAGCGATGTCATCTCTCGTGCTGATGCAAAAAGTTATAGATTATTTCACACTCGATATCTGTTTACTAAATTCACCGATTCAGGTACTTATTTCCCCAGAACAGTCTGTTGGCGAATTGTCGATGATACTGTCCCTACAAAATAGTACTGTGACTATCTATCACACTGAATTTAACACATTTGTATTAATAAAAATCTGTGTCCTCATGACACGCAAAGTACAAGTGCCTACGTCCTTAGACGCGCAAAATGTAATAATAACCTGTGTCTTCCGACACACAAAATGTAGTAGTAACCTACGTCCTCAGACGCACACGATGTAATAGTAATGTCTTGGCTCTTCACGCCACTTATAAATGAACTGGCCCTTGGTATCAATAGAGGGGGAAATTATATAAAAATTTCTCAAAATAATAGTGGTACAGGAATGAAACAAATATCACTGAACTCGTAAAATTGCGCAGGTCAAGAATATGCCCATTAATCCTAGAATCGATCGTAGAGATGTTGTCTCGCCGATCTCCCGCGTTAATGCTAGCTATCGCGTGCCCAAGCTAGACTTGGCGCGTTCGTTAGCATTCATCTCTCATTGGTTCCACTTTTTCAATAACTTCGCGGTTTTCATCAGACCTCGGCCTCGTAGGAGTGTCCAGTAGAACCATCTGCCACTCACGTTACTGCATTATATTTTTTCTAGGCGCGAATAGTACAATGAACATACCATAAGCGTGTCTCACCACGCGTCCCTTCTATTTTGAGGTAGCCACCACCTGTCCTTCGAAACATTGCTAGGCTCTTTCTTTTCACAATGCTAAAGTATTTAGCCTTTTGTCAAACTGCTGCAGGTATGTTCCCACTGTCTCCAACAAATGCTTGAAGTTTCCTCATCTTCGTCTGGCTATTTCATGACGCTGGTGGAAATATTAATTAATTGAAGAAATAAAACATCGAATCATTTATCCATCAGAGGATAAAGGGTTCACTACATCTACACATGCAAGAAATTGTCTATGACTTGGAGTTGGATAGAGCATTCAGGTATCTCTTCAGAACAATTTTCTACCCCTAATTTACTTTTAACAATGTCACAAAGTTCCACTTTTGACATAATCGTCGAACCCAGTGCTTCAAACAGTTGTAAACGTGTGAGAACTGGTTGCGCGGCATCTTCTAAAACGTAAAATAACTACGGTACTGTAAGTTGCAAAAAGATGCAAAAAATCTTATAACAGGCGTAAACTACAAGACTTTATCTACATTTTAACATTAAGTAGAAAGTAACGTAGAGTGACTCGACATACTTAAAATCTAAGTGAAAATATAATTTTAAAAATAACAGTTAAATATTATATAATGCAAATATAGCTAAAATTACGTTACAATTACGCCCATTAATAACTGAAACACGTTACAAAGAGCATACCTTCAGTTGCATGTTCAATCTTAAAGCATCACACTAACCACAAAGACAACCAAACCACAGCCACTTACATTCACCCTCCAATTCAGACTGCCCGAACAGTGGTGACAGATTTACACTAAGATGCATTTATATCCCAGAATAGTGAGCGGGAATTATATGAGAATGTTGTAGAAGTAATCAATTTTGATTTTTTAATTATACAAATAAATAATGTTGTCCTCCTAAATTTCGATTTTGACCCACCGTGAGATAACCTTGCTGTTCCGCCGCTCAAAACAACAATAACTAATTAACAGAATCTGACGTGTATAGACTATAACATGCAATGTTAGGGTTGGGACGGTGTATACCCGTACTTATTGTCGTGAGTACAATAGGCGGGTTCGATTCCCACCTCAGCCATCCTAGAAGTCTTCCAGAGTTGAATTTTCACGGCTGCATCGTACTGATGACAAATAAGTTTTCAGCTATTAGGTCGTGTATTGTACAGATAGTACAAGTTGTCTCCGAGGAAACAAACAAAAGTATGGCCATCTCTGTTGTAGGTGGGCGCAAATGGTGGGGATCATGGTGAACTAAGGTACTTGACTGATACTTTTTTTGCAATTCAGTTTTGCACACGACCATGTTATAAAAGATGCATCTTAACATGGCAAGTAACGATCCAGTCCGCCCACACTCGACCTTGTTACACTCTTGCGCATCTGCCCTAGCTCAACACCACATCACGTACTTACGTTAGCAGTAGCACATTTAACGCTCCGCAGCACCTTCCGGGCCACCGTACTACTAACAATGGTTCCTCATCTCTTCTCGTACAGGCTGGCTGCGTGGCTCAGCGGTAACGTTCTCTCCTGATTATCCCAAGATAGCGGGATCGAATCCGGCGCAGTCAGTTGGCATTAGAGGGTGCGCAAATGTGAGGGAGCCATGCCAGTAGATTTACTGGCACGTTAAAGATCCCATTCGGAACATAATTCCGGCACCCCAGCTTCGTAAACCTAAACCCCATAACATTATTATCTTCTCGTACATTTCTCTGGTGGACCAGCGGTCAAGCTGCCCCAGTAAGTGTAAGTGGGACTTTCTTTTTAAATCGATTTTACCCTCGAGGTTGGTGGCTCCCACGGACTCGGCGAGGGAACTAACCCACCATTACCGCCTCTACGGGCAGTCTCCTAGGGCTGGGAACATCTGGTGAGAGTGGATACAACAGGGGAGGTGGGATCACCACGCCAAGCGGCCTCACCTGCAAAGCGAACAGGGGCCTCATGAGGGAAGGGAGGGGAAGATTAGGATGGATAGGCAGGGAAGATGGAAGGAGGCGGCCGTGGCCTTACAGTAGGTACTGAACTCGAATTTTAAGATGCTCAGGATGACGAGAATGACGTTTTGGTTGTTTTGGTAAAATTTGGTCAATATTAAAGCATTTTGAAGTATTGCATAATATAGTGATTTTGATGAAGGAACAATGACTTCAGATTGCAGCTAAAAGAGGAAAATGGCTACCCTAAGCCAAGATTTAACCTTGTCACCTGCCGTATATTAGCTAGAAAAGGCATAGCAACAGATAGAGATGAGTAGAGATGATTCTGATTGGTCAATCAAGTTTCTAAAAGCGAGAAGGAGGAAGGGATTTTGGTAGGTTGGTTGGTTGGTTCCTCAGTTTAGGGGCTGCGACAGCGCGGTCATGTAGCCCCGTGCATTTTGGGTGTGTGTAGAATCTGTCTGATAACCGGTGTTAATTGTGATGACTGTATTAATGTGTGTATCTGTTTTAATTCAAGTAAGGACTGCAGATGATCAATTTTCAAGTAGTTCCTACTTTTGCCGCCAAACGCCACCGTCAACGACCAACTAGTTCAGAAATTAGTCACCAGATGCCACCGCAGTCGGCTCCTGACGACGAACGTAGGAACCTAAGAACGTTACTCAAATGTTTAACCTATATTAATTTAGCTTCACACAGGTGAAGGTTCTTTAACAAGCCATAAATCTATGACATGGGACCGCCGGCTTAACTTCCCCTCCGAAGGAAGACATACTGAGGGATTTTTAACGTTCTTAAAAATCCGACGACTTCGGCTGGGTTTGAACCCGCGATCTTGGGCATAGAAAGAAGGGATTTTACCGCCTATAATGAAGAGCTTGAGCTGAGATTAATGCTGATATTTTGTTAAGAAGAGGAATACTTACATCTATAACTATGGAAATACGTCTAAATTAACGAGGATCGTGATTAATACCATTTGGAAGGAAGTTTGGAGACCATGAATGAAGATATAGGTGAATATTGTTGCATCCCTAAGATCCTATAAGGATTCATAGGCTGCACCCCTAGGAAACCTACACTATCTGCCCCTTATCACTACACCCTTCAGACCCTATTTCCAATACTACATAATACACCATCAAACCATGGAGGAATCAACAGCAAAACGCCATTCTTATTACACAACCATGGCCCAACACTGACAGTAAACACTAACTGGGTCAGGTATGCACTGAAATGCCAGTCCACAGTAGCCAGGACTATAAAGGGCCACACGCCTCGGGCACCCTTGTCTTATCCTGCCGCAGCCCTGACGGTCAACACATCCATCGGACGCCATACACAGGTATAGTTGTGCTCACGAGTTACATCCTTACACTATTCCTACACTCACCCCTTGTTACACTTTGTTATCGTCTTTGTCAAATACTGGAATCTTAAGCACTGAAGCTGATTAGTGAAGTCATAGTACTTCACCACACAAGTAGTTATTAAACTACTTAATTACTAGCATCATTGGTCTCATAGTTTATTTCACTTGCATGCTAACCTTCAACCCCCCAGCTCCCGACCTAGGTGAACCATTAATGTTATTTAATTGCATGTTTATAAGCACTCAATAAGCACATTGTCGGTCGGCTTGAGGCTGAGCCTCTAGTCAGCAGTCCTGTTCCGCTCTGCGATCGCGCGCACTCACTTCATACTCTAGAAACACAGTCGTACTCAGATAAGCGGTCTGATCTTCATTAATTAGTTAAGAGGACCCCCCAACCCCGTGTTTACCGGACATCCCGAGAATCCGGAAGCTTCCCCCGTATCACACTTCATTTAAGTATCCAATCCTTCCACACCCTTGCATTGGATACCCCCGTAAGCAGCCCCAGACATTCCAACACGCTTCACACCCCCTTGTACACAGTTTAAGCCCTTAAAGGCTAAACAACATTCAGTCCCGCTAATTGGCGCGGTTTATCACGAGGCGCCCATCGATT
Source organism: Meconema thalassinum (assembly GCA_946902985.2). Lineage (NCBI taxonomy): Eukaryota > Metazoa > Arthropoda > Insecta > Orthoptera > Tettigoniidae > Meconema > Meconema thalassinum. The sequence continues at coordinate 510,693,307 of OX336390.1, read as the reverse complement.
ATTTTCGATGTAGAGGTGACGCGGCTGATCTGATTGTCTTTGTGGGGAGAGTGGTCGAGAGAGTAGGCCCCGTGTCGTGTGAGGTCCGAATAAGCCCGGAAATTAGCCAAGTGCGAAAAAGCTGTATCGTCTACCGTGAGGGAGCCGGTAACTCAGGCCAGCCATAATGCCGTGTTCGGTGAAGGAAAAAACAGTTTACAAAAGTGCTTGAATATCAGATTCTGTGTGAATTAACATTACGAAAGTAAATTAATACTATTGAGAAACATAATATACCGTACATGTTCTGTATGAATATTTCAGTTGAACTCCGAAGATTTATAGTCGTTTTGATAGAGGAAGCCAGTGGCGAGAAAAGTGCTTATCTCAGAAGCTAGCAAGCCATTTCGTGCGCGATTCTTTGTGAAGCAAGCGAGCTATGGACTTGTAGTCAACAAGAGTGAGTGACGCACTTGAGTAGTATATGCGCGTACAGATAACATTAGCTGTGGACATTGACATTTATACTATTCGATATAAATATATTTCAACGATGTTACTTTCTCAAACGTTGAGAGGAATGCTTTGTTAATCCAGTCAATAGAGGCTCAAAAAGAGGGTTCACTTTACATCAGATGCGCGATCGTTTTTTATTTTTTGATGTTGTTTAGGACCATTAGGTAGTTATTAATTCAAGTTTCCGTCATCTCCCCCCCCCCCCCTTTGCTTCGTCCGCCATCTTGAAAAATCTGTCAGAAATCGGCACTTTTTTCAGTTTTTGGCCTTTAGCTCATTCCCATTTCATTACTTTGAAGATATGTATAACTAAGCAAATGTAGATTACTAAATTTCCAACAAATTTTATGTGGAAGTTTTTTTTGTAGGACCAAGCGTATTCGATCTACGAGAAGTCGAAAAAGTGCGAAAATTGGCGATTCGGCAAATTTTTTACTTTCGCTCCACTTTTCATCGCAAAAACATGGGGAAGACTTGATATCAGCAGCAAGTTTAATGAATGAAAGTTGTAGAGAATTTAATTTCCTTTGAAATTCATGAATTAAAAATTAATTTACGAGCAATGGGTAGGAGTGGGGGTAAATTTAAGAAAACCGAAAGAAATGCGGTTTTTTTTGTGATTCAGCCCTGGAGCGCCGTGTTGGTGAAAGTTTTTCCTTTTCATTATATTACAACCGAAAGACTCCATGGCTTAGGCGGCAGCACGCCGGCCTCTCACCGCTGGGTCCGTGGTTCAAATCCCGGTCACTCCATGTGAGATCAGTGCATGACAAAACGGAGGCAGACAGGTTTTTCTCCGGGTACTCCAGTTTTTCCTGTCAAAATTTCATTCCAGCAACACTCTCCACTATCATTTCATTTCATCTGTCATTCATTTAATCATTGTCCCAGAGGAGTGCGTCAGGCCTCGGCAGCCGGCACAGTTCATATCCTCGCCGCTAGATGGGGGCTTCATTCATTCCATTCCTGACCCGGTCGGAGACAGGAAGCAGGCTGTGGTTTTTCATTATATTACAACCATTTTTTGAACACAGCTGTGCTTATAATAGTACATTATGCAACGAGCCTATAATGGCTATAATTAAGACACGAGTATTTTTATAAAACGAGCGTATGCGAGTTTTATAATTTCCATACGAGTGTCTTAATTACCATTATAGGCGAGTTGCATACGACTGTTTATGTTCGACGATAATTATAACTTTATTATATGTTTTAAGATAAATATTCATAAATATCTGTTTAGTCACTACAGTAGAATGTTGTGATCGGGTGCTGCGGTGGGTAGTATATCTCACTTGTCCAAGCTCTCTGGACAACCGACGCATGCGCTCTGTGTGCTTCAATACCATATGTTCAGATTGCGCACCAGTATTCAGTAAAACTGTCACTGAAGTCGTTTCAAAACCACGCGCTGTGTAGAAATTGGTTTTAAGGATATTAAGGTACCGGTACAGTGCTTTTTCTTGTCTCATATTCGCCAGTTTATTTACGCGAACATATGGACGGTGCGTATTCCATGTCGGTAATTTATTATAGTTCGATGTTGTGTTTATGTCCGACATGTTGGATTTTGAGTGCATGCGCTAAGGTATCGTTACCTAATTGGTCAATGAACGAGCTCTGATTGGCTGGAGAAACTGTATCATAATGAAAAACGGTGTTATAATGACCATCATTATGATACAGTTTTCTAACACATAATAGTGAGGGTCGAACATAAATAATATTTGAACATTTTTTGTATAAATGTGTTCACACACATACACTCACACTCTCACACACACGCATATATATATATATTTGAAACTTGATTGTAAATAACAAAATATATTTCATCAATAAATTGTTTAATGAATAAATGTTTTTCATTTATTATGTTGTATATACATTTCATGTATATCTCAGATATTTTACATATATACATACGAATTCTTTAGGATAAATACGGAAGTTGCTAACAGTGATATAAGAACTCCAAATAATTTCAAAAGTTGTGGAATGAAAACGTCGGAGTTGCCGACCCAGTCACTATGAGGCACAGCTGCTTGAGGCATCAACTATAACTCAACCTCAACCATCCCTTCTCAAACCTGATGCTCTTGGTTTTGTCAGCTGGTTTTTGACAACCCTTACTTTAATGTCAATACAATAGATGGCCACGGGACATTCCATGCGATGGGTGGAATCATATGTGTGACTCCATTTGATGCAGCAGGGGAAAGAGACAACATCACGCATTCTGCGAGGATGAATGCCCCCCAGTTGGTAGCATTTGCTGGTTCGACTGAGCTTCAAAGATTTGTGAAGAACCCACAAGGTGGCTGAAAACAGTTGTAATCAAGGATCTTGATTGCCTGCCCTTGGCTCCTACTGACGTTATATTTCAGTCTGCTACAGACATCTTGTGCCCTCATGGGAAGTCAACTGGTAGACATTTGCCAGGATGGAATAGTCTCATGGAAAATGCCACAGCAAACAAAGAATTGCAGCGATCTAAAATAATATATCTGCCATTTACCAATGCCCCTCCAACCCATGATGACACTGTCTACACATTCTTGCTCAAGGCTCGCCGAGAATGCGATAGTGTCAAGCAAAAAACCTGCTTTGTGACATTCGACTAGCCACTATATATGAAGGCACAGGAAATTCTTCACAACGGCACACAACCACTATTGAGAGATGTCATAGGAAGACTTGGGGGCTTCCACTTGCTCATGCCATTCTTGGGAGCTGTTGGCACAATAATGAGCGGCAATGGTATCTTCGAGCTATTTGCCACCATCAATGCCTAAAACAGCATTGATAAAATGCTGCATGGCCATGCCTATTCTCCAGCTGTGAGGGCTCATTTATTGACACATCAGGCATTGGCCAAACTGATTCTGGGTACGATTGAATTTACCAACGACGAAACAACTGTTGTCAACAGGCTACTAACAGTGGTGGACCAGTCCAGGGTTCTGGAAGCAGATGATTTCGAAGAAATCAAATCTGTGAAGCAGCGACAGCTGTCCACAATTTGCAAAGCAGAGGTCCAACAACTCAGCTCTGGGTTCAGTGACTCTTGTGAAGAAATTTATACAAGCAGAGAGGAAAGGCAACTTTCAACTCCACTTGGACACTATCAAGATGATACCATTTTTCCATGCTGCTGGGCATTGGCCTTATGCAAAAAGTGCGCATTTATACCTTCAAGAAATGTCCTGTTTGGAAGACAGAATGAATCCGGCAGAGTTCCAAAAATTCACAAAAGGAGGTTATTTCACAATCCGAAGGTCAAACAATTTTTGGTCATGCGTTTGGACTGACGTGACAATCGAACAGAAATTCATGAAAGATATGAAAGTTGGAGGTGGCTTGACTAATGGAAGGGTAATGACAGACAGTACATTGTTGAAGTGGACTCTTCGAATGACTTCTCTTCAGGACATAGCTCCGCAAATGGAGCAGTACACTGAAGTTACAGCATTGTCTTCAGAAAAACATGTGGAGCTGAGGCCCAGCAGGATCACGCGGGACGAACAAGATGTGCAACGGCTGCTCGAATGGTTTTCAAAACACTTCCCCCCCCCTCCCCCCTTTTCCCTGAAGCAGAGGAAATTATGAGCATCAGCTCTAGTGTAGTTGGAAGTGAACAGGTGAACTGCAACAAGGCTCAGCAAGTCGGTATGGCAGGACTCTCAAGAATAGTGGGAACAACCTTCGGTGAAGTGTCCTTCAAAAAGAAGGACAAAGTGATATATTTAGCAGCTGACAAGAACATCTAGAAAGTTGGGGAGAAGAAGATTGCTGTGGACCAACTCACACTCTATCACAGGATGTGCATAGCAAAAACAATCCAGGACGACCTTGAGGAATACCTCTCTTATGAGCTTGCACCGTACCCTATGTCGTTGTTCAACGAGGATGGCATGCGCAAAGGCACAAAGTCTGCTTTATATACAGCGTTCACACCCCTGCCCATTGATCGACAAACTTGAACCTGGAAAAGCTACCTCCAACCTCTGATGCAGTGCGATACCACTCCTTGAGGGTATACCACCAAGTGATGGCCTGGATGAGCAGGAAGAAAGACCCGATCATCTTTGGCTGGACAAGAGGAAGCAGGGGCTTGTTTCCGACAACAACCACCAGAGATGCTGCTCCTCGTACCCTGCTGAATACGGTATCATGCAGGTGTGTCACCGGCTGTTCCGCAGCATATGGATGCATAAAAGCCGGTCTGCTTTGCTCCACTTTCTGCAAATTCTTCTGCGGCGGAAAGTCCTGCGACAACCGTCCCTTGATAGTCGCTGACGAGGAAGGGGAAAATATCGACGACCCATCCATACCATTCGACGAAGACCCTGCCGAAGAGTCAGCCCTCCCGACCCACCTTGCGAAACGTCCCCGATTAATGACGTCCCCCTCCCCTCTCCCCCCTCCCCTCCCCTTCTCCCCCGCTCCTTATTTTTTTATTTTTTTATTTTTCTGTGTTCATTATGCCCCAATAATTAATATGTAAATAATTAATATATAAAACTGTAATCTATATTTTGTAAATACACACTAACTTTTTTAAATGAATGTGTAACGAGTTTGTTTTCTCCCATCTATTCATATTTATACAAAAATGGTTCAAATATTATTTACATGCACTGCTGTGTTCAAAATATGGTTGTAATATAATGAAAACGAAAAACTTTCACCAACACGGCACTTCATGGCTGAATCACAAAAAGACGCATTTCTTCTAGTTTTCTTAAATTTACCCCCACTCCTACCCACTGCTCGTATTTTTTATACATGAATTTTAAAGGAAATTAAATTCTCTGCAACTTTCATTTAATATATATATATATATATATATATATATATATATATATATATATATTTGCTGAGATCAAGTCTTCCCCCTGTTCTTGCGATGGAAAGTGAAGCGAAAGTGAAAAATTTGCCGAATCGCCACTTTTCGCCCTTTTTCGGTTTCTCGTAGCTCGAATACGCTTGGCCCTACAAAAAAACTTCCACATCACTTGTTGGAAATTTAGTCTTCTACATTTCCTTAGTTAGACATATCCTCAAAAAATTAACTGGGAATGGGCTAGAGGCCAAAAACTGTAAAACGTGCCGATTTCTCTCAGATTTTTCAAGATGGCGGACGAAGCAAGAGGGGAGGGATGACGGAAACTTGGATTAATAACTACCTAATGGTCCTAAACAACATCAAAAAAATAAAAAACGATCCCGCATCTGATGTAGGGTGAAGTTCGTTTATTGATTGGACTATATCTACGTTTATGAAGTGATCGTGATGGAGTTTTAAACAACTAATGCGCTAGGAATGTGATGTGACGAACGGGAATATAAAGCAACCGACATTAAAATAAATTATCACAATGAAGAATAGTTATCGCAATTCTACATTCTATATCAACATTACGGAAATACGCAGTCGTTTCGATATTCTACAAGATCCGAAGAGAAACAGGGTGTCCCGTTTCATTGCTTGAAGTTTGGTTCAGCCCCAGTAAGGAAGCAATGTTAGAATTCGTGACCGGACGATGCAGTTCGATTTATTGAGAAAGTAGTCGTATGTGGAGTATAATGGTGAAGTTTATAGAACATTGATGTTAAATGAAGATTATTATACATATTGTGAACGTATATCTGGAACGTATGTTGTTGTTTGAGTCTTCAGTCTTTTGACTGGTTTGATGCAGCTCTCCATGCCTCCCTGTCCTGAGCTAATCGTTTCATCTCTACATAGCTCCGACACCCTACATCCGAGGCAATCTGTTTAACATATTCTAACCTTGGTCTACCCCCACAGTTCTTGTCCTCGACCCTTCCTTCCATAACTAACCTTGCTATTCCTGGGTGTCTTAGTATGTGTCCTACCAACCTATCTCTTCTCTTCATTAGCAGTCGCCAGAAACATCTCTCCTCTCCCACTCGTCTTAATACCTCTTCGTTTGTAACCCTATCTACCCATCTGATCTTCATCATTCTCCTGTAACACCACAATTCAAATGCTTCAATTCTCCTCTTTTCTGCTGCACCAATAGTCCAAGTTTCACTTCCATAGAGCGCCACGCTCCAGACAAAGGCTTTCAAAAATGACTTCCTAATACCTAAATCTATATTCGATGTCAGCAGATTCCTTTTTTGTAGAAATGCTTTCTTTGCCTGAGCCAACCTACTTTTTATATCCTCTTTGCTTCGTCCATCACTGGTTATTCTGCTTCCTAAGTAACAGAAGTCTCCTACTTCCTTTAGCTTTTCACCTGCCAATTTGATCTCCATAGAGGTTTCTGATTTATTTCGGCTGCATTCCAGTATTTTTGTTTTACATTTATTAATTTTCATCATGAATTCTTTCCATAAGACGGAGTCCATACCATTCAAACACTCATTCAAATCCTCAGGCTTGTCGGCCAAGATGACGATGTCATCAGCAAATCTCAGAGTTGAAATTATTTCTCCTTGAATCTTCACTCCCACTTTAAATTTTTCTCTAATTTCCTTCATTGCTTGTTCAATGTAAAGATTGAAAAGTATGGGTGATAAGTTGCAGCCTTGCCTTACACCTTTCTGAATACCAGCTTCTCTCTCATGTCCTTCAACTCGAATGACTGCTGTCTGGTTTCTGTACAGATTGTATATCACCCTCCTATCCCTGTACTTTATTCCAATCGATTTCAAAATGTCAATTTAGTCCAATCAACGTTGTCAAAAGCCTTTTCTAAGTCTACAAAAGCCATGAACGTTCTCTTATCTTTCCTTATTCTACCTTCCAAAATCAGCCTAAGACTTGTTCCTACATTTCTCCTGAAACCAAACTGGTCTTCACCCAACTCCGTTTCTATCTGGCTTTCAATCCTCTTGTAAATTATTCTAGACAGGATCTTTGAAGCATGAGTAATCAAGCTGATTGTACGGTAATCTTCACATCTGTCAGCTCCCACTTTCTTTGGTATAGGGATGATAACATTCTTCTTGAAATCAGGGGGTACCTCACCTGCCTCATAAATCCTACACACCAAGTGAAATAACCTGATCAGACCTTCATCTCCTATGCAGCATAGCAACTCAATCGGTATATCATCTATGCCTGGTGCTTTGTTCCTGCTTAAGTCTTCCAAAGCTCTATCAAATTCTGATCTCAATATTAAATCTCCTTTCGCATCCTCATCAATTTCCTCCTCCCTTTCCATTACATGATTCTCAATCTCCTTTCCCTTATACAAACTCTCAATGTAAGCTATCCATCTCTCAACCTTTTCTTCCCTATCTGTTAGAGGCTTTCCATTTGTGTCCTTAATATTACAGCACTTAGTCTTCTTTTCCCCAAAAGTATTCTTAATCCTTCGATAAGCTGTGTCTACTTTTCCTAATTTCAGACAATTTTCTATACCTGCACATTTCTCTTTCAACCATTCTTCTTTCGCTTCCTTGCACTTCTTGTTAACCTCATTTCTCAGACGTCTGTATTCTGCTTTCCCCTTTTCATCTCTTACATTCTTGTGTTTCCGCCTTTCATCCATCAATTCTAGTATATCCTGAGTGATCCACGGTTTTCTCCCTATTCTTTCTTTCCTACCAATGTTTTCTTCTGCGGATTTTGTTATTTCATTCTTCAAAAGTGCCCATTCGTCTGCAATTGAAGTTTGTTTAGAGTTTTTCATTAGTCCTTCCTTTATACTCTTCTTGAATCTTTCGTTTACATCCTTCTCTTTCAGTCTGTCTATTGCCCACCTTTTTGGCTTTTTACTTTTCTTCAGTTTCTTCAACTTTAATCTGCATTTCATTACAACCAGATTGTGGTCAGAGTTTATGTCAGCACCAGGATATGTTTTACAATCCAAAATCTGATTTCGAAACCTCTGCTTAACCATAATGAAGTCGATTTGGTAACGTCCTGTAGCTCCTGGTCTCATCCATGTGTATATTCTTCTATTGTGGTTATTGAATAAGGTGTTAGCTATGACCAATTCATGCTCGGTGCAGAATTCTACCAGCCTGCTTCCTCGACCATTCCTTTCACCTAATCCGAAATCTCCTACTATCTTCCCTTCTCTCCCTTTTCCTACCACAGCATTCCAATCTCCCATTACTATAACATTTTCATCACCCTTGATATACCTCAGAATTTCGTCTATTTCTTCGTAGACCTTTTCAACATCCTCATCATCAGCTTGACTGGTAGGCATATAGACTTGTACCACTGTGGTGCAGGTAGGTTTAGTATTGATTTTTGCTACAATAATCCGTTCACTATATTTCTCATAATATTCCACCCGCTGTCCAAGTTTCCTACTCAATATGAGGCCAACCCCTGCTTGGCCATTGTTTGATTTAGTGCTAATGACCCTATAGTCTCCTGACCAAAAGTCCTGTTCTTCCTGCCAGCGCATTTCACCAATCCCAACCAAATCCAACCTCAACCTATCCATTTCCCTTTCTAAGTTTTCTAACCTTCCACTTCCCAGCAGACTTCTAACATTCCACGCTCCGATCCGTAGAATGTCAGATTTCCTCTTTGTCACTTCTGTGATGTTAACCCCCTCTCGAGTAGTCCCCACCCGGAGATCCGAACGGGGGACTAGTTTACCTCCGGATTGAAATTTTACAAGGGAGGAGGCCATCATCACATGTAATTATGCATAGAGAGGTGCATATCCTCGGGAATAGCATACGGCTGTAGTTTCCCGTTGCTTTCAGCCGTGCAGCAGGACGCAGTGTAGCCATTATTTGGCTTATATTATCAATATCTTAACCGTCTATAAGACTAGTAAAGATTTGATTTATTCTGAAAGGCTGCTACTCCCTTTCAGAATAAGTAAAGAGCAATTCTACTAACAAAAATACTAACCTTCTACCGTACTAACAATTAAATACCAAAATTCTACTAACAAAAAAAAATACTAAAGTTCCACCAACAACAAATACTACCACTAAAACAATCTGTCACCAGGCACACTCACATGCACCCTCACACATCACAGTCTACTGAAATTTGTGTTGACAGAAAATCCTGAGATTAATATTGCCATTATGAACACGGCGTACTGAATTCATATGGGTTCTTTAACATGCCAACGTAAACATGGAACGTATAATTCATTTTAAAGCAATGTGGATCTAAGTAAGATCATTGATGTTGAAACCCTATGAATGTAATGATGGTATTTTATATAAACAAATGAAAGTTGACGCTAAGTGATAAAAGAAAGCAATGTGATGGATGAATAGAAGAGGAAGTTATGTAAATAGATAACAAGAAGACCCGAGCTGCTCCGCAGCATTCACTTCAACAATCCTACAGCACTTCTGTCCATATGACATTTGCATGTCTTCATGCTAGTGACCTGAACAGACACTTACGGTACCGTCGCTTTTGGATAAATGATGAAGTAGACTTATGAGATCAAATGTGAGGGTGTCTGCCTGTCCTCTGTGTGTGTGTCCCACTATTTACCCTGCGTAAGCTTAAAAGGCGCACGGACGTCAGGCCGAGGTGAACAGCGACCTCCAAACACATAAGCTATACGCTTCTCTGAAGAATTAAGTCGACACGACTCGGCAGTTTGATGCTGGCTGAAGCTAGGGTGATCGGTCGCTCGCAAGCTCGTAAACTCACTCTGAAGCTAGTAATTTAAATTTCCACTGAATGGAGATTGCTGGAAGAAATGGAAACGTAAAAACACTTACAGTGGTCGATGTGGGAGCTGTCGCGGACTTTCTTGCAGAAATTTTCATGCTGAACAATTCTCAGAGAATATCGATATTTTTAACGGTTTACCCAGTGTAAGCTTAAAAGACACATGGACGTTAGGTTTTTCTTCAACTCAATTCACTGAAATCGTAAATGCTCGGCTTCTTTTGGTCATAAATAAATGTTTTTCTACCTAATCCTTCGTCGAGAAATCCTTTACAGAATGGTGAAAACCGCATCAAAATCCATCAAATTGCTCTCGAGAATACCCGTTATATCCAAGAATTGGGAACTTTGTTTTATACTAAGTAGATAGAGATATCCACACAATTTAAGGTTACAGCGGTACAATTTGGTGTTTTGTCTACTTATGAACAATGGTATAAATTTAAAATAAAAGATGGGTCTCTCATATTTGAATTTAGAGATGTAACTCTTGGTTAACATATAGAGGTCAAGTCAACCCCCTGGCACTATACAGCCCATGACGAACTAAGGCCGACCAAGCGATCGCTGCCCAGCCATTCGGCCTGCAGATACTGGGGTGATGCGTGATCAGCGCGTCGGGTCCCCTCGGCCGTTAATCTTGGTTTTCGTGGTCGGGGCGCTGTCTCACTGTCAGACAGCTACTCAATTGTCCTCACGAGGCTGAGTGCACCCCGTTCCAACCCTCACGTCAGTTTTAAAATCCCTGACGGAGCCGGGGATCGAACCCGGGGCCTCCGGGTGAGAGGCAGGCGCGCTACCCACAAACCACGGGGCCGGCAACATAATTATAGAGGTGTGCAAATTAATAGAATTAAATAAATAATTTTAATTAGTCATAATTACTTTTATTCAAAATCATTTTATTGACCAACTTCTTCTGTTGTCCTACTTAGTAGTGTTTCCTCTCCCGTGGAATTACACCTTTTCCCATAAGGAATTGCGTCTGGAAACTTTCAGATTATTGGATTCCGAGGGATATCTGAGCTGGGTCCATTATCGATTTTTCATTGACTTTAGAATTCAAGTCAGGTGATTTCAATGCATAGTTCATGAATCTTTGAATAGTTCAATAGCGTTCATCAGTTAAAAGACCCCAAATCCCTCCACTCTAAATTCACACGTAAAGTAGAGTGAAGTAATAAAAACGAAACGTGTGGCATTTTGCATTTGCAAAGCTCCTCTGTTAGTGGAAATTCTAAAAAAAAAAAAAGTGAGTTTCTTAAATGAAAATATAATTAGGAGTCTTGGTTAAACATTTGAAGTAATTTCATCGCCTTGTAAACATACTTAGTGCATTAAACCGTGAAAAGTAAAAATGCAATTTTGGAAAACTGACATCGAATCTAAAAATTTGCACACCTCTGTAAAGACAGCTATCGCCTCCACCCGTACGGATAGAATAGTAAGTAAAGGCGATTGATGAGAAATGAAAAGATAACTCACACAGAAGGAATTAATATTTATTAAGCTGTAAATTTGATTGAGTATATCTTTGTTATAGAACTGAGGGAATGAAATAACAGGATGTAGGATAGTAATTACCGATGTAGGACAATAGTATTTTTTTTTTACCATTACCTCAGGACAGTTATCGTATTAGGGATGCGGACGTCCTTGTATAATTGTTATTTAATCTATGCCCCGTTTGCTGAGGTCTGTGCTCCTCCGCAACATATGTTTCAAAATTCTAATAGTACTTCCTTCCATTCGACATTTGCTGTTCACTTGCCTTTTGGTTCTATTTGAACTTTGACGTCATGGAAGGATTTTGCTCAGGATAGTGCGGCATAGAGTAAAGTTGTCCGTGGCTAAACACCGGTTAAGGTAAATAAATGCCTACTTGATCTAGTGTTTGACCTTGAGCTTTATTGATAGTTATACAAAAAGCCAAACGTACTGGAAACTGCCTCCTTTTGAAGGAAAATGGCATAGAAGTATCTGATGGCGTAAGGTCAAGGCGAGGGAGTAGGACATTGTTTCCAACATTTATGGCTGTAATAATTTCCAGGTGTAAGCAATTGTCATGCATCTTCCAAACCAACAGTCTAGTACCGTTCAACAGACCTTGGGTAACATTAATATTTCTCAACAAAATCACAATTGAGCCTTCTTTTAGTCGAAGGATATGAGGTGGCAATCCACTTATGCCTATGCTGTCTAAAAATTCTACTGGTAATTGCAGAAGTTCACTCTCATCTTCAGTAATCAAATTATTCACACTGATGAAAGTTCTCGATGATCCTGGGATTAGGTCTAAAACTTTGTCATTGATTTCTTTACAATGTCCATTTTTAGGTGCTAAAATCGCTATTTTTGAAAAGCGTGAAGTATTTTTCAGCGTGGGACTAATTCTGAATTTTCTCCATCGACGTGAGGGTATTCACCGTTACCAATTTCTATCAAGATGTTTGCAAAGTCACGTTGATCTGTATCCGCTCGCATATTTTTATTGAGTTTAAAAATTATGAATAATGGCCACAAAGGAGAGAACCTTACTGACATTTGGACTGATGCTGCTTTAGATGCGTGAGGCACAACAGGCAATACCTGCCTAAAATCTCCACCTAAGATGAAAATTTTCCTCCGAAACGCACGTCGTTATTCATGATGTCCTTGAGCAACCGATTTACACACATCAACGCGTGCTAATTAGCCATAGCGGCTTCATCCCAGATGATAAGTTTTGCTGAACGAATATAAAAAACTTCCTTGCTGTTAACTTGTATTCCTGATACAGAACTTTCATGTAAATGTAGAGGTAACTTGAACTGGCTGTGTACAGTGCGCCCCTGAGGTAGTAACATTGCTGCAATACCAGTCCTTGCACAGAAACTGCATTTAATCCCAAATTTGTGCAACTGTGAATCAAGCATTGGTAAAGAAATGTTTTCCCGGTGCCCCCTGGACCGTCAATGAAATATGCATTATTCATCCTTTCGTTGCTGTTTTGTACTAACCCCAAGATTTCTGTATTTATAGCCGTTTGGTTTCCATTTGCTTGGTTTATCATCCGACTTAATTGATCCTCATTAAGTTTTGGATAATTCATTGGTAATTTTGTCTGAGGGAAATTATCAATAATGGCTGGCAATTCGAGAGAAGTAGTGGGAAGACCATGGAGCTTTAATGTATTAGAAATATTTATAAAAGTGAACTGATATGCAATGTTAGGTTCGTGAAACTGCAGATAATCTTCTGATAATGAATTCCTGAAAATGTCCCATAATTATCTTACATTTGAAGGGGTCTGAAAGATACATATGTAAGAAAGCAGTTGTCGTAACTGAGAAGGCATCTGAAATTGAGACGCTTCTGGCAAACAACGCTGCCATTCAGAATCGTCAATCAGCAAACCTCGCTCCTTAGCTGCTTCTTTAAAAGTAGAATAGACAACTGCTTTGTATGTTCGTAGATCCTGGATTCTGGTAGCACCTATGACGTGAAGCAATAACAGGCGTAATTAATACCTTTCTGTTTCTGTAGGCGAAACATTATACATTCTGCCTATAGATTATGAAACATTTTTTTATTTTTTGCCACTGGCAGTTGCTCTTATTACAGACGTAATGAACTGGTGTTTCACGATATATATACGGACTTCTGGCTTGCGAATCTTGATTTAACTTGAACCACGCTTGTAATTCCGTGTTGCGCAACTGTGCTTGAAGTAAAATATCAGGAGCGTTATCATTTTTAAAATAAATATTTTGCAAGTTTGGCAAGTGAACTGGTAATCGCACGATAGAATGTGACTGTTCATGCATGTGAAATGAAAATATCCTGAATGCGGCTTCTGTTGGACCAACAGGAAAGAAGTAATTTCATCGTAGTTCACCGTTTCGCCGTACATGCAAGGCGTCTGCTAAACCGTCATATGTATCAACTCGTAACTTCGTTTGTTGATGACCTATATATTTTAACCGGTCACCTTCCATACGACAGTAGTAATCCACGAATAAATATCCATTTTGCAAACTTGTGCAGCGACAACTAACTCAACATGACCTCCATGAACACCATTCATAGACATATACATTTTGTATTCATCGCTCGTATTGATAGCAGTTTCGTACATATCGCTGTTGCCAACAATAAAGGAAGAATAATTATTCCACTTGTCTGTGACATGTTTTACAATTCACTTTCTAACCTGTGTAAATAAACTCTGATTGTTGTACTCACAATATGTCAATGACCCGAACAGACAATTACCGTCACCTTTAATCTTTATAACATTTGTAATTGAGTGCGCCTCTCATTCATCATAATATGATTGATTGTATTGATTGAGCGCACAACCTATAAGGACGAATGATGAAACGAAAAGAAGACAGTTTGTAGCTGGTGAGACCAAAGACTATATAACAGAAAGATCGGATACACAATACAAAATGGCGGTTCCAACATTCGACTGTAGCGGCATCTTCGTGAAATTAGTTGTCTTTCGTATACAGTATTTGTTGTCATTCAAAGAGAAGTTGACATGGCAGCCTCATTAGCAAAATGACTGCTGATTGTGCATGAGCATTTCAGTCTCAAAGTAATCCATTCTTTGAGAAGTTTTAATTAAATTATGTGCACAGAATCCCCTTCTACTTATTGTATGGATATGTGCGACATCTGCGCCCGAGTGGAACAGGTAGAAGTTAACGATATCATGTATGGATGCATGCGACATTAGCGCCCGAGTGGAGAGGAGTTAACGATATCATGACGTAAGTTTAATTAGGGAACTCTTTGTTAATATCAAGTTAGATTTATTATTGGGGCGGCGTTGAATATCATGATGCAGTATTAGTCGTTGTCGCCTAGCGAAAATATGTCCGTCAAGTCATTCGATTCTATTTCTGTGAGACCTTGAAGGAAGTAATATTCGCAATTATTTTAATACTCGAATGATATAATCAAGTAAGGTGGATATCAATCGACAGTGCTTGACGGGCATTACACTTTAAGACAACAAACGTCGTCGTAGCGCAAATACTTCCTGAGATATTTCAGTTTTAGTAAAGGGTGAAATTTTTTGAGAACTATTTTAATATATAAGATTACAGTGACGAAAGTATGGTGATGTTGTAAATAAAAGTAAACAATACTTGCAACAATTAATGAGTATGAACAATTTAAATGAAAGTAAACAATACTTAGGAATAATTAAAAGCATGATAATGTTAATTAAAGTATTAAATTAATAAACATCTGACAGATATAAATAAATAATAATATTATTTATATTATTGGATAATATGTTTAAATAAATATTTATAATAATATCTATTGATTTGCATTAATAAATAATTAGTACATTTGTTTGATATTAATTGATATTAATATTCATAATTATTTGACTTTTATTAATAATTTTCATAATTATTTAAAATAATTATAGAGATTACTTGTAACAATTAAATATTTATTTAGATATTTGAAGTTCATTTAAACAATGTAATGACAATTTGAGGATGGATGTTCGAGAAACATGACGATGTTCTTTGTTGATATCAAGGATGTTTAACAATATGGATAGATGGTCTAATGACAGATCAACCTTTAACAATTTGTATAAATATTGTGAATGTATGAAGACTGAGAAGTAGGAAAGAATATTATTGGAAGATTTATGGCAAATTAACAGTGGAATTATTTTAAAATTTGTATTTTTCAGAATGAAAGTGAAGTTATGTCAGGAACAGCTGATCGCTTGACAAGTTAACAGTCAATTTCAGCAATAATATATTACAAGTATTGTGCCCAACTCTAGGAATGGGTATTCCAAGATTCAGACACCTAGATATCAAGGGAAAGGCTACAGCCGCTTTTGAAAGTTGAGATATTTGAATATCGCGCTCCACTACTTCTAGAAGGAAATGGAAACTTTGTGCAGTCAAGAGCATGTTAAGTGACGTAGCGAGTAGTAGCAGAGGTCGAGACTATTTGTTGATTAAATAGTTAGCCATGGAGTATAGACTTGAGACTTGGATCAGATTACTGGCACGGCCAAATGAAAGAGAATGCACTTAGTCTCAAGTGAATCGGACCAGAGACACCGGAGATATGAGGATTTCCAGATTTCAGCGTGATCAAGCGTGGACCCGACCGTTTTCAATAAAAGCCGACCGGTCCAAGCATCATCAGCTCACTTCGAACCAAGCTCTTGCATGACAAGGTGCTGCTGCTACGTTGAGCCAAGGCACATGGTTGCCGGATCTACGCCGAAGATATCTTTAAATTGTGATAGTTACAAAAGTACTACGATACGTGTGGAACATAGTAAGTTTCCGGCAGAGGGAATCACTAAGGAGATTGTTATTTTTCTACGGACACTGGTGAAATTCTTTATTTCTATATGGACATATGCTAGACTTTGTCTAGAAAGTACTTTGTCACAGTCCAGTAATAATAATTCTATACTTGGATATTTTAATCCAATTAGTCAGTTTCATATATTGTAACTTGATAACCACTCCGATCTTTCAGTATATTGAAGGCCAGTCTATCACGGTGTTGTTCATTAGCCGACAAAGGGAAACTATAAGTTGCTTCGCGCATGATAGATGGTGATAAACCATGCCCAGGGAACGATCTTCAGAACAGCCGTTGATTGATTTAGACTGTCAGTGTTTTCTTGTACTGAAAAGATTACCGTGAGTTATGTTACAACTGACGTATTTGAGAATAGATCATTTGGATCTGACCCCAGTTAAGCAAACTGTTATGGCTTTAACAGAAGTAAATATTAAAATGGATCAACAGTTACTTCCAACTTCAAGAGATATTTCCACTATGTCTTGTTAGACAGATTGTGGGTATATAATGGCGGCCGATACAAGGATTAGACGTGCGTGTCCAATAGGGCATGTATCTGGATAAATCTGGTACAGACCAGGTTCACTACGCTTCAAGACCAACGAGAAATGTAAGCCACATTTGATTTTATATTATGCCTAGCTAATTGGAACAAACTCATTTTCTGCAGATGACCAACACATTTATTTTTCTTCGTATTTAAATCTTGCAATGATTTACGCAAGACACATTAGGGTTATTCTGAGTATTTTCAGCACTCAGAACAGTTTAGGATCGATGACCGAGCATAACGAGCATTTATTTGAATGTTTCATATTTTTTTGATAATCACGGTAATCAGCCGAGGTAACTGTAAAAGTTAATAATTATATTTTGTTGAGAAATAGAGATTTTATCCATATTCGAAGAATCGAACATGTGGATTCTCACATAATGAAATAATAATTAAATATATTTAAAATAATATAACTAATAATAATAATCCACTAATAATAATAATAATGATTTTCATAACTTTTCTAAATAATTCTTGGATCTTATATTTTCTAATAATCACATTCATTGAGAGAGAGATTATGAAGTAGTTTAATCATTTCTAGTTTGGAACAGGTGATTTTCCGAAGGATAGTGGTTAGCGCAAGCCCGCATTCAACCAACATGACAGTTCTGGTTGAACAGTTAATATTTGCCATGAGCAAAGTATATTTTTCAGATAACACGGAGAGGCATGAAACGGGAAGCAAATGATATTAGTATCAATTAGGATATTTTGTATTTATATAAAATCATGACGTAAATACACATTCGAAAGTGAAATAGAGAGTATCATAAGTGTGGTAACTTCACGATTTGAACTGAATGGTAAAATAAAATAAACTTGTAAGTTTATAAATCTTCCAGTGTGGATAACAAGCAGAGGCTTGATTTATTGTATAAATTTTGGGAAGAAAATTTATGTGTGTGGAGTAGTTGAAATGCCATTCCCAGGTGCGCATGTTTAAGTCGCAGGAATGAGGAGGTTTTTATTTGTGCATCAATCAAATAGCAGGTTCGATGACTCAGTGATAAAGAAGGAGTATTGGAACTACACATTGCGTCGTATGAATGACCCAAAGGTTATTTCTTAAAAAACCATCAGTTCTTATTTCAATCTTGTTTACGGATTCCATTAAGATTTTGATTTTGCTAGAACCCGGATTTGTCATGATAGTATTGTATTCTTCTTCAGAGGAAGACCTTTGCCGTTGTTGTTGGAATATTGTGTTCTTATAAAAATAATAAAATGGGCCACTGCCAATTATAAATAATTCTATAATCACGAATAATTTGAAGGATGTTTTTCAATCCTAGTGTCATGAAATAAATGAATTTATTATGAAGCTACAATTCTTATTTCCGCATTCTGTTCAAGAATTGCAAGTTGTGAAAATTATTAAAATGACCTAAATTATAAATATTTTTCTTAATAATGATTCCAAGTGAAAAATCGAATAGTTGAATGGTCCAACAATTTATTGATCAGGTTGATGATACAGAAATCATATATTCTGTTAGGAACTTGAAGTTCATAATCGAGTCACTTCTCGAAACGTTTTAGGTCGGAAGAACAATTAATTTTGTTGTGCTTCGCACAGTTCTTCGATGCTATGCTCAAGGATCAGATACTTTTCAGATGTTGTTATTAATATGTGTACATAATTTGTGTTGATTCAGAGATGATAATATTTTTAGAAAATATTATTTTGAAACTGGAAAAATAAGTGAAAGTTAAAAATTCTATGAACAATTATTCTACGAGTGTTAATATTATGTGAACTGCAATATTTCCAGTAAAGACAATTAAATTTGAACTGGATTTGATCATAAATAATTATTATAATTTTGGAACACAGTCTACAGGACTGATAATCAGACTTGTGTCTCCAAAGATAATTGTCCAATGTGTTGGAAAATTTCTGTAAATTGTGTAAATAGTAATGTGGGTCGCCACACATGAATGATGCTGCTTTGAGCATTTTATTTTGCAGTCAGTTTTAAATTCAGAATAAAATGAGATAATTTTACATGATGTGTTACGCCAGTTGAATCTCCTTCTATCCTTATTGTTGCATTGAGCCAAAAATCAGTAAAGCATTTTTTTCATTTGATGTCTTTTTTGCGATTGGCTTTAACCCATCTGGCGCCCCGGGATATTTTGACTCTCGTGCTGGCTGATTCTTGGTAAAATGCATATGTGGTCGTGCGGACTCCGGTCTAAACGGGCACATAAAATAAGATAGAGAGAGAAATGGCTTCGAACGTGGGGCTCGAGTTAGACACGGTCAATCGCATGCCGATTTAAATTGTGATAATTTTTTTTATATATAGTATACCCTTTGGAAAATAGCATGTAGACAAGATTCAAAATTTCGGGGTCGTAATGGATTCTTGTGAATGTGATTTAGAGGTTTGCTATCAACATAACTTCCAGGGTTCATAAGGTTAACTTATTATTATTATAAAGCCAAGAAAAACAACAGGATCTACTAACAAAATGAAATTTATTAACTGAATCAAACATAAAAAAAAAACTATAACCACCCTTTTATTGTTCACTCGCGTGAACAGATCTAACACTGACCAGCCTGACGTACCATGACGACACGGTATGACAGCTGTCAACAAGCATTGTGACTGAAATGTCACTTAAGTCAAAGTAACAAAAGAAAACGGATCACCAGATCCAAATATAACAAACAAATAAAATAGTACAAAAATTTAATATTTATGAGCGACACGGGTTTTAAGACTAGTTCAAGTAATGAGCATTTTGACGGGCGCTCGTTTCCGACCAAAACAGTTGGTTCGGGAACGGACTCCGTACTGCGAAGGACGAATTACGGAAATGTGGGAACAACAATTACATAATTATATACACTACTGACATGCTCTAACCTTAGATTACCACAACCAAATACACGTGTGTATTATTTAAACTAAGGGCTGCGGAATTACCGTCTTATACCTTAAACACTAGGATAGCATAACATGACATGAACAAGTTTGGCCGGTTGCCAAATTATATTTATATGAATACAATGGCCTTGAAAATAAGAGCCAACAACAACAAAATACAATTTTTAATTTTCACGCCGGAAAGTTTGGCGTTTTAAAACAATGAACAAATAAGTCGTAGTAATGATAAAAGAAACTTGGATCGACAACATGGCAACTTCCCAAATTAAACCAAAAAAATAACCTTAACTCATTAGGCTTTAAAGCAAACATAACGTGTCATAACGAGCTGGAGACAACCGGGCCTGTTATCGCATCACCGAGAGAGTGGCTGATTTCTTCCCCCAAGTAGTAATTAGTGCCATGCTAAATATAGATTCTGGCCCATAGCCAGCGTACAGCACCTTTGCTAATCGCCACCTGTTAAACGCGTACAAATAAATAACACATTATCTCAAAACATCCTCTCAGGGATTTTTAAGAATACATTCCCAGGTCAAACTTATCCCCACGGATAACTAGTTTGCCGGAATGATATCGCAGTCATGGACAGGCTTTACCTCTCCTCATCATCAACACTTACACCCAAAAACACGTGGCACATTTCTCGAAGATCACGTCGAAGCATTAATCAGCACACCTCTCAGATAATGACACACAACATGTCCAAATGACAATAAAGAATTAATAACAGGATCAGTCCTAGCCCGAGTTATCAAAGCAACAAAATGCAAATATTCCCCCCACGTAGTAATTAGTTTAACATATCATTAAATCAGTCCATTTATCATTGTCGTTCCTAGGTTCTCATTCATGGCTACACTTTTTATAGATACGTTAATCGATGCGGCCATTTCGCAATAAGAATTACGTATACATAAGGAAAACATTTAAATTACAAAATTTACTGTACAACATAATTGTCACGCAATGCCAAAATTTACTACACGCATGTCAGTTAAGAAATCAAACCCTGAAATTTAAATTAAACCACACAAATAAAATCTATACAAAGTTCCACACATCTCTCGCGATTCCCCTCGTCCAAAATCAATAAATCAATTTTTTAATACTCATCACTTAAACTGCTTTCCAGAGGCCTCCCGCCTCGTCAATTCCCATCATTAGGCCGTTAGCCCATAACACTGATGGTAATGGAGGATGAAGCTTGCTGTCTTCTCTCCATGGTCGACATTTTGCTGCTGTTAAAACACAATTAAATCAAAGTTCTTAAACTGTTCTATCTGCGTTCTAAGTATTTTATTTCCTCAGATCGTCCTATGCAGAATCGTCGACTTTCCCTATTCTATGGCTAATTGCCATCTCACAATTTATGAAAATTTCCAACTTCGTTGCCGACACACAACTATAATTTTAAAACCATATCGTCTTAAGGACGTCTTAAAATGACTGTCGAAGAATAATTAGGAGTGCCTCGGTTCATCTCAGACATTTGTATATATACAGAAAGCCTAAAGTTTCAATGGTGGGAGTAAAACAGCTCCTCAATATTTTAAGTAATGGGCCTATAATTATGTGTGACCTCTCAAAAATCTTGTATTTTCTCACAGGTCGCGAATCTGCCGTCGAACAAGCAAACCGATCGCTAGATCTTTTTATATCCGATTGCCGCGCAAAACACACTGACGCTATGTTCTGGCGTCATGTTTTCTTATTGGTCAGATAAGTTGGCTTCGGAGTTCTGACCTTACAAATCCCGCCCTTATATTGACGTCACGACTATTCTCCTCTCTCTCACTCCTTGCCTTGTACGCAGCATTTTGCCCTTTTATGGTCACGTACGCCACAGCGTCATATCTGATTTTCTCAGAAATCCAAGAATAACATTGGTTGTGAAACTATTGGTCATTTCCAGCCAGCACGTAGCATGTCTTACCAAGTCCAGATTTCTTGCTACATCAATATTACTCAAATATCCAGCATATCATGTATTTAGTATTTCCATCGTTTTTATTAATATGAAACATTATTATTGGACACAATGATAAGGGTTCATCTGACCCCTAGTTGATGAAATTCGAACTCAAATGAAGTCGAATTTCACATCCCCTACTTTTCTGGCTCAAATTTGAAGTTGCTGGTCACCCTCAAATATAATGACTGTCCGCCTCTGTCTGTTTCAGTAGCCGTCTCGTTCCAAACTCATTAGGAAATTCCTGTATACTTATGCCCTCCGGCCTCTTTCCTTGCTACTCGTCTCCCCTCTCACTCTTTCAAAACATCAACATATTCATTAACGACTTCCGCCTGAACTTGTAAACACGTCAGAGCTGTCTTTTGAGCGCTTTAACCACTAGAGTACCCCCGTATCTTTTGTTGTATGTTATCACGCGAATGTTTAATTTGCTGCAGTAACATTATTTCTCGGTTCGTATGGCTCTCTCTGATGATACAATTTTAAATGAGATATTATACACTGCCATGTTTCCTGTGCTCCCCTCTCGGACTCTGTAGGCGTTGTTACCTAAATTCGTAACCCCTAGTTGAACTTCCTTAAGCCGCTCCTGTCTCTTCTCCATTTTACCGTGATGTCATCTCCTTCTTCTCCCCCGCGTTGCCATCTTCTTCCTTCTCCCTTCTTCTTCTCCTATTCCCGTACAATAACTTTTTTTTTACCATATTTCGAGACCCTTGCCTGACACGGTCTGCGAATCTCTCCTGCTATTCTTCTGTTTCCTATTGTCGGCTGCTCTATTTTCTTCTTCTCCATGCAGCTCCTCCAAATATCTCTGGGTTTCTACATGCATGGCCTCCAACATTTGATGTGTTCCGTTTTCCTCCTCGTGGTTGTCGGGATTCTTCCGCCGATCTATCGCTCTTTCCCATTTATCATTATTTCCTTCCATGTTACGTGGCTCCTCCAGGTACTGTTGCGGGTCAGCGTGTCTCTCGTTCCAATTTCTCTGATCATCCCTTGGATCCGATTGCTCGTTAAACCGCTGGTTATTTTGTGCGTTATGTTGCTGGTTGAATCGCCTATTGTCTCTGGGCCTATATTGTTGATTATAGTGTCCTCCACGCCATCCCCGATTATAAGGTGCGTTATTATTATTATTCCTATTGTATGACGTTTGGTATCTCCTATTATCTCGCCACTGCTGATTGTTTGTGTTCCGGTAGCGGTTAGTTTCTTCCTGATTGTTATGGTTTCTGTCCCTATTTTCGTATCTCGGATGAGATCTCGGCTCATATTCTTCGGTGCTCTGCCGTCTTTGGTTATCCCCAGTGTTTGTAGCTTGCGACCTCGTGTTTTTGTTCGGTGTCTTGACTACTTCGACTGCATTAACTAACTCTATCTGTCTCTTCTCTCTCGGGTTGATGTAATTAGTGGTTTCATCTATCTTCCTTAATACCTCTTCTGCCTGGACCACGGTCGTAATATTTGCCGCCACCAAGAATTGCTGAACGCTAATAGGCATCTGCTTTCCTATAGTAGTTATTAGCTCCATTTCGCTCGGGGGATTATCAAGATCCTGCAATTTGACAAGTTGCATGGCGAAAAAATCTGCATATTTCGTCTGATGCGTGG
This sequence comes from Meconema thalassinum, assembly GCA_946902985.2. NCBI lineage: Eukaryota > Metazoa > Arthropoda > Insecta > Orthoptera > Tettigoniidae > Meconema > Meconema thalassinum. The sequence continues at coordinate 510,669,770 of OX336390.1, read as the reverse complement.
AATGGTATTTGCGCGAGTATAAATCCATTCGCAAGCTTTGTTGATACGACCCACTCCAGTATTTGCTTAGGAAGGCCTTGTGGAAACCTTCCATTGATTTAAATGTGTTCTTAAATCCAAGATACCAGGTAAGTGCTGAGCCCGCCAAAAATTTTTCAACCATTCTTAATTGTCGCGTTGAGCTAACATTTTGGTCCGAAAAATATTCTGTCAGTTCCCTTAAGAAAGCTTTAGGTGTCCCTCCGCTCTCTGGTAAAAACTTATTCGGTTTAAATTCGTTTCCACGGATGACTTGTATAACTTGCGTGGGAAGTTGTGTGTTTTGAGGTGTCGAGCTACGACCCTCATAATTCTGGAATGCTTGCGTGTCTACCGTTCTTGGACTTTGCCCAAGCTCGTGGCTGTCTATTGTGTGCTCTCTTTCCGCATTCTCCCCTTTCCCCTTTTCCATTAGTGTCGCAAACATCGTATTATGTCCAAGTGACTGCAACTCCGATTTTATCATGCGGTCCTCTTGAATTTGAAATCTTAACTTCATATTTTCTTCTAACGCCTGTATTTTCGCGTTATTTTCCCCTAGCTTCTTGCTTACTGCGAGCCGTTCATCTTTCGAATCAGCGCTCATCTTGGTCCAATCTTTCCTAATAGTATCCTTCAATTTAACAAAGCGTTTTTCGACTTCCTGTTGATTAGCCTCCTGATTATCTTCAAGTTTATCTATCCTTTCTCCCAGAGAAATGTTGTTCTGTTCTAATGTTTGTTTAATTTCTTCCTGGTCACTTTCTAACTTTTTCCATTTCTTAATTGATTGTATTTCTAATTTGTTGAGTTCCGTCACTAAGCCCGTGATATTGTTATCTACTGTAATTATCTGATCTTGCATACCCTGTGTCCCTCGTTCGATATTCTCAAACCTTTTTTCTAAGTTTGTGTGTGCTTCTTTGATTTCAGATGAGCTGGTCAAACACGCTTGCTCGATTTGTGCTAGTTTTGCCATAACAGTCTCATCCATTCCTTTTATTTCCTTTTTAAACGAATCTTCGATACCTTTTATTATTCCTAATTGTTTGGTATTGTTAGTGCTAACGTCCTTTGCTAATTGGATTAGCTGTTCTTTTGTGTGCTCTTTGATTTCTACCGTTAGCGCAGCTAGATTTTGAGTGTTCCTTTCGTCTTGTGCGTTTAACATTTCATTGTTTTTCTCAGACTGCCTATGTAATTGTTCACTAACCAGAATGTTTTGTGTAGCGATTTTCTGATTTATATTCTCGTTAACTTCAGATAGTTTTGTGTTTAACTGTGTCTGCATTTCTTCCGATTGTTTATTTATAGCAGCTAACTGTGTCTGCGTTTCTGTCGATTGTTTATTTATGGCCGTTAACTGTGTCTGCGTTTCTACACTATTTGCCGCTAACTGTGTCTGCGTTTCTTCACTATTTGCCGCTAACTGTGTCTGTATTTCATTGGTTATGTCCTTTCTCATCTCACTAAGTTGTTCTCGCGTACGAGCGGATGCTAATTCAATCACTTCGCGGATTTCTCCCAGAGTTGCCATCACAACAATAATATATTTGAGACATAGGGAAATGACATACGGGCGGAGCCCTGGATACGCGCGCTCACACATATTAAATATATACACATTAACCCTTTACATACTCAGTTCATTTATTTTGAATTACTCCCACAAACTATAGCATCACTGAGTATAATTTACTTATTATTCCATTTAATTTTAACCCTTTGATTCAGTTATAATCTTCCTGACCTTACTTTACTTACAAATTTTTAACCAATTAATAGAGTATTAATTAGTTTTTAAGGTCTAACCTTCCTGTCAAACAATTCTTTGAGTTTGGCTTTTCTACACAAAGCTAATTTAATTGTATTGGGCGCCTGGAACAGTTTGTTCTAATTTTAATCAAAGTTCAAACACTTAACTTGTTCCACATTTACTTTATTGCAAACTCCATGACTTTATATTTTCAAACATTTGGCGGTACTATCTTCGCCTAACTTACGTTAATAAACTTATCACATGCCGGTGATCTATTTTTTTACTCTAAAACACAAATGCCACACGTTCGGAAGCCAAAGTAACTCTTATATACCCTTTGGAAAATAGCATGTAGACAAGATTCAAAATTTCGGGGTCGTAATGGATTCTTGTGAATGTGATTTAGAGGTTTGCTATCAACATAACTTCCAGGGTTCATAAGGTTAACTTATTATTATTATAAAGCCAAGAAAAACAACAGGATCTACTAACAAAATGAAATTTATTAACTGAATCAAACATAAAAAAAAAACTATAACCACCCTTTTATTGTTCACTCGCGTGAACAGATCTAACACTGACCAGCCTGACGTACCATGACGACACGGTATGACAGCTGTCAACAAGCATTGTGACTGAAATGTCACTTAAGTCAAAGTAACAAAAGAAAACGGATCACCAGATCCAAATATAACAAACAAATAAAATAGTACAAAAATTTAATATTTATGAGCGACACGGGTTTTAAGACTAGTTCAAGTAATGAGCATTTTGACGGGCGCTCGTTTCCGACCAAAACAGTTGGTTCGGGAACGGACTCCATACTGCGAAGGACGAATTACGGAAATGTGGGAACAACAATTACATAATTATATACACTACTGACATGCTCTAACCTTAGATTACCACAACCAAATACACGTGTGTATTATTTAAACTAAGGGCTGCGGAATTACCGTCTTATACCTTAAACACTAGGATAGCATAACATGACATGAACAAGTTTGGCCGGTTGCCAAATTATATTTATATGAATACAATGGCCTTGAAAATAAGAGCCAACAACAACAAAATACAATTTTTAATTTTCACGCCGGAAAGTTTGGCGTTTTAAAACAATGAACAAATAAGTCGTAGTAATGATAAAAGAAACTTGGATCGACAACATGGCAACTTCCCAAATTAAACCAAAAAAATAACCTTAACTCATTAGGCTTTAAAGCAAACATAACGTGTCATAACGAGCTGGAGACAACCGGGCCTGTTATCGCATCACCGAGAGAGTGGCTGATTTCTTCCCCCAAGTAGTAATTAGTGCCATGCTAAATATAGATTCTGGCCCATAGCCAGCGTACAGCACCTTTGCTAATCGCCACCTGTTAAACGCGTACAAATAAATAACACATTATCTCAAAACATCCTCTCAGGGATTTTAAGAATACATTCCCAGGTCAAACTTATCCCCACGGATAACTAGTTTGCCGGAATGATATCGCAGTCATGGACAGGCTTTACCTCTCCTCATCATCAACACTTACACCCAAAAACACGTGGCACATTTCTCGAAGATCACGTCGAAGCATTAATCAGCACACCTCTCAGATAATGACACACAACATGTCCAAATGACAATAAAGAATTAATAACAGGATCAGTCCTAGCCCGAGTTATCAAAGCAACAAAATGCAAATATTCCCCCCACGTAGTAATTAGTTTAACATATCATTAAATCAGTCCATTTATCATTGTCGTTCCTAGGTTCTCATTCATGGCTACACTTTTTATAGATACGTTAATCGATGCGGCCATTTCGCAATAAGAATTACGTATACATAAGGAAAACATTTAAATTACAAAATTTACTGTACAACATAATTGTCACGCAATGCCAAAATTTACTACACGCATGTCAGTTAAGAAATCAAACCCTGAAATTTAAATTAAACCACACAAATAAAATCTATACAAAGTTCCACACATCTCTCGCGATTCCCCTCGTCCAAAATCAATAAATCAATTTTTTAATACTCATCACTTAAACTGCTTTCCAGAGGCCTCCCGCCTCGTCAATTCCCATCATTAGGCCGTTAGCCCATAACACTGATGGTAATGGAGGATGAAGCTTGCTGTCTTCTCTCCATGGTCGACATTTTGCTGCTGTTAAAACACAATTAAATCAAAGTTCTTAAACTGTTCTATCTGCGTTCTAAGTATTTTATTTCCTCAGATCGTCCTATGCAGAATCGTCGACTTTCCCTATTCTATGGCTAATTGCCATCTCACAATTTATGAAAATTTCCAACTTCGTTGCCGACACACAACTATAATTTTAAAACCATATCGTCTTAAGGACGTCTTAAAATGACTGTCGAAGAATAATTAGGAGTGCCTCGGTTCATCTCAGACATTTGTATATATACAGAAAGCCTAAAGTTTCAATGGTGGGAGTAAAACAGCTCCTCAATATTTTAAGTAATGGGCCTATAATTATGTGTGACCTCTCAAAAATCTTGTATTTTCTCACAGGTCGCGAATCTGCCGTCGAACAAGCAAACCGATCGCTAGATCTTTTTATATCCGATTGCCGCGCAAAACACACTGACGCTATGTTCTGGCGTCATGTTTTCTTATTGGTCAGATAAGTTGGCTTCGGAGTTCTGACCTTACAAATCCCGCCCTTATATTGACGTCACGACTATTCTCCTCTCTCTCACTCCTTGCCTTGTACGCAGCATTTTGCCCTTTTATGGTCACGTACGCCACAGCGTCATATCTGATTTTCTCAGAAATCCAAGAATAACATTGGTTGTGAAACTATTGGTCATTTCCAGCCAGCACGTAGCATGTCTTACCAAGTCCAGATTTCTTGCTACATCAATATTACTCAAATATCCAGCATATCATGTATTTAGTATTTCCATCGTTTTTATTAATATGAAACATTATTATTGGACACAATGATAAGGGTTCAATAGATATTTTGGGAGTTGAGAGATGTCTGGTTTGGATGAATAAATTAGTAGGAAACCCAATTAGTGGGGAATATTAAAAGTTTAACTGGGTTAATAATTAGAATGGGTTTGATTATTTTTGATAATGGCTTAACCATTAGGGCGTCAAGTAAATTCAGTAGTAAACGTTCGATGACTGGACATACGCATTATTAGAATCCAGGTGGAGGATATTTGAGAACTTGCATGTTAGCCTACTTTCGATTTTTGCAAAAAAAGAAAGTAGACTTATGAGATCAACACAGGGCGAAAAAAGTGTGTCTGTCTGTGTGTGTATGTGTGTGTGTGAGTCTGTGTGTGTGTATGTATGTGTGTGTGTGAGTCTGTGTGTGTGTGTGTGTGTCTGTGTGTGTGTGAGTGTGTGTACTCTGAATGTCTGTCCCCCCCCTATCAATTCGAACACGGTGAATGCAAATTGAACGAAATTTGGTACAAAGGTAGCACTAGCAAAGGACACCTCAGTGTCATGTTTTATATCGCCGCCATCTTTACTAAAACTGAATGGCGGCCACTCAAACGTTCAAAACGTAAAATCAAATAACGACTAACCAAATCATCCGATCTCTACCAAATTTGGTAACAACATACCTTCGTATAGGATGCGTCTTGTGACCAAATTACAAGGTCGTCCGCCATACCATTTCAGGATGGCGGCCGTGCGAATTATGCAAACTTTATAATCCATATCATGGGACCCACCAATTCCGATTATCGAGCCGAGAATCGTTTTAACTGTTCTAAAGGAAGAGGCACGTTCGAAATTAAAAGTTTATTTTGTAATACTATAGTGCAGACGTGATTTTAAAAAGCTGAACTGATTCAGTAATAAGACAAGATGGCAGCGGATATCTTGTGCCGGACTTATATTTCACTAATTTGAGTATTGCATGCAATATAGCGTACTGATAAAAAATAAATAAACTTTGTATGAAATGCTTTATATATAAATAATATACTCCAGTGATGAAATCGTTTAGTATAAATCATTATTTGCTAACAAGTTCTATGTAAGTCATTTTAAATAGAACGATATTCGTTGACACAATTAGCTCAGTGGTAGAGCGTTAGCCTATCGCTCAAATGCCTATGGTTCAAACCCGATCAGAGCTAGATTTTTTGCTTGAAATGTTATATGTTTATTGTTTTGTAATGACTCAGATGTTTTAAAATTAAGCGTTATATTGTGCACATTATGGTGTAAAATATATATTTAATTAAAACATAATTCGCCAGCAGATTTACTCGGGACATCTAGCTGCCAAAAAGGTAACTTCCAGATTTTATTGAAAAGTTTCTTCTTCTGGCCGCTAGAATGCACTCGCTCTGTTAGGATTATATTGTTCGATATTTCACCAATAGATGTCACGACTAGTCTACGTGGGGATCCATTGATTACTATACCATTATCATTCTATGCGCATCGAATTTGAAGAATGACAAGATGATACTACGATACATTTTAACTTTTTATTTTAAAGGGTTTGTAACAGCCTATTTTGCGTTACTTGAAAATGTTATTAAGCGTTATATTGTGCACATTATGGTGTAAAATATATATTTAATTAAAACATAATTCGCCAGCAGATTTACTCGAGACATCTAGCTGCCAAAAAGGTAACTTCCAGATTTTATTGAAAAGTTTCTTCTTCTGGCCGCTAGAATGCACTCGCTCTGTTAGGATTATATTATCGAAAATATCCACATAGTTTGTATACACACGTCTCTGTAGGGTCATGGAAAGATTTGTTAATTCAATTAGGGTTGTGAAAGCCATGCACAACCAGACGTGTAAAGACATGCCTCAACTCAAAGTTGGATGTTGCCCACGGCAGGTCGTAATAATAATAATAATAATGTTATTGGTTTTACATCCCTTTTAACTACTGCTGATTTTAGAGACACCGGGGTGCCGGAATTTTGGCCCGAAGGGGATCTTTAACGTGCCAGTAAATGTACTGACACGGCTCCCTCGCATTTGTGCACCCTCAAATGCCAGCTGACTGCGCCAGGATACGAACCTGCAACCTAGGGCCCAGCAAGCGAGAACGTTACCGCTGAGCCACGCCGCCAGTCCGGTCGATTATGTCTCCAGATCCATAACATTCTTGATATACTTCTTATCTTTCTTTCTTTCTTTCTTCAATGATGGTAGCAGTTTTTATCTAGGTAGTGGCGTTTGGTAGAGGTAAATCGTTTCTAAGGTCTTCAACAAAGAATAGTTCTATTATACTCTTTGATAATAACAACGAGTTATAACTATACTCATACATTTAGGAGAAAGTAGGCTATATGTTCTTTACTGAACATCTTGTTTTTCTTGTGATATTGTAGTAAATGTAATTCGTAAAAGTAGAGAATTTTGTTTTTCCATCACGTCGACATTAGGACAAATCTCATTTTATTAGAGTGTTCCAATTAGCTATTCATATTTCTTGTTCTAGTTATAATCTTGTGTCTGCCAACATGTATACCCCTAAGTTTTGAATAATAATTGAAAATTATGGAAGAGATGATGAGGATGATGAGGAGTTTGGAAGAGAGTTCCAAAGAAGCTGGACTGCGCGTAGCAGCCATTATGAAAGAAAATACAGAGGCTTTGGAAAAGAAACTTAAAGAAAATTCTGATTCTTTAGAAAATAAACTTAAAGAAAGTTTAAATGATAAACTTAAAGAAAATTCTGATTCTTTAAAAGATAACTTGAAAGAAAGTTTAGATGATAAACTTAAGGAAAATTCCGATTTGTTAGAAAGCAGGTTAAAAGATAACATGAAAGAAAATTTAAATAGTAAATTTAATTCTATGGAAAATAAATTTAAAGAGAATTCAGAAATCTTGAAAATGTCACTTGAGAGTAAAATGACTAAATTATGCGAAAAAACACATGAACTCGAAACTTCATTAGCCACTAACGCAAGTTTAATGGACGATAAATTTCGCGATGCCGATCTAAGATCCCAAAGCTTAGCTGATAGGATAGAACGTGGTCTTAGGAAAGTTGGTGAAGACATGATCAACCTAGAAGTCAGGGTGAAAAAGGAGAACAATGAGATGGAAACTCTAGTTGTTCAACGTTTGACAGAACAATTCAAAGAACTCATAGTGGGAGAAATAAGAGAAGGTGTGATTAGTGAATTACAAACTGAAATTAAAACCACAGTTATCGATGAGATTAAAGACACACTCAAGCTGGAGAACCAAGAGGGAGTCAAGGAGATTAGGGAATCTTTGTCATCCCATATTCAAGTAATTTCCAAAGAGATTCAAGCAACTCAGAAGGACATATCAGATGTGACAGGGTCGTTGAAAAGTCACGTGGCTGTTATGTACCAGATATCCACTGATGTCAAGGAGAACTGTAAGGAAACCGAAGAAATTAGAAAACTGGCAGCAGAAAACTGTGCCAATTCTATTTGCCACGACTGTAAGACACATGATTTTGACGTTTGCATGCAAATTCTTGGGAGTTGAGATGAGGTAGTGCTCTTTATCTACGCTAGGGTGCAGCAGCGCCTTGGTAAGGCGCTACTACTAAGTTGTGTCCGCCTAGTGGTGAAAACGGTAAGCTTGTCCGCATGTGGTGAGTGTTCTGACTTGCCAAAGAAGATGGTTCCCTTAGTATCGACTGTTAGTAATTGCGCGATGCAATAACGGAGTGTTGGGACATGATCTGTACAAGACGTAACATCATGTAGTCTACAAATATTGAGTAGCTTTCAGCTACTCATTCGGATGTCTTGCTTTGTAAAGTTCGGCGTATCTTGCTCTAACCAAATATGAATCGACATGGAATAGTTTCTCTTCAAATTAATTAATATTTTTATGTAAAATGTGGCAGAAAGATGAGGTAGATTCTCATGTACACCTGGAGTTGTACGACGGTCTGTGCTTCGGTTTGTAACGTATACCTTTGTGGTCTTGTCGACGTGAAAAGATTATGTGTTGCTTCTTTTATATGTTTATATATAGTTGTTGTGGCAACTTTAAAGAAAGCAAACATATATGTCGTAGATGTCTGTAAGAGGCCAAATGTGGTTTATTGGAGTTATGAAGATTTGGTAAAAGGTATTATGTTCCAGAGAGAAGTAAGTGGATTATTATATATTTCTGGGGTGCATGTGTATCTTGCCTAATTGAGGTCCTGGTAAATTATTTAAAGCTTTTATTTTATTAGAGTGGGAGTTCGTATTTGCTGGCATTGCGTTCGTCTTCTGTTTTAGTTATCGGTTGTTGTGTTCTGGATAACCTTGTTATGATTGTCAGCTGTTAGATGACGAAAGAGAATGGTGGCACCATGTTTAAAAGGGATTGACGTATTGAGATCTTGTTCCGAGTTTGTTCAGGTTAAAAGGAATTATCCATGATTTAATATATTTAGTGTCTTATGGCATTACCTATTAATTGACGGTATTAAAATATTATTGAAGATTGTTTTCCGACTTACCTGAAAGTTATACAATTATGCATATACGAAATTTGTTGCTCAGGCCTATTTCTTGATGTTATCGAGTCAGCTGTTAATTATTTAGAGTGAAAGGATATTCGGTCCTAAGAGAAATATTTTGGGAGCCAATACAAAGTAAGTTTCATCCTACGTCAGGTACCACACCTTTTTATTTTATTTTGAACTGCATGTATTTGTTTATTGTATTTGTATTGTAATATTTGGTTTATGAATAGAAGTGTTGTTTTAAAATATGAATCGTGTGTGTCATTTCTGGGTTTGGGATTCTGTAGACAGCTCTCAAGATAGACACCTCGGGTTATGGTTGAAAATGGTCCAGTCGCTTCACTTACCTTCACCTAATAATAACCTGTAGTAAGGGGGTGTGTCACTTGTATCGAGAGCGTGGTTTTACGTGTTTAACACATTAATGTCTATTTTGAGAGTTGTTCGGAGTTAGGAACTAGAAGTGATATACCAAAAATAAATTATAATCAGTGTTATATTCTGTAAATGTTACTAATTTTGTGTGTTTTATGTTTCATGTATACAAATCCACCTGGTAATGGAAAAACGAGTTCTCCCAAACATATATTATCTGAGGAAAGATGAATTGGGGTTCGAGATCTTGATTCGTGGAAGGATTCCACAGGGAAATAGAGTAACTGATTTGGCTGTCTTGAGGTCGTTACGTGATGCTCCTGTAATTATCCCGCCTATTAACAGCGAATATTGGGAATTGGGTAAGTCTGGTGTCATTACATCTGTTTCAAACTTGTTAAGTGATTGTGCTTCGTTGGAGGGTATTATCGATTCGTCTGAATATCAAAGAAATAAATTAAGGTGGCGAGCTCTGCATTGGATATTGAGATTGGCTGATTTAATTAATGTCTGGTCAAAAGTTGAGGACGGTATTTCATTTGCAAATGAATTGTCAAGTTTGCGTGATAGGTTGGCTATTATTTACGAACGTATGTTTTCTGGTGTAACTGGTGATTATAAATGTGAATCTGTGGCGTCGTCAATCAGTGGAGGTTCTGAGAATGGTAATCGGTGTGAGGTGAATGTTGATAATAATTTGGTTGAAGATGTAGAATCTGTGTTGTCTATTAATGATTTACGAATTTATAATCCTGCTGTTATGCAGCACCGGAATGGGTCGTCTAGTCAGCCTTCGAGAAATATGTCATGCTCAGCTAGGCCTAATATTATTGACCAGGTTAATTTAAATAATGAATTCAGATTGTCATCTAGGTCCTTATCGAGAGAAAATAGTGCGAATGCCTCAATTAATCTAACTTCTGGAATTTCTCGTTGTGTGAAGTCTGTACAAACAAGTGAAAGTCTAATTAATGTAACTGATGTTGTTGAGCATAATTTGATGAAGCATAATATGAATTTAGGAGATTCTTCTCAAGTATGCGACCCTGGAAATGTCATGGCAGATATCAATGTTAGATTTGCTACGTTACCCAATCCAATTGCCTTGATTTTAAAGAATTTTCACATCTGTAATGGTACTGAGAATGATTTATTAGTGCAATTTCTTAGGAAATTTGTAGAATTAAAAGACAGTGCTGTGGTGTTTGGACTGTCCGAACGTCAAATATTTAGAATGGTGTTTCCTTGCACTTCAGGTATGCTTCGACAAATCTTAATTAATAACATGTCTGCTGGAAATTCTTTAATTAATTTTCAAATGGAAGTTTTAAATTATTTTATTACCCCGTACACCTTGTCAGACCTTCATCGAAGCTATTTATTCAGAGGACAGAGAATGGATGAAACACTGAACGATTATTTTGTGGATGTTAGGTATTATGCTAAAGTATTTGCTGTTCAGTTGTCGGAGGAGCAAATCGTTGCCTCATTAGTCGAAGGAATTAACCCCATTTATAGATTGTGTTTAACCATGTGTGCTAGGCCTAAGACTTATAAGGAGTTTTATGATCTTGTTCTTACTGCTGAGAAGTTCAAAAAGGCAGATGCTGTTCGCATGGCAAATTCATCGATACCATGTTCTTCTATTCAGGGTACCTTTGGGCAAATTGGTTCTCAGCCTGTTTTTCAGTGGACGAGTGCTGTTCAGTCTGGAGGAAGACAACCTGTTCAGGGTTTTAATAATGCTTTATTTCAGGGAGAGGTATGTCAAGATGTTGTTCCTGTTTCTGGTCCATACAATAATTTTCAGGGGCGTTCCAACCGGAGATATGCTGAGAGTGATTCATATCAAGGTAGGCGGTGCGACTTATGTGGGTCGTATAATCACCTTAGACGTTGGTGTGATGCCAGAATAAATCATAATTCCTGAAGATGTTGTGATGATCTTGTACGTACTGTATTGTATTTTCAAAATTGTGTTGATCTTTGGAAACCACACACACTATGTATGTATGTATGTTCTGTATGAATTGTATGTTTGATGAGCGATGGATGGATTTGTGTGTATTGTGTATAAATGTCTCTATTTGGAATCTTCTGCATTGTGTATAACCAGAGTGACCCATTGTTTTGCGTCAAATTGGTATGTAGGCGAAAGGTTAGAATTTTCTAAATGGCTTTTGACATTTTGTTGGTACGGAGAGGAATTTTATTTTGTGTTACAGTAATAATTTTGAATTTTCAAGATCGTGTATGACCTACATGATGCTTTGGTGCGTGTTTGTAGTAAAGTGACCTTTATTGAATCTTCAAAATTGTATACTGGTTCTGGAGGAAGGTGGTATAATTGTGCGTTAGTGTATTGTGTTGGTATGAATGAGAATCTCTAATTTGTTATTTAATTTGGGGAGGAATTTTGTTATTGTTTCTTGTTTTTAATGGGTCAAGTTATGTTTTATTTTAAAAGTTTTCAATGGTAGCCGAGTATATAAATAGGGTCGTTAAAATATCCTTGTTCAGCTTAAGATCCTAACGTATATGGAGGTATGGAACTCAAATATTAGGTGGCATAAGCTGAATATGTATTTAATGGTAAGTATTTACTAACCATTCCGAAATAGTTTCTCCGAGTAGTGACCTTGTGCACTTATTTTTGCTTGTTGAACTGAGGAAGTAAGTACTTACAGGTGAGTTGTGTGTGTCATGAAGTTAATGTGGTAATGGTCGTTGTTTCGTTGAAGTGAATTTGTTGAAATTCTTATCCGAGACAGCCTAAGGTAATTGTTTATTTAAAGGATATTTGTGGTAATGTGTCACGGTTTTAACGAACTCCTATTTATATCGTGGTGGAACATTTTGGGGATATTTGTGGGTAGTAACTGTTTTCTTGGGTGAATTTAGAGGTTATGCAAAGATGTGTGTGTGAATGTGTTGGGGTTTTCTTAGGTCTCCACGTGTGGTCAGTTGATACTTCTTTTATTGATGCTTTCTTGGTCTTTCCTTTTTTCCTTGGGTTTCGAGTCTGTTAATGGTTTTCTTGGGTAGTTTTTTTTCTTGCTTGTAGCCTAAATGAGTTGAGACAGATGTGTGATAAGGGACTTATGCCAACGTTCTTTTGGGGATATTAGTTTTTTTTTAATACTAAAGAACTCATTTTTCAACTGGGATTTGCTTGCTTCACTGTAACTGTTATGAATTTGGTTTGTCAATTCTACATTTTCTTATATTGCATTGAGTACTCATCAACACTTCTAATTGTTTATTTAAAATATGTGTAAACTTAAATATTTTGTAAAAGGTGTGGATATTCTGAGATAGGTTTTGCATTAGGAAAATTTCTGCCATATTTTGGATATATGTAATGATATTGTTTGTTAATATTGTTTAATGTCAAACGTGTGTGTAAACTATTCCATGAAAACGATACTCGCCTAGTCGAATTTGGTTTCAGCTGCTATCATCGTTGATGCGTCTGCGTAGAAGATTTCGGATGTACTGTGAAGACTATCTGTGGCCAGGATGGTGGAACTGTCATCTGGAAACTAATGCGAACCTGAACTTATCCTCGAACGAAAGATGAATTATGTATACTATGATGTATTATTGTCTGTACAAGTTATCTGATGTATCATGTTATATGTAAGATGCAATTTTCTTGGCATGAAAAGGGATGTACCATTAGCTACGTTGACTTCTGCATGAACTATCTTCGACCTGTGGGTAATCAAACTTGTGGTGGTGGATTTTGAACGAACTTGTGAAGAAGTGTTTATTTCTACCTCCTTATTTAATGCATGCCTAAAACTAAACCAGTTTTGAAGTGATGAATTTGGGTACTGAAGGTTGGTATTTGTTGAAGATTGGTATTGGTGCATGTACATTTTCAGTTGGACAATTTCGTTGGCTTGGTACTTTACCGGCGCCAAGTATGAAGGGAGGGAGTATGTGCCAATTCTATTTGCCACGACTGTAAGACACATGATTTTGACGTTTGCATGCAAATTCTTGGGAGTTGAGATGAGGTAGTGCTCTTTATCTACGCTAGGGTGCAGCAGCGCCTTGGTAAGGCGCTACTACTAAGTTGTGTCCGCCTAGTGGTGAAAACGGTAAGCTTGTCCGCATGTGGTGAGTGTTCTGACTTGCCAAAGAAGATGGTTCCCTTAGTATCGACTGTTAGTAATTGCGCGATGCAATAACGGAGTGTTGGGACATGATCTGTACAAGACGTAACATCATGTAGTCTACAAATATTGAGTAGCTTTCAGCTACTCATTCGGATGTCTTGCTTTGTAAAGTTCGGCGTATCTTGCTCTAACCAAATATGAATCGACATGGAATAGTTTCTCTTCAAATTAATTAATATTTTTATGTAAAATGTGGCAGAAAGATGAGGTAGATTCTCATGTACACCTGGAGTTGTACGACGGTCTGTGCTTCGGTTTGTAACGTATACCTTTGTGGTCTTGTCGACGTGAAAAGATTATGTGTTGCTTCTTTTATATGTTTATATATAGTTGTTGTGGCAACTTTAAAGAAAGCAAACATATATGTCGTAGATGTCTGTAAGAGGCCAAATGTGGTTTATTGGAGTTATGAAGATTTGGTAAAAGGTATTATGTTCCAGAGAGAAGTAAGTGGATTATTATATATTTCTGGGGTGCATGTGTATCTTGCCTAATTGAGGTCCTGGTAAATTATTTAAAGCTTTTATTTTATTAGAGTGGGAGTTCGTATTTGCTGGCATTGCGTTCGTCTTCTGTTTTAGTTATCGGTTGTTGTGTTCTGGATAACCTTGTTATGATTGTCAGCTGTTAGATGACGAAAGAGAATGGTGGCACCATGTTTAAAAGGGATTGACGTATTGAGATCTTGTTCCGAGTTTGTTCAGGTTAAAAGGAATTATCCATGATTTAATATATTTAGTGTCTTATGGCATTACCTATTAATTGACGGTATTAAAATATTATTGAAGATTGTTTTCCGACTTACCTGAAAGTTATACAATTATGCATATACGAAATTTGTTGCTCAGGCCTATTTCTTGATGTTATCGAGTCAGCTGTTAATTATTTAGAGTGAAAGGATATTCGGTCCTAAGAGAAATATTTTGGGAGCCAATACAAAGTAAGTTTCATCCTACGTCAGGTACCACACCTTTTTATTTTATTTTGAACTGCATGTATTTGTTTATTGTATTTGTATTGTAATATTTGGTTTATGAATAGAAGTGTTGTTTTAAAATATGAATCGTGTGTGTCATTTCTGGGTTTGGGATTCTGTAGACAGCTCTCAAGATAGACACCTCGGGTTATGGTTGAAAATGGTCCAGTCGCTTCACTTACCTTCACCTAATAATAACCTGTAGTAAGGGGGTGTGTCAAAAACCATAAGGAAATTGAGGCTATGAAAACCCAAATCAAGGACGAGAAACAGTCTGACCATCTGTTGAAAATGCCAAGTATAAGGGGAGAAGAACCGATACAGATAAACCTAGGAGCAGCTAGAGAAACTGATAGTCAAAGACAGGATGAGGTCAGGACAGTATTTCAATCCAACCCCATAACTGTATTCAAGAATGTAGAGGATAAGCCTTCTAAATTTTCAGGGCGAGATTCTGTGACACCCGTAGAATTCTTGAGAGAAGCAGGTGATTACCTAAAAGATTCCAAAATCCCTAAGGAAAGACAAATCCGATTGATAGGAAAATTTCTGGACGGTCCCGCACTTCTTTGGTTTAGAGCTTTCAGGTCCACTCTCACCAATTTTGAGGAGTTTTCCCGTGGGTTAATAAAAAAGTTTTGGTCCCCGGAAACCCAACAGCAAGTCAGAGCAAAATTATATTCAAAGATATTCTCGACGTCACAACCTACTCGATACTCTACGTACTTTTCTGGACAGCTTTCTAAACTTCAACATTTAGATCCGCCGATGCCAGATAATGAATTAATTACTGCATTAATACGTCAGTTTCCAGCAGAAGTCCAAAGAACTTTGATCGCTGCTGACATTTATAATATGGAGCAATTTGACGAGGTATTGCAGAAACTTGATCACACGAACGCTCAATTCTTCCATCAGAAGGGAGGAAAGAATAGCAACGCTGTATACGCTGTTATGGCCGACAGTTATTCCCAAACACCTCGAGAGATTCGAGAGGGGCGAGAAGAAAAAACGCAGAGGGAAGAGCCCGATAAAAGAGGATGGAATCAGAACAATAACGGATACAGTTACAAGCCTTATGCGAGACCGGATGGTGGATATCGATATAATACTCGATGGAGAAGGCCAAGGGATAATCAAGGAAGGTACCAGGAAAGAAGGTACTATGGTAGAAACAATAACTACAATAACAGAGGGAATGTGAATACTCGTCAGTCCAATGAAGAGTTCAATAAGGAGACGAGGAAGAACTTGGAAGAAAGACACCAAGAAAACTTGCAGTTCTTGGAACAGAAGTCCAATGAACCAGGTCCATCGGGAACACAACAATCCCGGGGGAATGGGAAAGAAAAAAAACTTCGAATTCACAATAGAAGATAGAATTTTAAACACTTTCACTTCCAGGATTATTAAATGGCAAGCAGAGGATGATGACTTAATTCAACATAATGACGAACGGAAAGAAATGGGTACAAGAATTAAAATGCCAATCATATCATGCGAAGTATTCGGTATGCCTGTCGATACTTTAATTGATACTGGGGCTATGCTTTGTCTTGTGAGCGAGAAGCTTTATATTCTGTGGAAACTCAAAGAGAATTTAGAGGAGATTCCAGTATCAGGAATTAAAATCCAAGGAATAATACCCAACAAAATATCTCTGTGTAAAACACAATTATACTTATGTGTTACTATTGGAGGACATAATTTCCGACATGTGTTTGTAGTAATGAAGGACATGGCTTTTGACATGATATTGGGAGCGGATTTCATTCAGAAATATCAAGCAGTGATAGACATGAAGACAGAGACAATCAGATTCAAGAATACCGAAGAGATAAACTTCGAGGGAAACGAAGAGGAAGACATCGAGGGAGATGCTCAATGGTCTCTGATTTTTCATGAAGCTGAAGGAAGAAAAGTCTACACTGAGAAGGAGTCCCCAGAGCTAGGAAAAATTTTGGAAGAGTACCACGATATTTTTGATATTAAACCTGGTGAAATTAAAGATTTTGAATATAGTATTCGTGTAAATGATGATGCACCTTTCCATGCTAAATTGTATCCGGCAGCGGAAAAGCATCGAGAAATGGTAAAAGTGCTTATCAAAGAGATGGAAAGTAACAATGTGATTGAAAAGTACACTACATCTTATGTCAATCCATTAGCAGTAGTGTCTAAGCCAGATGGAAGTCTGAGACTGTGTTTAGACGTGCGAAATTTGAATTCAAGATTGCTGCCAGAGTATGACAGACCACCAATCATTAGGGAACTGTTGAGGAAATTCCAAGGCAAGGTCTGGTTCTCTAACATTGATCTCACTTCGTCCTACCACCACATTAGGCTTAGTGAAGATTCCAAAAAGTTTACAGGATTTATGTTTGACCAGCAGACATATGTATTCCGCCGTCTACCATTTGGGGTCAAAACATCTGGATCTGTTTTGATCAGAGCACTGGAACAAAACTTGAGTCCTGAAGTAAAAGAGATAGCAATTCGTTACATAGATGATATCCTAATTGCATCTGAGACTAAGGAGGAACATTTGTTACGTCTTCAGATGTTATTCGCAGATTTGAGAAAAGCGAACTTTAAAGTAAACCTTCGAAAATGTCAGTTCTTTCGGAAGGAAATAAAATTTTTGGGCCACATTTTGGATGGTGAAGGATACCGTCACAATGAGACAAAAATACAGGTGATTGCAAATTTCCCTAGACCTACTAGAGTGAAGAATGTCCGCAGTTTTCTCGGGACATGCCAATTCTTCGCTGGGCATTGTCCAAGCTTCACCAAGACGGTTGCTCCATTGCAGGAATTATTAAAAAAGGGAAAAAAATGGAAATGGAATGAAGATTGTGAACAATCATTTCAAGATGCCAAGAGGTTATTGGTGAACAGCGTGAAATTGGAGTATCCTGACTTTACCAAGAATTTCATCATAGAATCCGATGCATCCACCGTAGGGATTGGAGTTATTCTTCTTCAAGAAGATGACGATCACAAGAGACGTTACCTGGCGTTCATAAGCAGGAAACTTCGTCCATCAGAAAGGAATTATTACACCACAGAGTTAGAAGCCCTTGCTGTAATCTTCGCGTTGGAGTCGTGGAAGAAAATGTTAATTGGACATTCAGTAATTGTGAGGACTGATCACCATGCATTGGAGTTTATCTTGAGAACAAACTTTGCCAGTGATAGGATAACTAGATGGTCACTTTTTATCCAACAATTCAACCTAGTTATTGAACACACTCCTGGAAAATTGAACGTTGGAGCCGATTTATTGAGTAGAGCAGTGGAGTCTACATCTAAGGTTTTTCAAGTTAACCTGACGCAGGAGGATGAGGATACCTTGAGAAGGTTAAGATTGTTGCATTTATCCCAGAGGAGAGACCAACGTTTTAGAAACATTTTTCGTTTTCTACAGGGAGACATGGATCCAAATGATGATGATTTTGGGGAAACTGAAAGAATTTCAAGAGATTATATGATGTTAGATGGTTTAGTCTACAAGTTTGCAGATCCCGACCATACGAAGCTGAGAGTAGTGATACCTCCGCGAATGCAAAAACCCATTATCTGGATGGCACATCGAATTGCAGGTCATGCTGGAGTAGATAAGACGATCAACTTGATACAAGAAAAATTTTCGTGGGAGCGAATGCGACAAACTGTCAGGAACACTATTCGAGAATGCGACTTATGCCAAAGGAGTAAACATAATTCTAGATTATTGAGAGAATTACCAAGGCCTATTATTCCTTCTAAGCCTTGTGAAATCTTCGCGACTGATCTTTATGGTCCTCTCTCAAAGTCTAAAACAGGTAACCGATATATTCTGGTGACCATGGATGTTTTCAGCAAATACACTATGTTACACCCAATTCAGAAGGCAAACGCAAAATATTGTGCGAAGAGAATTAGAGACAACGTAATTCCGGAAGCAGGCAAACCGGAATTCCTGTTATCCAATCGTGGATCCCAATTTACATCTTTAGAATTTAGAGCCGTCATGAATAATCTTGGGATTAGACAATTGTTTTGTTCTATCAGACATCCTGAAAGCAATCCAGCAGAACGCGTGATGGCTGAAATAGCAAAATTTTGCCGCCTCTATTGTCCAAATGAGCATTGGAAATGGATGGATGTTCTCTCATTAGCATTCGAATCCATCAACTCTACAATTCATGAGAGTACTGAACAGATTCCCATGTTGTTTCATCATGGAATTAAACCAACAAGATTATGGGATCGAATCATCTCTATTCCACCTGAGATTGAACCAAGTCGTCAGATGAGGGAGACTCTAGCTTTAGACAAGTTGAGGAGCCAAGCTGAGAAAAGAGAGCGCAGTGTGAGAGAAAAGCGTTTTCGCAGACCCTTGCGCGTAGGAACTCTTGTTTTAGTGAAAAGACCTACACCCTCTGACGTGCAAAATCGAGTGTACTCGAAGTTTGCAAGCCTTTACGCTGGACCCTATCGTATTGTGGAAGTAAACAACAATGGAAGCTATAAAATCGCCAATACACGAATTGGTAACATCGTGGGAACTTATAATGCAGCGAATTTGAAGATTTATTATTCAAGAACCAGATGATTTAATGTGTAGATAGGAAAAATAAAAATTTTTCAATTTTTATTTTTTTGCTAGGTGTGGGGTGGATGTGCCCAACTCTAGGAATGGGTATTCCAAGATTCAGACACCTAGATATCAAGGGAAAGGCTACAGCCGCTTTTGAAAGTTGAGATATTTGAATATCGCGCTCCACTACTTCTAGAAGGAAATGGAAACTTTGTGCAGCCAAGAGCATGTTAAGTGACGTAGCGAGTAGTAGCAGAGGTCGAGACTATTTGTTGATTAAATAGTTAGCCATGGAGTATAGACTTGAGACTTGGATCAGATTACTGACACGGCCAAATGAAAGAGAATGCACTTAGTCTCAAGTGAATCGGACCAGAGACACAGGAGGTATGAGGATTTCCAGATTTCAGCGTGATCAAGCATGGACCCGACCGTTTTGAATAAAAGCCGACCGGCCCAAGCATCATCAGATCACTTCGAACCAAGCTCTTGCATGACAAGGTGCTGCTGCTACGTTGAGCCAAGGCACATGGTTGCCGGATCTACGCCGAAGATATCTTTAAATTGTGATAGTTACAAAAGTACTACGATACGTGTGGAACATAGTAAGTTTCCGGCAGAGGGAATCACTAAGGTGATTGTTATTTTTCTACGGACACTGGTGAAATACTTTATTTCTATATGGACATATGCTAGACTTTGTCTAGAAAGTACTTCGTCACAGTCCAGTAATAATAATTCTATACTTGGATATTTTAATCCAATTAGTCAGTTTCATATATTGTAACTTGATAACCACTCCGATCTTTCAGTATATTGAAGGCCAGTCTATCACGGTGTTGTTCATTAGCCGACAAAGGGAAACTATAAGTTGCTTCGCGCATGATAGATGGTGATAAACCATGCCCAGGGAACGATCTTCAGAACAGCCGTTGATTGATTTAGACTGTCAGTGTTTTCTTGTACTGAAAAGATTACCGTGAGTTATGTTACAACTGACGTATTAGAGAATAGATCATTTGGATCTGACCCCAGTTAAGCAAACTGTTATGGCTTTAACAGAAGTAAATATTAAAATGGATCAACAGTTACTTCCAACTTCAAGAGATATTTCCACTATGTCTTGTTAGATAGATTGTGGGTATATAATGGCGGCCGATACAAGGATTAGACGTGCGTGTCCAATAGGGCATGTATCTGGATAAATCTGGTACAGACCAGGTTCACTACGCTTCAAGACCAACGAGAAATGTAAGCCACATTTGATTTTATATTATGCCTAGCTAATTGGAACAAACTCATTTTCTGCAGATGACCAACACATTTATTTTTCTTCGTATTTAAATCTTGCAATGATTTACGCAAGACACATTAGGGTTATTCTGGGTATTTTCAGCACTCAGAACGGTTTAGGATCGATGACCGAGCATAACGAGCATTTATTTGAATGTTTCATATTTTTCTGATAATCACGGTAATCAGCCGAGGTAACTGTAAAAGTTAATAATTATATTTTGTTGAGAAATGGAGATTTTATCCATATTCGAAGAATCGAACATGTGGATTCTCACATAATGAAATAATAATTAAATATATTTAAAATAATATAACTAATAATAATAATCCACTAATAATAATAATAATGATTTTCATAACTTTTCTAAATAATTCTTGGATCTTATATTTTCTAATAATCACATTCATTGAGAGAGAGATTATGAAGTAGTTTAATCATTTCTAGTTTGGAACAGGTGATTTTCCGAAGGATAGTGGTTAGCGCAAGCCCGCATTCAACCAACATGACAGTTCTGGTTGAACCCGGATTTGTCATGATAGTATTTTATTCTTCTTCAGAGGAAGACCTTTGCCGTTGTTGTTGGAATATTGTGTTCTTATAAAAATAATAAAATGGGCCACTGCCAATTATAAATAATTCTATAATCACGAATAATTTGAAGGATGTTTTTCAATCCTAGTGTCATGAAATAAATGAATTTATTATGAAGCTACAATTCTTATTTCCGCATTCTGTTCAAGAATTGCAAGTTGTGAAAATTATTAAAATGACCACAAATATAAATATTTTTCTTAATAATGATTCCAAGTGGAAAATCGAATAGTTGAATGGTCCAACAATTTATTGATCAGGTTGATGATACAGAAATCATATATTTTGTTAGGAGCTTGAAGTTCATAATCGAGTCACTTCTCGAAACGTTTAAGGTCGGAAGAACAATTAATTTTGTTGTGCTTCGCACAGTTCTTCGATGCTATGCTCAAGGATCAGATACTTTTCAGATGTTGTTATTAATATGTGTACATAATTTGTGTTGATTCAGAGATGATAATATTTTTTGAAAATATTATTTTGAAACTGAAAAAATAAGTGAAAGTTAAAAATTCTATGAACAATTATTCTACGAGTGTTAATATTATGTGAACTGCAATATTTCCAGTAAAGACAATTAAATTTGAACTGGATTTAATCATAAATAATTATTATAATTTTGGAACACAGCCTACAGGACTGATAATCAGACTTGTGTCTCCAAAGATAATTGTCCAATGTGTTGGAAAATTTCTGTAAATTTTGTAAATTGTAATGTGGGTCGCCACACATGAATGATGCTGCCTTGAGCATTTTATTTTGCAGTCAGTTTTAAATTCAGAATAAAATGAGATAATTTTACATGATGTGTTATGCCAGTTGAATCTCTTTCTATCCTTATTGTTGCATTGAGCCAAAAATCAGTAAAGCATTTTTTTCATTTGATGTCGTTTTTGCGATTAGCTTTAACCCATCTGGCGCCCCGGGATATTTTGAATCTCGTGCTGGCTGATTCTTGGTAAAATGCATATGTGGTCGTGCGGACTCCGGTCTAAACGGGCACAGTATATTTACTCCGAGGTCATGTATTGTGACCATTTAGATGAGGGCCACTGATTGTTTTTCTTAGAGGAACCACCTGTTTGAAGATCGCGCGAAGCTGAGGTATTTCGTTTCATCAAGTTTACACTAGATGGAGAGAGCTTCGATATGAGAGATCTCATATGGTATATTTACGAGTTTCTATGTGAAGAGGTTGAACCACCAAAACATCGGGGGAACATGCAGTACTCATTACTGGGAAAAATACCGAAGAGATCAAGAGAATCCGTCGTTTGGATCAGAAAATATTGGCGTTGAAGAAACCAAGGCGCAATGTTAATGTTTCGCATCGGAGTGGCTGACGGAAGTAGGCCGCACGCAACAGGTGAGGCGGTGAGGCTGTGCTGTATGTCTACTAACACCGCGCGCTCAAGGTCTACGTGCTTGGCAGATATTTGTGTTTGAAGATACCAGTCTAAAAAGAGTTGGAAGGCAATCAACGTATATGATGTGGGCCTTAAAATCCATATATCATAAATAGGCTAGATGGGCAAGCCATTGCTTTGGTGTGTGCAAAGTGTTGGGGAATTCCTTACTCATCTAGGGAATCTAGCCTAGAAACTTGAAATGGTACTAGCATGCTACGTAAACCACTCTTAAGATTGTCAGTGTATCGTTTCAAACATCAAGGCCATAAGCAAATACAGTACGCGGGGATCGAAAAAACAGTATTGGTTGAAAAATGATTTCGGACCCGGTGATGATATTCTAGAACGGGAAGTGAACCAGTCGAGTTAGGAAGTTTTCTGTGGCACAAAGCTGCAAGTGTTAGTTTGGGACTCGAATATTTATAACATTATGTTGCCGGACATGCATCATAGTGGTTTGAAAATGGTAGATCGGACCGTCTCCATGAAGTATTGAAAGAGCTGGAGGTAAGATGTCATGGGATTTTTGGGAACACCTTCCGGAATAAAGGAGTATAGGCGAGTAGGGACTCGGAACATCTGTTCACTGGAAAGAACGTGTGCCAGCCGGCCTACATGGAATCTACGTCGGAAGGACTCTTCATACAAGATCATCACGATGTAAGCCAACTTTATTATTAAGTACCTAGTGTATTGCATTCTCAATTTAGACTATACTGTCTGCTAAGCAGGTTTATGCTTATGGATTTTAGGTAGATTTCATTAGAAAGCTAACTATTGCAATGGGTCCCATGTTTCGACTTCCGGAAAATTTCGACATATCTTCGCGTTTCACATCCCCCAGACCCCAAAACCACCGTCAGTTCAAAAGTTTATAAATAATTTATGTATGTATATACATATATATGTATATATGTATATCAGTTTCTTGTGGACACGATAACTGCCGTAATTTTGCACCAATCACTTTGAATTTTTTACATAATATGTATCCCTATAAAATCTCGGTCGAGTTCGTTAATGGGCAAAATCGGTCGAAGGGGGTGAAAATGGAGGGCTTTTTTCGAAAAATTGAAATTTCGCTATAACTCTCTCAATACGTGAAATGTCGAATCCATTCAAAGTTCATAATATGTGTCGGATAAGTGCCAACAATTTATGTCAAATAAGTTTTTTGATAGCACCAACCTTTGACCAAAGGGGTGGAAAAAAGTGAGTTTTTCGGGAAACATTAATCATATCCCTCTTAATAGGCACAATATCAAAACCGTACAAAATGGACAATATTCCCCTAATAATTACCTAAAACTTTTGTCTGAAAGAATTTTTGATATGACCCACCATTACGGCAAGGGATGAGAAAAATGATTTCGGAATTATAAGAAAATGCCAAGAGCTATCAGAGGTTGCCATGGCAACACTACTAAATTGATGAGGGATGAGCCGTTGCCATGACAACGCACTTGCACGAGATCAGATTCAGTATTTCCATCTGACTAAGCCGGCCCCGTGGTGTTGGGGTAGCGCGCCTGCCTCTCACCCGGAATCCCCAGGTTCGATCCCCGGCTCCGTCAGGGATTTTAAAACTGACGTGAGGGTTGGAACGGGGTGCACTCAGCCTCGTGAGGACAATTGAGTAGCTGTCTGACAGTGAGACAGCACCCCGATCACGAATACCAACATTGACGGCCGAGGGGACCCGACGCGCTGATCACGCGTCACCCCAATATCTGCAGGCCAAATGGCTGGGCAGCGGTCGCTTGGTCGGCCTTAGCCCGTCATGGGCTGGATGGTGCCAGGGGTTGACTTTGACATCTGACTAAGTGGGAAGCGGCTTCGGTGACGTAACTGGTAGCATGCAGAATGTCTATGCCCAAGGTCGCGGTTTCAAAGCCGGCCGAAGTCGTCGGATTTTCTAAGAGCGCTAAAATCCCTCAGTATGCTTTCCAACGTAAGTTCCAACGTAAGTTGCGAGTTGCTGGTTGGGGTGGCATCTAGTAGCCAAGTTCACAGCTAGGTGTCATTGACGGTAGTACCTGGTAGCAACATTAGGAACTACTGCTTGAAATTGACCGTCTGCAGTCCTTACCTGAATTACAGACTAATACATCCATTACAATTCACACCGTTTATCAGACAGATTCTACACTCACCCTAAGTACACGGGGTTAGGTGACCGCGTTGTCGCAGCCCCTAAACTGAGGAACCAACCAGAGGTAGATTTCATTAGAAAGCTAACTATTGCAATGGGTAGGCTACCATGTTTCGACTTCCGGAGAATTTCGACATATCTTCGCGTTTCACATCCCCCAGACCCCAAAACCACCGTCAGTTCAAAAGTATATATATATATATCAGTTTCTTGTGGACACGATAACTGCCGTAATTTTGCACCAATCACTTTCAATTTTTTACCGGATATGTATACCTATAAAATCTCGGTCGAGTTCGTTACTGGGCTAAATCGGTCGAAGGGGGTGAAAATGGGGGGCTTTTTTTTTTGAAAAAGTGATATATTGCTATAACTCTCTTAATATGTGAAATATCGAATCCGCTCAAAGTTCATACTATGTGTCGGATAAAGCCCAAAAATTTATGGTTGAAGAGTTTTTTTATATCACCAACCATTGACCAAAGGGGTGGGAAAAAGTGGGTTTTTCGGGAAACATTAATCATATCTCTCTTAATAGGCACAATCTCAAAACCGTACAAAATGGACAATATTCCCCTAATAATTACCTAAAATTTTGTCTGAAACAATTTTTGATATGACCCACCATTATGCCAAGGGATGAGAAAAATGATTTCGGAATTATAAGAAAATGCCAAGAGCTATCAGTGGTTGCCATGGCAACACTACTAAATTGATGAGGGATGAGCCATCAGACGTTGCCAAGATAACGCACTTGCACGAGATCATATTCAGAATTCCATCTGACTAAGTGTGAAGCGGCTTCGGCGACGTAACTGGTAGCAAGCATGCTGAATGTCCATGCCCAAGGTCGCGAGTTCAAAGCCGGCCGAAGTCGTCGGATTTTCTAAGAGCGCTAAAAATCCCTCAGTATGCTTTCCTTTGGAGGGGAAGTTCCAACGTTCGTTGCGAGTTGCTGGCTGCGGTGGCATCTAGTAGCCAAGTTCACAGGTAGGTGTCGTTGACATTAGTACCTGGTAGCAACATTAGGAACTACTGTTTGAAATTGACCGTCTGCAGTCCTTACCTGAAATACAGACTAATACAGCCATCCCTAAGTTCACGGGGTTACATGACCGCGTTATCGCAGCCCCTAAACTGAGGAACCAACCAAAATCTCTGCGGGAGATATAATTTTGCGTGAAGAAGTAACAGACCGTTACATAGTTACACATCAGTGTCGAAACCTTGCATAAGGACAGTGTGACCACAAGTATAAAAATGGACCCCAAATGACAAGAAGGTTACCGTTCCCATAAGACAACAAAATGTTTAAATTAAGCATAAAATGACGAAAAACAAAGTTAATTAAGCTCCAATTATAAAATACCTTCTCGCAATAAATGAGGTCTGATCCTTCTACGAAAACCTGCATATTCTGCCTATTTTCGCCTATCCCCAAGTTTGTCCGGTGAAATCTACCTCCGCCTTCCGGCGTGCCGAGAGGACTTTTTTATTTCAAGACGTTATAGCACATTTGAAGATTTATCAGCCAATGTATTTCGAATGGATCTCTTTGATGGAAATCTAGTGCGTTAGGGTGTCAACCTGGTAAGCTTCGATATAGCAGTAGACTATTGTGTGGAAGATATTTTACACCATTCCACGCCTAAACCTTATGTTAGGGAACTTGGAAATAATATTTGGATTTGTTCAAAATTAAATGGTTTATAATTAAATTAATTTGTTTATAATATTTTCTCGACTTTGTTAGTAGTTTCTCTTTTGAATATGTGGATAGATGAGGAATGTGGATAGCCACATTAAGTTTAAATATTATTCATTGGGAATAATAGTTCGAAATTTTCTGTGAATTTATAAAATTTTATATTTGAAATTAAAATAAATGTAAAATATTTTCTCGTTGTAAATGAAGTTGAGATATGATACCGGAAGGCTGTATGACTGATAGTCAAGCCATAATGATAATAATAATATGTAAATGATTATATTGTTTGGAACATTTTCCAATAATAATAATAATAATATTAATAATTCCTGGTAAAAATAGCGGTTAATTATTGGAGGAATAATGGATCGTAGTTGATAATATGGGAGTTGATTTTGAATGGAGGGACATGCCGAAAGCGTGATCTTTGATATTGGGAGCGGAAGGTCATTCATGTACGAATTTTGTATAAAATGAGGAACTATGTATTGGAATTATGCGACAGTTTAACCGAAGTGTGTTGGGGCAGACATTAAAAGTTTATTACACCTATGCGAAAGGCCGAGATATTTAAATGTTGCGAGGGAGAGCATGATCCCATGTGTCTGTTGCTTAGAAGCCATTGAACCCAGCCTGCGTAGCTGAGGGGTCATTATAGTAATAAGATTATAATGGTCAAATGTTAAGTGAAAATAAAATATGAATTAATAATGGATGTTTATAAAGTTGAGTTTTGAGGGTCAAATAATTGCTCCATGCTCAAAAATGATGACAATGTAGTCGCTCATATGGGAAACTAGTGGCCGATCGTTTGTGAAATTCTACATTCCTAGACTGTTGTATAGTCGCCCACATGGTGTAGTCGTTTATATATGAATAAGTTGATGTCTCGTCCTAGTTTTTGCTGAAGGCCTTACAGTGTCCTATTTAACGTATTGACAGCATTAGAGGCATTTTTTCTAGAGATTGGTTGATGTATTAAAAATTTTAAGCTGATAGCTGTTTGAATTTGTGGATCCATTAATCTTCATAAAATACCAGTGTGGATTACTCTAAATAATATTTTTACAATGAATTAAATTGAAAGGATTAACATAAATAAATTGAATTACATGCATATTACCAAAGAAGTTAAATCGAAGCAATTAAATCAGAGGATTTAAATTATATGTGAATTGGTGAATAAAATTTATTTTTGGTGACATCGAGGAAAAATGTCGGAAGTTCAGTCAATTTTTTAAATTTGATAAATGCCGTCATGGGGTTTATGATTTTGATTTCACAACATTTTGGGAATGTGACTTCCCTGAAATAAGTTTAAGACGTGTGAAATTCCCCGCAGAGGTTGAAACAATTCTGGAAGATTTGATTCAAGTGATACTTTTGTAAATATTAAAATCATGGTGTCAGGATGGACTGATATTTTCCTGCACATCAGTGATAATTGTACAGTTTGAATAATTAACTGAAGCAGATGCTGAAATGGACTAATGATTTTCTCAGACATCAAGTTAATATTTTGATAATAGTGCATTTACTTTTGGTTAGAGGTTGGAAATACTTTATTTTATGCGTTCTAAAAATGTGTATGTAGATGAGGGACCCAAGGGGGAGCGTAGGATGTCTTTATTTTCAGGTCTGGAATTTTTTATTTCTCCCTTGGGGATCATTGTATTCTAATAGGACCAGCAGACCGTTAAATTAAACTGAGGTATTTTAAGAAATTGGTGTTATTCACAAATTATTTGCACTGCCTTTCATCCTTTATAAAGTGTGATTTTCGATATCGGTTCGGCTGATTTTTGATTAAAAATTTTGTTTTGCTATACTCAGTTTGACCCCGAGATTGTTTTTCAAGTCTTAGGCTCGTCGGATGTTGAAATTCATACTTGTGTGCACGTGAGACTTCGATCAAACGGTCACATAGAGAAGAGGTAATATGGCGCAAGCAACATGGGGCTTTCGAGTTTTGTAGTTTGGTGGTTGTTCGATTTCAATTTTCATTCTTGATTTGGATTTTGAATTTGGATCAGGATCGGAAGTTGGAGTTGATGATAGGATGCAATAATGGGTGAATACACAATTTCATAGTTTTGTCTTTGAAGTTGTTGATTTTGTTGTTGTTTATTTTGAGTAAATGTAAATTTAAAGCTTAATATTTTGATTAGGGTAAATCTCAGTTTAAGGTTGAAATTGCAGAATCAGTACACTAGTGATTTAGATGTATGTTCCTGGACGTCGAATGGCATCTTACCCCATTCGAATTATTTGTGTTGTGATGGAGGACTCGAAGAGGATGTTGGAGGACTTGGGAAGGAAAATGGCAGAGAATTCTGTTTCTCTTAAAACTGAAATTTCTAATCAAATGAAAGAGAATTCTGTTTCTCTTAAAACTGAAATTTCTAATTAAATGAAAGAGAATTCTGTTTCTCTTAAAACTGAAATTTCTAATCAAATGAAAGAGAATTCTGCTTCTCTTAAAATTGAAATTTCTAATCAAATGGACGAGAATTCTGCTTCTCTTAAAATTGAAATTTCTAATCAAATTAAAAAGAATTATGATTCTCTCAAAACTGAAATGTCAAATAAAATCACAGAAAATTCGAGTTGGCTTAAGTCCGATATGTCTAAGAAAAGAGGGTCGTTAGAGGAAAGAATGGTGCAGAATATCGAAGCATTAGAGTCTAGAATGTCACTATCGATAGATGCTAAGATAGAAGATAGAGTCGTTGGTCTTGAAACGAAGATTAAGGATAATGCTAGGAAAACGCATGCAAATATTCTGAGTTTGGAAGCACGGATAGTTGAAAACGGAAAGAATATAAAAGACAATTTGTTTACGAACTATGGGCATATGAGAGAAAGTCTTCAGGATAGTCGGAAGTTAATGAAGGAAGATTTAGAAACTCATAAAAACGAGATGCAGAAGGCAGTGCGATCACTTGAGGATAAATTAGAGACTAATGCTAGGAAGACCGCAGATGATCTTGCAACACTTGAAATAAATGTTTTGAAGGAATCCAATACAAATGCTGCGCAAGTCATTGAAAGAGTTAAGAAGGATTTTCATGACATCCTCGTGGGTGAGTTAAAAGAAGGGGTGGTTAAGGATTTGCAGGAGAGCGTGAAGGAAACTGTAGTTAAAGAAATTAAGGAACAATTAATACAGGACACTCATCAGGAAGTTCAGGATGTGAGGACTGCCTTTTCATCAGAAATCAAAGTGATTACTGGGGATATCAAATCAGTACAAGATTATATCAATAAATTACAGAGTCAATTAACTAATTCCAATAAACATCATGAAACGCTGATGGAAGAATTAAGGGAAAATGGTAAAGAAGGGACTGAAAGTGTTAGTAGGAGTGAAGTAGAGAACAGGAAGAAGGTCGTTGAAGATTTAGGACAAGAATGTAAGAAATATAAGTCAATAACAGAGAAAAGGTCAGTTGAGGTGATAGACGATACAATGAGAATTCAGGACAAATCGCCGGAGATAGGAAAAACGGAGGAAGTTTCTAATGTTTGTACTTCTACACCTATCACTGTTATAAAGGAAGAGAAAATAGAATCGAACAGAAGAAGAAGAAGAGAAGATAGGGCCTTAGAAAACTAGCGGAAACACAACAACACGAAAAAGTTGACACATTTCGCTTGTTCGATTATAAGCTGAGATAAGATAAATAACGCCGAGGGAAAGAAAGAAAGAAAGAAAGAAAGAAAGAAAGAAAGAAAGAAAGAAAGAAAGTAGAATGCCGATTGTCGACAAAAACAATCAGAAGGATAGAGTATCACTGATATATTTCCAGAATTGTAAAAGAGTTATCATTCAAGAGCTAGAGTATGAAGTCAGAAAAACAATGATTGGAAGGAAAAATAAAAATGTGTTCATTTTTAACATTTTTATTTTTATCTGCGTGAGGGGTAGATGAGACCATTTCGATGAGGGCCACTGATTGTTTTTCTTAGAGGAACCACCTGTTTGAAGAACGCGCGGAGCTGAGGTATTTCGTTTCATCAAGTTTACACTAGATGGAGAGAGCTTCGATATGAGAGATCTCATATGGTATATTTACGAGTTTCTATGTGAAGAGGTTGAACCACCAAAACATCGGGGGAACATGCAGTACTCATTACTAAGAAAATACCGAAGAGATCAAGAGAACCCGTCGTTTGGATCAGAAAATATTGGAGTTGAAGAAGCCAAGGCGCAAGTTTTATGTTTCGCTTCGGAGTGGCTGACGGAAGTAGGCCGCACGCAACAGGTGAGGGGGTGAGGCTGTGCTCTATGTCTACTAACACCGCGCGCTCAAGGTCTACGTGCTTGGCAGATATTTGTGTTTGAAGATACCAGTCTAAAAAGAGTTGGAAGGCAATCAACGTATATGATGTGGGCCTTAAAATCCATATATCATAAATAGGCTAGTTGGGCAAGCCATTGCTTTGGTGTGTGCAAAGTGTTGGGGAATTCCTTACTCATCTAGGGAATCTAGCCTAGAAACTAGAAAAGGTACTAGCCTGCTACATAAACTACTCTTAAGATTGTCAGTGTATCGTTTCAAACATCAAGGCCATAAGCAAACACAGTACGCGAGGATCGAAAAAACAGTATTGGTTGAAAAATGATTTCGGACCCGGTGTTGATATTCTAGAACGGGAAGTGAACCAGTCGAGTTAGGAAGTTTTCTGTGGCACAAAGCTGCAAGTGTTAGTTTGGGACTCGAATATTTATAACATTATGTTGCCAGACATGCATCATAGTGGTTTGAAAATGGTAGATCGGACCGTCTCCATGAAGTATTAAAAGAGCTGGAGGTAAGATGTCATGGGATTTTTGGGAACATCTTCCGGAATAAAGGAGTATAGGCGAGTAGGGACTCGGAACATCTGTTCACTGGAAAGAACGTGTGCCGGCCGGCCTACATGGAATCTACGTCAGAAGGACTTTTCATACAAGATCTTCACGATGTAAGCCAACTTTATTATTAAGTAGCTAGTGTATTGCATTCTCAATTTAGACTATACTGTCTGCTAAGTAGGTTTATGCTTATGGATTTTTATTTCAAGACGTTATAGCACATTTGAAGGTTTATCAGCCAATTTATTTCGAATGGATCTCTTTGATGGAAATCCAGTGCGTTTGGGTGTCAACCTGATAAGCTTCGATATAGCAGTAGACTATTGTGTGGAAGATATTTTACACCATTCCACGCCTAAACCTTATGTTAGGGAACTTTGAAATAATATTTGGATTTGTTCAAAATTAAATGGTTTATAATTAAATTAATTTGTTTATAATATTTTCTCGACTTTGTAAATAGTTTCTCTTGTGAATAAGTGGATAGATAAGGAATGTGTATAGCCACATTACGTTTAAATATTATTCATTGGGAATAATAGTTCGAATTTTTTTGTGAATTTATAAAATTTTATATTTGAATTTAAAATAAATGTAAAATATGTTCTCGTTGTAAATGAAGTTGAGATATGATACCGGAAGGCTGTATGACTGATAGTCAAGCCATAATGATAATAATAATATGTAAATGATTATATTGTTTGGAACATTTTCCAATAATAATAATAATTCCTGGTAAAATAGCGGTTAATAATTCGAGGAATAATGGATCGTAGTTGATAATATGGGAGTTGATTTTGAATGGAGGGACATACCGAAAGCGTGATCTTTGATATTGGGAGCGGAAAGTCATTCATGTACGAATTTTGTATAAAATGAGGAACTATGTATTGGAATTATGCGACAGTTTAACCGAAGTGTGTTGGGGCAGACATTAAAAGTTTATTACACCTATGCGAAAGGCCGATATATTTAAATGTTGTGAGGGAGAGCATGATCCCATGTGTTGGTTGCTTAGAAGCCATTGAACCCAGCCTTCGTAGCTGAGGGGTCATTATAATAATAAGATTATAATGGTCAAATGTTAAGTGAAAATAAAATATGAATTAATAATGGATGTTTATAAAGTTGAGTTTTGAGGGTCAAATAATTGCTCCATGCTCAAATATGATTAAAAATGAGGACAATGTAGTCGCTCATATGGGAAACTAGTGGCCGATCGTTTGTGAAATTCTACATTCCTAGACTGTTGTATAGTCGCCCACATGGTGTAATCGTTTATATATGAATAAGTTGATGTCTCGTCCTAGTTTTAGCTGAAGGCCATACAGTGTCCTATTTAACGTATTGACAGCATTAGAGGCATTTTATCTAGAGATTGGTTGATGTATTAAAAATTTTAAGCTGATAGCTGATTGAATTTGTGGATCAATTAATCTTCATAAAATACCAGTGTGGATTACTCTAAATAATATTTTTTTACAATGAATTAAATTGAAAGGATTAACATAAATAAATTGAATTACATGCATATTATCAAAGAAGTTAAATCGAATCGATTAAATCAGAGGATTTAAATTATATGTGAATTGGTGAATAAAATTTATTTTTGGTGACATCGTGGAAAAATGTCGGAAGTTCAGTCAATGTTTAAATTTGATAAATGCCATAATGGGGTTTATGATTTTTATTTCACAACATTTTGGGAATGTGACTTCCCTGAAATAAGTTTAAGACGTGTGAAATTCCCCGCAGAGGTTGAAACAATTCTGGAAGATTTGATTCAAGTGATACTTTTGTAAATATTAAAATCATGGTGTCAGGATGGACTGATATTTTCCTGCACATCAGTGATAATTGTACAGTTTAAATAATTAATTGAAGCAGATGCTGAGATGGACTAATGATTTTCTCAGACATCAAGTTAATATTTTGAAAATAGTGAATTTACTTTTGGTTAGAGGCTGGAAATACTTTATTTTATTCGTTCTAAAAATGTGTATGTAGATAAGGGACCCAAGGGGGAGCGTAGGATGTCTTTATTTTCAGGTCTGGAATTTTTGATTTCTCCCTTGGGGATCATTGTATTCTAATAGGACCAGCAGACAGTTAAATTAAACTGAATTATTTTAAGAAATTGGTGTTATTCACAAATTATTTGCACTGCCTTCCATCCTTTATGGAGTGTGAATTTCGATATCCGTCCGGCTAATTTTTGATTAAAAATTTTGTTCTGCTATACTCAGTTTGACCCCGAGATTGTTTTTCGAGTCTTAGGCTCGTCGGATGTTGAAATTCATACTCGTGTGCACGTGGGACTTCGGTCAAACGGTCACATAGAGGAGAGGTAATATGGCGCAAGCAACATGGGCTTTCGAGTTTTGTAGTTTGGTGGTTGTTCGATTTCGATTTTCATTCTTGATTTGGATTTTGAATTTGGATCAGGATCGGAAGTTGGAGTTGATGATAGGATGCAATAATGGGTGAATACACAATTTCATAGTTTTGTCTTTGAAGTTGTTGATTTTGTTGTTGTTTATTTTGAGTAAATGTAAATTTAAAGCTTAATATTTTGATTAGGGTAAATCTCAGTTTAAGGTTGAAATTGCAGAATCAGTACACTAGTGATTTAGATGTATGTTCCTGGACGTCGAATGGCATCTTACCCCATTCGAATTATTTGTGTTGTGATGGAGGACTCGAAGAGGATGTTGGAGGACTTGGGAAGGAAAATGGCAGAGAATTCTGTTTCTCTTAAAACTGAAATTTCTAATCAAATGAAAGAGAATTCTGTTTCTCTTAAAACTGAAATTTCTAATTAAATGAAAGAGAATTCTGTTTCTCTTAAAACTGAAATTTCTAATCAAATGAAAGAGAATTCTGCTTCTCTTAAAATTGAAATTTATAATCAAATGGACGAGAATTCGTCTTCTCTTAAAATTGAAATTTCTAATCAAATTAAAAAGAATTATGATTCTCTCAAAACTGAAATGTCAAATAAAATCACAGAAAATTCGAGTTGGCTTAAGTCCGATATGTCTAAGAAAATAGGGTCGTTAGAGGAAAGAATGGTGCAGAATATCGAAGCATTAGAGTCTAGAATGTCACTATCGATAGATGCTAAGATAGAAGATAGAGTCGTTGGTCTTGAAACGAAGATTAAGGATAATGCTAGGAAAACGCATGCAAATTTTCTGAGTTTGGAAGCACGGATAGTTGAAAACGGAAAGAATATAAAAGACAATTTGTTTACGAACTATGGGCATATGAGAGAAAGTCTTCAGGATAGTCGGAAGTTAATGAAGGATGATTTAGAAACACATAAAAACGAGATGCGGAAGGCTGTGCGATCACTTGAGGATAAATTAGAGACTAATGCTAGGAAGACCGCAGATGATCTTGCAACACTTGAAATAAATGTTTGGAAGGAATCCAATACAAATGCTGCGCAAGTCATTGAAAGAGTTAAGAGGGATTTTCATGACATCCTCGTGGGTGAGTTAAAAGAAGGGGTGGTTAAGGATTTGCAGGATAGCGTGAAGGAAACTGTAGTTAAAGAAATTAAGGAACAATTAACACAGGACACTCATCAGGAAGTTCAGGATGTGAGGACTGCCTTTTCATCAGAAATCAAAGTGATTACTGGGGATATCAAATCAGTACAAGATTATATCAATAAATTACAGAGTCAATTAACTAATTCCAATAAACATCATGAAACGCTGATGGAAGAATTAAGGGAAAATGGTAAGGAAGGGATTGAAAGTGCTAGTAAGAGTGATGTAGAGAACAGGAAGAAGGTCGTTGAAGATTTAGGACAAGAATGTAAGAAATATAAGTCAATAACAGAGAAAAGGTCAGTTGAGGTGATAGACGATACAATGAGAATTCAGGACAAATCGCCGGAGATAGGAAAAACGGAGGAAGTTTCTAATGTTTATACATCTACACCTATCACTGTTATAAAGGAAGAGAAAATAGAGTCGAACAGAAGAAGAAGAGAAGATAGGGCCTTAGAAAACTGGCGGAAACACAACAACACGAAGAAGTTGACACATTTCGCTTGTTCGATTATAAGCTGAGATAAGATAAATAACGCCGAGGGAAAGAAAGAAAGAAAGAAAGAAAGAAAGAAAGAAAGTAGAATGCCGATTGTCGAGAAAAACAATCAGAAGGATAGAGTATCACTGACATATTTCCAGAATTGTAAAAGAGTTATCATTCAAGAGCTAGAGTATGAAGTCAGAAAAACAATGATTGGAAGGAAAAATAAAAATGTGTTCATTTTTAACATTTTTATTTTTATCTGCGTGAAGGGTAGATGAAACCATTTAGATGAGGGCCACTGATTGTTTTTCTTAGAGGAACCACCTGTTTGAAGAACGCGCGGAGCTGAGGTATTTCGTTTCATCAAGTTTACACTAGATGAAGAGAGCTTCGATATGAGAGATCTCATATGGTATATTTACGAGTTTCTATGGGAAGAGGTTGAACCACCAAAACATCGGGGGAACATGCAATACTCATTACTAGGAAAAATATCGAAGAGATCAAGAGAACCCGTCGTTTGGATCAGAAAATATTGGAGTTGAAGAAGCCAAGGCGCAAGGTTTATGTTTCGCGTCGGAGTGGCTGACGGAAGTAGGCCGCACGCAACAGGTGAGGCGGTGAGGCTGTGCTGTATGTCTACTAACACTGCGCGCTCAAGGTCTACGTGCTTGGCAGATATTTGTGTTTGAAGATACCAGTCTAAAAAAGAGCTGGAAGGCAATCAACGTATATGATGTGGGCCTTAAAATCCATATATCATAAATAGGCTAGATGGGCAAGCCATTGCTTTGGTGTGTGCAAAGTGTTGGGGAATTCCTTATTCATCTAGGGAATCTAGCCTAGAAACTAGAAATGGTACTAGCATGCTACATAAACTACTCTTAAGATTGTCAGTGTATCGTTTCAAACATCAAGGCCATAAGCAAATACAGTACGCGAGGATCGAAAAAACAGTATTGGTTGAAAAATGATTTCGGACCCGGTGTTGATATTCTAGAACGGGAAGTGAACCAGTCGAGTTAGGAAGTTTTCTGTGGCACAAAGCTGCAAGTTTTAGTTTGGGACTCGAATATTTATAACATTATGTTGCCAGACATGCATCATAGTGGTTTGAAAATGGTAGATCGGACCGTCTCCATGAAGTATTAAAAGAGCTGGAGGTAAGATGTCATGGGATTTTTGGGAACATCTTACGGAATAAAGGAGTATAGGCGAGTAGGGACTCGGAACATCTGTTCACTGGAAAGAACGTGTGCCATCCGGCCTACATGGAATCTACGTCAGAAGGACTCTTCATAAAAGATCTTCACGATGTAAGCCAACTTTATTATTAAGTAGCTAGTGTATTGCATTCACAATTTAGACTATACTGTCTGCTAAGTAGGTTTATGCTTATGGATTTTTATTTCAAGACGTTATAGCACATTTGAAGATTTATCAGCCAATTTATTTCGAATGGATCTCTTTGATGGAAATCTAGTGCGTTTGGGTGTCAACCTGATAAGCTTCGATATAGCAGTAGACTATTGTGTGGAAGATATTTTACACCATTCCACGCCTAAACCTTATGTTAGGGAACTTTGAAATAATATTTGGATTTGTTCAAAATTAAATGGTTTATAATTAAATTAATTTGTTTATAATATTTTCTCGACTTTGTTAGCAGTTTCTCTTTTGAATATGTGGATAGATGAGGAATGTGGATAGCCACATTACGTTTAAATATTATTCATTGGGAATAATAGTTCGAAATTTTCTGTGAATTTATAAAATTTTATATTTGAATTTAAAATAAGTGTAAAATATTTTCTCGTTGTAAATGAAGTTGGGATATGATATCGGAAGGCTGTATGACTGATAGTCAAGCCATAATGATAATAATAATATGTAAATGATTATATTGTTTGGAACATTTTCCTATAATAATAATAATAATAATAAATCCTGGTAAAAATAGCGGTTAATAATTGGAGGAATAATGGATCGTAGTTGATAACATGGGAGTTGATTTTGAATGGAGGGACATGCCGAAAGCGTGATCTTTGATATTGGGAGCGGAAGGTCATTCATGTACGAATTTTGTATAATATGAGGAACTATGTATTGGAATTATGCGACAGTTTAACCGAAGTGTGTTGGGGCAGACATTAAAAGTTTATTACACCTATGCGAAAGGCCGAGATATTTAAATTTTGTGAGGGAGAGCATGATCCCATGTGTTGGTTGCTTTGAAGCCATTGAACCCAGCCTGCGTAGCTGAGGGGTCATTATAATAATAAGATTATAATGGTCAAATGTTATGTGAAAATAAAATATGAATTAATAATGGATGTTTATAAAGTTGAGTTTTGAGGGTCAAATAATTGCTCATGCTCAAATATGATAAAAAATGAGGACAATGTAGTCGCTCATATGGAAACTAGTGGCCGATCGTTTGTGAAATTCTACATTCCTAGACTGTTGTATAGTCGCCACATGGTGTAGTCGTTTATATATGAATGAGTTGATGTCTCGTCCTAGTTTTTGCTGAAGGCCTTACCGTGTCCTATTTAACGTATTGACAGCATTAGAGGCATTTTTTCTAGAGATTGGTTGATGTATTAAAAATTTTAAGCTGATAGCTGTTTGAATTTATGGATCCATTAATCTTCATAAAATACCAGTGTGGATTATTCTAAATAATTTTTTTTACAATGAATTAAACTGAAAGGATTAACATAAATACATTGAATTACATGCATATTATCAAAGAAGTTAAATCGAAGCGATTAAATCAGAGGATTTAAATTATATGTGAATTGGTGAATAACATTTATTTTTGGTGACATCGTGGAAAAATGTCAAAGTTCAGTCAATGATTAAATAATTTTAAGACGTGTGAAATTCCCCGCAGAGGTTGAAACAATTCTGGAAGATTTGATTCAAGTGATAGGCCTACTTTTGTAAATATTAAAATCATGGTGTCAGGATGGACTGATATTTTCCTGCACATCAGTGATAATTGTACAGTTTAAATAATTAATTGAAGCAGATGCTGAGATGGACTAATGATTTTCTCAGACATCAAGTTAATATTTTGAAAATAGTGAATTTACTTTTGGTTAGAGGCTGGAAATACTTTATTTTATGCGTTCTAAAAATGTGTATGTAGATAAGGGACCCAAGAGGGAGCGTAGGATGCCTTTATTTTCAGGTCTGGAATTTTTGATTTCTCCCTTGGGGATCATTGTATTCTAATAGGACCAGGAGACAGTTGAATTAAACTGAGGTATTTTAAGAAATTGGTGTTATTCACAAATTATTTGCACTGCCTTCCATCCTTTATGGAGTGTGAATTTCGATATCCGTCCGGTTGATACTTGATTAAAAATTTTGTTTTGCTATACTCAGTTTGACCCCGATATTGTTTTTCGAGTCTTAGGGTCGGCGGATGTTGAAATTCATACTCCTGTGCACTTGGGTGGGACTTCGGTCAAACGGTCACAGTATAGAGTAACAGAGGACTATGTTAAACGAATTTTATTTCGGAATTATTATTTTAAATGTTAACTGAATTATTTCTTTGAAACTTTGAAACAGCTGATCAATGTTTACGTTTAAGAAGTAGTGGACTTCTAATGTCAGATGGACATTTATAAACATTTCATTTTACTATTTAACAAGCGTGTTCAGAAAACATTTTACGGAACTTATTAATAATTTGATGATTATTTTATTAAATTTAATTTGTATGTTTAATTTTTGAATAAATAATTTTCGTTCGTATCTATAAACATGACTTGAGTGATTTATTTGAATTATGGAGAGAGATTGTGTTTTGGAGCGGTTTAAGGTTTAGTTTAGTCCCTTGCTATGCCCCATTTGCCCCGAGAACCGTAAATTTCTCGTATTCTTCACTTAATTAGTTGGTTTGTCCAGTTTTATTCTTCAAAACACAATCGCAGAATATATGTATCCCCATATAGCTCTTATCGATAGGATTTTCAGGTTTATCTAGCCGGGAACCTCAAGATTCTACAAACCAGCTGATCTTCGGATACGGCGAGCGGCTTTCCATGGTTTATTTGGGTACATTATCATCCCGGCATTTGCCCAAAGACGAAGTGGGAAACCACGGAAAACCACTTCAAGGATGGCTGAGGTGGGAATCGAACCCCCTCTACTCATTTGGACCACCCGAGGCTGAGTAGACCCCGTTCCATTCCTCATACCACTTTTCAAATTTCGTGGCAGAGCCGGGAATCGAACCCAGGACCTCCGGGGCGGTAGCTAACCATGCTGACCGCTACGCTACGGATGCGACTGTATGTGGGACTTTCAAGGTGAAATTTGTTCGGATTCCATATAAAAAGGAGATATCGTGGATAAAGATCGCGAGATTAATGGGCACTTCAAAATTTCCTTCTTCCTTCCGGCCGGCTCAGCGATAACGTTCTAGCCATCTGTACCTAAGGTTGCAGGATCGAATCCTGGCACAGTCGGTCGGCATTTGAGGGCACGCAAATGCGAGGGAGCCGTGTCAGTAGATTTACTGGCACTTTAAAGATCCCCTTCGGGGAAAATTCCGGCACCCCAGCGTCTCTAAAATCTGCAGTAGTTAAAAGGGACGTAAAACCAATAACGTTATTATTCCTTCCTTCCTCTGTAACATATATGCATAGACATGACTTGTCAAAAAACACTGGGGTACTCAAGTCATTATTATTATTATTAGTAGTAGTAGTAGTATTAGTATTACCGACAACTGTAGCTGCACTCGCTAATGCGCAGCGCTAGGCCATGGGGCCAAGCTATCTGCGGACTCTGTAGACGTTGGTTCTAACCTCACCGTCGGCCGTCGTTGAAATGGATTCCCATTTCCACTCCAGGCAAATGTCGGGACGGTACCTTCAGATAGGCCACGGTCGCTTCCTTTTATCTGCTTGCCCAATTTAATTCATTTCATCTCTCATTTACTCCTCTCATGAGGCTGGCATCACGAAGGACATCCGGCCGTAAAAACACTCGCCACATGACCATGCAACGCATCCCTGACCTAGTTGAAAATGGGAATAATAAGGGGTAGACATCGATTATTATTATTATTATTATTATTTGGAGCCCAAGAGTTGAAACTCAAACTCAGATAACCTTTGGGAGTTAAATCCGAATTCTCTGTATTCAGCGCAGATGTGAAAAACTGCATCGCAGCGGTCCTAGCCCGAAGGAAGCTCTTTATCATTAACAACTCTTGTAATACCTTCCCAATCATCCGAGGAATAGGGTGGTTGTTGAATGAATGAAATTTACCATTCATTTATTTCATAAGGCAAAGTGAGGATACATTGCAGCAAAGAATTGAAAATCAACATATAACAATATGGTCAATATATATACTCATTTACAAAGTAGATTGTGTTTTAAATGCCTAGACTGTTGCCTACAATGTCCAGTGTCTTCAGCAACATCGGTAGCACTATGTAGGTCTTGCATGGTTCCTTCAAATCTCCTCCTTGAACACTCTAGGGCAACATGCTGAATGGTCTGAGGCACATCGACACAGTCGCAGGACGGGCTTTCAGATTTTCCCCACTTGTGCAGCCAAAAATTGCATCGTCCGTGATTTGTGCGGACCCTGTTCAAAGATGTCCATTTCCTTTTCAGCACATTGAAAACAGGCGATTCTTTGCAGGGATCAGTGATTAAACCCAGATGGCCTGGTTTTAATGTAGCCCATTCTTCATTCAAGGTCTTTTCAGCAGCGTAATGCGACAAAATGAGTTCCTCCCCCAGCTTCCATAGAGGATTTCTGGATTTCAGTCTCACCTTTTTCTGAGAATTACATTCCTAATGTCTGGGCATTTTGTAAATTATAAAACAATAAAAATATTGTAATTAACGCTCCTGAATAAGATTCGGAGTGGCCAACCTTGAAGGCGTTCAGTCTT
Source organism: Meconema thalassinum (assembly GCA_946902985.2). Taxonomy (NCBI): domain Eukaryota; kingdom Metazoa; phylum Arthropoda; class Insecta; order Orthoptera; family Tettigoniidae; genus Meconema; species Meconema thalassinum. Next base: position 510,628,425 of record OX336390.1, on the reverse strand, counting down.
CACCCCTAGTAAATCTCTGTACTAGTTCACATACGATGATAAACAACGACGCAGATGTCACTATCCCGGGGAGTATCCAATCTCCCGTCACCAATGGTGGCGCATTCAGGCCTTCGGACTCTGGGGAGCCTGACCTCATCGTGCGGGGAAAGTCGGAGTTCCCCAATACTGTCAACCGATTGAGACCCAAAACTATCACACACATTGGAACTATCAATATTCAAACTCTTTGCAAGACCGGAAAACTCAAGCAATTGACCGATATCCTGAATAAACGCAACATTTCAATAACAGCAGTCCAAGAAACCAGATTTACTGATGATGTGGCTTTTGAGTCAGAAGGTTATAGAGTAATTAAGGGGAAGCCGGCGTCTAAGAATAAACAAGGCTCTAGCGTTTTTGGAACAGCCTTTTTAATAAGATATGATGTGATGGATTCTGTCATCGGATTCACATCAGCTAGCGAACGTATCTCCGTATTATCTCTCAGATGCGGCAACAAGGGATACTCTATTGTAAATGCACACGCTCCAGTTAATGATGACAACAAGAAGAACCCTGAAAAGGTCCAAAGTTTCAGGCAGTTGCTAGAAGACGAGATCAGTAAGATCCCCGATCACCACGTCAAGTTCCTGGTAGGTGACTTCAATGCTCAACTGGGGAAAGAACGACAGTACCAAGACATACTGGGGCCATATACAGCACATAGACGAACCAATACCAACGGCAAACGCTTAATTGAACTGTGTAGGTTGTACCAATTAAAGATCATGTCCACAGTTTTTCCTAGAAAGGCAAGATACCAGACCACCTGGCAGTCACCGAACACTGCTATGGGATCATTTCAAATAGATCACGTTGCAATCAGTGTAAAGAATAGGAAAGAGATCATGAATGTCAGAGTTCGAAAAGGTTGGAATGTTGATTCTGACCACTTCTTCACACAAATTAAGACCAGATTATTACCTAAACGAAAGATACCTCCTACCATAATTCCACCACGGATTGATCCTCAATTCCTTATGGAGAATAGAGAACGCTTTAAATCTGACATCATGCAAAATGAAATGAAAGACTGGAACCACCTGAGGTCCACTATATGCGAAGCGACCAATAACCTCGGGCAACCTCGAAGGAAGCGACGCCATAGATTGTGGAATTCTGAATGTGACCTTGCAGTTGATGAGCGTGCTGCTGCTTGGATGAAGTGGAACTCGACGAAACGACAAGAAGATTGGGAGAATTTCACAGTGGTGCGGAAACTGTCGAGCAAGACCATAAGGCGTGTGAAGAGATCTTACGATAGGTCAAGACTGGAAAAGTTGGATGAAGAATTTAAAATGTATAACACCAGAAACTTTTATCAGGCCTTCAAAGATGAACTCTCTGGGTATAGACCACAATGCCTTCACTTCAAGGATACAGCCGGGGATCTGGTCACCAGCAACCGCGAGAACGTGGAACTTTTGTCAAACTACTTTGAACAATTGCTTAATTGCGAAGAGTCCACGGACAGATTGCCTGTTGAAGATCCTCCAGAGATACACCTGGCATCTAACCCACCAACTTTGCAGCAAGTTGCTAATGCCATCAACCATCTTAAGAACTACAAGGCATCCGGGGAAGATGGAATCATTGCAGAAGCCCTGAAAGCAGGTGGAAATACGATTGTAGAGGCCCTACACCAGATCTTAATCGAATGCTGGGAGACTGGCGGGATCCCTGACGACTGGAAATCAGCTGTCATACACCCTTTACATAAGAAAGGCGATCGCAGTAATGTAAACAACTACCGGGGGATAGCTCTGCTGTCAATAGCATACAAAGTGCTCTCCAGGATTTTACTGGACAATGTAGAAAGTCAATTTGACCAAACAATTGGTGAATATCAAGGAGGATTTCGGCGTGGAAGGTCCTGTACCGAGCAGATCTTCAATCTGAAAACCATTCTCCAACTAAAACAAGTAAGGAGTACGAACATTACAGTAGTTTTCGTCGACTTCGAAAAAGCTTATGATTCAATCGACCGCCAGACACTGTTCTCAATATTCCAAGAACGAGGTGTGGATTATAACACACGCACCCTCATCAAACAGACTCTCACGGATACAACCTCTAAGGTGAAGTTCAGAGGAGAACTATCTCGGAGTTTCAAGATCAAAACCGGAGTACGACAGGGTGATGGTCTCTCGCCCATTCTGTTTAATGGGACACTGGGACTGACATTTCCAAATTCTATATAAAGTAAGGTACAGCTTTGAAATTGTATATGGTTATGAATAGTCATAATATAAATCACTGTGGGAAACTTGAGCATTGTAAGTTGATTAGTTCTTGAGATATTAATTATTTTATATATTTTCATGTGCAAATTATTCAAGTTTTTGGAAGGTCAGCCGCGTTAAACAAATCAAGATAGTGTAACTTTTAGGTTGTAGTCTATTACAATATAACAATTGGAAGAAACCTACGGATCCTTCTTTGAATTGCATTAATGAGTGTGGAGAAATATATTTTTTTCATATCCTAGTTTTATTTTACAAAAAATCTTGAATTATTCCAGTTTGAAATTTGTTTGCAGCCAGACCAAAAGTACAATCTAAAAATCGATCCGCAGGTTTATAGTCATTGCAATGAAGATAATGCATGCACATTTTGAAAGCAATATCATAAGATTTATAACGCATGTAACATTTTGAATGCCTGAAAATGTGAATCAGAGAAAACAGCAATTTTCTAAAATAATGCACAATTTACAAGGCTCCAGCTTACCAAGGACATTAGAACTGTCCTGCAGCATAGGTGACTCCCTCCTTTTTGTGTTTTGCAACCTCCTTCTTCGGTTTTGTCAGTTTTACCTTCCGTCGATATCCCTTTCGCTTCTCCAATGATGACCGCAGACTTTCATACTTCCTGCGACTGTCACATCTTTCAAGTGTTTGTGCTGTGACATGAGATACTGAAGTTTGCCTTATTCCTGATTTTAACTCTGTTGTTGCACTACACCCCATGTTGAGTTCTGCTACAGCAATTTCAAGTCTCTTCCGTGAAACAAATATCTCTTTTGGGCTCTTCCTACAGATAACAGAATGCAGAGACTCATTCTGTTTTTGAGTAGCACCCCGGATGCATCTGGATAGTAGGTCATCTGATGCCAGCCTTTGATAAACAGGCATAATATTGACAACTAAGGGTTCTGAAAGCATTACAGCCATTTTGTTATGGCTATGTGCTGTTTTACCAGCTGCGATACTTCGATTGTAAAAGCACCAAGACTCAGAACCTTCAGGACAAAGAATATAGGACACTTCCTGTGCTGGGGCTTACTATCAGTAGACATGTAATGGCATATAGTGGCATACACTGCTTTCTTCATATCTGCAATATTAGGTATGATCAGTACTAATGCATTCCTATAATAATTAGTTAATTTTGTAATATCCATTCAGATTTCTACAACATTTGTAGTTATTATATAGTAGCCCACATTATTTAGGCCTACCGTAGTTTAAGTAGCAAATGTGCCTACTTCCTTCACTAGAGAGCAGTACAATGCAGACCTCAAGCTGTCGGATGCATTCTTAAATTATTCCTGTGAAATGAAATCGAGAAATGTGCTTGAATACATCACTAATGTGTGCTGATCGTGAGTCTATCGAAAGTGGGCGTTTAAAGAACTGCACCTCCGGCATTTAAAAGCTACGACAGGGCTTAAAAATGGCGAAATTCGGGTAAAAACACTGCTATCTGATCCGCAGGGGATAGGGGTGTATTGATATGGAAAAAAAAAACGAAAATCGATATTTCTTACATATTTCACTAAAAGTTCTTGATAAAGTCATCAAGACCTGGCAATGCACATTGAGGAATCTAGGAATCAAACCAGTTGCCATTGGAGCTGGAACCCGAAGAATCGAGATCAGGTGCCTTGCCTTCGCAGATGACATTGCAATCTTGGCCAACAACTCTAAGGATGCTGGCATAGCTGTCCAAGCCCTGCACGAGATAGCGGTCAAATCTGGATTACAGATATCTTACGATAAGACCAAGTACTTTGAGAATCGGCTCTCCGGAAACATCCCTTTGACGACCATACATGGAACGATTGGAAGAGTCAATCGCTTTCGTTATCTTGGTGAATGGGTCCACCCCAATGGTAGAGATGACACCTCCATCTTAGCAAGGCGTACCAAACTCAACGCAGTATACCAACTATCCCACAATTTGTACAACAAGAAATGCATTTCGAGGAATGCTAAGATCTGTCACTACAGAACTGCTGTCAGACCACAGTTTCTGTATGCCGCAGAGACCCTCTTGATGAACAGAAAAGGCACCATGGATGACCTGGAGAAAGCCGAAAGACGTATCCTCAGGAAGATCCATGGCCCGAGATTGCTCCCAGATGGAACCTACCGTTTGAAATCTAATTCTGACCTGTATCGACAGTTAGAATCAGCCAATACCAGTATGCGACGTAGGAGGCTAACGTTCTATGGGCACCTACAACGAATGAACAGCAACAGGCTTACCAAGAAGATCTTCTCCTTGGTTAAAAGCTACAAGACTGGAAGCCTGTGGCTTAATGAAGTACTAAAGGACTTGGATTCGGCTGGAATTGCTGACCTTGATGTAGAAGATCGTTCTAAATTTTGTGCTATGGTAGAATCTTGGACCCCACCACCTAGAGTCTCTAAATGTCGGAAGCCCCTTTCGCAGGAGAGAAAGGAGAAATTATCAGCAGGGCTCAAGAGATATTGAGAACGGAAAAGAGCATCGATGAACTAGTCATAAGCGCTCCGTAGTGGGCGTAAATCAATAATAATAATAAAAATATTTAAAAAATCCAGAAAAAAAGATTTTCAGTAAAGAACAAATAGCCTACTTTCACCTAAATGTATGGGTATACAGTATTTATTGTCCTTATCAAGGAGTATTATTGAATGTTGGTTGTAGTAGCTCGTTGGAATACGTAGGGTATTATACATCCATTCCAGTAGAAAGGCTTGGTCATTAATTTGGAAACTGGACACAGCGAGACAAAAATGCAGTGTAAATTTGGACGATGTAGCCAGTCATATGATAGCTACATCAAAGACAAGAAAGGAAAAGCATATAATAAGAGAAGTCAGATATCTACTGAAAGCAACAAAAAAAAGTCAGCTCCTCAAACATCTGAATTCTCTGCCACCTTTCAAGTACAAAAAATTATGGAATCCATGAAAAGCATAAAACCAGGAAAGGCTGCTGGTGTTGAGGGTATCTACCCAGAGTTTCTTTTACACTGCGGTCCTGCTACTATTAGATGGCTGAACAATTTCTTTACTAACATCCTAGAAACAGGTAATCTGCCATCGCTCTTCAAGAAAACTAAGATCATTGCTGTCCTCAAGACAAACAAAGATCCTTCAAAAGTTGAAAACTACCGCCCCATTGCTCTTGTGAGTGTGATACTGAAGCTTCTGGAGAGGCTAATCCATAACAGAATCTCTTCTACTATCAACAAGGTTGTCCCTATAGAACCAGCTGGTTTTAGACCGGAAATAAATTGTGAGGAACAGGTGCTAGCCTTAGCAACTCACATCGAAAATGGATTTGAGAAGAAGTTGATAAGTATGGGTGTCTTCTTAGACCTAACTGCCGCGTACGACACCGTCTGGCGTGACAGATTGCTGCTCAAATTCATTAATGTCATTCCATGTCGGAAATTAACCACCCTGAGAGGAAATATGCTAAACAAAATAGACTTTCAGGTATTTTCAGAGGACTCTACAAGCAAGGTGCACGGAATAAACGACGGACTGCCTCAAGGATCAGTGCTGGCCCCACTTCTTTTTAATCGATACATACACGATCTTCCAGAAACCAAGTCCAGAAAATGTATTTATGCTAATGACATTGCTTTGATCACACAGAATCAAAACTTCCAAGGAGCAGGGCCATTACGCTCCGTGCTCCCAGTAACTTCAGCTCAGCGTCTGAAGTCCAGGCAACCATCATGGAGAACAGCAACCAGCCTGCAGGACGACAACTTCAACATCCTAGATGCCTGGAATACCAAATGGCAGGAAAAAACGTCCATGACACACCATCACGTCCATCAGTTAATCAAAACTCCTTGGGTCCAGGCCCGACGAGAGGGGCGTCAGGCGGGGCTGCAGCCCCGGGGCCCGGCTCTGGAAGGGGGGGGGGGGGGGGGGAGGGCGGCCGGCAAAGTATTCCTTTCATGACTACGATATATCATAAACAATTATTTGATGAAACAATCAACGTCTGTGCAAAATGGTGCAAGCACAATAACATAGGCTAGCTCAAATACTGTACTTTAGTCAGAGCACCCTGGAAACAGCTGAACAAGAGCACCCGAACGTAGTCATACAATACCGTAGTTCTCAGAATATGTAGCCTACCTGTGGAGAGGGGCGCGTATCTCGGTTCTAAATTTAACTTAATTGACGGCCTTCTTTGGTTTGAATACCAAACTTGAAACTGATTTCCTCACCATTACCTGTCGCAATTCTGAAGATTAGTCTCCTCTGTGACTGTGTTTGGAGCGTCACGTTCCTTTGTTTCTAGTGATCTTTGTGTGCCGTGCGCTCACTCCATTTACATTGTCTAGGTAAGAAAAGAGTTTATTTAATCTTCGTCCACACTGGAATTCATTTTCGCTCTGTATAAATGCCAGATAAATATGATGCGTGACGTAAGGGTATTTCCATTGCCGAACGTACATAAAATAGTTGTGGACTAAGGAAAATGTTCATCTATAAAGAACTAAGAAAACATTATTATTATTATTATTATTATTATTAGGAGGAGTGTATTTCTTGCGACTGTAGCCTATAGACTGTTTAACGATTTGAAAAAGATTCGATCCGAAGATCCCTGGTTCGAATTCTCGTCGAACCAAGACATTTTAACTGTATGATTATCACTCTATGGCTTACGTCTTGTATCCAACATTACCTAATAACTGAGAAATCTCATTGCTGCTATTATTACGATTATTATTAGTAGAATTATGATTTTTATTAATAGTATAATTCGATGTATTCTATTATTATTATCGCCATATACTGTATGCTACACAATATTAGTGTAAACAAGCTGAGTTTTCGTAATGCTAGTCTATTATATAAAACAAAGTGTCCTGACTGACTGACTGACTCATCATCGCCCAGCCAAAACTATTAAAGTTAGAAACATGAAATTTTGGGGATATGTTCTTTGTAAGTCAAAAAAATCCTCTCGGCACGCCGGAAGGCGGAGGTAGATTTCACCGGGCAAACTAGGGGATAGGCTATAATAGGCAAAATATGCAGGTTTTCGTAGGAGGATCAGACCTCATTTATTGCGAGAAAGTATTTTACAATTGGAGGTTAGTTAACATTTTTTTCGTCTTTCTATGCATATTATAAACATTTTACTGTCTTATGGGGATGGTAACCTTCTTGTCATTTGGGGTTCATTTTTATACTTGTGATCACACTGTCCTTATGCAAGGTTTGGAACTAATGTGTAACTATCTAACAGTCTGTTACTTCTTCACGCAAAATTTTATCTCCCGCAGAGATGTTGGTTGGTTCCTCAGTTTAGGGGCTGCGACAAGGTGGTCATATAACCCCGTGTACATTGGGTGAGTGTAGAATCTGTCTGATAAACGGTGTTATTTGTGATGACTGTATTAGTCTGTAATTCAGGTAAGGACTGCAGACAGTCAATTTTAAGTAGTAGTACCTAATTTTGTACCAAATACTAACGTCGACATCTAGCTGTGAACTTGGCTGCTAGATGCCACCGCAACCAGCAACTTGCAACGAACGTTGTAACTTCCCCTCCGAAGGAAAGCATGCTGACGGATTTTTAGCGCTCTTAGAAAATCCGGCGACTTTGGCCGGCTTTGAACCAGCGACCTTGGGCATAGAAGTTCAGCATGCTACCAGTTAGCCGCTTCCCTCATAGTCAGATGGAACAAGAAGTTCCGTGACGAACTAAAGAGCCTACTTTTCTTAAAATTAAGATTCATGCCATAGATTAATCTACAGTATATGAACCTATCTAGAATAATGACGAAATTAAGTGGGTAATATCGAAATGTCTTAATTAGTTCGAAATAAGGTATACTAGGCATAATGTAGCCTAATAGAGCAATACAGTTGGCAGCTCTGGTGACTGAATATATTCTTACTTCCATCTCCTAAGGTACAGAATACAAAATGTGGTTGAAGTCCAAAGGACGTTACATGGATTTAGACATTGGATCTATTAGTACACGTAAAAGCATGTTGGCAACAATGTCATGCGAGTGCTGGTCAGAAATAATCTGAAATATTATATCTTTTTGTGCCAATTTAGGATGAAATCCATTTGTTGGTATAGAAGTTACATGTATTTAAAAATTGGTCCTATCAGCAGGCTTAGAATCATGTTGGTAGAACTGACGTATATAAGTTACTCCAAATTAATGTAAAATGTCAGGTAATTTACGTGTGCATAGTTTAAAGCTGTCGGCTTGCATACTTTCTGATATATTTGGATACAAAATAGAGAGCAATTATTAACAGTTGGCAGCCCTGGTGACTCTTAAGAATACACTCAGTCATATCTGTTTATGTACACATATTACATACAAAATTTGGTTGAAATCCAATTGATAGTGTAGAAGTTATATGCATTTAAAAATTGGACTTATCAGAAGGCTTAAAATTATTTTGGCAACGCTGTCATGTATGGCCACCTGGAAATTAAACTGAAATAGTATTATCTACATGTGTGCCAATTTTAGAATAGCTCCCATGTATACCTTCCAGGATATCCAACATGGAGCTCAAATTTCTAGTGTGTTTTTTTTAGCAGTTGGTAGCACTGGCATCTTTTACAAATATGGGCCTGAGATATTCCGGTATACATCTTTACTCATACTAAATTTGGTTTCGATTGCTGCAGCGTTTAGGAGTTGATATGGGGACACACACACAGCCAGACAGACAGAAGGACAGACAGACAGACAGACAGACAGACAGACAGACAGACCGAAGGACAGACACATTTTCCCGGATATATTTCATAAGTCTACTTTTTCCTCATTTTTGAAAAGTGAAAAGTAGGCTAAAAATGAATGTGATCTCGTCAATGGCGTTGTTTTGGCAACCTCTGTTAGATCATCCCTCGTCAATTTAAAAGCGTTGTTATGGTAACCTCTGATGGCACTTGGTATTTTCTTCAATTCCGAAATCATTTCTCTCATCCCTTGGCGTAATGGTGGGTCATATCAAAAATTATTTCAGACAAACGTTTTAGGTAATTATTAGGGGAATATTTTCCATTTTGTACGGTTTTGATATTGTGCCTATTAAGAGAGATATGATTAATGTTTCCCGAAAAACCCACTTTTTTCCACCCCTTTGGTCAATGGTTGGTACTATCAAAAAACTTATTTGACATAAATTTTTGGCACTTATCCGACACATATTATGAACTTTGAATGGATTCGATATTTCACGTATTAAGAGAGTTATAGCGAAATTTCACTTTTTCAAAAAAAGCCCCCCATTTTCACCCCCTTCGGCCGATTTTGCCCATTAACGAACTCGACCGAGATTTTATAGGGATACATATTATGTAAAAAAAATCAAAGTGATTGGTGCAAAATTACGGCAGTTATCGTGTCCACAAGAAACTGATATATACTGTACGTATATAGATAGATAGGCTACATATATACATAAATTATATATAAACTTTTGAACTGACGGTGGTTTTGGGGTCTGGAGGATGTGAAACGCGAAGATATGTCGAAATTTTCCGGAAGTCGAAACATGGTACCCATTGCAATAGTTAGCTTTCTAATGAAATCTACCGAAAACTCCCACTAAGGAAGGATTTTTGGATATTCAGGTTCTAAAGGGGTATTAAGGGGGTACAACTGCATTTCATTGAATAACAATATCTCCGGCTTGGAGTCATTGAGGGATGTGATACTCGGCATATAAACTCATCATTAAAAATAAGAATACACAAGTCTGAGGGTTTTTCGATGTGGTGTATATTATGAGGTGAAAGGTGTGAAAAGTGGGCGTTGAAGGATTCCTAACGTAGCGTGTATCTCTTAAACGACAAAGGTGAGGAGTTTGAAACTCAACGAAAAAAATAATCAGCTTAAAAAATAAGTAAATAGGTGTTTGACGTTTTTTTTTCATAAATCCAATTTAAGGGGCCCATGGGGAGGGGTGAAATTCGGGGGGGGGGGGAGGGGAAACAGGAAAGAAAGTGTCCTAACTGATTGACTGACAGACTCACTCATCAAACTCAGGGGGGAAAAACTACTTAAAAATAAGTAAATAGGTGTTCGACAGTTTTTTTTTTTTCATAAACCCAATTTAAGCGGTTCATGGGGAGGGGTGAGATTCTGAAAGAAAGAAAATTGAAAGAGAAAGTTCGACTCACTCACCATCGCCAGCCAAAATTATTGAAGTTAGAAACATGACATTTCGGGGATATGTTCATTGTATGTCAAAACCGTCCACTAAGGGAGGATTTTCGGATATTCAGGTTCTAAGGGGTCTTAAGGGCGTTAAACCTGCATTTCATTGAATAACAATAACTCTCGATTGGTTTCATTGGGGGATGCGATACTCGGCATATAAACTCATCATTAAAAATAAGAAGACACGTGTATGAGGATTTTTCGATGTGGAGTATATTATGAGGTGAAAGGGGTGAAAAGTGGGGGTTGAAGGATTCCTAACGGAGCGTGTATCTCTTAAACGACATAGGCGAGGAGTTTGAAACTCAGCGGGAAAAAAATTATAGGAAGTCACTAGCACAAGTGCAGAGGCGGGGTGCTTTGCGCGTGGCATCTGCTTATCGCACGGTCTCTGAAGAAGCAGTTCTTGTTATTGCTGGGATAATTCCATATTTTTTCTAGCGAAAGAACGCAAGTTCATTTACTGGAGGAAATCGGAAGTAGGTTTACAAAATGCAAGACGAACAGCAAGAGCACAAACCATTCACAATTGGCAGATCAAATGGGAGCAAGGGCACCGAAGCCAGTGGACTAGGAGAATGATACCCCAGGTGCAGGTTTGGACAGAGAGGAAACATGGTGAGGTTGGTTATTTCAGTTCTTGACTGGCCATGGGTACTTCTGTTCTTATCTTAAGAAGATGGGGAAAGTGGATTCACCAGATTGTATCTACTGTGTTAATGAGGTAGATTATGTTAATCACACCTTCTTCTCTTGTGGACGGTCGGTCCAAAGTAGGCAGTCTCTTCAAGATCAAATTGATGTAGAGATATCTCCCGACAATATTGTTGTAGCAAGTTTTGTTAAAGATATCCTCCGAACAAAGAAGACGGATCTGGATCGCCACTGAAGTTGATTCATTACGGAAGAGTGCCCTACGGACAAATATAAATTGACTCTAGCCTGAGGTATGTGATAAACGGTTCCAGGCTAGTGTTCAGAAGTAACGGGGGAGTTTTAGTCGGTAGTCTGCTACTCAGGAGCATGAGCCCGACACTCTGTGCGTAAATGCATTTCTTCCCCTAAAAAAATAAAAATAAAATAATGATTTAAAAAAATTGCCGGCCCCATGGTGTTGGGCAGCACGCCTGACTCACACTCGCCCCGGGTTCCATTTCCGGCTCCGTCAAGGATTTCAGAAACTGACTTGAGGGCTGGAACGGGGTGCACTCAGCCTCGTGAGAACAATTGAGTAGCTGCCTGACAGTGAGGTAGTACCCCGGTCATGGTGATCAAAATTGACGGCCAGAGATTTGCGGTACTGGGCATTACTGTTTCCGTGATATTTTTGTTACACGTTCCTGTTTTCTATGCATCTATCAAAGATTGGGTAGAAAGTTGACACTGAATATTATTGCAAATATTGGAGGATTAAATTAAAACTGTAGCCGAGTTTTAAATATTCGATATTTCAATACATATAAAACACAGAACTGGAGAACTACTTAATTAAACCGTAATCTTACCAACCTTAAACATTTCAAATTATGCATGTTACATAGGGACAAGACAGCACAGCTTCTCACCCTGGTGGACCAAGTTTGATTCCTGGTTAATACACATTTCAAATTGTAGTTCAAATTCAAAACGTCAATAGTTGCCACTGTTTATTTAGTCTCATTTCTCTAGGAATTTAGGAAGCATATTTGCTGCAGTTCTATCAGCGCCACCTCTGGATCTGCACCCTGTTCAAGTCAAATCAACAGCTACTTCTATGGCCGTCGCACTCACAAGTACGGTATTCTAAAACTTGCGTGAATGTGGAATACGGTATTATTAGTCCAGTGGTTAACATACTAGGCTTAGGCTGAAGATTCCTGGGTTCGATTCCCGGCCAGACTCGGAAGATTTTAATCTCCAGTGGAATTATCTGACGTCTTAAACATTAAATTCATCCCCGACGCGCAGATCAAGCATAATAAAATAAATAAAATAAAATTAGCCTATAGATATCCCATAAGGGCAAGAGCATCCTGTTTGCACAAGGACGAGCTCGTGATTTTTAAAGTGTTATTATAAGGATTTTGTTATTTTAGACAAAATAGGCGTCTGTTAATATTCAATTACTTTATGCAATTTTATAACAATACCAATAATTATATATTATATATATAATGCGTTTGGCCCTCTAAGGAGCACGTAGAACCATTAGTTAACATTGGTCTTCTTGTTCTTCTTATCTTCCCAAAACTTCCTCATCCTTTCGCTATGTGCCTGTCTTCTTTCTTGTGTCCATGCAGCTTTAAGTTTCAAATTCTGTCCCGTAGGGATCTTGGGTGGAAACTTATACGAATTTACTTTTTGTCTATATGCAGTCCGCGTCGTTGTCAGTGGGTCAATATTGATTTCACTGAGGTCCTTTTGGGTGTCTGCTAGCCAGCGTACTTTGGTTTGTCGGTTTCCATTGACTATGAGGAAGATTTTCTTGGTCAGTCGGGAGTTGTCCATTCGAGCTATATGTCCGTAGAATTTCATGCGTCTTTTACGTGCGAGTGAGGCGAATCGTTCAGTCCGTGAATACAGTTCGTCTGAGCTTTTCCTCATCCAGATACCGTCCTGAAGCTTTGGTCCAAAGATTTTTCTCAGTATTTGTCGTTCTATCTTCTCAATGTATTTGATGTTGATGGTTAACGATGACGTCTCAATCGCATAGAGTGCCTCTGGGAGGATGACTGTGTAGTAGTGATGGAGTTTGGCTTTAGTGGAAAGTGATTTCTTGTTGTAAATATTCCAAGTGATTGTGTAAGCTTTGCGTAATTTTTCTGCACGAGTTTTGTTAGCCATTCTTTCGTTACCAGTGTTCCCGATAATTTCACCTAGGTACTTGAAGTGCTTAACTTGTGTGATGTCGCCATATTTGGTTGTAATTGATGCCAGGTTTGTGCTCTTGGAATCCATGTACTGTGTTTTCTCGTAAGAGATATGGAGGCCGGTTCTGATTGATATCTCATGAAGCTTCTCGATGGCATGTCTGGCTTCTTCTGGAGTCCGGGTAATTATTGCTAGGTCGTCAGCAAAGGCGAAGCATTTTATGTTGATTCGTTGTTCTTTTGTTCCCATACTTATTCCAGGTATTTCTTTCTCCCATGTTCTGATGATCTTATCTAGTACCAGGTTGAATAGGAGTGGGGACAACCCATCACCCTGTCTTACGCCTGTTCTAATGTGAAAAGGTTCGGACACTTCACCCATAAATTTAACTTTAGAAGTTGTATCTGTCAAGGTCTGTTGGATTAATGTAGTTGTTTTGTTGTCCACACCATATTCACGAAGTATATTAAACAGAGTTGCGCGGTCGATTGAGTCATATGCTTTCTTAAAATCTACGAAGGTGACAACTGTGCGATTCGACTGGCGATGTTGGAGTACCATCTTGAGGTTCCAGATCTGTTCTGCACACGATCGACGCGGTCGAAATCCCGCCTGATATTCACCGATCATGTGCTCTGTTTGTTGCTCCAATCTGGTGAGGAGGGCACGTGAGAGTACCTTGTAGGCGATTGGCAGGAGTGAAATGCCTCGGTAATTATTCGGATCTGTCTTGTCGCCCTTTTTGTGTAGTGGGTGAATCAAAGCAGTTTTCCAATCAACCGGTATGGTGTCACTCTCCCATATATTAGCAATGATGTTTTGTAGTCTTTCAGTCAAGAGTTCACCTCCAATCTTGAGCACTTCGGCGATTACACCGTCTTCTCCTGGTGCCTTGTTGTTTTTGAGATGTAATATGATGTTTTGTATCTCATCATATGTTGGTGGTACTGAGTCCTGGTTTGGGGCAGTAAAGTGGAGTTGGAGATTCTCTGCAGGTGGTTCACAATTGTGAAGCTCCTCGAAGAACTGTTTCAGGATATCACAATTGGCCTTTGTGTTTGTCTCAAGTGTGCCATCAGGGCGGCGAAAACAAAGACTGGGCGGCTTGTAGTTCGTCAGTTCTTCCCTAAATGTCCTGTGGAAATTTCGTGTGTTGTTCCTCTTAAAGTCTTTATCGATTTCTTCCAATCGTTTGAGGTGGTAAATGCGTTTAACTCGTCTGATTGTTTTGGATGTTTGCTTCTGCGTTTCTAAAAAGTTCTGCCAATGTTCTGGTGTTCGGTTGCTATTCCATGTCTTCCAGGCTCGGATTCGGGACTCTAGGGCTTTATCACAGTCTATGCTCTACCATCTGTGTTTTCGTTTCCTTGGTGGTTTGCCGAGTTTTCTTGTTGATTCTTGGATGGCCTTGAGAAGTTCATCCCATGTTTCCGTGTTAGTCTGTAATGATTGTGTAAACTCCTGTGTGTGTTCTTTTAGGTATTCCGGATCTATGCGTGGAAGTTTGGAATTTGGACGCTTTTTACGATTGGGTATGAAGTGGACTTTGATCTGCGAGAGATGATGTTCGGACTCTACGTAACCTTTGCGTACCCTCACGTTCATGATTTCTGGAGAGAATTGTCTGGTTATTGCTACATGATCTATTTGATACTCCCCGATGTGGTTTATGGGAGATTTCCATGTAGTCATTTTTCTTGGTGGTTTCTTGAAATGTGTGGACATTAGTTGTAGGTTGGTCATTCCACATATGTTGATTAAGCGAAGCCCATTCGCATTCGTCTTTTTGTGTGCCGAGAAATTCCCAATGATATGTCTGTGTTCCCGTTCTCTGCCAATTTGCGCATTGAAATCTCCGAGGAGGTCTTAATGTGGTGTTGAGGAATCTTAGTAAGTGTCCGTTCAAGTTGTGACCAGAACTTCTCAACTTTGTTTTTGTCAGGATCATTGTTAACTGGAGCATGTGAGTTTATCAATGTATAGGCCTTATTGGCGCATTTAACTGTGAGTAGAGAGAGACGATTCGAAGGTGATGTGAAGTCTATCACTGAGTTCTGGATACTGTTGTGCACAAGGAATGCTGTTCCGAACACATGTAAATTACTATTTCTTAGCTTAGTTGCTGGTTTTCCCTTATAGATACGGTATCCACCGGAGTCGAAGTGATCACAATCACGGAATCGTGTTTCTTGTACTGCAAGTATGAGAATTCCGAATCTGTCGCTGGTGTCCGTCAGTGTCTTGAGTTTCCCAGTTTTGGTCAGCGTCTGTACGTTTAGTGTACCAATGAATTGCGTTCGCTTAGGTTTGAGGAGTTTTGGGAAGCTCCGATCCTTCCCGGCATGACGTCCTGGTCCCCCAGAAGCCGAATGACCAGGTTCGCCTTCGCTCTTCTTAGCTCTGGCCTGAGGTAGTTGCTTTTTTGCTTGTGCTTCCATCATGCTAAGTTCGTGGTTGATTTTAGCTGGTGGGCGTGAGCCCAGGGCGAGTGAATCGCTGATAATCCATAAAATTCACTCTCATCGTAAGGATTGTTAGTTCATACGGCAGCTGATGTTATGCTGTGGTTTACTGGTGCCTCTTGGTGTTCTGGGCTGAATATTATTTTACGGCTTCGAGCCAACCCTCCTCCTTTACCCGGACTTGGGACCGGCAACAGCAACGACTGAGCTACTCAATCCACCCAGTAGTTGCTGCAGGTGGAGTTCAATCTATATATTTAAAACAGTAAGGCGATTTTTGTTACCACGAGATTGAGAGAACGACAGAACCGATTTACTTCGTAGAGCACTCTAACGAAAGCTCTTGGCCTCTAGATTTGCAGAGTGTCTATAAAATAAACAAATATATTACGGTATATTTTTGAATTAATATAGAAAATAGCAGAATTCTTTCCCCTCACGCATGCGCACAATCCGCCTGGGGTCATGACAAAATGGCGGTGAGAAGTCCATTAAAATGTAAGTTATTTAATAAGCTTGCATGTAATTGAAAACATACATTAACCAAGTTCTGACAATAAAATATAATAACGGTATGAACGTATACGAATGTGCAACATTGATTTATTTGGATAATGAAATGGATTATTTCCTTCAGACAGCGGCTTTTAATGATAAAGAACGGCTGCGTCTGTTGATGACCAAGAGTGCGCGAGTAGCGATGTGGTTAAGACGACAGACTGTGGTTCCAAGGTTCAACGGTTCGATCCCAGCCCTCGCCGATATATATATTTTTTTTACCACTGAAATATTGTTTAATCAAGGAGTATTAGTAAGGTTTTATGTCTGTTAAAGATACATATTTCTACATTCCCTCTCGGTATATTTTTGAATTAATATAGAAAATAGCAGAATTCTTTCACCTCACGCATGCGCACAATCCGCCTGAGGTCATGGCAAAATGGCGATGAGAATTCCATTAAAATGTAAGTTATTTAATAAGCTTCCATGTAATTGAAAACATACATTAAGCAAGTTTTGGCAATAAAATATAATAACAGTATGAACGTATACGAATGTGCAACATTGATTTATTTGGATAATGAAATGGATTATTTCCTTCAGACAGCAGCTTTTGAAGATAATGAATGGCTGCGTCTGCTGCTGAACAAGACTGCTCGAGTAGCTATATGGTTAAGGCGACAGACTGTGGTTCCTAGGTTCGCCGGTTCGATCCCAGCCCTCGCCGATATATGTATTTTTTTACCATTGAAATATTGTTTAATCAAGGAGTATTAGTAAGGTTTTATGTCTGTAAAAGATACATATTTCTACATTCCCTCTCAATACGTTTTATTTCCGTTTTACCTATGCATTACAGCATGTGATCAAAACAGCAAACTGTTGTCCTCAGTACGCCGTTTAAATATCTGCAATCAGTTCCTATAACTGACAACAGATGGCAGTACATCGCCCATATAGTTCCAGTAACTGACAGCAGATGGCAGCACCATTGCATCGATATATATTTAAAACCCATGACATGGCACGTTTTCACGTGATGGAGAATTATAAAGGAGGGGAATATTTAAGAAGGGAAATTTTGAGGAACATTAACCGACAGTTGAATGTGTAGGCTATGTTGTTTATGTACCTTAATATTGCAATTTCTTCCCAATGCTTCGGTGGTCAAGTTATTAGCGTCCTAGACTAAAAGTTATAATTATGCATCGTCGATATACTCTTAAATTATTAAAGAAAAAAGTAGTTTTCCAGGCACTCGCGCGTGTCCACAATTGCTTTCGCCATAAGAGACACTTGGCAAACATAATTCGTTTGAAGGGCTCCGACATTGTGGTCACTCAGCCCCGTGTACTTGGGTGTGTATGTGTGAAATTTTCTCTCATAACCTGTGTTATTGTGATGGCTGCATTACTGTGTGTATTTGTAATTAAGGTGGTAAATGGCAAGGAGACGGCCAAGGCCTTAAGTTAGGAACCATCCCGGTATTTGCCTTAAGTGGAAGTGAGAAACCACGGAAAACCACATCCAAGATTGTCGAGGTGGGAATTAAACCTTCCTCTTCTTAGTTATACCTCAAGAGACTGAATGTGCCCCGTTTTTGCCCTCAGACCAGAATTCAATTTCTTGGCAGAGCAGGAAATGTAACCCGGGTCTCCGGGGCGATAGACAAGAATAGGTGGGCCTCCATGTGTTAATACGATTTTTGACATGCACGGGACATATAATTCAAAAACTGCCTCCATTAGGGTGACTGCCGATGTGAGTATTGAGTATAGGCCTATGGTCGTTCCAGTAGTTGGCGAAGTGATTCTATGTTCCCCTGCAAAATGTACTGTCATAACCTATAACAGGTGATGGAAATTGCTTATTTAGAGCAGTTTCGTACTGTTTATAACAAAATGAAGAACGTCATTCTGAGCTGCGTTTTCAAGCTATCGCACAAAATTTCGCTGGCGGGAACAATTATAAGGAATTTATTTTAAGCGATCAGTCTCATCGCATTCTCCTCACCAACCAACTTGAGTATGAAAGTCTCTGGACGGTCATGTTGAACTTCATTGTATAAGACAATTGTTTAATGATTATTTGTTTAGAGTACTGAGTCTAACTACGCAGTTGATTTCGGCAATGGAAGTATTATTTGCCATGTAATATTTAGCGGCTCCGTTATTGCAGGACACTATAGTGTTATCGAATAATACGAAGCCACATTTAAAATCCAATATAAATAGGCCATTTCAGAAACAATTCCAGATATTATGCAGTACAGTGTACTGTAAGGTCTTTGACGATCAAATGTAAACATCGTTCTACATTGTACTTCTCTTGCGTAAAATCTATGCGTGGTTACTTTGGTCTTTACTGTTGTGAGGGTAAAATTGATCTGCTGGAATATAAAATATTTGCCAACCTGCAACAATGTAATGATATTAATTTAAAAGTCATTGAACTTATATCCAGTAGTTCAAACACATACATCAGCGTTAACAGATTGGATACTGAAGATGAAAGCCAGCTACTTGATTTCCCTATTATTGAATTTTTCAATTCCTTGGAATTAAGTGATTCGCCTCCACATACTCCGAACGTTTGAGCCATAGTTATGCTCCTTAGAAATCTGAACGTTTCCCAAGGACTCATATATGGTAATATATTAATTGTAAGAAATATGTAAGAAATTGCTTGGATTCGGATATAATAGGTGCAGTAATATTAGGCAGAGAGCTCAAATCCTACGACTTGATTTAACACCTTCCGATAAAACACTTGCAGGTACAGTACATTTTCTTTTAATAGGCAACAATGTCCTATTCGCTCGGCCTACTTTATCACAATCAATCAAGCTCAAGGAGAAACTCTTGAACGTATTGGGCTATTTACCTCATCACGTTTTAAGTCATGACCAGCAGGATAGT
This sequence comes from Meconema thalassinum, assembly GCA_946902985.2. Lineage (NCBI taxonomy): Eukaryota > Metazoa > Arthropoda > Insecta > Orthoptera > Tettigoniidae > Meconema > Meconema thalassinum. The sequence continues at coordinate 510,609,208 of OX336390.1, read as the reverse complement.
GAAGGTACAAAATAGGTCCTGTATGGGATGGTAAATAATAAGAGGCGGAAGGATCCTACGGATTATGTCAGAATGGTGAACAAAAGGGGACAAGGGATCGAAAATAGGGAAGAACTGAAGAAAATGTGGAAAGAATATTTTGAAGAACTCCTGAACCCAAATGGAAACCACGGCGAGGAAGAAGAAATCGGGGAAGAGGTACAGTAGATGAACTGCAAACCGAAAAGGACTTAACATGGAAAGAAGTGGAAGATGCAGTGAGGAAGATGTAAGGAGGGAAGGCACCGGGTGTGGATGAGTTGAGTGTGGAGATGGTGAGAGCAGCAGGAGAGGTGGGGATACAATGGTTGTACCGAGTGATGAAGGCAGCATGGAAGGAAAGGAAGACCCCAGAGGACTGGGAAAAGGGAATAATTGTCCCGATCTTCAAGAAAGGTAGTAGAACAGAATGCAGAAACTATCGGGGAATAACACTGATGAGTCATTGTGCAAAGATGTTTGAGAAAGTTTTAGAAAGGAGAATTACGACAAGGATAGAAGGAGGGATGAGGGAAGAACAACATGGCTTCAGAGCAGGATGGTCCACAGTGGATTTGATTTTTCTGTAAGTCAGTTACAAGAACAGCACTATGAGTATGGAACAGATCTACTGATGGCCTTCCTGGACATTGAGAAAGCATATGACAGTGTATGCAGAAACAAAGTATGGAAGTCCCTGGAGGATAGAGGAGTAGAAAAATGGACTATAAGGAGGATAAAAGAGATGTACAAGGGAAGCGTGAGCTGTGTGAAAGTGGGAGGAGAGAGATCGGACTGGGTGGAACAGAGAAACGGCCTCAAACAAAGAAGTGCACTGTCACCGTTACTTTTCATTGTGGTGATGGATGACATAATGACCCGAGCGGCACAAGTAATTGGGGAAGGAAAGATGAAAGCAATGGTGTTTGCGGATGATTTGATGATTGTGGAAACAAGGAGGAGGAGGTACAGGAACAGTTGGACGTGTGGGAAGGAATAATACAAGGATATGGGATGAAATTTAGCATAAATAAGAGTGAGATGGTGATCACAACAAGGAAGAAGGAAAGGACCACAACGGGAATAACAATTGGTGGGGAACAGCTGAAGAAAGTGGAGAGTTTCAAGTATCTGGGAAGCCTGATACAAGAGAATGGAAGAAACGGTAGAGAAATAAATGAGCGGGGGAGACAGGCAGAAGCATTCCGGAGGAGTGTGAAAAGCATGTTATGGAGCAGGGATGTCCCTCAGAACAGCAAAAAGATAATATATCGGACGTACTATGTCCCTATCCTGACGTATGCCTCGGAGACCTGGGTTATGAAAGGAAGGGAGAAGAGCAAACAGGCCAGTGAGATGAGGTTCTTGAGAAGCAGTATTGGAGCTAGAAAGAGGGACAGAATAAGAAATGAGAGGACCAGAGAATTAATGAAGGAGGAACCATTACAGGATGGTATAGAGAAATCTAGACTTAGATGGTATGGACATGTAAAACGAATGGAGGAGAAGAGGATACCCAGGAGAATACACGAGACGAAGTGGGAAGGAAAGAGACCAAGAGGGAGACCGAGAGACAGGTGGCTGAAGGGGGTGGAAGGAAGCGTGAAGAAGAGAGGAGAAGACTGGACAAGGGTGGAGGCTGAGAGATGGTGGGAAGACATAAGACGTTGGAGAGGCTTGTGTTCCAAACAGACCCGGCCAGTGGCTGGAAACTGTGCAAGATGATGATGACCTCATCACGTTTTCAGTCATGACCAGCAATATGTTGCAATGCTGAGAGTGTTATCTTTTGACGCCCTTAAAGTTGCAATAGTGCTAAAAAGTAATCGTACAAAGAATGTAACTTATATAAGAAGCTTCTTCAGTAAATTTGTTTTCCATTGTCCGTCATGTTTTGACGGGTTTCATCTAGTAATTATATAATTTTATTAACAATAATCATTATTATTAACATTTTTATTACTATTGTTATTACAGTATAACCCAGGATAATAGCATATGACTTATCAATGGGGGACAGTAAGGAAGGGCGAGGGGCGGGGGTGGAGAGGCCAGTGATCCTGAACCAATGGGGTTGGAAGTCCTCTCCTGCATGTGACTGTGGCGAAGAACAGCTGACTATGGATCACGTAGTCTTCGCATGTCCCCTCAGAGCATTCAAAGGAACATTGCAAGACTTAAACAAGCTGTCCCAAGAAGCCTTTGACTGGATTCAACGGTTCAATTTTGGACTCTAATTTTTCAAACTTGAGATCAAGTGTATCTTAGTGTATATCAATGTATATATATTTGTAAATAATAGTTTTATCTATTCCTTCCACCATTATCATACTAATATATAAAAATGAGATGGTGTGTGTGTGTGTCTGTCTGTGTGTTACTCAATAACGCAAGAACCACTAGTCCGATTTAAATTAAATTTTGCATGGATGTAGCTGATTTACCAGGTTTACATATAGGATACTTTTGATTTCGATATTTTGCACAATACAAAATGGCGACCATTTTAGTGACGTCACTACACCCTTTGGTTTCAAAATTTCATATTTCCATATCAAATAAAAAGAGAAGGCTAAGAAATAGCAAAACTTTTGATGGCACATATGAACTTTAAAATTTAATTTCCTATCCGAAAGGTTCTTATCAGTTTTCGTGTATCTCCAATGGTTAGCGAGTAAAACCCACATTTGTGACGTCACTACACCCTTTGGTTTCAAAATTTCATATTTCCATTTCAAATAAAAAGAGAACGCTAATAAATAGCAAACTTTTGATGGCATACACGAGCTTTAACATTTAATGTTCTATCTGAAAGGTCCTTATCACCTTTCGTGTACCGGTATCTCCAACGGTTAGCGAGTAAAACCTAAATTTGTGCAATAAAACACGGTCAACACCGAGCTGTGCAGTATATCTCTATATATACAGTGTGGTCCACCAGCCCCTTATTTTTTTGGGAGGAAGGCAACCCAACTAACTCGTATATCATAGTCGTCCTAAAAACATTAGTACTTGGTCCTTTACGGCCTATTACAACTTTACGGTTGAGTTCATGCTCGCGAATATAGTCGAAATCATTAGCAGCAGTGTTATTTCAATGCCATCAACTATAACGAATGTGTAAATCGACACATCCGAACAACACTGCCCTACGAAGGACATGAAGTGTCTATGAGGACTACAAATAGACTCAATAGGTGACAGAATCCCACCACCGCTCACGGTAGCTAAGATGGTTAAATCGTGCTTCTCTACTGTAACGGCATATGCTGCAATGTAGCAGGTTCGATCCCAAGTCATTTAAGTTCTTTTTCTTTTTCGCTTTATGCCGTTTACAGTAGCTTCACTACGGACACATATCTACCTGTTGCAATGAATTAATTTTTATTTGATCCCGAAAAGGACCGTTTTTATTCGATGCTACGTAGGCAGGTTATACGATGACATAATGGTCTGTAGGAAGAATGCTTGTAGTTTAGCGTGACCGTTAATCTCGCGATCATAAGCCACGGGATCTCTATTTTACGTGAATTCGAACCACAGGACATGAGGTTGGTGAGAGGCAAAGAGCTTGACCGCTGCGCCACCACACCCTCTTGTAGGAATAAAGCAAGGTACTCTGCATATACAGTGTAGCAAGTGTTCGAAATGTTGACCACCTTGGTTGATGCAGATTTCAGCAGACAGTCTTGCACGCTGTAACATCTGAGGTGTGACAGCTTGGCATGCCTCGGTGATTAGTTGCCGAAGGTGGTCGGGATCTTCAGGCTCCTGTACAAATATTACCTGCTTTAAGTGATCCCACAGGAAGAAGTCAAGTGGCGTAAGATCGGGTGATCTGGCAGGCCAGTGAACGGGTCCTCCTTTTCCTATCCATTTATTTGGATATGTATCATAAAAACGGTTCCTGACCACTAATGATCCTTGAGGTGGGGCCCTATCCTGTTGCCACCACATTCGCAATCGCTCGCGCAGTGGCACGTTTTCCAGCAACTGTGGAAGTTCATTTTGCAGAAAATGAAGGTAGCGTGCTCCCGTAAGATGGCCGTCGTAGAAATATGGCCCGATTAGATTGTCACCCAAGATCCCACACACTACATTTACACCCCCACTGCACTTGAAATGCGCCCAGTCTTACTCAATGGGGATTCTCCACGCTCCAATAGTGCATGTTATGCCGGTTGACGGGGCCTTTGTTGTGAAATCGTGATTCGTCTGAAAAGAGAACATTTGACCAAAAAAAGGCTGCATTATTGGTCATACTGCGTAACGCCCATTGACAAAATGTTACTCTAGCATCGAAATCACGTTCAGGAGCTGCTGGTGTAACTGAAGATGATATGGGTGAAATCTATTGTTATGGAATATTCGGATGACAGATGACCGGCTGATGTTGGTCTGTTTTGCAAGTGTCCGTGTACTAATATGAGGATTATTAAAGACAGTGACCAAAACAGCTTCTTCATTTGGACCAGATGTTATAAGAGCATCTCTAACAGGTGATCTTTCCAAGTGCCCCAGTTGACCGCGCTCTTCGTTCAATATTGCGAAATGAATTGGCAGACGGTAGTCTTCTGTCAGGATAGCGCTCGTGATACAGGCGTTGAGACTGCAATGCGTTCTTCCTTGTTTCTCCATAAATGAGCATCATATCAACGTACTCGTCACTGGTATACATCGTGAGTGAATGCGTGCTGTGATGTGACCTAGTACAAGTAGGTGTGTATTAGAGCCGGGAAAATTAGTTCCAGTTGCGTTTGATATAGTGTGCCCTTTTAGCAAGAAATATGCCAATCACAGTATGCCAGCGTAGCTCAATTCGGAATTTTCGGGGCAGCGGTAAGTTCCCCCACTCTGTGACTCACATATTTTGGATTAATTACAGGATACACTTGCAAAAATAACAACAAAATCAACTCCTATTTTAACACATTTAATTAATAAAATTAATGGCGCTACAAACACTTTAACAATTTAATTACTGACCCATAATCATCTACTTGTTCCAAATGAACAAGGAATCACAAATATAATAAAACAAATATTGTATTTAAACATATGGTTTCCACATAAACCAACAATTCCTACTTAGTCTTACTTCCATAAAGCATCAACTGTAAGCTTTATATAACTCCGAGCTCTTTTGGCTCCATGCTTTACATAATAATGGTGTCATTCTTGTACACCTCAAATACTACTTTCATATTTTCTTAATCCTCAAAACAAATGTATAATTTCATTTAAAATTTTATGTTAATTATCTAACTCAATATTTTGGGCATGTTCACACATTCAGCTATTATCATCTCTCTTTATTTTCACAAATATATTAAGGTAATCAGGAAATCACTTGTGTACTCCAGAGCGTGAAGATACTTGACACAGTCAAAAAACTATAGTTACTCCCGAAACTTAGTCGCCTTCAATTAACTCGTGGAATCCTACTTCCGTACATCATTACAATAGGGATTGTTATTTATCTCTTATGTCTTATAAGACCATTATCACATAAGAAACTACGATCTGAACAGGCAAACGAAAATATCAGTCTACAAGGACCTCGGTTCAACGCCCGGGTCGTTAACAACTTTAAACACTCACGGTGTCTTTACTACATCTTACGAGACGGTTTCGGCCCACCCTTACTCTAAGAGAGCCAGGCCATTACACTCGGGCGCGATTTATGACACGGAGGGTGACGGGCGACTCTCTGTCTAACCCACGTTAGCAGCTCCTTTTCAAGGCTTTCAAAACAAACCTTCACATTATACTCAGTCCTGGGGAGAGACCGGGCTTTTACTGTACTGTATCCATTCAAACAAATATTCTTTGGTTCATAGACCACTTTCGTAACCTTGGCATTTATTAATTATGAGAGGGTCCTCATTGATTGGGGAAGATTAATACACATTCGACGACGAAGAATTAAGGGGCTTTTCATAAGAGGATTCTGAGTTCGAATCTCTTCACATGCCTCGGGAACCATTCCCTTATAGAGGACTTATACAAGACGCGATTTAAAGTCGGCCGTGGCCTACATGACATACGCTCAATAATACCATACATTAGCTCCCTTTTAATACATACACAATGCCTCGTGATACTACGTCACAAATAGAGGACTTATACAATTATCAATTCACTACAATCAACTACCCTCCATAAGTAATTTACCAAGTATTTTAACTTCTACGCTTTCCTAGCGTGACATTTTAATATTATTTGCGCTCCTTTGCGCTATGCATTATTTTATGCCGAAATGTCTTCCCAAGAACTGATACATCTCATTAGTAACAATTCATATTATTTTTAATTCTTATATTAATCTTTTCCGTTGCCGATAAATCGCTCCCTTTTAAAACATTCCCTTGAACATCATGTCTTACACATATGTTAAGGCTTTAACGCTCTTATGTTCACATCAATTTATTTGATCTTTATTTAATATTTCCATACTTAGTTATTAGTATTATCTTTATTCTTTACACAAGCTCAAAAGCTATTTCTTTCATATCTCAAATTTACTTTATTTAAATATCTTTCATGATAATTACTGATATTTCGCTTGCTCTTATGACATTCGTTAAATACATTAACATTTTATTCACATATTTCCTCTACGGGATTTATTTTTTTACATAATTATTTATAATTTCTCAAATTTCTATTGTTGTTCAGACCGCGTTCTTGTTTATTCAGTATTTATTTCTTAAAACACATCCCTTTTACTCAAAACTCCGGTGGATTTGTACACAACCATCTCCTGACACCAAAATAGAATGAAATTCAGTACTCACATGTTTTTAAGATCGTCCCATGATCTTTATTCTTGTGCGGTGTTTCATTTTGGGCCCACTTTGAACTTTTACTCCATATTAAAGAAATTCATCTTATGTACAAACACTTCTTGACACATATTTAAGACACTTAACATTGACGACATTTTTATACACTGATGTGTCCCTTTAGAACACATAATAAACACTAAAAATATTAATTTAACACACAATCTTGATAAATTTACACTTCACAATTCTTGATCACTAGGCCGTATTTCTGAGCCTATCACACGTGACCTCTTAATTTCCCGTTTCCAAGGGTGAAATTTATTCAATGTCGGCTTCCTATCCTGCAGAATACGAAAGTCTCGAAACATCTACTGTTCCCTGGAATCCAAATTCTTCTACTCCTATCCTGGATAACCGGCTATTTATCTAGCTTGAACGGCTTCTTTGTAGATCTGGCTTATCGATCCTAGCGAAAGTCTATTCGGATCGAGGTCTTCTCAATAACCTCTCGATGACCTATGGATTTGGTTTATAGCAGCTAGTACTTCTCGAGTCTAGTACTTTTTGAATAGTTCGCCTGCTTTCTGGAGATAATGTTTATAGTCTCCATGCTTCTTTATTTGATCGGTTCTAGCACTCCTACGTTTCTGAAATACGTTCCGAACCTTATTCTGTTCTTCCCTTTTTGGGTTCTTTAATTTAGATAACAGTTTATCTTTCTGGTACGGTACATCCGTACGTTATGATATATTCGTTCGCCTATTTAACGACCTATCGCCTTAAGTCCGACGTTCGCAGCCTGCTCTGACTATATCTTACGAACTTTTCACTATAACTTGTATACTGTCGGGCCTAAATCCTGTAACTAGGATTTTCCTAATCTTTCACCACGGCGATACTTTAAATTTCTTCTTTACCACTCCTTATGGAGGCAAGCAAGTTGTTAATACTGCGACGCCTATGGCTATCGGATATTACTTCCGCGGTGTAACACAGCGTTTCTCCCCTCAAGGAGTACTAGTAACTTTCTTCGATGTGACGCAGAGTGACGCCCCACACGGCTGTCTGAATATTGATGTGCTGTGATGTAGCCTTCCGGCCTATTGAGACTGCATGATTGGCTTGGTGAGGCCAGGAGTTTTATACCTTTTCGCTACAAAAAGATAAGACTCTAGTCCTTTCTGTGGCCAATTTCTAAAATAATGGTGGCACAATTATAACAATTATACCTTCCGAAAGCTCGTCTTCTCAATGTCAAATAATCTCATTGCACCTAAGAATCGATCGTACAATTCGGAGATATTAATTAATTTCTCGTCCTCAATTGGGTGGGTGTTGCATTTCTTTTGCTTTCTCCCCTCCACACAGGCCTTGGTAATTCCCCGATGACGTCGTCTTGCGTTTGCAGTTTTCTCCTGCACAATTATTAAATGGTTTCTCTTTACTAAAAAATCTCTCATTCGAAATGATTCACTGTACTGTACTTGTTTACTCATTATTATACTCGTAAACGGGTTAAATTTAATTATTCCTCTTCTGGCGCATAAGCGGTGTTGTCAATTTCCAGCAACGTAAGGTCGATTTCCGAGTCAGGCTTCCTTGTTTAATCCTGGGAAATTTCCACTCGGTTATTAATACTCATGACTCGCTCCCTTCTGAATGTCAAGAGGGATGATCTCATCTCACGAACACCTGGTCCTCGCCTCTTGCACCATATTAGGCTAGCATCTTGGCTGGATCTTTATTTAAGTTACATTAGAAACTATACGTTTCTTTCATTTCTTTCCCAAATGCAAGGATTCGCCCTCATTGGACCCTATGGCACATGGGTTCATCTCTCCCCTCCTTAGGTAAATAAATTTTCGAAAAATTTTGAGGAAATTTATTTCAATTAATCATATCTGTCTTTATTCGTCGAAGCCATCATAACGATGTCCGTACCTTCCGTTGTTTTTACTTCTTTAAAGTCGTATCCAGTAATTGTGTAGGTCGGGTATGCTCTGTCCCTACCCTTTCTTTCTTTCTTTACTTGTCTGGACTTTAAGTCCCCAGAACCTCATTCTTCCTTACGGGTTTGGTCTATCCCTACCCGTTTCCTTATTTCATCATTTTCCTTTCTTAAATTGGAATTTTCTTCTTCAATAAATTCAATTATTTCTTTAATTTCCCAATACAATTTCTCCAATTCGCATTCGCACTCGAATGCTTGAGCTCTATTTTCTATTTCTTCCTTATTCTTGTTTATGTCAAAAGCGGATTCATCTCTACATGTTTCCATAACCAGGGCTTGTTCATTTGCTTCATCGAAATCTTCGGGAGGGTAATATAATTTCAAATTTGCTGAATTCATGGTCACTTCGTGATCTGTTTCACAGTGCCGAATTCTATATGCGTTATTCCTCAAATCTCTGATTATTTGATATGGTCCGTGGTACATTTTCTGGAACTTCTTGTACACACGGTTCCCTGGATCCGAAATGGCTGGTCTTTTTACTAACACCATTTCTCCTGCTAATAATGGTCGATGATACCTCTTATGCCTATTTCTTCTCTGCCTCCTGTCGGCTTGAGCTTTTAGATGCTCAAAGGCTCTTCGAATACGTACATCTCTTCCAGGCTGAGCGTCTGCCGTCCTAGGAATTACCAGACTCCAAGGTCTTTCTGGTTGCTCATTCCGATGTAACGTTATGGGTATCTCTCCTGTGGATTCATGGATTGTATTATTTATACAAAATTCGATAATATCCAAGATATCTATCCACTTCCAATTTTCTTCGGCACAGTATATTCTACAGTACTTGGCCGTCTCTCTCATCACTCTTTCTACAGGATTTGCCTCAGGATGGCGAATACTTGACAAAATCTGACGTATTCCAAGTCTTTCTAATTCTCGTCTGAACTCTACACTGGTGAAACAACTGCCGTGATCCGACAACAAATTCTCAGGTTTTCCCAGAATCGGTATCACTTTTTCTTTGAGTCGTTTTATCACCTGTTTGGTACTAGTCTTCTGTATGGGAGCAAGGACAACCATTTTAGTGAAGACATCCATAGCCACCATTATGTGTCGATTTCCTCTTCTTGCCTTTGGCAAAGGTCCAAAATTATCAATAGATATGATTTGGCCGGGCCTTTCGGGCAACAATGGTATAGGCTTCTGCCTCATCAGGAATGCATTAGGTTTGATCCTTTGACATAGATCACATGTCTTTAGCGTGTCCCTTACAGTTTCTCTCAGTCTCGGCCATACAAATGCTTCTTTCAGCATTGAGACTGTTTTGTCGACTCCCATATGTCCGAACGATCTATGGGCTAACCATACTATTTTCCTCTGCAAAATTGCAGGTACAACAATCCTTAATTTTGTATGGTCAGAGTCTACAAACTTATATAACAATCCATTATAAAACGTGTAGTCTTGAGCTATCTTATTAGCTTCCGTGTACGCTGGTGTTCCTCTTATCAAGCTTCCCTCAAGGAAAGATATAAGCATATTCATCCATGGATCCTCCCGTTGTCTTTGACTAATACTTCTTAACTCATTAAGAGTACGCTGATCCCTGTCTTCCAAATCTATAGCCATTACTTCCTCTTCTATGGACTCTGGCTGTCTACTTAAGTAGTCTGGAACTATATTTTCTTTTCCTGGGCAGTACTCTATCTTGACATCAAATTGTTGAATGTATAAAGCCCAACGCATCAACCTTTGACTGGATAGATCAGTCTTCATCAAAAAGGTTAAGGCTTTATGATCCGTTCTTAGAATGACCTGAAACCCATATACGATCTTCCGCCAATATTGCAACGCGTGCAATATCGCTAGCAGCTCGATTTCGCTGATCGTATAATTTTTCTCGTGTGGTTTCAGTCTCCTACTGGTGAAAGCTAGATAGTTTTTCTTATCAGGGTTTTCCGGGTTTTCCTGATATAGCATTGCCCCTATTCCAATCTGGGATGCGTCTGTTTGAATGATAAATCTCTGATTAAAATCAGGATATCCTAGCTTCACGTAATTTAAGAGCATTTCCTTGGCCTCCACGAATGCTTTTTCTGTTTCCTCCGTCCATTTCCACTTGCCCCCCTTCTTCAGAAGGTCCTGTAGTGGTGCAACAGTTTTGGTGTATGATGGACAATGTCCTGAGAAGAACCCAATCAATCCCAAAAACTGGCGAACGTTCTTTACCTTCAAAGGCCTTGGAAAATCCCTTATCGATTCCAATTTGCATGGATTTGGTTTAACACCATCCTTGTCAATCACATGCCCTAAAAATGTCACTTGCCTTTGACAAAAATTCGACTTCTTTAAATTTATTTTAAAATTTGCCCTTCTTAAGTCTTCCAATAATTTCTTCAAATTTTCTAAATGTTCCTCAATGTTCTCCGAGGTAAGCAAAATGTCATCCACGTATCGGATAGTGCAATCTTTCTCTTCCTCTGACAAGTTTCGATCAAGCGCTCTTATTAATGCAGATCCCGCGGTCTTCAATCCAAACGGACATCTTCTAAAACAATATGTTTGTTGGTCGAACTGAAATCCAGTCAACAAGCTGGTTTTCTCTTCCAGTTCGAGATGATGATACGAAGAAGTCATGTCAATATTTGTAAAAATCTTCTTGCCTTTGAAATTCCTCAGTATTTCTTTTATGGGTGGTGCCGAATCATTTTCTGGTATGATTTTTGCATTTAAATTTCTGGCATCTAAACACACCCTTACTGAGCCATCCGGTTTACTCACAATCACTAATGGACTAACATATGGTGTCGCCATCTTTTCTATAACACCTGCATTCATCATTTCCTGCAGTGTTTTCTTGGTTTGTGGGTAATGTTTTTCCGCAACCGGGTATGGTTTTTGTTTGAACGGTGCCCAATCATTGACTTGGAACGCGTATTTAAAATTTTCAATCTTCCCTGGCTTGGAATCAAATACGTCCCTATAATTCAATAATAATTTCTTTAACTGTTCCTTATTTTCGAGGCTGACTTTAGCTTCCTCCACTTTTCCTGACAGGTTGGTCTCGAACTCATTTTCCAAATTATCTTCGAGTTCTATGTTGAAGACTTCAAATATCTTTTCTATGTCCTTATAATCTTCCTCAATCACTTCTTCCATATGCCATACCTGTTCTCCTATTTTGGCATCCTGTTCCTGTAAGTTAATGTTTTGCTCATCCACATCCTCTCTTTGAACTCTAATGCAGTTTTGCGCTAGGTCTATGATGACCTTGTTCTCACGGATAAAATCAATACCTAATATGACATTATACGGTAATTGATTTACCAGCAAAAAGCACTGCGAAATTTCAGCGTTACCCATGATCAGATCAATGTATACCTGAAATTTACATGTTAAAGATTTTTCAGGGATAATTCCCTTAATCTTTACACTTGATGTGGGAATCTTTAATACTCGGCCCCTTGTTTCCAGTTCATTTAGAAGGGTTTGTGTAATTAGACTTATTGTGGATCCGGTATCAATCAATGCTCTGACCAGTAATCCTTCTATCCTAAGCATAATTATAGGTAGTTCTCTTTTAACAGGTGGGATTCCTTCCACATCCTCGTTAATTAGCTCATCTGGTCTGGCTATCCAATTCACAATTTCTACCTCCTCCCAGCTCCTGGTATGTTTCCACTTTTGACAATTTAAATTTGGAGTTTTTTTTATCCTGAGTGTTCCCTTTTCCCTCATTCTTTAACTGAGCTTGTAGTTCCAAGCTTTGAGCTCCGTCTAGTCGGTCGGGTGATTTCCGGTTCTTAATTGCCTCACTCCAACGGACTTTTTGCCTATCAGGTTCATCTGGTCGTTCGTTCATATAACGAAGACTTTCCTGATATCTTTCTTCTATTTCGGCCCGATATTCATCATCCCTATCCTCTGGCCTTACATTCCTCCTGGGATAATTCTCCCATTTCTTTCTGTTTTCTTGCCTTTGATGGTTATTGTTATAGGGTCGGCTCTCTTGTTGCCTATAACCTGTATTCCTAGGATTTCTTCCTCGATATCCTCCTCTGTAATATGGCTGTATCCTTATAGGCTCCTGGTGCCCATACTCTCGACCTAGTCCTTGGGTATCCGTGCTTGTGGACTGATTCCTGGTCGCTGGTTTTTCGCTGGTTTCCTGACTGCTGGCCATATGTACTTGCTCAGTCTGTCTTTGATGCCGAGGAGTTACGTGCGAAGTCGTCATATCTAATTGACGTAATACACTCTCCACTTCCACAGCACTTCTGGCTTTGGATGAGATTAACAGCCTCTGAATCTCATACGGAAGTTGTCTTGCAATGGCGGCACACAGGTCGTTTTCTGCCGGAGCAATATAAAGTTCGCGGAATTTACACAGCTGAGCGGTGAAAAATTCCGAGTATTTAGTAGGTGCATTCGTGCTGTACTTCCTAGAGTACAGATCTAGCCTTAAATTCTCTTGGACGTCTGCTGCCCAATATCGTTTTAAAAATGCTTCCCTAAAGCCTTCCACCGTATCAAAGGTGTACCTGAAGCTTCTGAACCAGGTGAGACAATCACCTGCTAACAGCTTTTCAATAGCTCTCAGTCTCCGATCCTGAGGAACTTTCATCTCGTTTAAATACTCTGCAACTTCCTTTAGCCAGTATTTTGGAGTAATAGACATGTTATTACCCGTAAACTTTACTGGTCTGTCCTCATTGGATTTAATAATGTTTATTATCTGGCCATTTGTCTGATTCATGTACGGGGTTGACATCGCCATCGGATATCCTGGGTTCTTATAAGGGCTCTCCCCTCCTAAGTCCCTCTCCGTATCTGTGCCTTGTTCACGGGAATCTACCCATCCTGTCTTTGGAAACTCCTCCTGATTCTCAAATTCTAACTTCCTTTCCCTTCGGGCACTTTCTTCATTAGCCATGAGTTGGATTTCCATTTGACTATTCTTATGTTCAGTCCTCTCCAATCGGGATCTTAATTCATTCTGAATTCTTTCTTGATTCCTTCTACTATCTTCCTCTATCTTTTTGAGTTGGAATTTCTCGTCCCTGTAACTATCCCTGAACTCATTTAGTTGGTCTTCTACCTCTTTCTTAAAGATCATGGCATGTTGATTGATAATTTCTGGCTTAACGTCACCTATGGTATCTAGGCCCTCTCGTATCTCCTTTATTTGCTTCTCCACTTCTTTTCGTCCTTTGACCATATCTAATTCAACTCCTTTCAACTTTCCTTCCGTCTTCTGAGACACTTCCGTTAATTCATCTTTGATTAGTTTCACTTCATTATTTGTTTTTCCTACTTGCCCCTCTAAAGTTTCCACGTTTTCCTTAACCTCATTTATACCCTTACTTATTTCGTCTATCTTCTGGGTATTTTCCTTATTTTCTTTATTTCGTTGTTCTCTTTCTTTCTGGATATGCTTCTCGTATCTACCGAATCTTTTATCTATTTCCCCCTCGTACTTCTTCAGGTTCTCATCTACCTGCCCGGTAAAAAGATCAATCTGCTCTTTCATATCCTGAACATCCTTTTTATTTTGATTTTTCATCTCAGTTACTTCGGTTTGAACTCCATTGACTTTTCCCTCAAGTTCTCCCATTTTTTTTCTCAACCCCTTTAAATCTATCTCCTAGCTCATTCACGCTTTGTTTTATTTCATCCCGGGAACGTTCACAAATATTCTTGTTAGATTCTATCTGAGCTTTTAATTCTTTCTGCACACCTTGGATCTGGGTTACAAGTTTCTCCTCACATGCTTTTACATTTCCCTCCATATTACTCAATTTAGTTTCTATGGAACTCAAACTTTTATTCAAAATTTCAAATTTTTTTTGACATGCAGTTTGGGATTTTTCCGTGCTACCCTTCAAGATATTTATTTGGTCTTGCAATCCTGACTGAAGTGCTTTGTTTTCATTTTCAATTTTAATTGTGATTTCCCCTTTTAACTCAGTTAACTTGTCCCCAAACTTAGTGTCAAACCCTTCATCAAGAATTTTAAATTTGGTATCCATTGTCTTTTCTATTTCAGCCTTCAGTACTCCATGGTTTTCTTTACTGTTGGCTTTCAGAGACTCTAACGTCTCCGTTTTTATCACTTCCAACTGTTTTTTAATGGTTTCCCCACTTTCTGTTTTCATCTTTTCTATCTCAGCCTTCAGTTCCTTATTCATGTTTATACAGTCGGCTTCGATATCTACTAATTTAGTTCCCATATTAGCACTATCAGTTTTTAGTGACTCCAAACTCTCATTTATGGATTCGAACACTTTGTTATTTTCATCCTTTTGGAGACTCAATGTATTGTTTATAGCTCCTAAATCCCTTTTATTTTCATTCTGTTGGCTATCCAACTTATTGTTTATGGCCTCCAAAAGCCGTTGCATCTCTTCACTCAATGCCATCTTATGAGAATACAGTGGGCCATCAATGCCACCACACTAGTACATGCTTGAGAGATGATACTCTGAATCAGTGTGTCCCAATTTCTTTAAAAATTTACTTTGGTACGGGTATTTACCACAACGTACCCTTTTGATACATTTATTCAGTTTCACAAACCTTTATGGAAGTATTTAAAATTCAAAATTTCGAAAAACCATTTTTTTTTTAAATTAAAATTTTGATTTTTCGAGAAAACTCGGGTTTTCCCTAGGAAAACTCATCCCTGCGTACTGGGCGCCAAAATCTAATGATTTCTAGGGGGGGGGTTGTTAATAAAATATAATTCAGGGCTGCTCGGTATGAGTTTCCAGGGACCCATGCGGTCAGTTAATATTTTATGTTGTAGCTACTCCTATCATTACTTTACTTTACATGATATGACCGTCTTAAGTGTTCCTCTAGTTATTAATCCAGCACATTACTTATATGCCCCCATGTGCCCTTTTAGCAAGAAATATGCCAATCACAGTATGCCAGCGTAGCTCAATTCGGAATTTTCGGGGCAGCGGTAAGTTCCCCCACTCTGTGACTCACATATTTTGGATTAATTACAGGATACACTTGCAAAAATAACAACAAAATCAACTCCTATTTTAACACATTTAATTAATAAAATTAATGGCGCTACAAACACTTTAACAATTTAATTACTGACCCATAATCATCTACTTGTTCCAAATGAACAAGGAATCACAAATATAATAAAACAAATATTGTATTTAAACATATGGTTTCCACATAAACCAACAATTCCTACTTAGTCTTACTTCCATAAAGCATCAACTGTAAGCTTTATATAACTCCGAGCTCTTTTGGCTCCATGCTTTACATAATAATGGTGTCATTCTTGTACACCTCAAATACTACTTTCATATTTTCTTAATCCTCAAAACAAATGTATAATTTCATTTAAAATTTTATGTTAATTATCTAACTCAATATTTTGGGCATGTTCACACATTCAGCTATTATCATCTCTCTTTATTTTCACAAATATATTAAGGTAATCAGGAAATCACTTGTGTACTCCAGAGCGTGAAGATACTTGACACAGTCAAAAAACTATAGTTACTCCCGAAACTTAGTCGCCTTCAATTAACTCGTGGAATCCTACTTCCGTACATCATTACAATAGGGATTGTTATTTATCTCTTATGTCTTATAAGACCATTATCACATAAGAAACTACGATCTGAACAGGCAAACGAAAATATCAGTCTACAAGGACCTCGGTTCAACGCCCGGGTCGTTAACAACTTTAAACACTCACGGTGTCTTTACTACATCTTACGAGACGGTTTCGGCCCACCCTTACTCTAAGAGAGCCAGGCCATTACACTCGGGCGCGATTTATGACACGGAGGGTGACGGGCGACTCTCTGTCTAACCCACGTTAGCAGCTCCTTTTCAAGGCTTTCAAAACAAACCTTCACATTATACTCAGTCCTGGGGAGAGACCGGGCTTTTACTGTACTGTATCCATTCAAACAAATATTCTTTGGTTCATAGACCACTTTCGTAACCTTGGCATTTATTAATTATGAGAGGGTCCTCATTGATTGGGGAAGATTAATACACATTCGACGACGAAGAATTAAGGGGCTTTTCATAAGAGGATTCTGAGTTCGAATCTCTTCACATGCCTCGGGAACCATTCCCTTATAGAGGACTTATACAAGACGCGATTTAAAGTCGGCCGTGGCCTACATGACATACGCTCAATAATACCATACATTAGCTCCCTTTTAATACATACACAATGCCTCGTGATACTACGTCACAAATAGAGGACTTATACAATTATCAATTCACTACAATCAACTACCCTCCATAAGTAATTTACCAAGTATTTTAACTTCTACGCTTTCCTAGCGTGACATTTTAATATTATTTGCGCTCCTTTGCGCTATGCATTATTTTAAGCCGAAATGTCTTCCCAAGAACTGATACATCTCATTAGTAACAATTCATATTATTTTTAATTCTTATATTAATCTTTTCCGTTGCCGATAAATCGCTCCCTTTTAAAACATTCCCTTGAACATCATGTCTTACACATATGTTAAGGCTTTAACGCTCTTATGTTCACATCAATTTATTTGATCTTTATTTAATATTTCCATACTTAGTTATTAGTATTATCTTTATTCTTTACACAAGCTCAAAAGCTATTTCTTTCATATCTCAAATTTACTTTATTTAAATATCTTTCATGATAATTACTGATATTTCGCTTGCTCTTATGACATTCGTTAAATACATTAACATTTTATTCACATATTTCCTCTACGGGATTTATTTTTTTACATAATTATTTATAATTTCTCAAATTTCTATTGTTGTTCAGACCGCGTTCTTGTTTATTCAGTATTTATTTCTTAAAACACATCCCTTTTACTCAAAACTCCGGTGGATTTGTACACAACCATCTCCTGACACCAAAATAGAATGAAATTCAGTACTCACATGTTTTTAAGATCGTCCCATGATCTTTATTCTTGTGCGGTGTTTCATTTTGGGCCCACTTTGAACTTTTACTCCATATTAAAGAAATTCATCTTATGTACAAACACTTCTTGACACATATTTAAGACACTTAACATTGACGACATTTTTATACACTGATGTGTCCCTTTAGAACACATAATAAACACTAAAAATATTAATTTAACACACAATCTTGATAAATTTACACTTCACAATTCTTGATCACTAGGCCGTATTTCTGAGCCTATCACACGTGACCTCTTAATTTCCCGTTTCCAAGGGTGAAATTTATTCAATGTCGGCTTCCTATCCTGCAGAATACGAAAGTCTCGAAACATCTACTGTTCCCTGGAATCCAAATTCTTCTACTCCTATCCTGGATAACCGGCTATTTATCTAGCTTCAACGGCTTCTTTGTAGATCTGGCTTATCGATCCTAGCGAAAGTCTATTCGGATCGAGGTCTTCTCAATAACCTCTCGATGACCTATGGATTTAGTTTATAGCAGCTAGTACTTCTCGAGTCTAGTACTTTTTGAATAGTTCGCCTGCTTTCTGGAGATAATGTTTATAGTCTCCGTGCTTCTTTATTTGATCGGTTCTAGCACTCCTACGTTTCTGAAATACGTTCCGAACCTTATTCTGTTCTTCCCTTTTTGGGTTCTTTAATTTAGATAACAGTTTATCTTTCTGGTACGGTACTTCCGTACGTTATGATATATTCGTTCGCCTATTTAACGACCTATCGCCTTAAGTCCGACGTTCGCAGCCTGCTCTGACTATATCTTACGAACTTTTCACTATAACTTGTATACTGTCGGGCCTAAATCCTGTAACTAGGATTTTCCTAATCTTTCACCACGGCGATACTTTAAATTTCTTCTTTACCACTCCTTATGGAGGCAAGCAAGTTGTTAATACTGCGACGCCTATGGCTATCGGATATTACTTCCGCGGTGTAACACAGCGTTTCTCCCCTCAAGGAGTACTAGTAACTTTCTTCGATGTGACGCAGAGTGACGCCCCACACGGCTGTCTGAATATTGATGTGCTGTGATGTAGCCTTCCGGCCTATTGAGACTGCATGATTGGCTTGGTGAGGCCAGGAGTTTTATACCTTTTCGCTACAAAAAGATAAGACTCTAGTCCTTTCTGTGGCCAATTTCTAAAATAATGGTGGCACAATTATAACAATTATACCTTCCGAAAGCTCGTCTTCTCAATGTCAAATAATCTCATTGCACCTAAGAATCGATCGTACAATTCGGAGATATTAATTAATTCCTCGTCCTCAATTGGGTGGGTGTTGCATTTCTTTTGCTTTCTCCCCTCCACACAGGCCTTGGTAATTCCCCGATGACGTCGTCTTGCGTTTGCAGTTTTCTCCTGCGCAATTATTAAATGGTTTCTCTTTACTAAAAAATCTCTCATTCGAAATGATTCACTGTACTGTACTTGTTTACTCATTATTATACTCGTAAACGGGTTAAATTTAATTATTCCTCTTCTGGCGCATAAGCGGTGTTGTCAATTTCCAGCAACGTAAGGTCGATTTCCGAGTCAGGCTTCCTTGTTTAATCCTGGGAAATTTCCACTCGGTTATTAATACTCATGACTCGCTCCCTTCTGAATGTCAAGAGGGATGATCTCATCTCACGAACACCTGGTCCTCGCCTCTTGCACCATATTAGGCTAGCATCTTGGCTGGATCTTTCTTTAAGTTACATTAGAAACTATACGTTTCTTTCATTTCTTTCCCAAATGCATGGATTCGCCCTCATTGGACCCTATGGCACATGGGTTCAATAGTAAGCTGCCGTATGGCCAGTATCGTCCCCCACCAAGTGTACTCAAGGTCAGGTCACTTCCCTGAGTGAGTCTCGATAATACTGGAACTAATTTTATGTTCGGCGATGTCGAAATGTAAATATTATATGTCAGAAAACTGTACTATAATGAGACTCATTATAGTACAAGTTTTCATTATGAAACAGTTTCTCCCACCAATCAGAGCTCAAGAAACAGTTGTTTGACAAATTAGGTAAGGATATCATCGCACCCGCACTGAGTTCCAAGGTTGTAATTTAAATTTCACTGCCTGGCCTAGTGTCATAGTGAGGTGTCGAGGAGGTCATCGTCGAATACAAGGCATTCTCTGCGTCACATGCGCTCTGTTCAGTACATAAAACTGGCGAAATCTCGACAGATATTTATGAATATCTATGTTCGAACATAAAATAGTGTTGGAGAGCTCTTGCCACAAGGTTCGGATACTCCAAGCTGGTTGCCGAGAGCGCTGGCATAGCCTGATCACCATGGATTGCAAGGCAGTGTGTAGTCGTGGGTGTACACTCTGTGGAAAACACACTCGACCATCTCCAATGCTTGTGGTGGGCTTAGAGTTATATTGTTAAAAATGTAGGCTATGTCAATTAAAAAAAGCACTCAAATCTTACAGTTAATCGATCGTTGATATTTATAATAAGCTGCTATCATCAGGTTATGAGGCCCAGTCTACGGCAAACTGCGCGTAAGTGGATTAAAGGTCTGTTTAACGATCGTGTGCTTTGAGTGTGTGCGATTACAAGATGGCTCAAGAAAGTGTCAAGTTGAATATTCCAATGTTAAATGGTGGAAATATTATATTTTGGAAAACAAAGTTGCGAGCCGTATTAGTGCGTGATGATTTGTGGGAAGTTGTCAGTGAACCAACGCCTGAAGTAATTAACGCGGTGTGGCAGAAGAAAAATAACAAAGCCTTAGCATACATTACATTGAGTGTTGAGGACAGTCAACTCATTCATTTTGCACACTTGAACGATGCGTGTGATGCATGGCAGGCTCTCTCGAGAAAGTACGAGAGATCCACGTTCGGAAGCAGGTTATATTTACGACGTAAACTGTACGGCATACATTATCGTGGTGGACCAATGAGCAGTCACATCGACGCAATTATGGAAGTAGTGGGTTTGCTGCGTGGATCTGGTAGGCCACTTGAAAACGAAGAGATTGTTGCGGTTTTGCTGGTGAGTCTTCCAGAATCTTATTCAGGGCTTGTCACAGCACTCGAGGGCCGTGACGAGGCAGATTTAACGGTGGAATATGTAACTGGGAAAATGCTTGACGAATACCAAAGGCGTGCTGAAGCTGGTGTGCCTGGAAATTGTGATTCAGAGGTTGCACTACAGTCGGCGGTCGCAGACTCAAGTAAGGTTAGTCGTGCTCATCAAAGTGGAACAACTAAAAATTCAAGCGGGAAACCAAATAAGGGTGGCAAAGAGATACGGACATGTTACTTCTGTAATAAACTTGGCCATTTAAAAGCAGATTGCTATCGATTCAAGAAAAGTCAACAGCAGAGGTCAGCAGGTTCAGAATCGGCAAGATCATCGGTTGAGGTTAAGGTATGCAACACACAGAACTATGCCACATTTAGGGCACTGGATCAACAACATGCTGCAAGTAGGCCTACTGGAGGATGGTGCATAGATTCCGGGGCAACCAGTCATATGACGAATGATAGGCAATTTTTCATGTCTATTCGTGACACAAGTGCTACAGTCTTTCTTGCTGATGGTACATCCGTGGTAGCTGCTGGAATCGGAGATGGACAATTTTACTGTGAGGTACCAGGCGGGCACCTCCAAGAAGTACTGTTGAAAAATGTGCTGTTTATTCCACAATTGGATGATAGTCTACTTTCGGTGAGGCGCATAACAGAGCAAGGTCACCGAGTAACGTTCGAGAAAGACACGTGCAGCATCTACAAAGAACATCAGGTCATCGCAGAAGCAAGGAACGATGGGAATTTATTCAGACTTCAGACTGTGGTACCAAGCTCGTCAGTTCATGTGGCGAGAGAAGCTGTATGCCTACACCAGTGGCATCGTCGATTGGGACATCGGGATCCGGTTGCAATCCAGCGTCTGATCAATGAGGAATTGGCTACAGGAATCCAAGTGTCGAAATGTTCGGAGAAGGTGGTATGCGAAGACTGTATCAAGGGAAAACTAACCGAAGCAAAATTTTCTGAGAGTACATCCAGAGAGAAGGAGCCCATGCGACTCATTCATTCTGATCTTTGTGGGCCCATGCAGACTGCAACGCCAAGTGGAAATAGGTATTTTCTATCACTCATTGACGATTACTCCCGTTTTACTGTGGTGAGGCTGGTAAAATCCAAAGATGAGGTGGCAGGCGTCGTAGAAGATTACATTGCTGCAATGCATACTAGATTTGGAAGAAAGCCGATTGCCATTCGTACAGACAATGGCAAGGAATACGTTTCACAAAAACTGGAGAACTTTCTGCGGAAGGAGGGGATCCAACATCAGCTCACAGTCCCCTACATTCCACAACAAAACGGTGTAGCAGAGAGGAAGAATCGGTCATTGACAGAATCTGCAAAGTGCATGTTGTTAGATGCTGATCTGAACAACCGCTTCTGGGGAGAAGCAGTTTTGATCGCCGCTTATTTGCAGAATCGATCAACGAGCCGGAGTATCAACAAAACTCCAGTTGAATTGTTTACAGGTGTGAAGCCGGATCTGGGTCATTTACGTGTGTTTGGATCTAAGGTCTATTCGCTTGTACCCAAACAAAAGCGAAAGAAATGGGACAACAAAGCAATAGATTGGCTATGATGGAAATACCAAAGGATATCGGATTCTAGATCTAAAGACAGCCAAGGTTTGGATCAGCAGATCGGTGCGGGTAATTGAGAGTGTTGCCAGACATCCAGCTTCGGTAGGCAGTGCACCGAAAGAAGGGGTTAATGAAATCACACCGCAGCATGTATGGACATTGGAACATGTTTCGACACAGACGGAATCAGCTGACAACTCAACACTGAATCCCAGAGGTAACAACATGGTGACTTTCAACAGAGGAGAGACTGTAAGCAGCATAGGAGATGAATGTGAGACTGAACCAGAAACTTCACAATTTCCACAAAGAGTTTCTGAACGGCCAAATAAGGGTATACCAGCAAAGATGCTAACGTACAAGGTGCAGACGAATCACACCAGAGAGCCAGCCTCATGGAACGAAATGCTCAAAATGTCACCTCGTGAGCAAAAGTTGTGGACTGCTGCTGCGGAAGAAGAAATAAGCTGTCCCAATCAACATTGTGTGTGGGAATTAACGGAGCTTCCACCAGGGAAGAAGACTCTTTCTTGTAAGTGGGTATTTAAGGCAAAATTGGACGGTAACGGTCAAATCCACACTTACAAGGCCCGATTGGTAGCCAGAGGATTTTCTCAACGAAATGGTGAGGATTACGATGAAACTTTTGCGCCAGTGGTGAAGCATGACACTATTCGCGTTTTATTCAATGTAGCTGCACAGAGGGGACTTCACGTTCGGCATCTTGATGTGAGAAGTGCTTATTTGAACGGTGAATTAAAAGAGGAACTATATATGGAACAGCCACAGGGTTTTGAGGAACCCGGTCAAGAGAGCAAAGTTCTGAAATTGCGGAAAAGTCTCTATGGTTTAAAGCAATCGGCACACGTTTGGAACAAGACAGCTACAGAGACATTATCCAAGTTAGGCTTTCAACAAGGAAATGCAGATCAGTGTCTTTATTCAAGAAAGGAAGTAGATGGAAGCATTACTTACATTCTGTTGTGTGTCGATGATCTGCTGGTAGCCGGTCAGTCTGCAAAATTAACTGATAAAGTTGGTACAGAATTGCAGAATTATTTTGACATCAAAGACTTGGGTGATGTTAGTTACTATCTGGGAATTCAAGTGGAACGACAGGAAAATGGAACATTTTTGCTAAACCAAAAGGCAAAGATCGCAGCATTGTTGGAGGATCATGGCTTATCGGAGCCAAAACCAGCTGCTACTCCAATGGAAACCAATTTCTTGTCTGGTGAAGTGACTGCAAGTGCAGAGTTACCAAATAACACTCTGTACAGGAAAGCCATAGGGTCTCTACTATACATAGCCACAGTATCCAGACCAGACATCGCAGTCGCAGTGAGTCTACTTAGTCGGCAGGTGGAGAAGCCTACTCAACAGGACTGGAATGCTGTAAAACGAGTGATGCGGTATCTCGCATTTACAATACACAAGACACTTCGTTTATCTTCAACTAAAGACACAGAGCTCAAATGTTATGTGGATGCTGACTGGGCTGGTGACAAGACCAACAGGAAATCTACAAGTGGTTATGTTTTCTTTCTTGGCGAAGGAGTTGTAGCATGGTCAAGCCGGAAGCAAACGTCAGTTGCCTTGTCGTCTACGAAGGCGGAATACATTGCAGCATCATTTGCCAGTCGGGAGCTGCTGTGGCTCAGACAATTACTTATGGACATGAGTTTACCGATTGTTGGTCCAACAACCATGTATGAAGATAACCAAGGTTGTATTAAATTAATTGAGTCAAATCGGTTTGGGGCTCGCACCAAACACATTGATGTATGTCATCACCAGCTTCGGGATCTTCGAGAAAAGGACATCATAGAAGTGCTGTATTGTCCATCCAACAAGATGCTGGCTGATGTATTCACGAAGCCTTTGGCTAGAGAACCATTTCAGAACATTGTGGAACAACTGGGTCTACAATGATACGAACCTATGACAGCGAGAAGGGGTGTTGGAGAGCGCTTGCCACAAGGTTCGGATACTCCAAGCTGATTGCCGAGAGCGCTGGCATAGCCTGATCACCATGGATTGCAAGGCAGTGTGTAGTCGTGTGTGTACACTCTGTGGAAAACAAACTCTACCATCTCCAATGCTTGTGGTGGGCTTAGAGTTATATTGTTAAAAATGTGGGCTATGTCAAATAAAAAAGCACTCAAATCTTACAGTTAATCGATCGTTGATATTTATAATAAGCTGCTAATTCATCAAATAGTTATAATAATTATCGTCGAACCTAAACAGTCGTATGCAACTCGCCTATAATGGTAATTAAGACACTCGACCATGCCGAAATATAGATATGATATGCTAGAAAACTGCATCTTAAAGAGGCTCATTATAGTTCAAGTTTTATTATGATCGAGGTTCTCCAAACATCAGAGCTCAAGATTTTCATTACGATACAGCTGTTTGACCAATTAGGTAAGGATCGCATCGCACATGCACTGACTTCCAAGGCCTCTTATTTTAAATTTCACTGCCTGGGAAGTGTCATAGTGGCGTATTCGAGGAGGCCATGAAAGAATACAAGCGTCCAATGCGCACTGTTCAGTAAACGAAACTCGATAGTTATTTATGAATATTTAATTTCCTGCTGAATTAACTCTCAGGTAGGATTATTTTTGTGCAAACAAAATAACGTGTGTTGGCATGCTTGTGGAATTGATTATCAAATCTTTATCATCTGCTCGAGGCCAACCTAAACCATCTAGGAAGTGGTTTCCCGTGGCATCCCACTTCTCACTTTCTATCCTTGTGGTGTATTCTGCACCACCTGTAGTGTAAGCAACCGTGGCTGAAAGGGTAACGCGTTGGACTGCGGATTGAAGGATTCGGGGTTTGATGCTTAATAGAGGGGGAAGATTTATAAATTGTTTTCGGTACGTTTTATCGTCTGTGTCGACAACTTTACCAATGTCTTATGACATAAATTATTGTAGGAAGGAAGCTTGTAGTTTAACGTGACCGTTAATCTCGCGATCATAAGCCACGGGACCTCCGTTTTACGTGGAATCCGAACCACATGACATGGCATTTCACATCGAAAATCTCACATGCAGTGACCGGGAATCGAACCCGGTCTGCCTTGGTGAGAGGCATACAGCTTGACCGCTGCGCCACCACGCCCCTCATAAATTATTGAGGATGGGGCACGTGTAATATAGCGAGCAGATGCATTTTCAGGTTGGATTCCATGAACGTTACGTAGTGTTTGAATTCGGTATTACACGAAACATCTTAATATGTACACGTCAAATAGTTTTCTTCTTCTTGCTAGAATGTAATGAGAAAATATATTTTTTTAGTCGGTTTACCCTCCAGGGTTAGCTTTTCCCTCGGACTCACTGAGGGATCGCACCTTTACCGCCTCCAGGGCAGAGTATATATTTTTTTAGTCGGTTGACCCTCCAGGGTTAGCTTTTCCCTCGGACTCACTGAGGGATCGCACCTTTACCGCCTCCAGGGCAGAGTCCTGGAGCTTGAAACATAGGACGGGAATACAACTGGGGAGGCGGGACAAGCACCTCGACCAGGCAGCCTCACCTGCAAAGCGAACGGGGGCCTTATGAGGGATGGGAAGATTGGGAGGGATAGACAAGGAGAAGGGAAGGAGGCGGCCGTGGTCTTACGTTAGGTAGCACCCCGGCATTTGCCTGGAGACGAAGTGGGAAACCATGGAAAACCACTTCGGGGATGGCTGAAGGGGAAATCGAACCCTCTATGCTCATTTGGATCACCCGTGGCTGAGTAGACCACAAACAAAATAATACCATGGGAAATTTTAAGGAATACGTAAACTGGCGATCAGAATCTTGTTTCATTAGTGGGGCTAGAACATCGCGGTCATTTAGCCCCGTGTACTTGGGTGTGTGTGTAAAATTCCTCTGATAATCTGTCTATAGCGGTGTATGTATAATGTATGTATTAGCAATTAAGGTTAGGATGGGGAAGGAGGCGGCCGGGGCCTTAAGTTAGAAACCGTCCCGGCAATAGCCTGGAGCAGAAGTGGGAAACCACAGAGAACCACTTCCAGGATGGCTGAGGTCGGAATCGAACCCACCTCTTCTCATATTTGCTTCACGAAGCTGAGTGAATCCAACTTCAGCCCTCAGACCAGCATTGAATTTCTTGGCAGAACTGGGAATCGAACCTGGACCTCCGGAGCGACACGTCGATATGTTATGTTAATGTGTTTTAATTTTCTGCCATTACAGGTCACGTGGCAAAAGCTATCAATTCGGTCGTATTTTCTTTATAAATCAGCAAAATTCAACCTACTCTTCACAAAAATACATCGTAAGGGAATGAATGTGGCTATGTAGTTACATCCCTACTAAAATGGAGCGTGGGCTTTCATTCAAAAAAGTACGCCTACCACTAGATTCGAAGCACTACTCTACCCATTCTCACACGCCGTCTACGGCCGTGCCTTAACCGTTTTTTTTTATTAGCTCTTTACAGAATTACAGAATTTTCAGATATGATAAATACCATACTAATACATCACAAGAAATCCAGATAGTGTCCATATTTATCGTACAATTGTCCACTTTCACTAAGCTTCCAACGCTCTTTTTGCAGGTAATACCTGAGATCGAGGAAAGAGAAATGTTGATCTTTGTCCATCACGAAGTGTACATATTGGCCCATTATCCACACAATGGCAGTCTGTTTAATTTGGGGGAAGGCGGTCACCGACAAACGAACCAACTTCCTGTCATCAAGGTCATCCGAGGGCACATTTAATAGTTGACATACTTTTCCCTTACACCACAGCCACATGGAGGCAACTCGCGTGCATGATGTGAAGCGGTGTATCGCCGTATCAGTTTGACCACATATAGTACACCATGGGTAAGCTTCAAGATGGATGGCATATCGCCGTAGAGCGGTTGGGATGAGATCGTTGAGGAAGATAAAAACTTGGGAGTGTACAGCAGAAGAAATGGTCATAGCCCCAAAATTTTTCCAAACAGTGGGCCAATGGACGTAGAGGGTGGTGGCCTCTATTCGCGGTTTGGAGTGTACCACTTGCCGCAACATGTTATAGATACTTTTCGTCGTTGGAACAATCCCTGAAGGCATTTGGCGAACAGTTTCCAGAAGGTGCTGTTGATGGTCACTAAATATCTTCGGCAAAGGTCTATCACAACCACGGGCTGTGTTTCGAATATCTTTGTATAGCGCTTTCGTAAAAGTGTCATGTTGGGAAAGAATGGTGATATCGTTCTTGCAGAGGAGTGCACGGCATTTCATGCCATGAGCTGTTAGCCCTAGCCCGCCTTGCCGGGATGGGAGATACAACTGTTCCCGTTGTACTCGGAACAAAAATCCTTGCCATATAAACCAACCTGTATATTTTGCCAATTGGCTCTCAAACATTTTGGGAAGTGGGAAAAGTTGTGCGACATACCATATTTTAGAGAGCGCAAACACGTTGAGGACCATGACCCGTTGCACTCTATTGAGGTTTCTTTGACCAAATTGGATCAGGACTCCCCTAACTTTGGCAATGACCTTAGTCCAGTTTACTTGTACTGTGTCCAGAAGCGATTGCTTCCAGGTAATGCCAAGAATTTTCACCTCATTTACTATCCGGAACCAGGGCTGTGGGGTAATCACTGAGTTAGTATTGAGCGGAAGCAAAGCAGTTTTCTGGGGGTTCGATTGTGCTCCAGAGGCGATATGGTAGAGCTGAAGGACGCTATCGATGTGGGAGATGTCAATATTGATACGTCATCAGCATAGGCGCACATTCCAAAAACATGTGTGGACAGTGTGTAACCCTGTAGCTTCACCTGGGTAGTCCGAATGAACGGTTCAAGGCCAATGACAAAAAGTAGCATAGAAAGGGGACATCCTTGCCTAACTGATCGTTGTATTGGAATCAGAGGGGAAAGAAAACCGTTGACGAGCACTCTAGACGTAGCATTACAATTTATCATACGAATGTAGTCAATAAGGATTTCAGGAAATTCGAAGTGTTGCAAGACCATGTACAAGTATTCATGACTGATGCGATCGAAAGCTTTATCAAGATCTAAGGTGAGAAAACTCATTGGCTCAGTGGGGAGCATTTTGGCTTTTAGGTGTAGGTCCCGTAGTATCGCTAAGTTGGTTAACAAAGTTCTTCCAGGAATACTGCAACATTGTTCGTCACCAATGATATCAGGTAGAACAGTCTTCAATCGGCATGCAAGTACTTTGGTCCGGACTTTATAGTCACTGCAGAGCAGAGTAACTGGTCGGAAGTCACCAACTGCCATGGGAGAGGATGTTTTTGGTATGAGGACGATGGTACCCTCGTGATGTGATTGACAAAGAGCACGACGTTGGAGAATGGTACGCAGGACATGACAAAATTCTTTGCCAATGAGAGGCCAGAAGTGTTTATACATTTCATATGGCAGTCCATCAATGCCAGGTGAGCGGTTGTTTGGGAGTTGTTTAACCACAGAGTGAATCTCTTCATCCGTAATATCCGCGCTGAGCAGAGTTTTGTTGTCCGGAGATAGTTTGGTACTGCAAGATGACAGCAATAGGGTCACCTGCTGTGGATCAATGGGAGCCTTAGCGTAGAACCGTTGATAAAATAATGATATTTCACTACGTATAGCGTCAGGGGAGGTGACGACACTTCCAGTACTGGTGCGGAGGCGGTGGATATATTTACGTTGCCGCTCACGTTGTCCTTTGGCGATATGGTATACACTTGCACTTTCGTCCGGGAGCACTGTACGATCTTTTAAAGCCACGTTGATATGAGCGAGCGTTCGTTGCTGTAGAGACAGGAGCTTGGTTTTAACTTCCCGGATCTGGTCATATATACGCTCCCCAGCATCAGATCTTTGCTGGAGCTGGCGAAGAACTCGATAGTAAAATTCAACTGTATCCCGTATTTCCCGACCTCGTTGGTAAGATATGTTCTTAAAGACGCGGCGGATCCCTCGTTTAACTAAAATATCCCACCAGTCTGTGCAGTCGCGAAATTTGCATTTTTGTTGGACCCATCGAGTCCAGTGTTGTCTGAAAATATCTTGGCATTCCTCCTCCAGTAACAGCGAGCAATTCAGCTTCCAATAACCTCTTCCTATGTGAAATATGGGATGGGGGTAAGAGATTGTACATACGACAGCATGATGGTTAGTGAAACTGGCAGGTATCACTTCATATCGTCTAGGCTGGATGAGTTCCTGTGAAAAGTAGATGCGGTCAAGTCGTGATGAGGAGTTGTGACTTATACAGGTGTAATGGGGCAGGGGCACCCTTAAACTATCCACAGCATCAATGAGGTGTAGGGAGGTAAGAAGGGTCCTGAGAGCCGGGTTGACACCTTGGTATGAGCTCGTGGAATCTTCTGGGCGTTGAATACAATTGAAATCCCCTGCAAGAATAAGTTTTTCCTTAACTTCGTGCAGATGAGGCAGTATACTCTGTTGAAAGAACATTTTCCGTTCCACACGTTTATTGGACCCGGATGGGGCATATACATTTATCAGGGTGGTATTGTTAATGTGTCCAGATATTATGCGTCCTGATGGATGACATAGCACACCTTCGAGTGGGATATCATGTCTTATGAGGAATCCGGTCCCTCTATTCGTATTACCGGTATTGATGTATTGTTTGTAGAAGGCAGATATGGGCAAACAGGGTAGAGCAACTTCTTGAATGAAGGCAATGTCAATGTCTGCATCTCGAAGGAATCTCTCCAACAGTTGAAATTTCAGAGGGCATTCTATTACATTGATATTCACAGTGGCCACAGTGAGAAATTGCGCCATTAAGAGAAGTATAAAAGTTGTGCTAGACATACTGGAAGTTGGACTCGAGAAAAAAGAAAAAAGAAAAAAGACACAGGTGAGAAATATACTGGTGCACTATGTCAAATTAGGTTGAGATAGTTCCTTTTGACTGCCATTCATAGGCCGGCTGTCAGCGGTTGAGAGCGTTCGTGGGTCCCTAGATGACGTAGAATGAAGATTTTGTTTCTTTTTCACAGCTGCGGGAACATTTGTAGAGCCAGTTTGATTCTTCGGGGCTGGTACGGCAATCGAGGCATTTGTTTTAATCTTCTTAGAGACGTTCTCGGATCCCCGATCAACATTCTTAAGTGAGTCGGTAGGGACCAGCGAAGGCGGGGGCAGAGAAGACAAAATTTCTGTGGCAGCCTGTAGTGACGGCAGAGTTGGTTCTAAGGCTGCGATACAGGTTGCCGATAGCACAGGGGCACTCTGTGTCTCGCAGCTCTGGTCAGGGCAAGGTACCAGTTCTGCGTCAGATGTATCCGAGGTCACTCCTGGTGTTGTCCCAGCTGACTGATCAATAAGCATGTTTTCATATGACGTTTGCTGCGTCACAACTTCCGAGTATTGTACACGTCGTTGTTGTGTAGGGGTTATACCGAGGGGAATCATTTTCTTTGGGCAGTTAATACGTAGATGTGTGGTAGCATTGCAAATTAAACAGGCCTGTTTCTGTCCATTATACGTTATATAGCCAGAATGGCCACCAAAAGTCTCAGTGGAGGGGATATATTGCTTGATTTCCATAGTGACGGCACGTATTCCATTATACACCGGGAACTGATAAGCAGAAGACCATTGTTCTTTCCTGACGTCACTCACAGTGCCATATTTCGACAGGACGGATTTGAAAATTTCAGGGGGTACTTCGAGTGGGACATTAAATATACGCACTGTGGTAAAATTGGAATCCGCTGTGGAGAGCTTAACATTTGTCATTTCTCCTGAGTCATACTGAAATTTAATAGGATCTGCAAAAGTATTTAACAATTTCTGTTAAATAGATATGCTGATTACCTTGATGTACATGGTTTTTTCGTGCGCATTTAACTGGATGGCTTCTACTTGGTCGACAGTCAACCGGAGGGTATCGCCAATCCAGCGGTGAATTTCTCCTGGTGAGGGGCGAGAACTCTGCCTGTCCCATTGGCAGCGTACGGTGTTTTTTCTCTGGTATCCGGACATGATTTTCAGCGGGGTTTTCTGGTTTCCTGGTTTTGTTGTCCTATCTGGAACACTACTTAAAAAGTATTGTCCGAATGACACACGGAAGGTCAGTACACACGTGGAACTAAGGAAGCACCGGTATTAGGAACCGTAACCTCTTCCAATGCGGTCACACAGCGCGCACACACGTACCGCACTCGGCCACGGCTAGTGACCAACTTGCCCGAATCAGCCACTAATGCATGGTTGATAGGGCGCGTTGCACTTGCAGTTATTACTGTAGCCGTCCCACCTCAAACATTTAAGTCCATCTCAAAGTCTTCAATCACGGTTTATTATGTTGATTTAACTTTCTACTATTACAGATCACGTGGCGTAAGCTATTAATTCGATCGTATTACGTGTACGTGTGTTATTTCAAGGAGCAATAAGTCATATGTTAGTAGAATGGGCCATAGTATTTGGCGGGTAAAAGTTTAAGGTCGGTTTTTCTTTGCCAGACCTATGACCCAATTACATTGCTGTCACACAGTCAGAGGGCAGAGCAATATCGACCATCGGGAGAAATGCAGTGTTAGTTGGGTTTCATAAAACTAAATAATAAGGGGCGGGTGGACCACACTGTATAAAAATGAAAGTTTGTCTGTTCTTTTCTGAATTTCTACGGAAATTTGAGTTATTTACGCGTTTCGGACTGTTTTATGATGGATGCGCGCGAAAATAATGTTTTGTCTGTCTGTCTATTTTTTTTTCTGTGGACAACTTTAGAACGGCTGGGTGTATCATCGTAAAATTTGGTACAGGTATCCATCATAGGCACGACACGAATCATTGATGTAACACTTCTCCATACCTCTCATAAAAGGGGGCCTACCCCCTTAAAATACATGCTGAAATAGGCGTAGAAGGACGAGACAAAGCTCATTTTCAGCCTCTCAATGTGAGAGACAAAACTCGGGGACCCCCACATGTTAAGGCCCTAAAACCAACCGTTTTTGAGATATTCCCAGAAAACTAATTTCATTTAATAAACTAATGAACGAATGCTAGCCGGTAACCATGGCAACAGATCCTCAGAGGTCCATCTATTGCTGTACGACGCAATGCAATTCCATTAATTACATTAGTGTGAAAGTTTGCGAGAAGGTTATCACGGAACCAAATTAAGGTGTAAAATTCACGTATAATGCGCTTAAGTGGGTCAAGGGGTAATCTAGAATTTTTTCACGCAATTTACACCTGCCGGTGGGGTACGGCAGGTCTATTATATTCCTATCCCTATATTATATTATATTATATATATATAATGCGTTTGGCCCTCTAAGGAGCATGTAGAACCATTAGTTAACATTGGTCTTCTTGTTCTTCTTATCTTCCCAAAACTTCCTCATCCTTTCGCTATGTGCCTGTCTTCTTTCTTGTGTCCATGCAGCTTTAAGTTTCAAATTCTGTCCCGTAGGGATCTTGGGTGGAAACTTATACGAATTTACTTTTTGTATATATGCAGTCCGCGTCGTTGTCAGTGGGTCAATATTGATTTCAGTGAGGTCCTTTTGGGTGTCTGCTAGCCAGCGTACTTTGGTTTGTCGGTTTCCATTGACTATGAGGAAGATTTTCTTGGTCAGTCGGGAGTTGTCCATTCGAGCTATATGTCCGTAGAATTCCATGCGTCTTTTACGTGCGAGTGAGGCGAATCGTTCAGTCCATGAATACAGTTCGTCTGAGCTTTTCCTCATCCAGATACCGTCCTGAAGCTTTGGTCCAAAGATTTTTCTCAGTATTTGTCGTTCTATCTTCTCAATGTATTTGAAGTTGATGGTTAACGATGACGTCTCAATCGCATAGAGTGCCTCTGGGAGGATGCCTGTGTGGTAGTGATGGAGTTTGGCTTTAATGGAAAGTGATTTCTTGTTGTAAATATTCCAAGTGATTGTGTAAGCTTTGCGTAATTTTTCTGCACGTGTTTTATTAGCCATTCTTTCGTTACCAGTGTTCCCGATAATTTCACCTAGGTACTTGAAGTGCTTAACTTGTGTGATGTCGCCATATTTGGTTGTAATTGATGCCAGGTTTGTGCTCTTGGAATCCATGTACTGTGTTTTCTCGTAAGAGATATGGAGGCCGGTTCTGATTGATATCTCATGAAGCTTCTCGATGGCATGTCTGGCTTCTTCTGGAGTCCGGGTAATTATTGCTAGGTCGTCAGCAAAGGCGAAGCATTTTATGTTGATTCGTTGTTCTTTTGTTCCCATACTTATTCCAGGTATTTCTTTCTCCCATGTTCTGATGATCTTATCTAGTACCAGGTTGAATAGGAGTGGGGACAACCCATCACCCTGTCTTACGCCTGTTCTAATGTGAAAAGGTTCGGACACTTCACCCATAAATTTAACTTTAGAAGTTGTATCTGTCAAGGTCTGTTGGATTAATGTAGTTGTTTTGTTGTCCACACCATATTCAAGAAGTATATGAAACAGAGTTGCGCGGTAGATTGAATCATATGCTTTCTTAAAATCTACGAAGGTGACAACTGTGCGATTCGACTGGCGATGTTGGAGTACCATCTTGAGGTTCCAGATCTGTTCTGCACACGATCGACGCTGTCGAAATCCCGCCTGATATTCACCGATCATGTGCTCTGTCTGTTGCTCCAATCTGGTGAGGAGGGCACGTGAGAGTACCTTGTAGGCGATTGGCAGGAGTGAAATGCCTCGGTAATTATTCGGATCTGTCTTGTCGCCCTTTTTGTGTAGTGGGTGAATCAAAGCAGTTTTCCAATCAACCGGTATGGTGTCACTCTCCCATATATTAGCAATGATGTTTTGTAGTCTTTCAGTCAAGAGTTCACCTCCAATCTTGAGCACTTCGGCGATTACACCGTCTTCTCCTGGTGCCTTGTTGTTTTTGAGATGTAATATGATGTTTTGTATCTCATCATATGTTGGTGGTACTGAGTCCTGGTTTGGGGCAGTAAAGTGGAGTTGGAGATTCTCTGCAGGTGGTTCACAATTGTGAAGCTCCTCGAAGAACTGTTTCAGGATATCACAATTGGCCTTTGTGTTTGTCTCAAGTGTGCCATCAGGGCGGCGAAAACAAAGACTGGGCGGCTTGTAGTTCGTCAGTTCTTCCCTAAATGTCCTGTGGAAATTTCGTGTGTTGTTCCTCTTAAAGTCATTATCGATTTCTTCCAATCGTTTGAGGTGGTACATGCGTTTAACTCGTCTGATTGTTTTGGATGTTTGCTTCTGCGTTTCTAAAAGGTTCTGCCAATGTTCTGGTGTTCGGTTGCTATTCCATGTCTTCCAGGCTTGGATTCGGGACTCTAGGGCTTTATCACAGTCTATGCTCCACCATCTGTGTTTTCGTTTCCTTGGTGGTTTGCCGAGTTTTCTTGTTGATTTTTGGATGGCCTTGAGAAGTTCATCCCATGTTTCCGTGTTAGTCTGTAATGATTGTGTAAACTCCTGTGCGTGTTCTTTTAGGTATTCCGGATCTATGCGTGGGAGTTTGGAATTTGGGCGCTTTTTACGATTGCGTATGAAGCGGACTTTGATCTGCGAGAGATGATGGTCGGACTCTACGTAACCTTTGCGTACCCTCACGTTCATGATTTCTGGAGAGAATTGTCTGGTTATTGCTACATGATCTATTTGATACTCCCCGATGTGGTTTATGGAAGATTTCCATGTAGTCATTTTTCGTGGTGGTTTCTTGAAATGTGTGGACATTAGTTGTAGGTTGGCCATTCCACATATGTTGATTAAGCGAAGCCCATTCGCATTCGTCTTTTTGTGTGCCGAGAAATTCCCTATGATATGTCTGTGTTCCCGTTCTCTGCTAATTTGCGCATTGAAATCTCCGAGGAGGATTTTAATGTGGTGTTGAGGAATCTTAGTAAGTGTCCGTTCAAGTTGAGACCAGAACTTCTCAACTTTGTTTTTGTCAGGATCATTGTTAACTGGAGCATGTGAGTTTATCAATGTATAGGCCTTATTGGCGCATTTAACTGTGAGTAGAGAGAGACGATTCGAAGGTGATGTGAAGTCTATCACTGAGTTCTGGATACTGTTGTGCACAAAGAATGCTGTTCCGAACACATGTAAATTACTATTTCTTAGTTTAGTTGCTGGTTTTCCCTTATAGATACGGTATCCACCGGAGTCGAAGTGATCACAATCACGGAATCGTGTTTCTTGTACTGCAAGTATGAGAATTCCGAATCTGTCGCTGGTGTCCGTCAGTGTCTTGAGTTTCCCAGTTTTGGTCAGCGTCTGTACGTTTAGTGTACCAATGAATTGCGTTCGCTTAGGTTTGAGGAGTTTTGGGAAGCTCCGATCCTTCCCGGCATGACGTCCTGGTCCCCCAGAAGCCGAATGACCAGGTTCGCCTTCGCTCTTCTTAGCTCTGGCCTGAGGTAGTTGCTTTTTTGCTTGTGCTTCCATCATGCTAAGTTCGTGGTTGATTTTAGCTGGTGGGCGTGAGCCCAGGGCGAGTGAATCGCTGATAATCCATAAAATTCACTCTCATCGTAAGGATTGTTAGTTCATACGGCAGCTGATGTTATGCTGTGGTTTACTGGTGCCTCTTGGTGTTCTGGGCTGAATATTATTTTACGGCTTCGAGCCAACCCTCCTCCTTTACCCGGACTTGGGACCGACAACAGCAGCGACTGAGCTACTCAATCCACCCAGTAGTTGCTGCAGGTGGAGTTCCTATATTATATTATTATTATTATTATTATATTATGGCGTACAACGACGAGACAAAGCCCCTCGGTGCCAGAAACAAACCTCGGGGGCCCTAAAGGGTCCTCGAAAACTACATTATAAGGCTCTAAATCCAACAGTTTCTGAAGTATTCCCAGAAAACTAATTTAATTTAATTTAATTTAACAAACTAATGAAGAGGGGCAGATGACCTCGTAGTTCCGCCCCTTAAAACAACAATAACTAACTACCTAACTAAACTAATGAAGGAATGCAAATCGGTAACCATGACAACATTATCTCAAGAGGTGGCATCCAACTTTTCATCTATTTCTGTAAGGAGCAATATCACTCCATTTTATTACATTTCTGTGAAAGTTTGGAAATGGCTATAAGGTTATCACGGAACCAACGTATACTGTATAATTCATCAATGCAATTAAGGGGGTCAAGGGGTATCCTAGAATTTTTTCATGCGATTTTCACGTGCGACATATAGTACAGATGGTCTATTATATCTCCAAACAGCAACATTATTTTCAAAAATTCCTGAATTGAATCAGCATTTTTTGCGTCTTTTAGGAATTTGGGCCATTTGAGGCTAAATAACCTGAATTTTCATGCACCACAAGCATTTATAATTTATCAAAGGGGTCTTCCTGTGTATGGGTTGGTGTATTCTTTGGAATACACGGTAAGATAGAGGTAGCTTTTGCAGCTCTTTGCTCTTTAGGCCAGTCACCGTAGACACAAAAATCGCGTTAGGTCGCAAAAAATTGCAAGGTTCTGATTTTTTGGTATGTTGTTAGGATAGATACCAATAGTGTAAAATTAAGTTTGCAACTTCGAAAGACCTGTGCTTGCTAACTTCGTGGTGCTCGAAAAACCTCGAAATTTTCAGACGTTTTTCGGTTTTTGGCTTACAACTTCCAAACTATGCATTATATGGCAAAGTTACCCATTAAACTTTTAAAGAATACAAAATTACCGACAATTTGAGCGCAACTCCAACTCTGTATGTCTTATAGACCTCGAGATACACCACTTCAAACATGGGCCATTTTTTTACAAAAAGTTCGAAATTTGTAGTAAGCTAGTCTTTCGAACAAAATACCGTCTAAAATACTCCTTCTACGAGGAAAGGCATAGGAATTAAAGATGTAGAGCAGTTATTTACCTTTACTTTAAGAATACGCAAAAAGCTATAAGACTAATAGTTCTCTTGTTGTCAGGTAATAACAAAATAAGGAAATCGGATATTTAAAAAAATAGGGCTTCGAATGTACATTGTTATCAATATTGCACAGTTATCTATTAATGCCATGGAGAGCGTGATGGTGGAGTGGCCTATCTGCTCGTCTTTCACCCGGACGGCCGTGGTTCGAATCCCGATGACAGCGGGGTGGAATTTTCAACAGAAAAAATCACGTGGTGTCAGGAAGGGCATCCGGCCTAAAATCCCCGGACAAAACCAAAATGAGCCTGGTTGGCTCCGGTGACCCCAATTAATTGGGAAGAGCCGAAGCAAGTTTTTTATCTATTAATTTCATATTTTTTTTTGTGGGTTGGGTGCCTCGAAGAAATCGCTCTTAGCGATAAGGCCGCCCATTGCAGTCAATGTTATACCTACTCTTTCAGTAAAACTCGCTGTACTTTCATTTATGTTATGTTGATTGCAATAAAGTGTTTCTAATCTAAGCTACTTTTATCACCTGTACGATCAACCAATTTGGAAAAAATGTCTCAGTAGTATTCGATGGCTACCCAGAAGAGGGGACAGCTAAGAGCACAAAAACAGCAGAACGGCTACGACGTTATGCAGCCTCAGCGTGCAGCGATATCTTTATTGAAGAATCGACACTGATCGAAGTGCCCCAAGAGAAGTTTTGTCCAACCCAAGAAACAAGCAGCGCCTGATCAACTTAATGTGTACTGGACTGGATATACAAGGGATCGGAACAAAGCAAGCTCCAGAGGACGCCAACTGCCTCATTGTGAGGACAGCATTGGAAAAGAGCGAGAAGTACGAGCACGTCATAATCGCTGCAGAAGATATCGACCTCTTGGCGCTTCTAAATGGATTGGGCGCCAACAAACAAAATGTTTCCTTCCAGAAAAGTGCCAGGGGTGGAACAGGTTGCAAGCAGTTCTTGTCAACTTCATTCATTCGAGAAGATCTCTCGCTCCCCCCTGGAATAGAGTTGTTCCTACACGCACGCCTTCAGTTGCGACACCACCTCTGCCCTTTTCGGGCAAGAGAAAACGAAGATGTTGAGTGTCCTTTCAAAACAGCCAGACCTTATTGACGCGGCTACCACTTTTCTGAACAATAACGCCACCCATGAGGAGATAGCCTCCGCTGGCAACAATTGTCTCGTGGCGTTGTATGGTGGTGGAAAAGACTATTCTCTCCACGCCTTGCATTACGGGATATTTGTCCGATCTGCTGCCAGCGCTAAAGTCAACCTCGCTCATCTGCCCCCAACCGAAGAGGCTGCTGCCCAACATTCCTACAGAACCTACCACCAGCTGCAGCAGTGGTTGGGGGTTGAGAAAGACCCCACCAAGTGGGGATGGACAAGGAGTCAGCAGGGGCTGACACCGGTGACCTCACACAAGGAACCAGCGCCGCAAACTCTGCCGTCATGCAGGTAAGGTAATCCATTCGTATTAGGTCGGTTCTAGTCAATGTCCAATGCTGGATATAGGTATTTTTTCTGATTTGAAATAAAACATTTGAATCTGTTGTAACCTGGAGTTATTATAACTGCTGAGATTCTTCTCATACAGGTGCCTGAAAGAGTGCGGAGCAGGGCGATGCTCCTGCCGGACAACAGGGCTGAAATGCTCTGCTCTCTGTAAAATTTGTCGGGGGAAGACCTGCCTTAATTCTCCTACCCTAGAAATGACCGAGTCAGACGAAGAAGACGACTTCGACGACCCCCTTTTACATCCAGATCCAAATACACAGGAGTCTCTGGAGCCCCAAGAAGAGCCGTATGAAGAACCGGGGCCTTCCAAACGAATACTACTGTCTCGCTGAGTGCAGATAAGCCTAACATCACATACCTACTCTTTTGTTGTAATTTATTAATAAATAGTAGGTAAATGACGTGTTGAGTGTTTCTGTCACAGGTGTTAGCTGAGGCCCCTCCATCG
Organism: Meconema thalassinum; assembly: GCA_946902985.2. NCBI lineage: Eukaryota > Metazoa > Arthropoda > Insecta > Orthoptera > Tettigoniidae > Meconema > Meconema thalassinum. The sequence continues at coordinate 510,570,013 of OX336390.1, read as the reverse complement.
CTTCGCCACTGTGACATCAATATTGATAAGAAATTACTCATTATCATTAATTGTATTCAATTTCATTTTGCACGGAAAACAATTTTCCACCGATTGATGTCTTTCTTATCCTTTAAAAAAGTTCTACAATTCGTTAGGCTACATTTTTTGAAAAATCCAATGTCCTATTTTTGTGTTTTACCTGATAACAAGAGAACTATTGATCTTATAGCGTTTTTCTAATGCTTAAATTAAAGCTAAATAACTGATCTACAACTTTACATTTGATGACTTTCCTCGTAGAATGAGTATTTTAGACGGTAATTTGTTCGAAAGACTAGCTTACTACAAATTTCGAACATTTTGGAAAATATTGCCCATTTTCGAAGTGTTGTATCTCAAGATCTATAAGAGATACAGAGCTGGCGTTGCACTCAAATTGTCGATAATTTTGTCTTCTTTAAAAGTGTGATGGGTGACTTTGCCATAGAATGCATATTTTGGAAGTTGTAAGGCAAAAAAAACGAAAAACGTCTGAAAATGTCGAGGTTTTTCGAGCACCACGAAGTTAGCACAGGTCTTTCGGGGTTGCAAACTTGGTTTTACACTATTGGTATCTATCCTAACAACATCTCAAAAAATCAGAACCTTGCAATTTTTTGCGACCTAGAATGTCTTAGATGACTGACCTATTAATTCATTCCTTCCTTTTTCGCAAACACCAACAGTGATTTCTTACTTTTTCTTTTATTTAAGCTCCTTGCTTACTTTCTTTGTAAGTTTGTTGTAGATATAACTTCCATGATCAACCTAGCGGCATCTAGCAGCTAACTGCTGAAGTTCATCAATATTTCAACTCTCAAGAGGACTTCCTTCTTAACCCAGCCACAAGATGTCGCCGCTATCTTCAGCTAACATCTCCATGCTCAAGAGGACTTCTACAACATGCCCTTCCATCAGGCTTCGCTATTGACGCCTACTATCAACTCCTTGAAGATTACTTTTAGTTTTATTTCTAAAGTTGGTATTTCATATGTATGTTCCTTTGTTTTTTCCCCCACCCCCTTCCCTCCTTGGTACCTCCGTGCTTCGTCGAGCTGCTCTCACTTCTGGGTCAGTCGTCAAACCATACAGTTGGAGCCTACTTCAGGCTTGTCTCCTGTCTACTTGAGACATTTTTAAATCAGGACGCCATATCCTAATCTTAACGTCAACCGTCATCCAGATCATCATCGTTCTTCAAAATGAGCTAAGTACTACTTCAATGGTTTTCACTAAGTTTTAAATGGTTTTTAACCTGATTTATAGACAGTGTGAGATTGCTATGTGATGCAAAATCAGCCTTCAAAAGATCTTCTTGATTTATTTGTAGCTACTTCAGCTAGCTTTCTGAAATGAAAAGGTGCTTCTTGTACTGAGTATCTGGGAATGAGTTCTCACACCGTGGGAGTCTTATTAAACCCACTGTCTATAAAAACTTAGCTTTCACCTCCGCGGGATATTCTGCTCAATTCTACTGTTCTCAACTCTAGAATTTTCTACAGCAAATCATCTTTTTGCAAGTAATGCCGTCAAGTGCCTTTCACCTAAATATGGGAATGCTTGTTCCTCACTGAGGAATTTATGTTGAAAATACTTCTGATCAGCATATAATTTGTCTTCCTTCGTTGGAAATTTTCCGCTGCATTCAACTACCATCTATAAACGTCACAACGCAATAAACTTTCTCAAACTAAAATTCAAATAGTGATCTCTACAATTACAATAACTTTTCGTCTGATAAACTTTCCTTGTTGCAATAGTGAATTTTTTAACGGACTACAGTGCATAACAGTGCCCATTCAACGACCATCCGTGTCGCGTTCGAACGAAAGTTATAATTACGGCCATAAACTTTTTCCTGATTCTCCTATTTCCTCCTCTCAAACTCCTCACTAACACATAATAATTGTAAAATTTAGGTTCTTTTCAATGAGGTGACACTCTATAGAAGTGCCCTCCCATCTTTGTACTGTTTTTCACAAGTAATTTCTGCATCATTGGTGTCTAGTACACACCTCCAATCATATTGTTTTTCCTCTTTTCATTAGGGAATTCAATTATTTCTACTCACAAGTAAGTTTTCTAACTTTTCTTTCTCCAGGTTTCACGGAAGGGTAACTGGCCCCATTTTCCTCGTGATCCTGTTTAAACATAGAAGTCCTAGAAACTTCTTCTTAATTTTTCTCTTCAGGTTTCACAATAAGTGACCAGCCCTATTTGTATAAATTATAATCGTAATTACTGTATAAATATAAGAAGTTATAGAAACTTCTATTTAATTTTTCTCTCTTTTTTTGTTATAATTTCAAATGTAACATTTGTTCATACTTTTAGAACTTCCATTAGGAATTCTCAAAATATATATCGTACTTGATTTATTGTTAATCTTTAAATTTGCTAAACTCTGCACTATTTTAAAATCTTATATAGATTTGGTGCTTTCAAGAGGTTCCAAACCAAATTTTGTTAATCGCCTAGTGCAAACTTCAACAATTTTAGAGGTCTGAGACCTCATAGGTTTAAAATTTAAATTGTACATTTTACAGTTGTTAAAATTATCATATTTTTTCGTATTGTTAAATAAATCAAACTATATCCTTTTGCTTCATCATTTTCTATAAAATAACGATTAGGCAGGATCCTACCTCCCCTAACTCTACCCGAAAGCTCATTCTCGTTTTAAGAAACTCGAGCATCAAAGTTAAAAAGGTTCCACTATTTGTTGCATCCGAACAAAAACTCTCCGCAAAAACTTTTTCAAAGTCGCTCTTAGCTTTTTTTTTTAGCTAATTCTAACTAGCCAGTAAGGCAAGTATAGCTAGCTCCGCCAGCTTCTTGCTTGTTGAGACTTTCTCTATAACTTATGGTTGGTTTTCCAAATTTAAGTTTTTCTTCTTGTCTAAACTTTTAGTCGGCACTTTGCTGGATAGAAGCTTAACCTTTCTTGCATGCAACAATTGGTGTTCTTACCAAAATTTAAAACCAAAGATTTTCGAAAACAATCAAATTATTTTTAAAAGTACGATAACTGCTTCATCTCTACCCTTCCTGGAAGCATTCGGTCGCTCCTTGGAAATCCTACAATTCCAAAAACTAAAAACATCACGGCGAATTTACATTATTTGCGCCTTTCAAAACCGTTGATTAAACCTGATTCCTTTGAAAGGATATACAACAAATCTGTCATCCTTTGTCTTGCCAGACTTCCACCCTTCCCCATAGTAGTCAAACATAGGCTGGGAAGGGAAAGCACTAATGCCAGTTGCTGGCAAATAGCCCAAGCTCCAGCCGCATTTCACGTTAGCTACGTCCAGGTGTTTCACGGGCTTTGCGGTGACACTCGCCACTAACTCACTTAAATTTATTTTGTTTGGTGTTGGACTCTCGTCCTATTATCCACACTTGTTCCTTAGTCCGAAACCCACTTTCCTTTTCTTTTTCTCTTCATCTTCTCTTGGGGGTAGGATTAATTCCTAGCCAAAACCTACCCATGGGGACCTACAACGTAGAGGGTCAGTTTTTATGTGACGTGTATTGCGTTTCGTCTACAAGGCTTTCAATTCTATTTCACGTCAGGAAGTAGGCTACACGTTAGGTGAATTTAGTTTGAGAGCACATTTTAACGACTAATTTTTATTTTTATTTTTGTCGACATACGGGTTCATCGTAAGGGTGATTTTGTTTGATACTGTTTGATATACCCATATTCGGATATCTGGGTGATATGTTGTAGACAATAGAATTGTCTGTCTGTCTTTCTGTGTATCTTTATGTACGCCTATAACTCCTGTTCGGATGCTTGGTGCATCGTAAAATTAGGTATGGTATCCATGAGAGTCAATACACCAATCAATTATAAAACTCTTCACCGTACTTTTCATACAGTAGAAGGGTGGATATAGGGAAAAACTTCTCAAAATACACGCTAAAATAGGCGAAATATAAAAATTATCCTAGAAGGACGACCAAAGCATATGTTGCGCTTCTCAATGTGAGACACAAAATTCGGGAGTCTATAAAGGGTCTCCGAAAACCACATTTTAAGGCCCTTAAATTAACAGTGTGTGTGATATGCCCAGAAAACTAACTTCGTTCTGATAAACTTATGAAGGAATGACAAACCGCTAACCATTCCAACAGTAGCTCAATTGATAACGTCTGGCGTTAACACCAAACACCGTTCGAAGAACCGGGTGAGTTAGCCGTGGTTGTTACGGCATGACTGATGGCAGTCGCTCACATCCGGGAGGCGAGGAGGTTCGAATCCCCCCGCCGGCAACCTTGAAGATGGTCTTCTGTGGTTTCCCATCTTCCTTCCAGGCAAATGCCGGCGTTGGTCCCTAACTATAGGCCACAGCCGCTACCTTCCAACTCCTCGTCCTAACATTCCAACTTCCCTCCTTCCCTCCCCCAACGGTACTTGTAGCTCACCCATTGGGTGTCCGTCTCGAAGCAGCTACAAAACTGGCGAGCCGAACATGTCCTCGGACACTCCCGGCACTAAAAGCCATACGCTAAAAAAAACGTTCGAAGAACGGGTACTTCTGCTAGTACGATAAATAAATAATTGATTGTGTTTTAATGTGCAGAAAAGTAAGATTATCTGCCCCAGTTTAAGTCCTATATGTTATACAATGTATAAGATTTTCTTTATTTCAAAACATTACGGTACTTCCTGAAACTATAAACAACTTCTTAACTCAATGTGGTACTTTGGTAGAGTGGTCTAGATGCACTCACTCGTGTAGACGGGGTACGAATATGTAAAACATGGTTTTTTTACTTGTGTTTTATTTTAATTGTTTTATATTTACCCATACAATTGCATATAGTGCGTAAAATATGGGAAATAAATACGAATTACACACCACGTTTTATTGCAAGCATTCACAACGAAGAGGGCAGTTAAATGGCAAAGAATTCCTACAGCCGTTCCTTTACCTACTAGTAATATAAAGAATACTATACGGTAGACATTGCTCTGACTTATGAAAGCTACTCCACCAGGGTGTCTACTGTAAGAATTAGTTACTTCTTAGCTATATTTTAGTTAATTTTAGTTACCATTTAGTTCAAGATACGTCTGCCGTCGGCAAGCATAGAAGCTTATCGCGCGGTGAAGAAAAACAACAATGAACTGTGTTTAAACCAGTGAATAAAATTCACTTATGGTGTTATAAAAATGTAAAAGATAAAAATAAATATTGGATATTTAATATCAAATGAGTTGTTTCAGCAAATATGCCGCCTTGTGTACAAGAAGTTATGATTACCAAGAAGTTGCTCTGATCTCGGCCGTTTGGGGAGATTTCCTTTGTCCACGAAGAATTACATGCGACGTTACGTGATCGTCACCGAATTATGTCTTCGGAGTCAAGTACGGAGAAATATCGAGACGTTACACGATCGGCGCTGGTGTGAGCCGTTTGACGCGATTCGTAGTTTTCACGATAGAACACGGAGAAAAATCGCGATTTACATAATCGGTGTCACTTTTAGTCGTTCGACGAGATTTCTATTGTCCTTGAGGTCGGGCACGGAAATATATAGTATTATTACGCAATCGGCGCCGCTTGCTGTCCGTTTGACATGAATCCAGTTGTATTCGTCATCGAATGCGGAGAAATATCGCAATGTATCGCAATAGTTGCCGCTCTCGGTCGTTTTACGAGATTCACGTTGTCCTCCCGAAGCCTCCGTGGCCTTAGGCGGCAGCACGCCGGCCTCTCACCGCTGGGTCCGTGGTTCAAATCCCGGTCACTCCATGTGAGATTTGTGCTGTACAAAACGGAGGCAGACAGGTTTTTCTCCGGGTACTCCGGTTTTCCCTGTCAAATTTCATTCCAGCAACACTCTCCACTATCATTTCATTTCATCTGTCATTCATTTAATCATTGCCCCAGAGGAGTGCGTCAGGCCTCGGCAGCCGGCACAGTTCATATCCTCGCCGCTAGATGGGGGCTTCATTAATTCCATTCCTGACCCGGTCGGAGACTGGAAGCAGGCTGTGGATTTTTTTCACGTTGTCCTCCCGGTTGGACACTGAGAACGCGATATTATGCAATCGGCACCGCATCCGGCCGTTTACCGATTGTCTGCCTATCTGTCCTGGAAGAATGGCGGAGGCAAGCTCGAGGTTGGTCATGGTTAAAATTCACAAGCAGTTATGGACATATCGTATGGTCGGCGCCGTGATTCCCGCTGTCCCTATGCTGCGGTTGGAAGTTCACGGTGAATCACGAGAAGAAATGAGTATCGCGATACTACGTAGTCTGTTATTTCTAAGTGGGTTGATGCACTTCTCGCTCCCCGCACACGGTCCTGGGAAAAGTGGCGAGTAGAGTTCCAGTATGTTTCGTGATGGGTGCCCAACCACCTTTGACAGGATTTCCGCAGTCCTCGTGTACACAAGTTCGCGAGCGGGCACAGGTTTTATGATTTTACGCAACTGGCGTCGATCTCGGTCCGTTTGACGAGATTCCCGCAGGCAAGTCGTGCGGTCAGCCGGCCGTCTTGAGGATGTGATTTTGGAGGATGAACGTTCGAAGTAGGTATCGGATATTACGAATTATTCAGAGAGGATTGCACGAATAATACAAGATGTCACATTTTCTTTCGAAATCAAATTATACAAGTTTTCGAGATAACCGGTTAGATTATATATCCAATGGAACCAAAGTACGAAGTAAAAATAGACATATAACGGAGTTTCGAATTAACCACACTGGATGTCACAAATTTACGAGACAAATAGATTTTTAAAATATAGTCTATGCATTTCGAAGCATTTTTGCGATTCTTTTTCGAAATGGTATCATTTCGCAGGATTGCGACAATAAATTAATTCGAGTTATTTCTCGACTTCAATTTGAGATGTCCAAATTTAGAGGTCAATATCAGAAATGAGAGGTTTCTGTTGATTTTCGGAAGTTATCGCGAATAAACGTCTCGCAAAAAGTCAGGTTTCCGAATAATACAGAAAAATATTTCACGCAAAACTAAACTCTCTTTTTGATGCCGAAAATATACGTTGAACCGATGTATACAGTACCACTGAACAGTGCTGGCTTACCCATTAGGCCCAACTAGGCCCAGGCCTAGGGCCCCCAATTATCTGGGGCCCCCCAAATTTTATTCCGAAGATTTAGAAAATAATTATTCAGAACTGAGACAGTTTCAGCATTATATTAAATTACAATGTCCTTTAAAAACTAGTTCACTCATTCTGAACTTTACGAAATTCTTATTCGAGACAAGCTTGAGTCTGTTTTTCCGAACGTTGAAATTGCTTTTCGCATTTTCCTGACTCTCATGATAACGAATTGTTCTGCGAAGCGCTCGTTTTCAAAATTGAAACGGATCAAAAGTGCGCAAAGAAGTATCATGTCACAAGAACGATTAGACATGCTATGTTTAATGCATATCGAGTCAGATGTTCTGCGGGAAATTGATTTTGATGACATTGTAGAAGATTTCATTGACCGAAAAAAACCAGAAAACTTTTTTTTTATCAGACTACATTTAAACAACTAAAAAATAGTATGATTTGTTAAATTGTTCATCAAACCAATTGAAATGTTTTCAAATAACGATGATCGTTTCAATTGAAATGTATGTATATATGTATATATGATTTAATAAAAAGTGTATTATTCATCTTGAGAAAAAAATCTCTTGTATATACTTTATTAATTGAGCAGGTGCTAAAAAATAAAAATTATTTGCAAAAAAAAAAAGGGGTCCCAAAAATCTGAGGGACTTGGGCCTCATTTTACCTTAATCCGGCACTGCCACTGAAGGTATCCTCAGTATGCATTTCCTTGAGGTCGTGCACGGGGAAATATAGCTTACGCAATCGGCGCCACTTGCGTGAAACTCGCTTCATCGCAATCTGTGAGCCTAGCGGCGCGGTTTAAATTATTTAAACCGACTTCGGCGAATTTTCGTTACCTCAAACTATCCAGACATAAAAATTAGCTACTTTTCGTCACTTTCGTTACCCGTTTGTAAAATTAGCTACATTTTCGTTACTTTTCGTTACCGGTAGACACCCTGTCCACCTTCAGTTCTTAATTCCAGTAAAAGGTACTTGCACATATCATTTAGGTCTTGCAATTGTTCTGCTATTATTTGTTACTATTGAGGACAGAGAAATGGGATTTTGTACAGTGCTTCACACTAGTGCTTGCAATATGTATTGAGAGCACAACATTTTCGTCAGGACTGAATGAATACCGATGCCATGACTACAATACAGTGTGGCAGAGTCTCACACGAACTGCTCCTGCATCTTCTGGCAATAACTGTACCTGTACCTGTGATGATTTCCTAGAATTCAACCTGTCCCTCTTGTTTTCCAGGATCCCTGAGACTTCAATGTTGTTAATAATAACGAAAGCTTTCCAGTCCGTCAACATCACAGAAGTGACTAAGAGGAACTCTGTCATTTTACGAATTGGAGCGTGGAATGTTAGAAGCCTGCTAGGCAGTGGAAGGTTAGAAAACATAGGAAGGGAAATTGATAGGTTGAGGTTGGAATTGGATGGGATTAGCGAAATAAACTGGCAGGATGAACAGGAGACTCGAGGGTCATTAGCACTAAATCAAACAATGGCTATGAGGGCGGCGTAGGTCTCATATTAAGTAGGAAACTTGGACAGCGGGTAGAATATAATGAGCAATGTAGAGAACAGATCATTGTAGCTAAAATCAATACAAAACCTATGTGCACCACAGTGGTACAAGTCTATATGCCTACCAGTCAAGCTGATGATGGAGATGTTGAAAAGGTCTACAATGAAATAGATGAAATTCTGACGTATGTCAAGGGTGATGAAAATGTTATAGTAATGGGAGATTCGAATGGTGTGGTAGGAAAAGGAAGAGAAGGGAAGAAGGAGATTTCGGTTTAGGTGAAGGGAATGATCGAGGAAGCAGGCTGATTGAATTCTAAACCGAGCATGAGTTCGTCATAGCTAACACCTTATTCAATAACCATAATAGAAGAATATACACATGGATGAGACCAGAAGATACAGGGTGTTACCAAATCAACTTCATTAAGGTCAAACAGAGATTTCGAAACCAGATTTTGGGTTGCAAAACATATCCCGGTGCTGACATAAACTCTGACCACAATCTGATTGTCATGAAATGCAGATTAATGTTGAAGAAACTGAAGAAAAGTCAAAAGCCCAAAAGGTGGGCACAGACAGACTGAAAGAGAAGGATGTAAACAAAAGATTCAAGAAAAGTATAAAGGAAGGACTAATGCAAAACCCTAAACAAACTTCAATTGCAGACGAATGGGCACTTTTGAACAACGAAATAACAAAATCCGCGGAAGAAAATATTGGTAGGAAAGAAAGAATAGGTAGAAAACCGTGGATCACTCAGGATCAGGGGCGGATCCAGGAGGGGGGGAAGCGATGGGGGGGGGGGGGCGGATCCCCACCCCCCAAGAGAAAAGAAAAGAGGGAAAACGAGAAAGGAAAAGGGGGAAAGCGAAGGAGAGGAGAGAAGCGGAGGAGGAGACGCACAAAACGAACTATAAACAACGATTTTAACCTAACTAGTATTCAGTTAATAATCGTGCAATATAAATTAAATTACCTAGCCGCGACGCTCTCTTCTCGCTACCCCGCTCGCACTGTTGCTATTGTTGTGACGAGCCGAGCTGACTGAGCACAGCGCAGCCTGTCCGAACGGAGCCGAGTACAAACGAACAATCCTCTTCGGCTCGCTCTACCCGCGCCTGAGATATGTCTATCGAGGTAAATTGTATGAAGACTTCAAAAGCTTTATAAATCTCCGAGAAACAGTGCACAACCGTTTAAAGGGAAAGGACGTAATTAAAGGGAAAGTAAAAGGTTATTTCACTTGGTGTGTAGGATTTATGAGACAGGTGAGGTACCCCCTGATTTCAAGAAGAATGTTATTATCCCTATACCTCCTTCCACATCCTTGCCCAGTTTCATTCATCTTCATCCATTCCATCTCTCATCCCGACGCGCAAATCGCCCACGGGCGTCGACTATAAAGACCTGCACTCGGCCTCTCAGGAGGCTACACGACCAAAAAAAATTATCCCTATACCAAAGAAAGTGGGAGCTGACAGATGTGAAGATTACCGTACAATCAGCTTGATCACTCATGCTTCGAAAATCCTGTTTAGAATAATTTACAAGAGGATGGAAAGCCAGATAGAAACGGAGTGGGGTGAAGACCAGTTTGGTTTCAGGAGAAATGTAGGAACAAGAGAAGCTGTACTAAGACTTAGGCTGATTTTGGAAGGTAGAATAAGGAAAAATAAGAGAACGTTCATGGCATTTGTAGACTTAGAAAAGGCTTTTGATAACGTTGATTGGACTAAATTGTTTGACATTTTGAAATCTATTGGAAAAAAGTACAGGGATAAGAGGGCGATATACAATATATACAGAAACCAGACAGCAGTCATTCGAGCTGAATGACATACGAGAGAAGCTGGTATTCAGAAAGGTGTAAGGCAAGGCTGCAACTTATCACCCATACTTTTCAATCTTACATTGAACAAGCAATGAAGGAAATTGGAGAAAAATTTAAAGTGGGAGTGAAGATTCAAGGAGAAATAATTTCAACTCTGAGATTTGCTGATGACATCGTCATCTTGGCCGAAACGCCTGAGGATTTGAATGAGTTTATGAATGGTATGGACTCCGTCTTTCGGAACGAATACATGATGAAAATTAATAAATGTAAAACAAAAATACTGGAATGCAGCCGAAATAAATCAGAAACCTCTATGGACATCAAATTGGCAGGTGAAAAGCTGAAGGAAGTAGGAGACTTCTGTTACTTAGGAAGCCAAATAACCAGTGATGGACGAAGCAAAGAGGATATAAAATGTAGGTTGGCTCAGGCAAGGAAAGCCTTTCTACAAAAAAGGAATCTGGTGACATCGAATATAGATTTAGGTATTAGGAAGTCATTTTTGAAAGCCTTTGTCTGGAGCGTGGCGCTCAATGGAAGTGAAACTTGGACTATTGGTGCAGCAGAAAAGAGGAGAATTGAAGCATTTGAAATGTGGTGTTACAGGAGAATGATGAAAATCAGATGGGTAGATAGGGTGACAAACGAAGAGATATTAAGACGAGTGGGAGAGGAGAGATGTTTCTGGCGACTGCTAATGAAGAGAAGAGATAGGTTAGTAGGACACATACTAAGACACCCAGGAATAGCAAGCTTAGTTATGGAAGGAAGGGTTGAGAACAAGAACTGTAGGGGTAGACCAATGTCAGAATATGTTAAACAGATTGCTTCGGATGTAGGGTGTGGTAGCTATGTAGAGATGAAACGATTCGCTCAAGACAGGGAGGCATGGAGAGCTGCATCAAACCAGTCAAAAGACTGAAGACTCAAACAACAACAACAAAAGGAAGAAAAAAGACGAAATCTCAATATCCGAACAGGAAGATATCGCCCGAAACGAAGGGAATGTCGATGGAAAGAGAAATAAAATTAATACTGAAGGGCTAGCGCAAGAATCGACAAATCCGAAAACTGGAGAAGAGCAGCTAAATGATGACAATACTGAAAAAGCAAACAGCGTGAAGGAAACAGAAACCGAGCGAGAGCTACAGGAAGGAAAAGAACCAAAGAAACCGAAGAAGAAATCATAGATGCCGCTGGAAAGAAGAGACCTCGGGAACCGGAAACAGAAGAGGACGATGTAAATCCAAATGTGTGAAAAAATTAAGAGAACAGCAGAAACGGAAATACAAGCAAGTGATAAAGATGGAGAAGAAACTAAGGAGGATTCGAAGAGAAAAATTCAAGCCAAAATACAAGAAATTGCAGAGCCTACTATCAAGAAAAAGAAGAAAGAATGTAGCAGAACCAGAGGATGAAGATGAATACGACCAACAAACTAGAATGAAGATGCATATGCAAGAACTATAGAGGAGAAGAAGAAAACGCAAACCAAAGAGAGAAACTGCAAGAAACAAGAATCCAAAGAGTCCCAGAGCCTACCGTAACCGGCAGAGACGTGGGTAAAACGGTGTTGAGTATTCTCAAGCATCACAGTCTTGTCCTATGTCGGTGTGTTGGCGTTGGTACTGACGGGTGCGCTATGATGGCGACAGAAGCTTGTGGTGCTGTCGCCGAGGTGCAAACCGAAGCAGAGCATGCCGTTAGGTGCCCTTGTTATAACCACGCTCTGAATTTGTCTATTTCGAAGTCCTCGAAAGTCGTCGCCGTGCGAAATGCAATAAAAGTTATGAAGGCCACTATTACATTCATTGATCCGTCCTCAAAACGCTCTTATGTATTTAAAGCAACTCTAGGTGAACGTTTACTCCCAAACATAGTCGAGAGTTTAGACTCGATTACTTTATGGAAGAACTCAGAAAGTGCTTCTAAGGCAAATCGCTCATAGCCGCTCTTTGTGAGAGTGATTTTATAGTTACCATCATTTGCTTGTCAGAAATCCTTGGAGACATTAAAACACTCAGCATTTTGTTTCAAAAAGGGCAAATAGACTTGAAGGAAGCCCAGGATGCGCTAGACGACACTATTACTGTGTTGAGCAAGAGGCGCGAAGAGTGCGAAACACAATTTGCTGAGCTCTTCCAAGAAGCAGAACCTCTGGCAAAACAACTTGGAACCGAACTTCTGCTCCCACGCATCGCACAACGGCAAAAGCACCGCGAAAATCATCCAGCGTCAACCGCAGAAGAGTACTATCGTCGGGCCGTTTTTATACCCATTTTAGACTACGTCCTAGAAGACCTAAACACTCGCTTCCCTTAAGCAACGCAGGAGTTACACTGCCTATCAGCAATGATGCCAGTATCATCATGGACGTCAGCGGATGTGGACACAATCGCTGCAACGTACTTCAAACTTCTTCACCAACATTCTACCGCGTCTGCGGCAAGGCTTCAACAGGCTGAACTTCGTATGTGGAAGGCAAAGTGGTCCCGGGAGCTTGAATCGGAGTCAACCATCCCAAAGAAAGCTATGAAAGCTTTAATTGCCCGCGATAAAGAGTTGTGCCCCAATATTCATCGATGTCTCAAGATTTATGCTACTTTACCCGTTAGCGCGCTTCATTTTCTTTGAGAAGGCTGAAGACGTGGTTGCGGTCAACTATGTCCGATGAACGATTAAACGGACTTGCTTTGTTGCACGTCCACTACGATGTTTATGTTGGCCCATCTCGCGTGATTGATCGGTACGCGAAAAAACCAAACCGGTGACTAGAGTTTGTTGATTGGCTTAAAATTGTTTTATGAACAAAATTGCTGTATTTGTAATATTTACGTACAATTAGCAATACACATGTACCTGTCATAATTTCGGGTAGCCTTGTTCTTATTTCTTTCAACCTATACCCCTAAAATAAAGGTTAAATATGGATTTAAACTCCCATAAATCTGATTAAATTGTGTCTTTAACGATCTTTTTCTCGTCGATCGATTAAAATACCTCGAGCCGGGTTTTTATTTAATCTTGAATCTATTGTCTAAGCTATACAGTATAGTTACTTTTTTACGGCTGTCAGTCAGCAAACTATATAACTCTGATTTTACTCTCCTACCCTTTAATTACATTAATACAGTAACTATAAACTATGAACCCGGTAGGATAGCGTTTTGGATAAAATTAAAAGTCTATCTTTATGAAAGCGCTCTAGCGATATTATTGGCATGGCAAATGATAACATCGAGTGCAGTGTTGGACTGGCCAAGTGGGTAGAACGGGAGTTCCCATCGAGGCCTCTAGGAGACTCTGAGTGCCTAGCTCCTCCCCCCAACCTTAGGCCCTTGCGCAAATAGGCCTGTGACCCCAGTTATTAGCTAGCTAATATATTCTGCGTCTTTGTTTACAACTTAAGAGAGGGAGGGCTACTCGCAAAAGGGACGAAGTCAATCATTACCTATGAGGAGGTCCGGGGGACTTTTGACCCCGCTCGGACCATTCAAGGCATCTGAGGAATCAAGGGGCCTCGGGGCCTTAAAATTAATGACCTCGGCCCTTGCGCGAGTAGGCCTCAGCTTATGATATTGTATCTAAAAATAGGGAAGGGGGGGGGGCGAGGGAGGAGTTCCGAAGGGGGCTCATTACGATCACAGTATTTCAATGCGCGCAATCCCCGTGTCAGTAAACTCCGCGTAAAAATTGGAGCAAGTCACTGGGGAGGGGGGAGGAGAGGCCCCTACTCTCCCGCTCCCGTCGAGGCCTCTTAGGGCCAGGCCGTTACTGATAGAGTGTACGAAAGTATAGGTAAGTATGAGCAAACAAATTATTGTTTAGTGACTACACAGAAAGTAGGAAAGAAACGAAAAATTTAACATTTCGAACAAAAAATCACATTTTGGGAAAAGTATGCGCGAATAATTCAATGTTTATTGTTAACTTTTAAATTTGCATATCTAATTATGGTATATTCCCCCCCCCCCCACTCCATTTTGAGGACAGATATCATGACCGCTCCCCCCCCCCCCCCCAAGAGCGGAGTCTGGATCCGCCCATGCTCAGGATATACTACAATGGATTAAAGGCAGAAACACAAGAATGTGAGAAATTAAAAGGGGAAAGCAGAATACAGACGTCTGAGAAATGAGGTTAACAAGAAGTGCAAGGAAGCAAAAGAAGAATGGCTGAAAGAGAAATGTGCAAGTATAGAAAATTGTCTGAAATTAGGAAAAGGAGACACAGATTATCAAAGGAATAAGAATACTTTTGAGGAAAAGAAGACTAAGTGCTGTAATATTAAGGGCACAGATAGAAACCCTCTAACAGATAGGGAAGAAAACGTTGAGAGATCGAAAGTCTACATAGAGTGTTTGTATAAGGAAAAAGAGATTGAGAATCATATAATGGAAAGGGAAGAGGAAATTGACGAGGATGCAAAAGGAGATTTAATATTGAGATCAGAATTTGACAGAGCATTGGAAGACGTAAGCAGGAACAAAGTTAGTTATTGTTGTTTTAAGGGGCGGAACTACGAGGTCATCTGCCCCTTGGGTAGATTATTGGCTGGGGAATAACCTAACCACCAAGGGAAGATGATAAAGAAAAGGAGGTGGGTTTCGGACTGGAGAAAAAGGATAGAAAGATAGGAGGAGAGTCCCACAAAAGTTATGAATTTAACTTTAAATGCCCTTAGAGGCGGTTGCCACCGCAAATCCGCTCTCTGATACCTAAAGAGGGTAAGGACCTGGTCGAAGCTGACGGGAACCGCAGCTAGGACTTGGGCGGTTTGCCAGAGAAAGGCTTTAGCGTATTCCCTCTCAAGCATGTATAAGTCTACTATGGGAAAGGGTGATAGTCTGACAAGACAAATAGTAACAGATTTATTGCGTATTAACGAGGGCATGAACCTAGGAAGAGTCAGGAAAGCCAGGATCTTGCCTAACTGTTGTACCAGAGAAATTATGAGTCAAAGAAAGAAAGTTTAAGTTTATTTAACAATGCAAAAAAGTCTAATAAATTTGACAAGTATATAGTTTCAATTTTTAGTAACAATTTGGGGTCGCAGACCTCCTAACATTTAAAGTTTGCTCCAGGCAATTAACAATTTATTAGGTTTCAAACCTTTATAAAATCCTAGCAAGGATTTACAATAGCGAAGATAAAAATTCAAAATTTAAAGACAATTAAGGTGATTAAAGTTTAACAATAAATAGAGTACAAGGTGTGTACTATAAGACATTTCTGAGAAAACATTCTAGAGAAAGTAACCACTTCGAAAATAACAATAAGAAAAACATGAAGAATAAGATAGAAGTTCCTATAACTTCTTATATTTGTGCAGAATAACTTTTATTACAATTATACAAAAGAGGGCAGGTCACTCACTGTGAAACCTGCAGAGAAAGTCAAAAGGAAGGTTCTAGACTTCCTATGTTTAATTAGGAATCACGAGACAAATGGGGCAAGTTTCCCTTTCGTGAAACCTAGAAATAACTCACTCATGAGTTGAGAGAATTGTTTTCCCTGATTATAGGGTAGAAACAATGTAAGCTTGAACCGTGTATAAAACACGTAGTTATGCAGAAATTAATTAATGATAAACAAGCAAAATGGAAGAGCACTTCGTTAGAGTGACACCTCATAGAAAATGATCTAGAGTTACAATTTTATTAATATGGTTTGTTAGTAGAAGGTTTAGGAAAGATCAATTGGGATTTAGGATCAATGTTCATGGCCTTATTTAATGTAAACGGACGATCGCGACGCGGTAGAAAAGTTGAACAAGCACTAGTTATCACTATAGTCTTTTGAATAGATGAAAAATTCACTATAGTAACACGAAAGTTTATGGGAAAGAAAGTTATTGCAATGATGAAAAATAACTGGTTGCACTAGATAGGCGAAAGTCTATTGCTTGAGAAAGTTGTGGATTACAATTAAATGCGCCATAGAACATTCCAACGGTGGAAGAAAATTCGCTATTGAGCTTTAATTCAAAAGTGAGATTCTTCAATTTTAAATAGTATTCTCACTAGTGAGTGAAAAATACATGACGGCAAGACTTGTAGATAAAGTACAGGATCTGGAAGGTTCCAGAACGATCTTAATAGAAGAATGGGGCCAAAGTTAATCCAGCGGAGGAACTAGCTTGGTGATTTATAGACAGCGGGTATTAGATAATATCCCACGTGGTGAGAAAATTTCTCATTTAAATAGCTTAAGAAAAGCTACTTTCTATTAAGGTTGGCTTAGACAGACAAAAGCTCAACCTGGCAAATCCCGCGAAGAATGATTACCGCCCCAAATAAGTAATCTCACGCTGTCTATAAAATGATCAATAAAAGCATGTAGATAATAAAACTGATGAAGATGAGGTTAAAACCTTAAGTCTGTACTTATCTTGGTTGCATGTCGAAGGTGAAGTTCCCTTTGACGAATACTTAATGTGCCAACATGGCGTAGAACGTAGAGAGTGCCTCTTGGTTTGAGGAGACTGGCACTAGTTGAGCCCTGACTGACCGAGTCAACTGCCGACTTACAAGTGAGACCCACTCAGCGAAGCGCGGAGGGTCCAAGGAAGGGAAAAGAGTGGGGGTAGGAGACAAAAGGAAAACATATAAGCATGACCAATATTGTAAACTTAAATTCTCTTGAAGAAATGGTCTTCAAAGAGTTGATAGCAGGCGATACTAGCACAGCCTGGTGGGTGAAAGAGTAGACGAAGTTCTCTTGATCACAGAGATAATAGCTGGCGATGGCAACGAGAACTGGTGGCCAGATGGAAAAGTAAGTCCTCTTGCACCAGGGAGAATTGAGGAGCTTCAGAGATTCGCTGCTAGATGACGCTAGGTGGGTCATGGAAGATATATATCTAGAACAGACTCACAATGACATAAGAGACATGACCATCAAAGAGAAAATAGAAGATTACTGTTGGTGTTTGATAAAGAGGAAGGAATGAACATGCAAAAGCATTAAAAATTATATTCTCTCATACCGTGTATTCCAAGAATACACCATACTGGGAGGGGTAACACCAACAGAGAACAAAATAAACAGTTAAACATTTAAAGGTAATGGAGCGATCAAAGACAGTGGTCTTGTGATCGGACCATTAGTGGTCAAGATTTTGGCCACCCTGACCCTCCCATCCGTTCCAGGATAACACTCGGTCACTCTACCAGAAGTCCAAACCAGGGGGGGAGAGACATCCCTAACCAAGACCAAGTCCCCCACTTTAATGTCGGGACTGAAAAGAAACCACTTCTGTCTCCGTTGCAAGGAAGTTAAATATTCCAAGTTCCACCTCTTCCAAAAGGAATTGCGGAGGGCTTCAAGTTTACGCCAAACAATAGGTAAATTAGAATCCCTGTAAGAATTGGGAAGAGGAGGAGGGGCAGAAAGAGAAGTGCCGATAAGGAAGTGACCAGGTGTGAGTGGAAGCAAGTCATCGGGGTCATTGGAAAGCGGAGTTAAAGGGCGAGAATTAACAACATCTTCAATCAGAACGGACAGTGAATTGAATTCTTCATAAGTCAGAGTTCGATTACCTAAGACCTTTCTTAAATGACGTTTAGTGAGCTTTACGCAAGATTCCCACCTACCACCGTGATGAGGAGCGTAGGGAGGTATAAAGCGCCATTTGAAACCCTTTGAATAGGAAAAATTATAAATTTGTTCCATGGCAGGAGAGGAAGTGGGAGCTTTCTTCCACAGGGAAGCTGCGCCCTGAAAAGTGGAAGCGTTATCAGAGAACATCTCTGAAGGAACACCACGCCTAGCAGTGAAGCGAGAGACAGCTGATAAAAAGTAAGAAGTAGAAGCATTCGTTACTAGTTCCAAGTGAATTGCGCCAGTAACCATGCAAACAAAGAGAGAAACATAAAGCTTACCAAACAATTTGCGTTTAGCTTCTGGGGAATGTCGTTGATATTGGAACGGACCCATATAGTCCACACCAGTTAAAGCAAATGGGCGTATAGGAGAAGAGCGAAAGGAAGGCAGATCACTCATTAATTGAGTGTTGACTTTAGGTTTTGCTTTGAAGCAAGGAATGCACTTGTGAATTACAGAAGAAACTTCATGAATTCCATTTATAATCCAGTACCTTTCCCTTAAGAGGCAAAGCAGAGTGCGTGTGCCAACATGCAGATTACGATAATGAAAGTCACGTATAATTAAAGAAGTTACGTGATGTTTAGAAGGCAAAATAACGGGATGCTTTTTGTCCACAGAGAGCAAAGATTGCGAGAGCCTACCACCTACCCTGAGTAACCCATGGTCATCAAGGAACGGGGCTAAAGCACGAAGACGACTGGATTTGGGAAGATCCCTTTTAGAAGAAAGTAAAGACAATTCAGAAGAAAAGGCTTCTTGCTGTGTCAGTTGTAAAACCTTAATGGTAGCGAGATTCAATTCATGATTGGTAAGGTGCGGTTTGGGGAGAAGAGGTTGGTCAACCACAAAATATTTCCTTCTAAGGAGATAGGCGACAATTCGTATTAATTTATGAAAAGAAGAATAGCGGGACAACAAGGGATGAGAAGCGTTGGAAACAAGACACGAAGCAATAAATAGAGGTACTTTAGCGTCAGGCAAGTTGGAGTTTGTAGCTGGAGGTTTAGAAGGCCACGAAGAAGAGTCTTTGATTAACCACGAGGGCCCATGCCAGTACAACTGGGAAGCTGCCAATTGAGAGAGTAAACAACCACGAGAGATAATATCGGCTGGGTTATCAGCACTGGGCACATGCCTCCATTGACATCCAGAAGAAAGAGTTTGAATTTTGGAAACCCTGTTTGCAACAAAAGTTTGCCAGTGAGAGGGGTTCTTGGCGATCCAAGAAAGGGTGATCATGGAATCGCTCCAGAGATAGATTTGCGAGAATTTGACTTTTAATACTTCCCGTAATTTCTTAACAAGTTCTGCAGCCATGAGTGCAGCGCACAATTCAAGCCTAGGCAAAGTGATAGTTTTAAGAGGAGCGACCTTCGATTTGGCACAAACAAGGTTGGAAACTGAAGATCCATACAATGAACCGTGATAAACTAAATATGCGCAGCAACCGTAAGCTTTTTCGGAACTGTCCGCGAACACATGAAGGAAAAAGGATGCATTAGGATGAGCGTTAATTAAATTCCTAGGAATTTCAATAAGGGAAAGATCCAGCAAATTGCTGCGAAACGAGAGCCAACGATTAAGAAAAGAAAGAGGAACAGTGTCATCCCATTCACATTTGAGCGACCACAGCTCTTGCATAAAGAGTTTGGCTATAACGATCACTGGGGCAAGGAATTGAAGTGGATCAAAAATTTTTGCAATTTCAGAGAGAATTTGTCTTTTTGTGTTAGGAAGCTCTTCTGCGAGCGAAACTTTATAGATGAGAGTGTCAGTGCTAGTGCACCAATGAACTCCTAGAGTTTTTATGGATTCGGAGTTTCTACAAATTTCGACAGAAGAAGGATCTATGTCCTCGATGGGAAACTGGGCGAGAAACTCAGGGGAGTTGGAATTCCACTTATGAAGTGGGAAACCTCCATTCCTTAGCAATGTCTGAAGTTCTAAAGACACAAAAGAAGCTTCCTCCAAAGTGGGGAAGGACTGCAAATAATCGTCAACATAGAATGACGTAGTTAGTGCTTCAGAGGCTTTGGAATTAAATAAATGACCATCTTGTAAGGCTAGCAAGTGTAGGGATCGGATAGCCAGGAAAGCAGAGGGTTTTAAGCCATAAGTAACCGTTTTTAAGCGAAATACCTTAATGGGCTTACTGATTTCATCACGCCACAAGATTCTTTGGAGATCTCGTTGTTCCGGTTGAATTAAAACTTGGTGGCACATCTGTTTTATATCAGCTATGACAGCTATGGTAAATAATCGAAAGTTTAAGAGTATAGCAGATAGATCTGATTGAATAGCAGGACCAGAGTAAAGGGTGTCGTTAAGGCTGTTGCCATTAACGTCGGGTGATGAACCATTGAAAACAACTCGGATTTTATCTTTTACAAGAGAGTTTTTCCACACGGGATGATGATTTAAATAAACCGTTTCAATTGGGGGGTGCAATTCATCATCAGATTTGTTAACAACTTCCATATGATCTAAGCTTTCATACTCATCCATGAAATCAGTGTACTGCTGTTTAACAAGAGGTTCTTTCTTGAATTTGCTCTCGATAGCAAAGAGAGCTTTTCGAGCTTTGGGCTGAGAGTTAATACGTTTTGGAGGATTATGTAATCTTGGCATTTGAACAACGAACCGGCCATCAGAAGAACGAGTGGTGGTGTTCAAAAAAAATTGCTCACAGAATTCATTTTCTGAAGAGGTTACATTAGAAGGATCAATGCTTTCAAGCCTCCAGAACTGTTCCAAGTCAGTATTGGAGAAGTAACATTGCGATGCGGGTTGGGGAGAATAATGGGGAAGTTGACCTGTGACGATCCATCCAAAATTAGTATCTCTGGCGACCACGTTTGAGGATAACTTGCGAACCTGTTTACGAAGGCAATTCCAGAAAACATTGGCACTAAAGAGTATGTCAATAGGGTTTTGTATGTTGAACAAAGGATCGGCTAGCCTTAAATGCGAGGGAATGTTTAACCCTGAAATATCCACAGAGTGACTTGGAGTGTCTTCTCCAATGCTATTGAGAATTAGACAATTAAGTTTATGAAAGTTGTTTCTATGACAAATGTCTCTTATGGTTAGCTTTGAGAATTGTAAAGCTTGCGATTTTGAGCTGTTGATACCCGACACGTTAATAGAAGTGGGGTTTACAGGTAGGCCTAGTTTTCTAATCAAGGAATTAGACACAAAATTATGAGTTGCCGCTGAATCTAGAATACTGCGTGCACGGACACAGTTGCCAAAGTTATCCTGAACTGCGATTTGGACAGTGGACAACAATACTTGAGCACTGCGAATGGACTTGGCATTTTGAATATACGATGAAGCATTAGAACTGTTATCACTATCATTTTTCGGAGAAGTAGATGCTGTCGATGACCTTGCCTGATCATGACGATGTAGCAAAGTGTGATGAGCCTTTTCACAATTGTAGCAAAGTCTTGTGGACTTGCAATTAGAAGCAGAATGAGTAGGCGCTAGGCAGTTGAAGCAATGTTTGTTTTGAGCAACTAATTTTCTTCTGTCATCGACTGACATTTCTTTAAAGGATTTACAGAGGTAAAGGGCATGGGGATCTTTACAAAGTATGCACTTTAAAGGTTCGTTTAAACTCTTGCGGGGTTCGCTTTGAGTGTTTAAAACCATAGAGCTAGCAACACGACGTTCACTAGACCTAGTTGGGTAACCAGTAGTGTTTGATTTAAATTTAGATGAGCTGGACCCGGGTTTTTGGGTATTAGACGCTCAGCGTTCGCTTTTAGGTTTGATAGACATTAATTCAAATTTAGAACTAGGAGATGAGGGTTCACTTTGATTAGCTAGAGCGGTTAAGAGTTGGCATCTAGCGTTTATAAAAGTGACTAAATGCTCGTAAGAGTAGTCGTCTTCTTTAGAAAGTTCAATTTCCCAAGCTTTGAGGGTAGCAGCATCAACTTTAGAAACCACTAAAGGTATTAGAAAAGTATCCCAGTGATCAGTAGGTTGATCTAATTGGGACAAAGCCTTAACGTGAAGTTGTGTAGTGTCAACTAGAGTACGCAAACTAGAGACGTCATTGTGCTGTGACGCAGGTAGGTTGAATAGAGCCTTCATATGGCGTTGAATACGTAACCGTAAATTTCCATATCTTTCTTTTAATAAGTTAAAGGCAATGGGGTAATTTTCGGCGCTTAAAGGGAGTGCTTCAACTAACTGCAGAGCTTGACCTCGAAGAATAGATCTCAAGTAATGAAACTTGTAAATGACTTGAATGTCTTCATTGTCATGAACAAGGGAGCAAAATAATTCATAGAAGGAATCCCAAGTAGATTCATCTCCAGAGAAATGGGGTAAATCAATTTTAGGTAAAATTGGTTTGGGCTTGTAAGTACCATCACGGAAAGAAGTTTGTGGTTCGTGAAGGGAACCAAGAACAGAAGCGTCCTTTTTCTGCTCCTCTTCGAGTTGGCGTATTATTTTGAAAGCAGAACCTATGCCTTCGTAATATTGGTTTTCTACTTCGACTCGATCTTCGGTTTGATTGAGCATACAAGTTTCTATTTCAGTTTGGATGTTGCAATAATTTTCATAAGAACGTTCAAAATCCCTTACACGATGTTTCAACAAGTCTAATTGAGCTTCTGAGGGATCTAACTCTTTTATGTACTTTCTGAATCGGGTAATTTGCCCTTTATAGGATGCTCGTTTAGAAGTAAGTTTTTCATCCTTATCCTTTTCAGTAGGAGCCATGTCAAAGAAAATAAATTGAAATGTCACTCACGAAACTGTGGAACCTTGGAAATGCTGTCAAGCTGGCAGCAGCAAATAAGTTGAAAGAAAGGGACACACCACCGGGAGACAGAAGCGGCCTCTTTCCACTTCACATGCTTTGCACGATGTAGTTATAGCTGAAAGATTCAAAGCAGGTATTAATAATTTGTAAGGTATTGTCAAATAATCTTTTAAACAGAAAAAATGACAAATGGACTCTCCCGGGTTTCTGGTACCAAATTTTTGGGTAGATTATTGGCTGGGGAATAACCTAACCACCAAGGGAAGATGATAAAGAAAAGGAGGTGGGTTTCGGACTGGAGAAAAAGGATAGAAAGATAGGAGGAGAGTCCCACAAAAGTTATGAATTTAACTTTAAATGCACTTAGAGGCGGTTGCCACCGCAAATCCGCTCTCTGATACCTAAAGTGGGTAAGGACCTGGTCGAAGCTGACGGGAACCGCAGCTAGGACTTGGGCGGTTTGCCAGAGAAAGGCTTTAGCGTATTCCCTCTCAAGCATGCATAAGACTACTATGGGGAAGGGTGATAGTCTGACAAGACAAATAGTAACAGATTTATTGCGTATTAACGAGGGCATGAACCTAGGAAGAGTCAGGAAAGCCAGGATCTTGCCTAACTGTTGTACCAGAGAAATGATTAGTCAAAGAAAGAAAGTTTAAGTTTATTCAACAATGCAAAAAAGTCTAATAAATTTGACAAGTATATAGTTTCAATTTTTAGTAACAATTTGGGGTCGCAGACCTCCTAACATTTAAAGTTTGCTCCAGGCAATTAACAATTTATTAGGTCTCAAACCTTTATAAAATCCTAGCAAGGATTTAAAATAGCGAAGATAAAAATTCAAAATTTAAAGACAATTAAGGTGATTAAAGTTTAACAATAAATAGAGTACAAGGTGTGTACTATAAGAAATTTCTGCGAAAACATTCTAGAGAAAGTAACCACTTCGAAAATAACAATAAGAAAAACATGAAGAATAAGACAGAAGTTCCTATAACTTCTTATATATGTGCAGAATAACTTTTATTACAATTATACAAAAGAGGGCAGGTCACTCACTGTGAAACCTGCAGAGAAAGTGAAAAGGAAGGTTCTAGACTTCCTATGTTTAATTAGGAATCACGAGACAAATGGGGCAAGTTTCCCTTTCGTGAAACCTAGAAATAACTCACTCATGAGTTGAGAGAATTGTTTTCCCTGATTATAGGGTAGAAACAATGTAAGCTTGAACCGTGTATAAAACACGTAGTTATGCAGAAATTAATTAATGATAAACAAGCAAAATGGAAGAGCACTTCGTTAGAGTGACACCTCATAGAAAATGATCTAGAGTTACAATTTTATTAATATGGTTTGTTAGTAGAAGGTTTAGGAAAGATCAATTGGGATTTAGGATCAATGTTCATGGCCTTATTTAATGTAAACGGACGATCGCGACGCGGTAGAAAAGTTGAACAAGCACTAGTTATCACTATAGTCTTTTGAATAAATGAAAAATTCACTGTAGTAACACGAAGGTTTATGGGAAAGAAAGTTATTGCAATGATGAAAAATAACTGGTTGCACTAGATAGGCGAAAGTCTATTGCTTGAGAAAGTTGTGGATTACAATTAAATGCGCCATAGAACATTCCAACGGTGGAAGAAAATTCGCTATTGAGCTTTAATTCAAAAGTGAGATTCTTCAATTTTAAATAGTATTCTCACTAGTGAGTGAAAAATACATGACGGCAGGACTTGTAGATAAAGTACAGGATCTGGAAGGTTCTAGAACGATCTTAATAGAAGAATGGGGCCAAAGTTAATCCAGCGGAGGAACTAGCTTGGTGATTTATAGACAGCGGGTATTAGATAATATCCCACGTGGTGAGAAGATTTCTCATTTAAATAGCTTAAGAAAAGCTACTTTCTATTAAGGTTGGCTTAGACAGACAAAAGCTCAACATGGCAAATCCCGCGAAGAATGATTACCGCCCCAAATAAGTAATCTCACGCTGTCTATAAAATGATCAATAAAAGCATGTAGATAATAAAACTGATGAAGATGAGGTTAAAACCTTAAGTCTGTACTTATCTTGGTTGCATGTCGAAGGTGAAGTTTCCTTTGACGAATACTTAATGTGCCAACATGAAGTAGAACGTAGAGAGTGCCTCTTGGTTTGAGGAGACTGACTCTAGTTGAGCCCTGACTGACCGAGTCAACTGCCGACTTACAAGTGAGACCCACTCAGCGAAGCGCGGAGGGTCCAAGGAAGGGAAAAGAGTGGGGGTAGGAGACAAAAGGAAAACATATAAGCATGACCAATATTGTAAACATAAATTCTCTTGAGGAAATGGTCTTCAAAGAGTTGATAGCAGGCGATACTAGCACAGCCTGGTGGGTGAAAGAGTAGACGAAGTTCTCTTGATCACAGAGATAATAGCTGGCGATGGCAACGAGAACTGGTGGCCAGATGGAAAAGGAAGTCCTCTTGCACCAGGAAGAATTGAGGAGATTCAGAGATTCGCTGCTAGATGACGCTAGGTGGGTCATGGAAGATATATATCTAGAACAGACTCACAATGACATAAGAGACATGACCATCAAAGAGAAAATAGAAGATCACTGTTGGTGTTTGATAAAGAGGAAGGAATGAACATGCAAAAGCATTAAAAATTATATTCTCTCATACCGTGTATTCCAAGAATACACCACCCCTAGCAGGAACAAAGCACCAGGCATAGATGATATACCAATTGAGTTGCTACGCTGCATAGGTGATGATGATCTGATCAGGTTATTTCACTTGGTGTGTAGATTTATGAGACAGACTAGGTACCCTCTGATTTCAAGAAGAATATTATCAATTACATTATGAAATAAATCTAACCTTTTATCTCATACTGGTATTTAAAATTTATAAACTTATCTTTATTCTCATAATACTCTCTGGGGTCGAGATGATGTTGCACACATAACGAAGTCAGCAATACAATACTATTACTACCCTCTTGTTTACATGCACGCAATCTTCCTATACCAGCATTTCCTTTTCAGTATCTACAATTAACTTCAAAAAAAGATTAACCACTCACAAAACTTAATTTTCTTCTGCTCCATTCTTTATTAATATTCCACCTTCCACTCGAACATGAGATTCTTATTCACTCAAAACATCTACCCAACTATATCAGATCTTCCTAAAAACCAGCTTCCATTCTGCATGGCATCATCAACTATCAATAATCACCATAGTAGCATAGTCATGTCCAAGCAAACCTTTGCCATTAGACAAAGCCACCTACCAGCAATAGCCAGACAACATCCAAGAATCTCTATGGCACTGGGCAGACAAGATTCTCCATGGTGCTGCACCAATAAGTGGCCATGGCTGGCAACCAGATAAAACAAAAATAAATAAATAAATAAATAAATACTACCAACAAACTATATAGAAGCAGTCTCTGTAAACTACTATAAAGTTCGGTTACAGAAACTCCCCCTTGAGAGTGACTTTCTAACTGAAATACATGGAACATACACAGACAAAAACAAAATACAAAGTGAAACAAATATTGATCATCTTCTTTAGAAAAGATAGCAGGATCATCCTCGCCAATAGTGGCATCGACATCTTCCATTTCAAGTGCAATATCATCTTCAGAAAGACCATTGGCACTATAATCACCAGAAACAATTATTCTAACTTCACCAGAATCACCAACTTAAATATATTCTTCTGATAGAGTCTATCAGACACTCCTGCTCCATCGGAAAAATCACAACAATATCACAGTCAGAAGAAACGGCAGAATCGTCATCAGACCTGTCTGTGCCGATATCATAATCTTCGTCTTCATCATCATCATTAATAAGTGCTTTCCCCTTTCCTTCTTCTTCTTTTGGTCTGTGTACTCTGATTCAGTATCATCATATTTTCCTTTCTTTTTCTTCTTCTTTTAGTCTGCCTCCTCTGATTCAGCATCATCATATTTTCTTCTCTTCTTCTTCTTTTGGTCTGTCTCCTCCGATTCAGTATCATCATATTTTCCTTTCTTTTTCTTCTTCCTTTGGTCTTTGTCCTGTGTTTCACTACCATTAGATTTTCCTCCCATTTTCTTTCTCTTATGCTTTCGGCCTTCCTCATCTGCTTCACAGTCCTGCTCAGCAATTCCTTTCTTCTCATCTTTTATTTTCCCTTTCCCTTTAATCGTTTTCTCCTTTTTCTTCTTCTGATCCTTCACTCTCTTATCTCGATCTGACTGACATCTCTTCCTCTTCCTACTCCTTCTTTTTGCCTTCCATCTGGTCCATTTCTTCCTCCAACTTGTTCGCCTGCCTATCCTTCTCGTCCTTTTCCTCCAACGCTTATTCACGTTACCTTCTATCTCATCTTCCTCCTTGTCTCCAGTTTTATTCTCCTCTATTTGACGTCCTCTTCTGTTACGTCGGTGGCGACTTCTGTGTCTACCTCCGCAAATGCTCTCTCTTCTTCGCATGCTATGGTTTCTCCGATATACAGGGTGAACGTAATATGCCGCACTTGGAGGTCGGCATGCGATTCCTCATCCAATTGCAAGACAAAAGTTTCTATAGCAAAATCGGATCGGGTGCTGTTTAAAACCACACGTATGAAAGCGAGGAGCTGGCAACACTGTCACATACTGAAGCAATTCGGAATGTACAGAGAAATGTGTATCAGCCCGCAATACCGTACTATTCGTCGCAGCTCACTGAGTAGACTGTTGAGTTATCAAACCCACATGCACCATCGAGCTACGGTTCGAATCTCTAATCTACGTCAGTTTTTTTTTTTTTTTTGCATGTTACTTCAGTTCCCGTCGTCTAACTGCGTTTGTAAGCATGACATCACATCATTTTGTCACATGACAGTGTGAGTCACCTCCGTTGCGTAGTGGTCAGCGTGATTAGCTCCCACCCCGGAGGTCCGCGGTTCGATTCCTGACTCTGCCACGAAATTTGAAAAGTGGTCTGAGGACTGGTACGGGGTCTACTCGGCCTCGGGTGGTCCAAATGAGTAGAGGGGGCTTGATTCCCACCTCAGCCATCCTCGGAGTGGTTTTCCGTGGTTCCCACTTCGTCTTCGGGCAAATGCCGGGATGGTACTGCCCCTGTAAATTGAATTATTTAGGGACAAAATGAGAGTATTTTCCGTCCCCATGATAAAATTTAACTAGCAAATATAATTTCTGGAAGTGTGACACAAGAGTGTAGTGTTACAAGCTCGAGACTATGGGAGAGCCCGATCACGTGATATGTTGCACAATGGACGCTTCTAGAAGGCTATATTTAGCATAGCAAGAGCGAGTTTGGAGATTAATATTATAAATATTGTTATAAATTATGCTATTGGATCCCAGCCCAGGGCCAATGAGAACAAGCCTTATTGAAGACGGGATCAACTTCAATTACACAATATGATGAAATTATGCATTTAGGCCCTTAGAAGAAGATTTTCTTATTTGGTAATGAAGAGAATATTAAGAGAAATTATGTCTGATACTTTAAAAACCGCAGATCGGTTAATCGACGCAGTA
This sequence comes from Meconema thalassinum, assembly GCA_946902985.2. Lineage (NCBI taxonomy): Eukaryota > Metazoa > Arthropoda > Insecta > Orthoptera > Tettigoniidae > Meconema > Meconema thalassinum. The sequence goes on along the minus strand of OX336390.1, from coordinate 510,541,597 downwards.
ATAAGCATTGGTAATCTACGCGCTAAAATTATGGTGGGAGATTGATATGGCCGCCAAAAATTCGACGTGGAAGGGGAGATCCAAGGATCGAGGTTCTTATTCCAGCAGACTTTGAAGAGTGAGGAAGTGATTTTACTGGGTTAACGGAGATCCCAAAGCTTAGTCCGAGTGCGACGACTGTCGACTTGTGGAGACGCGAGGATAGCTAGGTGGAACGTTAGAGATCACCGCACTTCCATTCTACGTGATGTTGCGAGGAACATTGTATTGATTATATCTCATATATAATTGAGATCTGAAGTTAAATCAGCAAATATATAAAAAGAACAGGTCGCATACTATATATTGTGAAAAGTCGAGCGTTTTACTATTCACCGTTTCAACAATATAAGCCTGTCAAATTAGATTTCCAAATGTGTTGGAAATAAAGCTGAATATCATTATAAATTGCAACGTGAAGTTGACGAACGCAGTTCAAGTGAACAGTGGCGGAGAACTTTTAATATTGGCGCAACACATAAACTTTAACAGAATGACAATTATTATTCTTCAAACCTTATCATTCAGCATAATTAACATTGTTGATATGAAGAACTAGATAGTCGTGTGCCAGAGACATATTCAATACCAGGAGTTAAGATACAACGATGGAGCTTCGTTAGACAACGTATTATTGAATACAGACGTAGTGTACGGTCCATCTTGTGCATTTTCGTCAGTCTACGAACACTAATATAACATCAATTAGCAATGGAAACATTTCATTCACTATTTATATGAATATTTCCATAATTATATTCCAATGATGAGGCTGATACAAATTTACGACGGAGAATGGAGACTTTACAGAAGAGATTTGTCAAGATGATAGGGAAAGGTAGCCCAGCAACACAGAAGAATTTGCCAGAAGGATGTCGTTCGACCCCAGGCGAATGTTGGTGAATGCCAGAGAGAGATGTTTCTTATCTCTGAGGTCGCAGAACCGAAGTTCGAATGCAGATCCATCTCAGTGTCTTGTACTGAGGAAACCTCTTCAAGTTTTCGTCCAAATAAGGTATTAGTGTATCTCAATTGTTATATAGAGCTTGATTAGTAACATTCTGAGCCAGCGATCTTATTCCATATTTTCAGCGATCTAATTCCATATTTCTGTATCTTCACATTTCATGTATTTCAGCGCTTTTAAGTAGTTTACACTTCAGATGTGAGTTGAGTTTTTTATACTTCAAGATTATTTAGAAGATGATTGCATTTCATCTATTTTTCAATTTTATTCTACGGATCAGTTGTGGATCTGACATTAAAAATTTTGTTTGAGGAATCATATTGCCTCATAGGAGACTAGTCGTTTCGACTCTCGAATTTTAATAATTACATTTAAACCCAGTATTCTGACATTGTGTCATAGCTTCAAATTAAATTCTTATTAAATTTAATTTGAGCACTTTAATGTAACAACATATAACTTCAAGAACAGAAGAAACATCGAATGATATTGTTATATCTTTATTGTACATAAACTATTGACGATCTAAGAAATACTTGTCGTTTGATAAGACCGAAGTCTTAATTTATATGAACATTCTTTGTGTAGAGTGGAAGAACATTACGACATTGACAAACCTTTCTTATTATTTGTAAAGCTAAGAGCTTTGTTCATTTAATATGTTAGAGGAAATACCTTTTGATAGAAGATTATTCAAATCTTTGGCTAGGAATTCAAAGCTAGTTTATCCCGGTCAAGATTGAATTCTATCTGACACTATAAATAACATGTGCGTTATTTTATCCTATTTGTGTAACATCACGTCATTTGTGGACATGATATTACAACGATAAACAATTTAAAACTTGACATGTGAGATGAAACAGGAGTATTATTTTTATTACATGTATTTGCGACAGACGAGTTAACAGTTAATTATCTTGTTGTGGAGTAAACTTACGAGGTTAATCACGACTGTCTAATATCGTTCATTACAATTGGAAGTTTCGTTTGAAGAACTTACGCATGTATAATCGTAGTCCAGTAGTCATGTGCAATGGTACTGAGAGTCATGCCATTATTTGAGAGAAGTTCCTACATAAGATAAGTTAATAACAATTAATCCGTTTTGGTTATTGTTTAACATAGTAGATGATAATTGTTTATGCCATATATACTGTTATATGAGGATTTGTAGAGCTATGGAGTGCTCGTGCGAGGGAATTCCGCATTTTAAGGAAGTCAAAGTATAGTTGTTCTTTGATAAAAGGCATGTATCATGATAAGAGCCGTTGTATACAAGTAGTCCCGTTCTTGTGAATTAACGATTTAGCTGTGTTAACAGGAGGGTTTCAGCGGAAATGCAACTTGAGAAAGATTGTCTACTCACGTCTATAATACAATTTTTAAATTTTATTAAACCCGAAGTGATGTAATTACGTACAGTTTACCTTAATTAGTCGACTGTATTATACCGATAATGTAATGAACCCTATATAAGACGAGGTGAAAGCAGTATATTAAAACTACAGAACGTTAGAGAAGGATGGTTATGTGAAAAACCAGTGTATATATTTAGTTAAGAATTATATTGTAACCGAGAAGTTAGCATCTCGAAAGTGTCGCGTTAGTAACACTAGATAATGGATATTATTATAAACATATTACATGTAAATAATTTCTGTGGAAATGATTTAATTAGTTAAATAATTTAGTAGGATTTATTAATCAATTGTTTTGGAATAGCGTGTGTTTTATGAGCGGATGTTTTTGGTGTGTATGATTATTCATTGTTAAGAGCAAATGTGGAACCGAATTGGTCTAGAACAATTGCGGAGTGCGAATGAAAGAGTGTATAAAAATTATTAGAATGATTGTTTAAGAAACAAAGTAGTTATGTGAACTTTTGTAAGATATAAATGTTAAATTTTACGTGTTTTTATAAATGCACACACAAGCAGTCTCTATGGGCTAGCGAGAATGATTCACCGTTAGCATTGTAGAGCGATGATATATAATATGAACAGGTGTAGACCCACCGCCTTGTATTTATTGTATAGACCAGTTTCGAGTACGGCGTGGTGCCGGTGTTTCATTGATGAAACAAAGTTAATGCACGTGCGTTCTGCAAACGCAGGCTTGTGAATGAAACCATGTGTCTGGAATGCCATTAAGAGACTTCATTAAATGTTTTTATCTTTGTAGGCCTAGAACAAGCCAAGATTTTATACTCATGATTTTTAATACAGCATTGTAGTAAGATGTAGAGTTGAAAGGAGGTGTGAATGATTGCGTGTTTTAATTTTAATTTCTATTGTTAAATTCGTTTATTGTTATTTTGTTTATAGTAGATTAGTTTACCCTATTGTTAATAAATTTTGTTCAGATTGTTTTCCATTGTTGCTGGAGAGTGATTCATTTTAAATATAAGGAGCAGAGTATTGTGGATGTAGTGTAGGCGAAGCTGAATTCCCAGTCCCCGAGAGATAAGTAAAGGTGAGTGCCCCGTGTAGTTGGTTGATGATCCACAATATTCTTGTAACTGCTGTCTGTAAATCCCTAAAGGCCGTGTTGGAAGCGATTTCTAATGTTGTATATGCCGGTGCAGTTAGAAATAGGCAATCCAGCGGGGGCAATGGATATTCCAACAGGATCCTTTCCGGATTATCGGGTACAGTAGGAATGGCGCCCTATGAACTTTGGGGCTACGAAACTAGCTTCGTAGTGTCTCTAAAGGAAGTTGGTTTGAACATTTATAGTGAAAGAAATAATTACCAGACTTGTGGGATGTCTTATCCAATTTCGGATGGATGTGAGTGTAATTATATAGGCTTAATTTAAATTAATATTAGGAAGGTTACACTCAGATAAAGATCAGATCTTAGAAACCTGAGAGAGGTGTAGTAGGTACACAGTTTCGAAAAACGACCTACGATCTGAATATCTATTTTATTTCACCGGTACATGACGATTGCTAAGGTCATGTGTAAAATAAAGCTAACTTGTTTTGATGATTGTAATGGTAGAATTTTTCTTTGTGGTAGTATATTTAAAGTGAATCACAGGAGAACAAACATTATGAGTGAGTTTATTCAACATAGGGTGTACTTTAAGTTAATGCTAAGGTAATTTTAAGTTACTTTTAGACATTAAGGTGCTCAAAAATATTTATGGAATAGGACGTTGCTCAGATGTTGTTATTTTGTTCTGTTGTTGTTTATGTCTCTACAGCATTATATAAAGGGTATTGCAATGGTAAGCGAGGATGTAAAGAGGATGTTGGAGGAGATGCATGTGAAGCTGCAAGAAAGTATGCAGCAGAGTTTAAATGTTTTCAAAGGTGAGATAAAGGAGAATTTATCTGCCAATATGGTAAATATGGAAGGTAAATTTCAGGAAGCCAAGCACGACCTAGAACAACTGAAGCGGGAACGAAAGGAGGACCTTAACACAGTGATTGTTAAAGTTGTTGGTTCTCTTACAGATAAAGTCGCTGAAAGTGTCAAAGAGAGTTTCAAAACTGAAATTTAGGAAGTTCAGACTTCTTTTGAGGGTTTACATACTAGTGCATCTAAAATGGTTGAAAATGTCACGCGATTACAGGCCAGCTCAAAGCAGATACAAGATGATGTAAGAGGTGTACGAGCAGAGGTCGGTACTGTCCAAATTAAATTCGATACAGTCCAATCTAAAGTAGACTCAGTACAAGCGGATGTGTCTAATGTACAGTCCGATGTTAGTAATGTTAGGTCAGATGTATCCCATGTTCAAAGTAAAGTCGATACAGTCCAAGTAGATGTATCCACAGTCCAATCCAAAGTAGACATAGTACAGTCCGATATTGGTAATGTGAGGTTAGAGGTATCCAATGTCCAATTTAAAGTAGATACAGTCCAAGCCGATGTCACCAATGTGCAGGTTGACATAAATAATATGCAGTCAGATGTCAATTATGTACAGTCTGACATAGGTAAACTACAGACAGAAGCCAATACGGTACTTGTAGATGTAACAAAAGTCCAGGTGGACATTAATAAGATTAGACAAGAGGTAGAGGCGTCTAAAGAATTGTGTACACAGAATATAACTGCTTTAACGACACGTTTTGTTAACGATGCGATAAAAACTACAGCTTCTCTGGTCGAATTAAAAGGTAACGTAGAAACTTTACGAACACAGGTTATTGAACATAATAAAATTCTTAAGGCAGAGATTGAGGAGGACATAGCTGCAATGTTAAAAGCTAATGTAGTTGTATGGAAAGACGAGTGGAACAAATCTAGTGGGGAACATGTTAAGCAAATCCAAGATAACATAGAAAAGAAATTAGCCAGTATCCAAGTAGAAATTAATAGAGAGGTTATTGAAGTAAGAACGGATTTAGGTAAAAGGATTGATACGCTCACTGAAAAGCAAGTAGAAGATAGAACTCAGTCTAGTCAGGATGTGCAAGCTTTGAAAGAATCGTTAGAGAGTAAGACTAAAACGATAGAGGAACGATTTAACAAGGTTGTCACTAACGTTAATGCCATGAGTGAGGAGAAAACTAATGAACTAGAAGAATACGTATCCAAGAAGTTACAAAATCTTAATCTAGGAGATGTTGCCAAGCTTGAAACGTATAGACGCGATAGCCAGGATGCTCCCTGTTGAAGTCAGACGTCTAATTATCTCGTCAGGGATCAACGATCCAGCAAGCATGGACGAATTGCTCAGAAAACTCGATTACACGAGCCCTATGCCAAACGTTGTTGCGAAGAACCAAAGGCAAGAGTACAAAGACATTAACACAGTATATCTTGACCAAACACAACAGACGACAATCCGAAAGAACCAGAAAAGGGAAATATTGGTCCTGAAAGGAATAATTATTTCCGGGATCGTAGACCAGAACCCAGATACAGGAGATTCCGTGGAGGTCGTCCATACCAGCAACAGCAAGGACGTAATAACGATAATAGCAATGGCAACCATAGAAGTGGTCATTATCACAACAATAATAACTACCGATACAATAATAATGATTATAACAGGAATAACAATAGGAATAACCAGAACGAAAATCGTAACAGAACTCCCAAGATGAAATTATAACGAAGGAGAAGTATGATGAACGTCATAAGGAAGAAAAAAATATCTTAAAGGGAAAATGGGAATGGTGATAAAAAGGATTTGAGTGTTGATTCCAAACCAAACACCAGTAAAGGAGAAGGTAATGGAAATGGTTCTCATAGACGATATGGAGGGACCATTTACGTTGACCAAAAGTAGTAGAAGAGAGAAGAGGATATACTGCTACACAGAACCAAGAAAAGAAGAAGAAGAAGAAGACGTTGAAAACCCAAGAAAAGAAGAAGAAGAAGAAGACGTTGAAGAAGAGAAGAATTGAAGAAGAGGAACGGGTCAGATGAAGATAACTGCAATAGAACCAAGAAGAAAAAGCGTTCCGCATAACTACTGCTTACGGGAATAACTGTTATGAGTTATTTGACGATGAAAACAACGTCATTCTAGGAAAATTCAGCGCTAAAAATTTAAAGAAGTATCATAAGAAAATAGGCTAAAATAATTCAATATACGAGTTCAAGTGACATATCAAAAGTCTTGAATTAGTATGATTAAAAACAATTTGCAACTGTTTTTAACTTGAGATGACGGAGGAATGCCCCCGTAAATTGAATTATTTAGGGACAAAATGAGAGTATTTTCCGTCCCCATGATAAAATTTAACTACCAAATATAATTTCTGGAAGTGTGACACAAGAGTGTAGTGTTACAAGCTCGAGACTGTGGGAGAGCCCGATCACGTGATATGTTGCACAATGGACGCTTCTAGAAGTCTATATTTAGCATAGCAAGAGCGAGTTTATTATTAATATTATAAATATTGTTATAAATTATGCTATTGGATCCCAGCCCAGAGCCAATGAGATCAGGCCTTATTGAAGACGGGATCAACTTTAATTACACAATATGATGAAATTATGCATTTAGGCCCTTAGAAGAAGATTTTCTTATTTGGTAATGAAGAGAATATTAAGAGAAATTATGTCTGATAAGTTACTTTAAAAACCGCAGATCGGTTAATCTACGCAGTAATAAGCATTGGTCATCTACGCGCTAAAATTATGGTGGGAGATTGAGATGGCCGCCATAAATTCGACTTGGAAGGGGAGATCCAAGGATCGAGGTTCTTATTCCAGGAGACTTTGAAGAGTGAGGAAGTGTTTTTACTGGGTTAACGGAGATCCCAAAGCTTAGTCCGAGTGCGACGACTGTCGACTTGTGGAGACGCGAGGATAGCTAGGTGGAACGTTAGAGATCACCGCACTTCCATTCTACGTGAAGTTGCGAGGAACATTGTATTGATTATATCTCATATATAATTGAGATCTGAAGTTAAATAAGCAAATCTTATATATAAAAGTGAAAGTCTGTATGTATGTGCAGTGGCGGCTGGTGTAGAAAATTAGTTGTGTGCTGGAGGCCTAACACTCCCTCCAATTTTTTTTATATATAAACATATAGAAACACTCACTCAGTGTCGAAAAATGAAGTCCATACGTCGCTCCTTCTTGTTGCAGAACTTGTCAATCACCCTGGCATCCCCATACTGGAGACCATCTTCTTCTAAATGGAGAGCATAGCGTGGGCACTTAGTCTTTCTTGTGCCATGGTGTTCCGCAGAAAGCTCTTGATCCTCTTCAGCGATGAGAAACACCTCTCAGGCACTAGCATTAATAAACACTCTCTTATGGATACCCTTTGCTCGTACACCACATTTACGGTGCCCGACCTGAAATTCCATCTAGTCGCTGGTCCTGTTGGAATTCTTCGAGCTGCCACTGCTCCTAAAGCAGACGTCCGTTGCGGCGATCTTGATAAGAAAGCAGGGAACGCTGACAGGTGAGCGAAGAACATCCTAGCCGACTGATTCTGCGAAGCTGCATGTTCCATTGTTAAATTCAGTTGGTGTGCATAGCAGTGGGTGTAATGGGCGTTGGGATAGCAGGCTTTTATCTTTGCTTGCACTCCACCTTTACCACCACTCATTACTGATGCCCCGCCGTAGGTCTGCGCAATAACTTTGTGTGGTGTAGCGTTAAACATGTTGTCCATTACACTTAAAATACATGATGCAAGGGAATCCGCATTCTGACCTTCCGGTTTAAAGAAGCCCCAAAATCGTTCATATGGAATACCATCTTCCTCATACCGAAATACCAACACTAACTGTGTCTGCTCTGAAACATCGGTAGTTTCATCGGCCATCACACTAACAAAATATGCTTGCTGCATTTCTTCTGCTGTCACTTCTCTGAAGGTTCCAAGCATGCAGTCCAACAGCTCGTTCTGGATGGTTTTTGAGGTCCCTTTGAAACCTCTATTAGATTCAATGTGCTCCTTTACTGAACTGTCTATACCAGAAATTAAATCTGCTAGACGGCCCATGAAAACGCCAGGATTGTCTGAATTATCACTTTCGCCATGCCCTCTTAAAGCTAATTCAAACGCACCACAAAACTTAATGCAGTACGGGGTAGGTCTACCTAACTTCTTTACCTTAGTTTTATCAAGAGTTCTGGTTGAAAATGGGGTTTTCAAGAGGCTCTCCTCTGAGTTTTCCGTATTGCACAAACACGCAAACAAACTCAACACACATACGCATTCCTCATACAAAATTAATTAAGCACTGCACACAAAAACACCTGCAATTACAAAATATTCACGAACTCGGAAACACTTGCTGTGACTGCTCAAAACAGTACTACTCAGTATTACCAAAAGCATTGAAATGAAACCAGCAACGCCGTAATGCAAAATCACATTTTATTTTGCTATAGTGAAATTTATGAACTAGGCATCACAATAATCATGTCCTTAATTGACGACATAAACATTATAATTTTTATAGTACATCGATTTACAAAATGTGGCTATAGAATAAGTAAGTTAGGAGTATTGAAAAAGACCTTCTGGCGGGAACAGCTGAAGGGTTCCTCTGCTTATTTTTACCCCATTTTCTTTGATCGATTCCCTCTTAAATCCTATTCCTGAGTCCAGATAGTGCCACTGGCCACGTTCACATTCCGTGTGACCAGTGCTGCTTCTCTGTGGTCGAACAAAGAATCGCTGTGATGACTGGTCTTAGCTGTTGTGGCTGTTGTCCCAACAGCACATCCAGAACACAAGGGAAAGGTTAGACGCGCATGCGCAGAAGACAAAATTCACGCTTCCTGCCAATAAACTTGGAAATTCTCGCTGGGCTGTGATCTGCACAGCTAAGGTAGTGCACGGAGTGGACCGTACGCTTAGATACCTCGTACCGTACCTGTTCTGTGAGGGGAGTAGAAATATTTCCTACTCTTTGCTTGACGTCTTTCTTAAAGCGTTGTATTTGTAGATAATAGGCCTACAATTAAAATAATTTATTTTCAAATTAAGCAATGTGCTGCAGCACTTCAGCACATAAGGAGCGGCCGCCTCTGTGTATGTGGGTATGTATGTGGGTCTGTTCCGTATACAAATCTACACCGTTCCGCCAATCTCAACCAAATTTTGCATACATATAGTTTAGGATCCAGAAGGAACCGCTGGCTACATGAATTTTCTATAGTCTTTCTCATTCTTCTGATTTCGGCCCTTTTGCACTCAAGCACAGGCTAATCAAATCATAAAATATACTCATGAAGGAATGGCAAGCCAGATAGTTTCCATGGCAACATAGCTAAAGTCGAGACACGGCCGACTGGATGCCAGTTCTGCTCTGCACTACCGGTATAGAAAAAGAGGATCTTTACTTGAAATCCCGTTAGTTACTCAACTACTCACACAGCACTGTCAACCGAGTTTAGCATAACAAAGACTTGACACTATCATCTACAATATATATTTGTGAAATACCACTCACTCATTCATTCATCACGAAATCTCAGAAACCACCGACGGATTGGAATGAAATTTGGTATGCAGCACCCCAAAGGGCCGCAAATGCCCCGTAAGATAGGATTTTTGGATATTCAGGTTCTAAAGGGGTGTTAAGGGGGTTGACCTGCATTTCATTGAATTTCAATATCTCCCGATTGGTTTCATTGGGGGATGTGATACTCGGCACGTAAACTCATCATTAAAAATAAGAAGACACGAGTCTGAAGGTTTTTGGATGTGGTGTATATTATGAGGTGAAAGGGGTGAAAAGTGGGGATTGAAAGATTCCTAACGGAGCGTGTATCTCTTAAACGACATAGGTGAGGAGTTTGAAACTCAGCGGAAAACAATCAGCATACAAAATACGTAAATATGTGTTTGGCCGTTTATTCATAAATCCAATTTAAGGGGCCCATGGGGAGGGGTGATATTCTGGGGGGAGGGGGGGGGGACAGGAAGAAAGTGTCCTGACTGATTGACTGACTCACTCACTCATCAAACTCAGGGGGAAAAACTGCTTTAAAGTAAGTAAATAGCTGTTCGACAGTTTTTTATTAAATCAAATTTAAGGGGTTCATGGGGAGGGGTGAAATTCTGAAAAAAGAAAATTGAAAGATAATGTCCTGACTCACTCACTCACTCACACACTCATCATCGCCCAGCCAAAATTATTGAAGTTAGAAACATGACAGTTTGGGGATACGTTCATTGTATGTCAAAACCGTCTACTAAGGGAGGATTTTCGGATATTCAGGTTCTGAAGGGGTCTTAAGGGGGTTAAACCTGCATTCCATTGAATAACAATATCTCCCGATTGGTTTCATTGGGGGATATGATACACGACATATAAACTCATCATTAAAAAGGAAGAAGACACGTCTCAGAGGGGTTTTCGAAGTGGTGTATATTATGAGGTGAAAGGGGTGAAAAGTAAGAATTGAAAGATTCCTAACGGAGCGTGTATCTCTTAAATGACATAGGCGAGGAGTTTGAAACTCAGCGGAAAAAATCAGCATAAAAAATAAGTAAATATGTGTTTGACCGTTTTTTCATAAATCCAATTTAAGGGGCCCATGGGGAGGGGTGAAATTCTGGGGGGGGGGTGGGGGGAAACAGGAAATAAAGTGTCCTAACTGATTGACTGACTGACTCACTCATCAAACTCAGGGGGGGGGGGACTGCTTTAAAGTAAGTTAATAGCTGTTCGACAGTTTTTTGATCAATCATATTGAAGGGGTTCATCGGGAGGGATGAAATTCTGAAGGAAAATGTCCTGACTCATTCACTCATGATCGCCCAGTCAAAAATATTGAAGTTGGAGCCATGGCATTCTGGGGATATGTTCGTTGTATCTCAAAACCGTACACTAAGGGAGGATTTTTTGATGTTCAGGCTCTAAAGGGGTCTTAAGGGGGTTAAACCTGCATTTCATTGAATAACAATATCTCACGAGTGGTTTCATTTGTGGATGTGATACTCGGCATATAAACTAATCATTAAAAATAAGCAGACATGTGTCTAAGTGTTTTTCGATGTGGTGTATTATTATGAGGTGAAAGGGGTGAAAATTGGGGGTTGAAGGATTCCTGACGGAGCGTGTAGGCCTTTCTCTTAAACGACATAGGCGAGAAATTTGAAACTCAGCGAAAAAAAATCAGCTAAAAAATTAAGTAAATCGGTGTTCGACCGTTTTTTCATAAATTAATTTAAGGGGCCAATGGGGTGGGGTGAAATTCTGGGGGGGGGGGGGGAAAGGAGAGAAAGTGTCCTAACTGACTGACTAACTCACTCACTCATCAAACTCAGGGGAAAAAGACAGCTAAAAAATAAGTTAATAGGTGTTCAAGCGTTTTTTTCATCAATCCAATGTAAGGGGCCCATGGGGAGGGGTGAAATTCTGGTAAAAATAATTGAAAGAAAATGTCCTGTCTGACTCACTCAATCATCACGCCCAGCGAAAACTATTAATGTTGGAAAAATGAAATTTTGGGAATATGTTCGCTGTATGTCAAAACGTCAACTAAGGAATGATTTTTCTTTATTCGGGTTTTAAAGAGATGTTAAGGGGGTAAACGTGCATTTCATTGAATAACGATATGTCATGAGTTGTTTCTTTGGGGATGTGATATTCGGTATATAAACTAATCATTAAAAATAATCCGACATATATCTAAAGGTTTATCGATGTCGTGTATATTATGAGGTGAAAGGGGTGAAAATTGGGGATTGAGGGATTCTTAACGGAGCGTGTATCTCTTAAACGACATAGGCGAGAAGTTTGAAATTCGGCGGGATAATACAGCTTAAAATACAAGTAAATATGTGTTCGACCGTTTTTTCATAAATCCAATTTAAGGGGCCTTTGGAGAGGGGTGAAATTCTGGGGGGATCAAACAGGAATGAAAGTGTCCTAACTGGTTGACTCACTTTATCACTCATCAAACTCAGGGGGAAATCAGCTTTAAATAAGTAAATACGTGTTCGACCGTTTGTTTCATAAATCCAATTTAAGGGGTTCATGGGGAGGGGTGAAATTATCAAATATAAATGAAAGAAAATGTCCTGACTGACTCACTCACTCATCATCGCCCAGCCAAAATTATTGAAGTTGGGAACATGAAATTTTGGGGATATGGTCGTTTTATGTTGAAAACGTCCACTAAGGTAAGAGTTTTGAATATTCAGGTTCTAAATAGGTGTTAAGGGGGTAAACGTGCATTTCATTGAATAACAATATCTCACGAGTGGTTTCATTTGGGGATTGATACTTGGCATATATACTAATCATTAAAAATAAGCTGACACATGTCTAATGGTTTTTCGATATAGTGTATATTATGAGGTGAAAGGGATGAAAAGTGGGGGTTGAAAGATTCTTAACAGAGCGTGTATCTCTTAAACGACATAGGCGAGGAGTTTGAAACTCGGAGGAAATCAATCAGCTTAAAATAAATAAATAAATAAATAAAATAAATAGGGGTTCGACCGTCTTTTCATAAATCCAATTTAAGGGGCCTATGGGGAGGGGTGAAATTCTGGAAGAAAAACGTCCACTAAGGAAGGATTTTTGGATGTCCACTCTCATCGACCAACCAAAACTATTAATGTTAGAAGAATGATATTTTGAGGATATGTTTGTAGTGTGTCGAAAACATCTACTAAGGAGGGATTTTTGGATATTCAGGTTCTAAAGGGGTGTTAATGGGGTTAAACCTGCATTTCATTGAATAACAATATGACACGACTATGACGCGAGCGAAGCGAGACTAAAAATGAGATGGTGTGTGTCTGTGTATTACACAATCACGCAAGTACCACTGGTCCGATTTACATGAATTTTACATGGAAGTAGCAAATTTACCTGGTTAACATACAGGTTACTTTTGATTTCAATACTTTGCACTAATTAAAGATGGAGACCATTTTAGTGACGTCACTCTAACCTTTGGTTTTAAACTTTCATATTTCCATTTCAAATAAAAAGAGAACGCTAATAAATAGCAAACTTTTGATGGCATGTACGAGGTTAAAAATTGCATTTTCTATCCGAAATGTATCTCCAACCGTTAGCGAGTAAAACCTAAATGTGTGCTATAAAACACGGTCAAGGCAGAGCGGTGTAGTTGGACAAAATGTTCCATCCTTAATCTCCCTCTGCGCAGCACCTCGCCTATCCCCTGTTTTAACTGTCACCTTCACATTTTAATTTATTTACGACCCGTAGCGAAGCACGGGTACTTCAGCTAGTATATATATAAAGAACAGGTCGCATACTATATATTGTGAAAAGTCGAGCGTTTTACTATTCACCGTTTCGACAATATAAGCCTGTCAAGTTAGATTTCCAAATGTGTTGGAAATAAAGCTGAATATCATTATAAATTGCAACGTGAAGTTGACGAACGCAGTTCAAGTGAACAGTGGCGGAGAACTTTTAATATTGGCGCAACACATAAACATTAACAGAATGACTATTATTATTCTTCAAACCTTATCATTCAGCATAATTAACATTGTTGATATGATGAACTAGATAGTCATGCGCCAGCGATATATTCAATAACAGGAGTTAAGATACAACGATGGAGCTTCGTCAGACAACGTATTCTTGAATACAGACGTAGTGTACGGTCCATCTTGTGCATTTTCGTCAGTCTACGAACACTAATATAACATCAATTAGCAATGGAAACATTTCATTCACTATTTATATGAATATTTCCATAATTATATTCCATTGATGAAGCTGATACATATTTACGACGAAGAATGGAGACTTTACAGAAGAGATTTGTCAAGATGCTAGGGAAAGGTAGCCCAGCAACACAGAAGAATTTGCCAGAAGGATGTCGTTCGAGCCCAGGCGAATGTTGGTGAATTCCAGAGAGAGATGTTTCTTATCTCTGAGGTCGCAGATCCTAGGTTCGAATGCATATCCATCTCAGTGTCTTGTACTGAGGAAACATCTAAAGTATTGTGGGAATACTTACATAGATCTTCAAGTTTTCGTCCAAATAAGGTATTAGTGTATCTCAATTGTTATATAGAGCTTGATTAGTAACATTCTGAGCCAGTGATCTTATTCCATATTTTCAGCGATCTTATTCCATATTTTCAGCGATCTTATTCCATATTTTCAGCGATTTTATTCCATATTTCTGTATTTTCACATTTCATGTATTTCAGCGCTTTTAAGTAGTTTACACTTCAGATGGGTGTTGAGTTTTTATACTTCAAGATTATTTAGAAGATGATTGCATTTCATCTATTTTCCAATTTTATTCTACGGATCAGTTGTGGATCTGGTATTAAAAATTTTGTTTGAGGAATCATATTGCCTCATAGGAGTCTAGTCGTTTCAACTCTCGAATTTTAATAATTTCCTTTAAACCCAGTAATCTGACATTGTGTCATAGCTTCAAATTAAATTCTTATTAAATTTAATTTGGGCACTTTAATGTAACAACATATAACTTCAAGAACAGAAGAAACATCGAATGATATTGTTATATCATTATTGTACATAAACTATCGACGATCTAAGAAATACTAGTCGTTTGATAAGACCGAAGTCTTAATTTCTATGAACATTCTTTGTGTAGAGTGGAAAAACATTACGACATTGACAAACCTTTCTTATTATTTGTAAAGCTAAGAGCTTTGTTCATTTAATATGTTAGAGGAAATACCTTTTGATAGAAGATTATTCAAATCTTTGGCTAGGAATTCAAAGCTAGTTTATCCCGGTCAAGATTGAATTCTATCTGACACTATAAATAACATGTGTGTTATCTTATCCTATTTGTGTAACATAACGTCATTTGTGGACATGATATTACAACGATAAACAATTTATAGCTTGACAATTGAGATGAAACAGGAGTATTATTTTTATTACATGTATTTGCGACAGACGACTTAACAGTTAATTATCTTGTTGTGGAGTAAACTTTAGGAGGTTAATCACGACTGTCTAATATCGTTCATTACAATTGGAAGTTTCGTTTGAAGAACTTACGCATGTATAATCGTAGTCCAGTAGTCATGTGCAATGGTACTGAGAGTCATGCCATTATTTGAGAGAAGTTCCTACATAAGATATGTTAATAACAATTAATCCCTTTTGGTTATTGTTTAACATAGTAGATGATAATTGTTTATGCCATATATACTGTTATATGAGGATTTGTAGAGCTATGGAGTGCTCGTGCGAGGGAATTCCGCATTTTAAAGCAAGCAAGCAAGCAAGCAAGCTTGTAGTTTTACGTGACCGTTAATCTCGAGATCATGAGCCACGGGACCTCCTTTTTACGTGGAATCCGAACCACAGGACATGGCATTTCACTTCGAAAATCTCACATGCATTGACCGGGAATCGAACCCGGACCGCTTTGGTGAGAGGCATACAGCTAGACCGCTGAGCCACCACGCCCCCCCCTCCGCATTTTAAGGAAGTCAAAGTATAGTTTTTCTTTGATAAAAGGCATGTATCATGATAAGAGACGTTGTATACAAGTAGTCCCGTTCTTGTGAATTAACGACTTAGCTGTGTTAAAAGGAGGGTTTCAGCGGAAATGCAACTTGAGAAAGATTGTCTACTCACGTCTATAATACAATTTTTAAATTTTATTAAACCCGAAGTGATGTAATTACGTACAGTTTACCTTAATTAGTCGACTGTATTATACCGATAATGTAATGAACCCTATATAAGACGAGGTGTAAGCAGTATATTAAAACTACAGAACGTTAGAGAAGGATGGTTATGTGAAAAACCAGTGTATATATTTAGTTAAGAATTATATTGTAACCGAGAAGTTAGCATCTCGAAAGTGACGCGTTAGCAACACTAGTAAATGGATATTATTATAAACATAGTACATGTAAATAATTTCTGTGGAAATGATTTAATTAGTTAAATAATTTAGTAGGATTTATTAATCAATTGTTTTGGAATAGCGTGTGTTTTATGAGCGGATGTTTTTGGTGTGTATGATTATTCATTGTTAAGAGCAAATGTGGAACCGAATTGGTCTAGAACAATTGCGGAGTGCGAATGAAAGAGCGTATAAAAATTATTAGAATGATTGTTTAAGAAACAAAGTAGTTATGTGAACTTTTGTAAGATATAAATGTTAAATTTTACGTGTTTTTATAAATGCACACACAAGCAGTCTCTATGGGCTAGCGAGAATGATTCACCGTTAGCATTGTAGAGCGATGATATATAATATGAACAGGTGTAGACCCACCGCCTTGTATTTATTGTATAGACCAGTTTCGAGTACGGCGTGGTGCCGGTGTTTCATTGATGAAACAAAGTTAATGCACGTGCGTTCTGCAAACGCAGGCTTATGAATGAAACCATGTGTCTGGAATGCCATTAAGAGACTTCATTAAATGTTTTTATCTTTGTAGGCCTAGAACAAGCCAAGATTTTATACTCATGATTTTTAATACAGCATTGTAGTAAGATGTAGAGTTGAAAGGAGGTGTGAATGATTGCGTGTTTTAATTTTAATTTCTATTGTTAAATTCGTTTATTGTTATTTTGTTTATAGTAGATTAGTTTACCCTATTGTTAATAAATTTTGTTCAGATTGTTTTCAATTGTTGCTGGAGAGTGATTCATTTTAAATATAAGGAGCAGAGTATTGTGGATGTAGTGTAGGCGAAGCTGAATTCCCAGTCCCCGAGAGGTAAGTAAAGGTGAGTGCACCGTGTAGTTGGTTGTTGATCCACAATATTCTTGTAACTGCTGTCTGTAAATCCCTAAAGGCCGTGTTGGAAGCGATTTCTAATGTTGTATATGCCGGTGCAGTTAGAAATAGGCAATCCAGCGGGGGCAATGGATATTCCAACAGGATCCTTTCCGGATTATCGGGTACAGTAGGAATGGCGCCCTATGAACTTTGGGGCTACGAAACTAGCTTCGTAGTGTCTCTAAAGGAAGTTGGTTTGAACATTTATAGTGAAAGAAATAATTACCAGACTTGTGGGATGTCTTATCCAATTTCGGATGGATGTGAGTGTAAATATATAGGCTTAATTTAAATTAATATTAGGAAGGTTACACTCAGATAAAGATCAGATCTTAGAAACCTGAGAGAGGTGTAGTAGGTACACAGTTTCGAAAAACGACCTACGATCTGAATATCTATTTTATTTCACCGGTACATGACGATTGCTAAGGTCATGTGTAAAATAAAGCTAACTTGTTTTGATGATTGTAATGGTAGAATTTTTCTTTGTGGTAGTATATTTAAAGTGAATCACAGGAGAACAAACATTATGAGTGAGTTTATTCAACATAGGGTGTACTTTAAGTTAATGCTAAGGTAATTTTAAGTTACTTTTAGACATTAAGGTGCTCAAAAATATTTATGGAATAGGACGTTGCTCAGATGTTGTTATTTTGTTCTGTTGTTGTTTATGTCTCTACAGCATTATATAAAGGGTATTGCAATGGTAAGCGAGGATGTAAAGAGGATGTTGGAGGAGATGCATGTGAAGCTGCAAGAAAGTATGCAGCAGAGTTTAAATGTTTTCAAAGGTGAGATAAAGGAGAATTTATCTGTCAATATGGTAAATATGGAAGGTAAATTTCAGGAAGCCAAGCACGACCTAGAACAACTGAAGCGGGAACGAAAGGAGGACCTTAACACAGTGATTGTTACAGTTGTTGGTTCTCTTACAGATAAAGTCGCTGAAAGTGTCAAAGAGAGTTTCAAAACTGAAATTTAGGAAGTTCAGACTTCTTTTGAGGGTTTACATACTAGTGCATCTAAAATGGTTGAAAATGTCACGTGATTACAGGCCAGCTCAAAGCAGATACAAGATGATGTAAGAGGTGTACGAGCAGAGGTCGGTACTGTCCAAATTAAATTCGATACAGTCCAATCTAAAGTAGACTCAGTACAAGCGGATGTGTCTAATGTACAGTCCGATGTTAGTAATGTTAGGTCAGATGTATCCCATGTTCAAAGTAAAGTCGATACAGTCCAAGTAGATGTATCCACAGTCCAATCCAAAGTAGACATAGTACAGTCCGATATTGGTAATGTGAGGTTAGAGGTATCCAATGTCCAATTTAAAGTAGATACAGTCCAAGCCGATGTCACCAATGTGCAGGTTGACATAAATAATATGCAGTCAGATGTCAATGATGTACAGTCTGACATAGGTAAAATACAGACAGAAGTCAATACGGTATTTGTAGATGTAACAAAAGTCCAGGTGGACATTAATAAGATTAGACAAGAGGTAGAGGCGTCTAAAGAATTGTGTACACAGAATATAACTGCTTTAACGACACGTTTTGTTAACGATGCGATAAAAACTACAGCTTCTCTGGTCGAATTAAAAGGTAACGTAGAAACTTTACGAACACAGGTTATTGAACATAATAAAATTCTTAAGGCAGAGATTGAGGAGGACATAGCTGCAATGTTAAAAGCTAATGTAGTTGTATGGAAAGACGAGTGGAACAAATATAGTGGGGAACATGTTAAGCAAATCCAAGATTACATAGAAAAGAAATTAGCCAGTATCCAAGTAGAAATTAATAGAGAGGTTATTGAAGTAAGAACGGATTTAGGTAAAAGGATTGATACGCTCACTGAAAAGCAAGTAGAAGATAGAACTCAGTCTAGTCAGGATGTGCAAGCTTTGAAAGAATCGTTAGAGAGTAAGACTAAAACGATAGAGGAACGATTTAACAAGGTTGTCACTAACGTTAATGCCATGAGTGAGGAGAAAACTAATGAACTAGAAGAATACGTATCCAAGAAGTTACAAAATCTTAATCTAGGAGATGTTGCCAAGCTTGAAACGTATAGACGCGATAGCCAGGATGCTCCCTGTTGAAGTCAGACGTCTAATTATCTCGTCAGGGATCAACGATCCAGCAAGCATGGACGAATTGCTCAGAAAACTCGATTACACGAGCCCTATGCCAAACGTTGTTGCGAAGAACCAAAGGCAAGAGTACAAAGACATTAACACAGTATATCTTGACCAAACACAACAGACAGACAATCCGAATGAACCAGAAAAGGGAAATATTGGTCCTGAAAGGAATAATTATTTCCGGGATCGTAGACCAGAACCCAGATACAGGAGATTCCGTGGAGGTCGTCCATACCAGCAACAGCAAGGACGTAATAACGATAATAGCAATGGCAACCGTAGAAGTGGTTATTATCACAACAATAATAACTACCGATACAATAATAATGGTTATAACAGGAATAACAATAGGAATAACCAGAACGAAAATCGTAACAGAACTCCCAAGATGAAATTATAACGAAGGAGAAGTATGATGAACGTCATAAGGAAGAAAAAAATATCTTAAAGGGAAAATGGGAATGATGATAAAAAGGATTTGAGTGTTGATTCCAAACCAAACACCAGTAAAGGAGAAGGTAATGGAAATGGTTCTCATAGACGATATGGAGGGACCATTTACGTTGACCAAAAGTAGTAGAAGAGAGAAGAGGATATACTGCTACACAGAACCAAGAAAAGAAGAAGAAGAAGACGTTGAAAACCCAAGAAAAGGAGAAGAAGAAGACGTTGAAGAAGAGAAGAATTGAAGAAGAGGAACGTGTCAGATGAAGATAACTGCAATAGAACCAAGAAGAAAGAGCGTTCCGCATAACTACTGCTTACGGGAATAACTGTTGTGAGTTATTTGACGATGAAAACAACGTCATTCTAGGAAAATTCAGCGTTAAAAATTTAAAGAAGTATCATAAGAAAATAGGCTAAAATAATTCAATATACGAGTTCAAGTGACATATCAAAAGTCTTGAATTAGTATGATTAAAAACAATTTGCAACTGTTTTTAACTTGAGATGATGGACGAATGCCCCCGTAAATTGAATTATTTAGGGACAAAATGAGATATTTTCCGTCCCCATGATAAAATTTAACTAACAAATATAATTTCTGGAAGTGTGACACAAGAGTGTAGTGTTACAAGCTCGAGACTGTGGGAGAGCCCGATCACGTGATATGTTGCACAATGGACGCTTCTAGAAGTCTATATTTAGCATAGCAAGAGCGAGTTTATTATTAATATTATAAATATTGTTATAAATTATGCTATTGGATCCCAGCCCAGAGCCAATGAGATCAGGCCTTATTGAAGACGGGATCAACATTAATTACACAATATGATGAAATTATGCATTTAGGCCCTTAGAAGAAGATTTTCTTATTTGGTAATGAAGAGAATATTAAGAGAAATTATGTCTGATAAGTTACTTTAAAAACCGCAGATCGGTTAATCTACGCAGTAATAAGCATTGGTTATCTACGCGCTAAAATTATGGTGGGAGATTGAGATGGCCGCCATAAATTCGACTTGGAAGGGGAGATCCAAGGATCGAGGTTCTTATTCCAGGAGACTTTGAAGAGTGAGGAAGTGTTTTTACTGGGTTAACGGAGATCCCAAAGCTTAGTCCGAGTGCGACGACTGTCGACTTGTGGAGACGCGAGGATAGCTAGGTGGAACGTTAGAGATCACCGCACTTCCATTCTACGTGAAGTTGCGAGGAACATTGTATTGATTATATCTCATATATAATTGAGATCTGAAGTTAAATAAGCAAATCTTATATATAAAAGTGAAAGTCTGTATGTATGTGGGTATGTATGTGGGTCTGTTCCGTATACAAATCTACACCGTTCCGCCAATCTCAACCAAATTTTGCATACATATAGTTTAGGATCCAGAAGGAACCGCTGGCTACATGAATTTTCTATAGTCTTTCTCATTCTTCTGATTTCGGCCCTTTTGCACTCAAGCACAGGCTAATCAAATCATAAAATATACTCATGAAGGAATGGCAAGCCAGATAGTTTCCATGGCAACATAGCTAAAGTCGAGACACGGCCGACTGGATGC
Source organism: Meconema thalassinum (assembly GCA_946902985.2). NCBI lineage: Eukaryota > Metazoa > Arthropoda > Insecta > Orthoptera > Tettigoniidae > Meconema > Meconema thalassinum. Next base: position 510,520,270 of record OX336390.1, on the reverse strand, counting down.
CAGTTCTGCTCTGCACTACCGGTATAGAAAAAGAAGATCTTTACTTGAAATCCCGTTAGTTACTCAACTACTCACACAGCACTGTCAACCGAGTTTAGCATAACAAAGACTTGACACTATCATCTACAATATATATTTGTGAAATACCACTCACTCATTCATTCATCACGAAATCTCAGAAACCACCGACGGATTGGAATGAAATTTGGTATGCAGCACCCCAAAGGGCCGCAAATGCCCCGTAAGATAGGATTTTTGGATATTCAGGTTCTAAAGGGGGTGTTAAGGGGGTTGACCTGCATTTCATTGAATTTCAATATCTCCCGATTGGTTTCATTGGGGGATGTGATACTCGGCACGTAAACTCATCATTAAAAATAAGAAGACACGAGTCTGAGGGTTTTTCGATGTGGCGTATATTATGAGGTGAAGGGGGTGAAAAGTGGGGATTGAAAAATTCCTAACGGAGCGTGTATCTCTTAAACGACATAGGTGAGGAGTTTGAAACTCAGCGGAAAACAATCAGCATACAAAATACGTGTTTGGCCGTTTATTCATAAATCCAATTTAAGGGGCCCATGGGGAGAGGTGAAATTCTGGGGGGGGGGGGGGACAGGAAGAAAGTGTCCTAACTGATTGACTGACTCACTCACTCATCAAACTCAGGGGGAAAAACTGCTTTAAAGTAAGTAAATAGCTGTTCGACAGTTTTTTATTAAATCAAATTTAAGGGGTTCATGGGGAGGGGTGAAATTCTGAAAAAAGAAAATTGAAAGATAATGTCCTGACTCACTCACTCACTCACACACTCATCATCGCCCAGCCAAAATTATTGAAGTTAGAAACATGACAGTTTGGGGATATGTTCATTGTATGTCAAAACCGTCTACTAAGGGAGGATTTTCGGATATTCAGGTTATGAAGGGGTCTTAAGGGGGTTAAACCTGCATTCCATTGAATAACAATATCTCCCGATTGGTTTCATTGGGGGATATGATACACGACATATAAACTCATCATTAAAAAGGAAGAAGACACGTCTCAGAGGGGTTTTCGATGTGGTGTATATTATGAGGTGAAAGGGGTGAAAAGTAAGAATTGAAAGATTCCTAACGGAGCGTGTATCTCTTAAATGACATAGGCGAGGAGTTTGAAACTCAGCGGAAAAAATCAGCATAAAAAATAAGTAAATATGTGTTTGACCGTTTTTTCATAAATCCAATTTAAGGGGCCCATGGGGAGGGGTGAAATTCTTGGGGGGGGTGGGGGGAAACAGGAAATAAAGTGTCCTAACTGATTGACTGACTGACTCACTCATCAAACTCAGGGGGGGGGGGGGACTGCTTTAAAGTAAGTTAATAGCTGTTCGACAGTTTTTTGATCAATCATATTGAAGGGGTTCATCGGGAGGGATGAAATTCTGAAGGAAAATGTCCTGACTCATTCACTCATGATCGCCCAGTCAAAAATATTGAAGTTGGAACCATGGCATTCTGGGGATATGTTCGTTGTATCTCAAAACCGTTCACTAAGGGAGGATTTTTTGATATTCAGGCTCTAAAGGGGTCTTAAGGGGGTTAAACCTGCATTTCATTGAATAACAATATCTCACGAGTGGTTTCATTTGTGGATGTGATACTCGGCATATAAACTAATCATTAAAAATAAGCAGACATGTGTCTAAGTGTTTTACGATGTGGTGTATTATTATGAGGTGAAAGGGGTGAAAATTGGGGGTTGAAGGATTCCTGACGGAGCGTGTAGGCCTTTCTCTTAAACGACATAAGCGAGAAATTTGAAACTCAGCGAAAAAAAATCAGCTAAAAAATTAAGTAAATCGGTGTTCGACCGTTTTTTCACAAATTAATTTAAGGGGCCAATGGGGTGGGGTGAAATTCTGGGGGGGGGGGGGAAAGGAGAGAAAGTGTCCTAACTGACTGACTAACTCACTCACTCATCAAACTCAGGGGAAAAAGACAGCTAAAAAATAAGTTAATAGGTGTTCAAGCGTTTTTTCATCAATCCAATGTAAGGGGCCCATGGGGAGGGGTGAAATTCTGGTAAAAATAATTGAAAGAAAATGTCCTGTCTGACTCACTCAATCATCACGCCCAGCGAAAACTATTAATGTTGGAAAAATGAAATTTTGGGAATATGTTCGCTGTATGTCAAAACGTCAACTAAAGAATGATTTTCCTTTATTCGGGTTTTAAAGAGATGTTAAGGGGGTAAACGTGCATTTCATTGAATAACGATATCTCATGAGTTGTTTCTTTGGGGATGTGATATTCGGTATATAAACTAATCATTAAAAATAATCAGACATATATCTAAAGGTTTATCGATGTCGTGTATATTATGAGGTGAAAGGGGTGAAAATTGGGGATTGAGGGATTCTTAACGGAGCGTGTATCTCTTAAACGACATAGGCGAGAAGTTTGAAATTCGGCGGGATAATACAGCTTAAAATACAAGTAAATATGTGTTCGACCGTTTTTTCATAAATCCAATTTAAGGGGCCCTTGGAGAGGGGTGAAATTCTGGGGGGATAAAACAGGAAAGAAAGTGTCCTAACTGGTTGACTCACTTACTCACTCATCAAACTCAGGGGGAAATCAGCTTTAAATAAGTAAATACGTGTTCGACCGTTTGTTTCATAAATCCAATTTAAGGGGTTCATGGGGAGGGGTGAAATTATCAAATATAAATGAAAGAAAATGTCCTGACTGACTCACTCACTCATCATCGCCCAGCCAAAATTATTGAAGTTGGGAACATGAAATTTTGGGGATATGGTCGTTTTATGTTGAAAACGTCCACTAAGGTAAGAGTTTTGAATATTCAGGTTCTAAATAGGTGTTAAGGGGGTAAACGTGCATTTCATTGAATAACAATATCTCACGAGTGGTTTCATTTGGGGATTGATACTTGGCATATATACTAATCATTAAAAATAAGCTGACACATGTCTAATGGTTTTTCGATATAGTGTATATTATGAGGTGAAAGGGATGAAAAGTGGGGGTTGAAAGATTCTTAACAGAGCGTGTATCTCTTAAACGACATAGGCGAGGAGTTTGAAACTCGGAGGAAATCAATCAGCTTAAAATAAATAAATAAATAAATAAATAAAATAAATAGGGGTTCGACCGTCTTTTCATAAATCCAATTTAAGGGGCCTATGGGGAGGGGTGAAATTCTGGAAGAAAAACGTCCACTAAGGAAGGATTTTTGGATGTTCACTCTCATCGACCAACCAAAACTATTAATGTTAGAAGAATGATATTTTGAGGATATGTTTGTAGTGTGTCGAAAACATCTACTAAGGAGGGATTTTTGGATATTCAGGTTCTAAAGGGGTGTTAATGGGGTTAAACCTGCATTTCATTGAATAACAATATGACACGACTATGACGCGAGCGAAGCGAGACTAAAAATGAGATGGTGTGTGTCTGTGTATTACACAATCACGCAAGTACCACTGGTCCGATTTACATGAATTTTACATGGAAGTAGCAGATTTACCTGGTTAACATACAGGTTACTTTTGATTTCAATACTTTGCACTAATTAAAGATGGAGACCATTTTAGTGACGTCACTCTAACCTTTGGTTTTAAACTTTCATATTTCCATTTCAAATAAAAAGAGAACGCTAATAAATAGCAAACTTTTGATGGCATGTACGAGGTTAAAAATTGCATTTTCTATCCGAAATGTATCTCCAACCGTTAGCGAGTAAAACCTAAATGTGTGCTATAAAACACGGTCAAGGCAGAGCGGTGTAGTTGGACAAAATGTTCCATCCTTAATCTCCCTCTGCGCAGCACCTCGCCTATCCCTTGTTTTAACTGTCACCTTCACATTTTAATTTATTTACGACCCGTAGCGAAGCACGGGTACTTCAGCTAGTATATATATAAAGAACAGGTCGCATACTATATATTGTGAAAAGTCGAGCGTTTTACTATTCACCGTTTCGACAATATAAGCCTGTCAAGTTAGATTTCCAAATGTGTTGGAAATAAAGCTGAATATCATTATAAATTGCAACGTGAAGTTGACGAACGCAGTTCAAGTGAACACTGGCGGAGAACTTTTAATATTGCCGCAACACATAAACATTAACAGAATGACTATTATTATTCTTCAAACCTTATAATTCAGCATAATTAACATTGTTGATATGATGAACTAGATAGTCATGCGCCAGCGACATATTCAATAACAGGAGTTAAGATACAACGATGGAGCTTCGTTAGACAACGTATTCTTGAATACAGACGTTGTGTACGGTCCATCTTGTGCATTTTCGTCAGTCTACGAACACTAATATAACATCAATTAGCAATGGAAACATTTCATTCACTATTTATATGAATATTTCCATAATTATATTCCATTGATGAAGCTGATACATATTTACGACGGAGAATGGAGACTTTACAGAAGAGATTTGTCAAGATGCTAGGGAAAGGTAGCCCAGCAACACAGAAGAATTTGCCAGAAGGATGTCGTTCGAGCCCAGGCGAATGTTGGTGAATTCCAGAGAGAGATGTTTCTTATCTCTGAGGTCGCAGATCCTAGGTTCGAATGCATATCCATCTCAGTGTCTTGTACTGAGGAAACATCTAAAGTATTGTGGGAATACTTACATAGATCTTCAAGTTTTCGTCCAAATAAGGTATTAGTGTATCTCAATTGTTATATAGAGCTTGATTAGTAACATTCTGAGCCAGTGATCTTATTCCATATTTTCAGCGATCTTATTACATTTTTTCAGCGATCTTATTCCATATTTTCAGCGATCTTATTCCATATTTCTGTATTTTCACATTTCATGTATTTCAGCGCTTTTAAGTAGTTTACACTTCAGATGGGTGTTGAGTTTTTTATACTTCAAGATTATTTAGAAGATGATTGCATTTCATCTATTTTCCAATTTTATTCTACGGATCAGTTGTGGATCTGGTATTAAAAATTTTGTTTGAGGAATCATATTGCCTCATAGGAGACTAGTCGTTTCGACTCTCGAATTTTAATAATTTCCTTTAAACCCAGTATTCTGACATTGTGTCATAGCTTCAAATTAAATTCTTATTAAATTTAATTTGGGCACTTTAATGTAACAACATATAACTTCAAGAACAGAAGAAACATCGAATGATATTGTTATATCATTATTGTACATAAACTATCGACGATCTAAGAAATACTAGTCGTTTGATAAGACCGAAGTCTTAATTTCTATGAACATTCTTTGTGTAGAGTGGATAAACATTACGACATTGACAAACCTTTCTTATTATTTGTAAAGCTAAGAGCTTTGTTCGTTTAATATGTTAGAGGAAATACCTTTTGATAGAAGATTATTCAAATCTTTGGCTAGGAATTCAAAGCTAGTTTATCCCGGTCAAGATTGAATTCTATCTGACACTATAAATAACATGTGTGTTATCTTATCCTATTTGTGTAACATAACGTCATTTGTGGACATGATATTACAACGATAAACAATTTATAGCTTGACAATTGAGATGAAACAGGAGTATTATTTTTATTACATGTATTTGCGACAGACGACTTAACAGTTAATTATCTTGTTGTGGAGTAAACTTTAGGAGGTTAATCACGACTGTCTAATATCGTTCATTACAATTGGAAGTTTCGTTTGAAGAACATACGCATGTATAATCGTAGTCCAGTAGTCATGCGCAATGATACTGAGGGTCATGCCATTATTTGAGGGAAGTTCCTGCATAAGATATGTTAATAACAATTAATCCCTTTTGGTTATTGTTTAACATAGTAGATGATAATTGTTTATGCCATATATACTGTTATATGAGGATTTGTAGAGCTATGGAGTGCTCGTGCGAGGGAATTCCGCATTTTAAGGAAGTCAAAGTATAGTTGTTCTTTTGTAACGTGTTTTTCGAGGGGATTTTATGCCACTGGCATAAGTCAGTAGGAAGCCAGTCTATATTTATTTACGCGGCAAATTGTTCAGCCAAGAGAATTTTTCATGTTAATTTATTATTATTATTAATTTATTATAATTATTATTAAGGTATTTTTGGAGCATTTTATAAAAATTATAAGCATACAGATAGGTTTTCTATGTCTTAGAAAACGCTATCAATCAAATTATTACGAACGACGATATCATAGAAAATAAGGTGATTACGGAATTTTACGGAGTTTCGTCAGTTAGGATATTACGAGAGACATGACTCACTGGAAATTCAGATACGGGTTGATTCTTGTCAAGAAGTATTACGCAAGCTGGGTCGCAACGTCAAGAAAAGGCGGAGGTATGGAACGGAAATCGACTTCATCATTCGTGCGCCGTGTGTAATGAGCCAGAGGAGGGGAAGTAGCGGGGTGGCAGAGCCAATCAGTGGAGACCACGTAAGCTGGAAGTCGGTACCGAGGTGGGGGAGCCGACGTGTGGATATATCGTTCAGCGCGCCGTGGAACTAGGACAATCTGTGAAAGACTTGACTAGTTCGGTTGCAAGTGTGTGTCGCTCCAATGTTCCGTGGAGTGGAGAACTATGGTTGGTTGGTTCCTTAGTTTAGGGGCTGCGACAACGTGGTCATGTAGCCCCGTGTACTTTGGGTGTGTGTAGAATCTGTCTGATAACCGGTGTTAATTGTGATGACTGTATTAGTGTGTGTATCTGTTTTTTAATTTAAGTAGGGACTGCAACTTTGAATTTTCAAATAGTTCCTACTTTTGCCGCCAAACGCCACCGTCAACGACTACTAGGCCTAGTTCAGAACTAGCTACTAGACGCCACCGCAGTCGGCTCTTGGCAACGAACGTAGCAACCTAAGAGCGTTGTTAATATTCTTAACCTATCCAATTTAGTTTCACACAGGTGTAATTAGTGGAAAGATCTTTAACATGCCATAAATCTATGACATGGGACCGCCGGCTTTACTTCCCCTCCGAAGGAAGGCATACTGAGGGATTTTTGTGGAGAACTATCTGTTTAAAACTTAACCAGTGTGGTTCTACGAGGGTATGGCTCCGATATTAGGACCATAAAGTCACCAAATCTACAAGTATATCATCAAATATCGACCGAGATGACGACGTCCAGGAGACTGTGGGAAGCACACAGCATCATCCAGTACGAGGGAAAGGCTTCGGCCATTTCCAGTGGTAAGCGCGAATGACGCAGAAATACGCAATCTCTCGTTTCTCTTTGTTTTCTATTCAATATTTCAGTAACTTCATAGCTTGGGAATAAGAGTAAAATCAATAATTTTCAGACTCCGTTTTCACATAATTTTCTATCGGTAATATTAAAATCGCAACGCTCCAATTTAAATTTTAAACTTATTATTATTATTAATTTTCCTATTCTTGTTTTATATAATAAATTCATTTCTTTTACAATGCAATCTTTGCTTTCAGTAGGTAGCATTAGATATAGACCAATTCCTTCTCCTGATACAATTGTTTGTTGGGTTAATGATCAAATCATACCACGATCTGAGTGAATAGAGTCTTGAAGGTGTTCTGCCAGAGCTAGACGTTGTTAAATACAAATTTAGATTTCAACATTGCGTTGAGGTCTTGGCGCCCATTAAAACAACATAGCTTAGGCAAAGGTAAACAGTTACATTTATCTCCCAACAGTTAGGGCCAGTCAAACTGCTACACTTGTCGTTACCAATATGGGGCATTAATTAACATTACACTTGTACGCTCAACGTGGAGCAAAGTGAAAACGTTACAATTGTACGCTCAACGTGTGGGCTAACAAACCAATACAATTGTCGCTACCAACATGGGGCATTAATTAACTTTACAATTGGCGCCCAACGTGGGGTTGAAAACCTAATAACATTTGTGGAAGGAGAAGGGTATATATTTCTGTGCCTGTATTTTGGGGATTGTTTGTCTGTATCAGTGTATATCATTATGGGGGATGAGAAAGAAAGACAGATGAGGTTACGTAGTGGTCATCAACGGGAGAGTGATGATACGAGCAGTATGTCGAGTGATGGTAGTACCGGGGTAGCGGAGGTAAATCCCGATACTGAAACAGGGAGTGTAGGCGGCCAACCAGAATTAAAAACTTTACTTCTCGAGTTTATGTATCAGAACAAAGTTAGTAGTGATGCCTTAAATGCTAAATTAGAACAAAACAGTAGGGAAAATAGAGAGAGTAATGAAACTTTAAACGCCAGATTAGAACAAAACAGTAGGGAAAATAAAGAAAGTACAGACGCTTTAAATGGTAAACTGGAACAAAACAACGCTAAATTAGAACAAAACAGTAGGGAAAATAAAGAAAGTACAGATGCCTTAAATGCTAAATTAGAACAAAACAGTAGGGAAAATAGAGCGAGTAATGAAACTTTAAATGCTAAATTAGAACAAAACAGTATGGAAATGAGTGACAAATTCGAACTGATTAGAGGTGAGATCAGGGGGGTGATGGAAGAAAAGGCTAAAGAGATTATTGCAGATGTAGACAGAAAATTAGGAAAAGTACAGGAGGAGTTAGAAATTAGAAACAGTACACAGGCTGAAAATTTAAAAGAACTAGTGCAACTGGAAACACAGCAGGTCAAAAAGCAATTGGGGGGAGAAATTGACAAAATTCAGGTAGCTACTAAAGAGGTTAAGGAACAACTGGGGGGTAGAATTGAGAAAGTCCACTCACAAATAGTTGCAGAAGTAAATGATTTAAGAGAGAGTAATAGAGAGAGCATTAGCAAGATTGAGGAGAAACAAGCAAAGCTATATGATAAAGTAGAAGAATCAGAAGGAAACATTAAATTAACAGTAAACAGTATTGAGAGGAAGGCTGAGGAGAAAATCGCAGAATTAGAATTAAAATTAAAAGCTAGGATCAGGCAAGAAAATAGTCAGAATAGGCCAGTTTTTGTGAATAGCACACACAGGGGGGTAGAACTGGGTAAGTTCAGCAATCGACAGGGGTGCCCAATGGAGTTCATGAACACTATAGAAAATAAATTCGGGGAGAGGTTGGAAAATGGTAGTATTGAGTGGTGCCAGGTAGTTGAAATTTTAGAACAAGTGTTTGTGGGGGAAACGAGGAATTGGTTTGCTGTCTACAGAGACAAGTTTACTGATATCAATGATTTTAAAATGCAATTCTGTGAAAAGTTCTGGAATGAGGTTATTCAGTCGCAGCATCGTGAGGGAGTAGTGTGTGGTAAATATAACCCTAAAGGAAGCTCCACCATGACCGAATACTTTTTAGGGCAGGTATTAGTGTGTAAATATCTGGATGGCTTGAAGGAGGAAAGTGATGTGGTGAGGTTGCTACTTAGGCACTTTCCCTATAGGATCAAGGAGGCTGCTTGTATCCAGAATGTAAAGACTATATCACAAGTAGAAAATTTGTTAAGCACATTTGATGCACTAGGGAGAGGGGGTTATGAGGACAATTTCAATCGGAACCAGGGTAATAATAATAATAGACCTAATGAAGCCAGGCATCAGGAAGTTCAAGGGAACGGTGGCGAAGGGGCCAACGCTCAAAATAGAAATAATAATAATCAGCTAAATCAGAACGGAGGAAATGGCTATGGTAATCAGTATCAAGGGAGGAACAATGATTTCAGGGCAAATCAAGGGAGGAACAATTATTACAGGGTAAATCAAGGGAGAAACAATGATTTCAGGGGAAATCAAGGGAGAAATTATAATGACAATAATTACAACCAGAATAGGGGTCAAGGAGGAGGACAGCCTAGTGGTAGTAATATACAGCCAAACAATGACAACACAGCCCAGAACAACCAGACCAGTTCAGTAGTTAGTAGTACTACGGCCAGCTGTAGCGGTTCTTTAAACGCGAACCAGGCTGCGAAGTAAGGTCAGAATCTCAGTCTGTAGCATGCCCTGTCCATACAATTATACAGGAACCCTATGACCTAAATGTAAGAAATGAATTATTACATGAACTAAATGATGAAGGTATTATTCAGGAAGTGGTTAGTAAGAGCCCCATAGTTAAATTTAACGTGTCCGAGGCGTACACAGATGTTTTAATTGATAGTGGTTGTATGAAGAGTTGCATAAGTAGAGCATTTTATGATAAAATGAAAGGAACTGGAGTAAATTTTGAGGAGATGCCAATTAAAAGCACTTTTGTTATCACAGCTGTTGGGAAGAGGTCTAAAGTAATTTCTAAGCAAGTTTTAGTAGACATTAAAATTAATAATCATGTAGAGAAGCAGATTTGTCTTGTAATTCCAAATTTAGTATTCAGTGTTATCTTGGGTTCAGAGTGGCTAAGTAGAGTGTCTGGTAACTTATGTTATGATGTAGGGAGTTTGAAATTTAAATGGGGAGATTCTGAAGTAGAAGTAGCGTTCAATGACCATATTCAGAGGAGTAGTATTGTAGGTGTGATTTGTACTTTAAATGAGATATCGCCAGCCGTAGAGCGGGGTTCTCCATGTTTTGTGGGCAGTGTGATTACGAACGGAAGTCTAGAGGACTCGTTACGTGATGCTGCATTTCTGGGAAATATAGAGGTGGAACAATGTGTTCGGCTCTATGATGTGTTATGGTGTAATATGAGAGTTTTTGAGGATCGCATTGGTATGGCCAATTGCTATACACATTCATTGAACGTTATTGATAGATCAGTATTCACAGGACATAGATATCCTGCACCTTTCGCTTATCAGAGTGCAGTTGAGGCACAAATTATTCAGATGCTTGAAGATGGGATTATTGAGCACTCTAACAGTCCGTATGTTAATTCTTTGATTACGGTACCCGAGATCGACGGCACAGTTCGTATTTGTTTAGACGCTCGTTTGGTTAACAGTAGAATTAGTTCAGATCAGCTGAAATCTATGTCAATAGAGAAATTAATGCAAACATTTGAGGGGAAGAAGTATTTCACTTGTGTAGATTTGAGTTCCAGTTTTTGGCAAGTGCCACTTATGTACGAAGATAGACCATTTACAGCTTTTAGTCATAAATATAACCTTTATCAATTTTGTAGAACACCTTATGGGTTAAAGAGTAGTTCAGCAGCTTTAATTAGGGCTTTAAACATCGCATTACGGGATGACACAGGAGAGTTTGTAACCATTTACATAGATGATATGGTAATTAGTTCACGCAGTTTTGAGGAGCATCTACGTCATTTAAATATAGTTTTTCTGACGTTAGATCAGGCAGGGTTCACTTTGAAGCCGTCTAAGTCGTCATTCTGTCAGTCAGAAGTGACATTTTTAGGTCATAGAGTGTCAAGTAGAGGTGTTACACCAGAGGAAAGTAGGGTTAGCATGTGTGGACAGTAGCAACAGGGCATCGTTACAGATACTGAGAAATAGGTAGGTAGAGCAACGTGATGACGTTCATTTAAAGGGAGCCACTTGCAAGGTTGGAAGCAGGTGACGCAGAAACATTTATGGTTTCCAAACGTATTGGCAAAACAGCATATGTGCTGGAGAATAGTGAGGGAAACAGATTATACGGGACGTATAATATACATAGTCTCCGAAAGTATGTGTCATAAAGTGAGGATGTTTAGCTGGCGAGCCAGCCTATCAAATGAGTAAGTGTGGTATTTTGTGGGTGGGAGGAGATGGTCTTCCAGGCAGGTGTATCAGAAGTCACACAGGGGGGTAGTATGTAAGTAAATGAGAATTTTTAAGGTACAGGGAAATATGACGGGATTGTCGGATGCTCTTGAGCACTAAAATGTCTCGATACACCAAGGCCAGAATTTGGTAGCGCTGGTGAATTCCCATTTGTCCCCAAGAGATGGGTGAGCGCTTGGACAGGGTATTTTTGCTTAAGGCGTCCACGGGACAAAAGATGGGCCATCAGAATGCGAGACAGTCCTTCATGAAACTCATACATAACAGCACACGTGATTTCTGTTTACGGCCTCGCCATGTAAGATTTGTAAGTGTGTAATTTAAGATAATTTGTACAATGGTATTATTTGTGCGAGGAGAACGGGTCTGTGTTGAGAACTAGTATTAAGTAGAATATGGTCTACAGGAACTTAAGAAGACAGGGCGATTACGGCACAGAAATATTTGGTGTTATATGTAATGAGCACTTACTGTTTTTTTTTTCAGAAGTCAATATTAATTTCATCTACTTTAAAGAGAGATTAAGTATTATGGTCACGAGGCGCTGCCACAATAGTGTGATCGTGTGCTCAGTGATAAGTGAGATTAAATTTCACCATAAGGAAGGGACCTCCAGTGAAATTAGGAAGTTCTATGGTGATATAAATATATCAGAACACCTTCAATGCGTGTGATATGACATCATAAATACATAGTGCTCACACATTAATTATGTCTATTTCTCCAACAAAGAGAAATTTGAGAGGCGGAAATATCCGTGGAACACTATTCTATATGTAAAACATTGGACTGGTTGCAAAGTGCAATCCATAGTGACAACAAACTTTGACGCAAAGTGCGTGAAGAAAAATTATGAGTGTATATATCTGTAATTTAGGGTGATTTCATGTATGTAATATGTATTTTGGATGGGGTTTATTAACGTGTCTGGGATAATCGGATAATGGACCGTAGTCACGGTAAATCATCCGATGATCCGAGGCGAATACGTAACGTGTTTTTCGAGGGTTTTTTATGCCACTGGCATAAGTCAGTAGGAAGCCAGTCTATATTTATTTACGCGGCAAATTGTTCAGGCAAGAGAATTTTTCATGTTAATTTATTATTATTATTAATTTATTATAATTATTATTAAGGTATTTTCGGAGCATTTTATAAAAAATATAAGCATACAGATAGGTTTTCTATGTCTTAGAAAACGCTAACAAGCAAATTATTACGAACGACGATATCATAGAAAATTAGGTGATTACGGAATTTTACGGAGTTTCGTCAGTTAGGATATTACGAGAGACATGACTCACTGGAAATTCAGATACGGGTTGATTCTTGTCAAGAAGTATTACGCAAGCTGGGTCGCAACGTCAAGAAAAGGCGGAGGTATGGAACGGAAATCGACTTCATCATTCGCGCGCCGTGTGTAATGAGCCAGAGGAGGGGAAGTAGCGGGGTGGCAGAGCCAATCAGTGGAGACCACGTAAGCTGGAAGTCGGTACCGAGGTGGGCGAGCCGACGTGTGGATATATCGTTCAGCGCGCCGTGGAACGAAGACAATCTGTGAAAGACTTGACTAGTTCGGTTGCAAGTGTGTGTCGCTCCAATGTTCCGTGGAGTGGAAAACTATCTGTTTAAAACTTAACCAGTGTGGTTGTACGAGGGTATGGCTCCGATATTGGGACCATAAAGTCACCAAATCTACAAGTATATCATCAAATATCGACCGAGATGACGACGTCCAGGAGACTGTGGGAAGCACACAGCATCATCCAGTACGAGGGAAAGGCTTCGGCCATTTCCAGTGGTAAGCGCGAATGACGCAGAAATACGCAATCTCTCGTTTCTCTTTGTTTTCTATTCAATATTTCAGTAACTTCATAGCTTGGGAATAAGAGTAAAATCAATAATTTTCAGACTCCGTTTTCACATAATTTTCTATCGGTAATATTAAAATCGCAACGCTCCAATTTAAATTTTAAACTTATTATTATTATTATTATTAATTTTCCTATTCTTGTTTTATATAATAAATTCATTTCTTTTACAACGCAATCTTTGCTTTCAGTAGGTAGCATTAGATATAGACCAATTCCTTCTCCTGATACAATTGTTTGTTGGGTTAATGATCAAATCATTCCACGATCTGAGTGAATAGAGTCTTGAAGGTGTTCTGCCAGAGCTAGACGTTGTTAAATACAAATTTAGATTTCAACATTGCGTTGAGGTCTTGGCGCCCATTAAAAACAACATAGCTTAGGCAAAGGTAAACAGTTACATTTATCTCCCAACAGTTAGGGCCAGTCAAACTGCTACACTTGTCGCTACCAACATGGGGCATTAATTAACATTACACTTGTACGCTCAACGTGGAGCAAAGTGAAAACGTTACAATTGTACGCTCAACGTGTGGGCTAACAAACCATTACAATTGTCGCTACCAACATGGGGCATTAATTAACGTTACACTTTCATAAAAGGCATGTATCATGATAAGAGCCGTTGTATACAAGTAGTCCAGTTCTTGTGAATTAACGATTTAGCTGTGTTAACAGGAGGGTTTCAGCGGAAATGCAACTTGAGAAAGATTGTCTACTCACGTCTATAATACAATTATTAAATTTTATTAAACCCGAAGTGATGTAATTACGTACAGTTTACCTTAATTAGTCGACTGTATTATACCGATAATGTAATGAAACCTATATAGGACGAGGTGTAAGCAGTATATTAAAACTACAGAACGTTAGAGAAGGATGGTTATGTGAAAAACCAGTGTATATATTTAGTTAAGAATTATATTGCAAACGAGAAGTTAGAATCTCGAAAGTGTCGCGTTAGCAACACTAGATAATGGATATTATTATATACATATTACATGAAAATAATTTTTGTGGAAATGATTTAATTAGTTAAATAATTTAGTAGGATTTATTAATCAATTGTTTTGGAATAGCGTGTGTTTTATGAGCGAATGTTTTTGGTGTGTATGATTATTCATTGTTAAGAGCAAATGTGGAACCGAATTGGTCTAGAACAATTGCGGAGTGCGAATGAAAGAGTGTATAATTTTTTTTAGAATTATTGTTTAAGAAACACAGTAGTTATGTGAACTTTTGTAAGATATAAAGGTTAAATTTTACGTGTTTTTATAAATGCACACAAAAGCAGTCTCTATGGGCTAGCGAGAATGATTCACCGTTAGCATTGGAGAGCGATGATATAATATGAACAGGTATAAACCAGTTTCGAGTAGGGCGTGGTGCCGGTGTTTCTTTGATGAAACAAAGTTAATGCACGTGCGTTCTGCAAACGCAGGCTTGTGAATGAAACCATGTGTCTGGAATGCCATTAAGAGACTTCATTAAACGATTTTATTTTTACGCATTGTAGGCCTAGAACAAGCCAAGATTTCATACTCATAATTTTTAATACTTTATTGTAGTAAGATGTAGAGTTGAAAGGAAGTGTGAATGATTGGGTGTTTTAATTTTAATTTCTATTGTTAAATGCGTTTATTGTTATTTTGTTTATAGTAGATTAGTTTACCCTATTGTTAATAAATTTTGTTCAGATTGTTTTCCATTGTTGTTGGAGAGTGATTCATTTTAAATATAAGGAGCAGAGTATTGTGGATGTAGTGTAGGCGAAGCTGAATTCCCAGTCCCCGAGAGGTAAGTAAAGGTGAGTGCCCCGTGTAGTTGGTTGTTGATCCACAATATTCTTGTAACTGCTGTCTGTAAATCCCTAAAGGCCGTGTAGGAAGCGATTTCTAATGTTGTATATGCCGGTGCAGTTAGAAATAGGCAATCCAGCGGGGGCAATGGATATTCCAACAGGATCCTTTCCGGATTATCGGGTACAGTAGGAATGGCGCCCTATGAACTTTGGGGCTACGAAATTAGCTTCGTAGTGTCTCTAAAGGAAGTTGGTTTGAACATTTCTAGTGAAAGAAATAATTACCAGACTTGTGGGGTGTCTTATCCAATTTCAGATGGATGTGAGTGTAATTATATAGGCTTACTAGCAGAAGTACCCATTCATCGAACGGTCTTCGGTATTAATAACCAGATGTTACCAATTGATCTACTGTTGCAATGTTTAGGGGCTTGGAACCTGTTTGTTGGCAAAGAAAAATGATTAGCTAAAATGTGCTCTCAAATTAAATTTACCTAACGTGTTCTTCCTGGCGTGAAAATAAAATTGAAAACCTCGTAGACGACTCACAATACACGTCACATACGAACTGACCCTAACCGTTGTGTCAAGTGCCCAACCACAGGAAGACCCCTTTTATAAATTATAAAGGCTTGTGGTGCATGAAAATTCAGTTTTCTTTAGCCTCCAATGGCCCAAATTCCTAAAATCAGCAAAAAACCGTCTACTATTTCAAATCAGGAATTTTTGAAAATAATGTTGCTGTTTGGAGATATAATAGACCTTCTGTACGACATATCGCACGTGTAAGTCGTGTGAAAAAAATCTAGGGTACTCCTTGAACCCCATAAGCGCATTGATGAATTTTACAGTTTTAGTTGGTTCCGTGATGACCTTATAGCCATTTGCAAACTTTCACAGAAATGTAATAAATGGAAATAGATGGAAAGTTGGATGCCACATCTTGAGTTACTTTTGTCATGGTTAGTGGCTTGCATTCCTTCTTTAGTTTTTTAAATGAAATCTGGGAATATCTAAGAAACTGTTGGGTTTAGAGCCTTAAAATATAGTTTTCGGGGACCCTTTACGGCTCTTGAGTGGCCCCGAGTTTTGTTTCTGACACCAAGGGTTTGAAAATGAGTTTGTCTCGTCGTTGTACGCCATAATAATGATAATAATTAAAATAATAGTAATAATAATAATATATCAATATAGGGAGAGGGATATAATAGACCTTCCGAACCATACCGCACGTGTAAATCGCGTTAAAAAATTCTAGATTACCCCTTGACCCCTTAAGCGCATTATGTATTGATGAATATTTCAGCTTAATTTGGATCCGTTATAACCTTATTGTCGTTTGAAAACCTTCACAGTAATATAATGAATGGAATTGCATTGCGTCTTACAGAAATAGATGGACCTCTGAGATTCTGTTGCCATTGTTACCGGCATGCATTCCTTCATTAATTTATTAAGTGAAATTAGTTTTTTGGGAATATCTCGAAAAATGTTGGTTTTAGGGCCTTAAAATGTGGTTTTCGGGGTTCTTTTAGGGCCCCCTAGTTTCGTTTCTCACATTGAGGAGCTGAAAATGAGCTTTGTACCACAGACAAAAAAAATATTTTTGCGTGCATCCGTCACAAAACAGTCTGAAACGGGCAAATATGTCAAATTTCCGTGGAAATGCAGAAAAAAAAACCGACAAACATTCATTTTTATATAATAGAGAAGGGATATAATAGACCTTCCGTACCACACCCGCACGTGTAAATCGCGTGAAAAAATTCTAGAGTACCCCTTGACCCTTAAGCGCATTGTATGCATTGTATGCATTGATGAATATTTCAACTTAATTTGGACCCGTTATAACTTTATAGCCGTTTGCAAACCTTCACAGTAATGTAATAAATGGAATTGCATTGCGTCTTACAGAAATAGATGGACCTCTGAGATTCAGTTGCCATGGTTACCGGCATGCATTCTTTCATTAATTTATTAAGTGAAATTAGTTTTCTGGGAATATCTCAAAAACTGTTGGTTTTAGGGCCTTAAAATGTGGTTTTCGGGGGCCCTTTAGGGTCCCCGAGTTTCGTTTCTCACATTGAGGGGCTGAAAATGGGCTTTGTTTCACCCTTCTACGCCTATTTCAGCATGTATTTTAAGTGGGTAGGGCCCCTTTTATGAGAGGTACGGAGAAGAGTTAAATCAATGATTGGTGTCGTGCCTCTGAAGGATATCTGTATCAAATTTTACGTTGATCCACTCGGCCGTTCTCGAGTTATAAGGGTACAAAAAATTGTCCACAGACAAACAAACAGACAGACAGACAAAAAAAATATTTTTGCGCGCATCCATCATAAAACAGTCTGAAACGCTCAAATATCGCAAATTTCCGTGGAAATTCAGAAAAAACAGACAAACTTTCATTTGTATATATATAGAGATTATATAAATAATTCATGATTTTGGGCTAATGCCGTGTGTATTTTTAATTGGAACCATACGTTTCGGAGAAACCTTGCCTACTTTTTCAATGAAAATAAACAATGTGGCCAAAGAAAGTATATCAATGAGATTACAAAAAATATAGATAAATTCCTCTGTTCGTCACCAGAGAGCAGCTGCCAGAAATTACTGTATGGACCATGGTGGAATGGCGGACAGAGTAGTAAGTAACGAGAAGGTAAGGGGGCGGTGTGAAAATATAGAAACTCCTCGAAGAATGAGGAGGGGGGGGGGGAGAGTTAGATGCATATAAGGAAACAAACAAAAGGGAAGTGAATCTGAACGATACCTAACGTCATACAGTCAACGGCGAAAACACAGATGGAAACTCCTCCAGTGACGAACAAATGAGATCAAATCCAGGCTCTGAGCCCTAGAGGGTAAATGTACAATTTTAAATATGTGAAGAACAGAGAGACTGAGAGGAACTATCTCCCTAGATCCTTAATAACTGGTAGCCAAGTGTCACTTAGCTGATATCCAGTGTCTCGGTTAATATTATTGGGATTTTAACGAATTTCAATTGCCTCCCTTATAATTCCAGACCGGTTGTGCTTAACAAGGGCAAGCGCATGCGCATCCTTGAAACATACATCGTGCCCTGAAGACAGGGCATGTTCAACTATAGCTGATTTGTCAGGTTGGTTTAGACGGATGTTCCTTTGATGCTCTTTGATGCTTGTTGCAATGGACCGTTTTGTTTGTCCAATGTAGACTTTTCCGCAAGTACATGGGACTTCATACACACCAGGTTGTAGTATTGGGGACAATTTATCTTTGTTTAATGCTAAACGTTGACCAATTATCGTCATAGTGCCGAAAACTGTTTTTATCTTGTGCTTGCGGAGAATCTTAGCAACGCGGTCAGTGGTGTTGTAAAAAAGGAGGCAAGGTTTCTCCGAAACGTATGGTTCAAATTAAAAATACACACGGCATTAGCCCAAAAGCATGAATTATTTATACAATAATCTGGGCCGTGAAAGCCTTAATATGCAAAATATATAGGCTTAATTTAAATTAATATTAGGAAGGTTACACTCAGATAAAGATCAGATCTCAGAAACCTGAGAGAGGTGTAGTACATGACGATTGCTAAGGTCATGTGTAAAATAGAGCTAACTTGTTTTGATGATTGTAATGGTAGAATTTTTCTTTGTGGTAGTATATTTAAAGTGAATCACAGGAGAACAAACATTATGAGTGAGTTTATTCAACATAGGGTGTACTTTAAGTTAATGCTAAGGTAATTTTAAGTTACTTTTAGACATTAAGAGGCTCAAAAATATATATGGAATAGGACGTTGCTCAGATGTTGTTATTTTGCTCTGTTGTTGTTTGTGTCTCTACAGCATTATATAAAGGGTTATTGCAATGGCAAGCGAGGATGTTGGATGAGATGCATGTGAAGCTGCAAGAAAGTATGCAGCAGAGTTTAAATGTTTTCAAAGGTGAGATAAAGGAGAATTTATCTGCGAATATGGTAGATATGGAAGGTAAATTTCAGGAAGCCAAGCAGGACCTAGAACAACTGAAGCGGGAACGAAAGGAGGACCTTAACACAGTGATTGTTAAAGTTGTTGATTCTCTTACAGATAAAGTCGCTGAAAGTGTCAAAGAGAGTTTCAAAACTGAAATACAGGAAGTCCAGACTTCTTTAGAGGGTTTACATACTAGTGCATCTAAAATGGTTGCAAATGTCACGCGATTACAGGCCAGCTCAAAGCAGATACAAGATGATGTAAGTGGTGTACGAACAGAGGTCGGTACTGTCCAAAGTAAAGTCGATACAGTCCAATCTAAAGTAGACTCAGTACAAGCGGATGTGTCTAATGTACAGTCCGATGTTAGTAATGTTAGGTCAGATGTATCCCATGTTCAATGTAAAGTCCATACAGTCCAAGTAGATGTATCCACAGTCCAATCCAAAGTAGACATAGTACAGTCCGATATTGGTAATGTGAGGTTACAGGTATCCAATGTCCAATCTAAAGTAGATACAGTCCAAGCCGATGTCACCAATGTTCAGGTTGACATAAATAATATGCAGTCAGATGTCATTGATGTACAGTCTGACATAGGTAAAATACAGACAGAAGTCAATACGGTATTTGTAGATGTAACAAAAGTCCAGTTGGATATTAATAAGATTAGACGTAGAGGCGTCTAAAGAATTGTGTACACAGAATACAACTGCTTTAACGACACGTTTTGTTAACGATGCGATAAAAACTACAGCTTCTCTGGTCGAATTAAAAGGTAACGTAGAAACTTTACGAACACAGGTTATTGACCATAATAAAATTCTTAAGGCAGATAATGAGGACATAGCTGCAATGTTAAAAGCTAATGTAGTTGCATGGAAAGACGAGTGGAACAAATCTAGTGGGGAACATGTTAAGCAAATCCAAGATAACATAGAAAAGAAATTAGCCAGTACGCAAGTAGAAATTAATAGAGAGGTTATTGAAGTAAGAACGGATTTAGGTAAAAGGATTGATACGCTCACTGAAAAGCAAGTAGAAGATAGAACTCAGTCTAGTCAGGATGTGCAAGCTTTGAAAGAATCGTTAGAGAGTAAGACTAAAACGATAGAGGAACGATTAAACAAGGTTGTCACTAACGTTAATGCCATGAGTGAGGAGAAAACTAATGAACTAGAAGAATACGTATCCAAGAAGTTACAAAATCTTAATCTAGGAGATGTTGCCAAGCTTGAAACGTATAAGGAAGATTTAAAGACCGAAGTAGGCCAACAGCTGAAGAAGATTATCTCTGAGATAGAAGAAAAGGAAAGGGAGAAGATAGATTTTGAAGATTCGAGGAATCAGACTAGAAGAAATAGCCTAGAAGTGGAAGAAAGGGAAATTAGGCCGGAAGAAAGATTATTCAGGTTTACGGAAGGTTTAGAGGAGAGGAGTAAAGAGCCCAAAAGTTACAATAGAGATTTTCGACAAAACCTTCAGGATTCATATCCGAGAAACGTGACGGTCATAAGGAACTTTGAAGACAAACCGCGCAAGTTCAGCAACCTAGATAGTTTCACACCGATAGAGTACATCAGAAATCTCAAAGATTACTTTATCGAAGCGCATATTCCAAGAGAGAGGGAAATGAAGATCGTAGAACGCGTTTTGTCAGATGGGCCCCTTGAATGGTTTAGAAACCTTTAGATATACCTTCATGAACTTCGATGAATTCGCAGAAGCACTAATAAAGCGTTTTTGGTCTATTGAAGCACAAAACTCCCTACGCGCAGAAGTATACTCACGGAAATATTCAGGAACTCTTCCTACACGCTAAGCAGACTTCTTCATGAGTCAGTTAGCCAGACTCAGATTTCTTCAACCCCCGTTATCTACAGCTCAGTTGATTGACGCGATAGCCAGGATGCTCCCTGTTGAAGTCAGACGTCTAATTATCTCGTCAGGGATCAACGATCTAGCAAGCATGGACGAATTGCTCAGAAAACTCGATTACACGAGCCCTATGCCAAACGTTGTTGCGAAGAACCAAAGGCAAGAGTACAAAGACATTAACACAGTATATCTTGACCAAACACAACAGACAGACAATCCGAAAGAACCAGAAAACGGAAATATTGGTCCTGAAAGGAATAATTATTTCCGGGATCGTAGACCAGAACCCAGATACAGGAGATTCCGTGGAGGTCGTCCATACCAGCAACAGCAAGGACGTAATAACGATAATAGCAATGGCAACCGTAGAAGTGGTTATTATCACAACAATAATAACTACCGATACAATAATAATGGTTATAACAGGAATAACAATAGGAATAACCAGAACGAAAATCGTAACAGAACTCCCAAGATGAAATTATAACGAAGGAGAAGTATGATGAACGTCATAAGGAAGAAAAAAATATCTTAAAGGGAAAATGGGAATGGTGATAAAAAGGATTTGAGTGTTGATTCCAAACCAAACACCAGTAAAGGAGAAGGTACCGGTAATGGAAATGGTTCTCATAGACGATATGGAGGGACCATTTACGTTGACCAAAAGAAGTAGAAGAGAGAAGAGGATATACTGCTACACAGAACCAAGAAAAGAAGAAGAAGAAGAAGACGTTGAAAACCCAAGAAAAGAAGAAGAAGAAGAAGACGTTGAAGAAGAGAAGAATTGAAGAAGAGGAACGGGTCAGATGAAGATAACTGCAATAGAACCAAGAAGAAAGAGCGTTCCGCATAACTACTGCTTACGGGAATAACTGTTATGAGTTATTTGACGATGAAAACAACGTCATTCTAGGAAAATTCAGCGCTAAAAATTTAAAGAAGTATCATAAGAAAATAGGCTAAAATAATTCAATATACGAGTTCAAGTGACATATCAAAAGTCTTGAATTAGTATGATTAAAAACAATTTGCAACTGGTTTTTAACTTGAGATGACGGAGGAATGCCCCCGTAAATTGAATTATTTAGGGACAAAATGAGAGTATTTTCCGTCCCCATGATAAAATGTAACTACCAAATATAATTTCTGGAAGTGTGACACAAGAGTGTAGTGTTACAAGCTCGAGACTGTGGGAGAGCCCGATCACGTGATATGTTGCACAATGGACGCTTCTAGAAGTCTATATTTAGCATAGCAAGAGCGAGTTTGGAGATTAATATTATAAATATTGTTATAAATTATGCTATTGGATCCCAGCCCAGAGCCAATGAGATCAGGCCTTATTGAAGACGGGATCAACTTTAATTACACAATATGATGAAATTATGCATTTAGGCCCTTAGAAGAAGATTTTCTTATTTGGTAATGAAGAGAATATTAAGAGAAATTATGTCTGATACTTTAAAAACCGCAGATCGGTTAATCTACGCAGTAATAAGCATTGGTAATCTACGCGCTAAAATTATGGTGGGAGATTGAGATGGCCGCCATAAAATCGACTTGGAAGGGGAGATCCAAGGATCGAGGTTCTTATTCCAGCAGACTTTGTTGAAGAGTGAGGAAGTGTTTTTAGTGGGTTAACGGAGATCCCAATGCTTAGTCCAAGTGCGACGACTGTCGACTTGTGGAGACGCGGGGATAGCTAGGTGGAACGTTAGAGATCACCGCACTTCCATTCTACGTGAAGTTGCGAGGAACATTGTATTGATTATATCTCATATATAATTGAGATCTGAAGTTAAATCAGCAAATATATATAAAGAACAGGTCGCATACTATATATTGTGAAAAGTCGAGCGTTTTACTATTCACCGT
The DNA here is from genome assembly GCA_946902985.2 of Meconema thalassinum. NCBI lineage: Eukaryota > Metazoa > Arthropoda > Insecta > Orthoptera > Tettigoniidae > Meconema > Meconema thalassinum. Next base: position 510,497,269 of record OX336390.1, on the reverse strand, counting down.
TTCGACAAAATAAGCCTGTCAAGTTAAATTTCCAAATGTGTTGGATATAAAGCTGAATATCATTATAAATTGCAACGTGAAGTTGACGAACGCAGTTCAAGTGAACAGTGGCGGAGAACTTTTAATATTGGCGCAACACATAAACTTTAACAGAATGACTATTATTATTCTTCAAACCTTATCATTCAGCATAATTAACATTGTTGATATGAAGAACTAGATAGTCGTGCGCCAGAGACATATTCAATACCAGGAGTTAAGATACAACGATGGAGCTTCGTTAGACAACGTATTCTTGAATACAGACGTAGTGTACGGTCCATCTTGTGCATTTTCGTCAGTATACGAACACTAATATAACATCAATTAGCAATGTAAACATTTCATTCACTATTTATATGAATATTTCCATAATTATATTCCAATGATGAAGCTGATACATATTTACGACGGAGAATGGAGACTTTACATAAGAGATTTGTCAAGATGCTAGGGAAAGGTAGCCCAGCAACACAGAAGAATTTGCCAGAAGGATGTCGTTCGAGCCCAGGCGAATGTTGGTGAATTCCAGAGAGAGATGTTTCTTATCTCTGAGGTCGCAGATCCGAGGTTCGAATGCATATCCATCTCAGTGTCTTGTACTGAGGAAACATCTAAAGTATTGTGGGAATACTTACATAGATCTTCAAGTTTTCGTCCAAATAAGGTATTAGTGTATCTCAATTGTTATGTAGAGCTTGATTAGTAACATTCTGAGCCAGCGATCTTATTCCATATTTTCAGCGATCTTATTCCATATTTCTGTATCTTCACATTTCATGTATTTCAGCGCTCGTAAGTAGTTTACACTTTAGATGTGTGTTGAGTTTTTTATACTTCAAGATTATTTAGAATTTTGATTGCATTTCATCTATTTTTCAATTTTATTCTACGGATCAGTTGTGGATCTGACATTAAAAATTTTGTTTGAGAAATCATATTGCCTCATAGAAGACTAGTGGTTTCGACTCTCGAATTTTAATAATTTCATTTAAACCCAGTATTCTGACATTGTGTCATAGCTTCAAATTAAATTCTTATTAAATTTAATTTGAGCACCTTAATGTAACAGCATATAATTTCAAGAACAGAAGAAACATCGAATGATATTGTTATATCATTATTGTACATAAACTATCGACGATCTAAGAAATACTAGTCGTTTGATAAGACCGAAGTCTTAATTTCTATGAACATTCTTTGTGTAGAGTGGAAAAACATTACGACATTGACAAACCTTTCTTATTATTTGTAAAGCTAAGAGCTTTGTTCATTTAATATGACAAGAGTTAGTGCTTTTCAGTCGGTCAACACGAATGTACCCAAAAGAGATGGGTTATACCCTAATCCTGAAATAAATTACATGAGATTAATAAAACACTAGGATGACCAGTTTCGATCGTCAAGCGATCATCATCAGATCCATTACACTTAGGCTACAAAATCCATGTTTGAAATACAGGTGAAAATATTTACTATAAGTACAATCATTTAGTTGCAGTATTGGTACTGCAACTGTCAGTGTATGCTAAATGCAGTATATATGTTAGGTGAAATGCCAAATGGTGATAGCTATCCGGAGATTGTACTTTAGAGAGATTATATGGTTGTAAACTATGGTTAAACTATAAAATTTTAGGCAAACTACTTATCTGATTGTCTTACGTACTACAGCTACTCGCAGTTTTCGTGCTCACTGGAACTCACTGTGCGGTCGACTGCGGTGGTTATCTTAACGACTGGTTTTTCATGCCGTCTCCCCCCCCCCCTCCTTGCCCCTACCACCGCAGTCGACCGCACAGTGAGTTCCAGTGAGCACGAAAACTGCGAGTAGCTGTAGTACGGAAGACAATCAGATAAGTAGTTAGCCTAAAATTTTATAGTTTAACCATAGTTTACAACCATATAATCTCTCTAAAGTACAATCTCCGGATAGCTATCACCATTTAGCATTTCACCTAACATATATACTGCATTTAGCATACACTGACAGTTGCAGTACCAACACTGCAACTAAATAATTGTACATATTGTAAATATTTTCACCTGTATTTCAAACATGGATTTTGTAGCCTAAGTGTAATGGATCTGATGATGATCGCTTGACGATCGAAACTGGTCATCCTAGTGTTTTATTAATCTCATGTAATTTATTTCAGGATTTGGGTATAACCCATCTCTTTTCGGTACATTCGTGTTGACCGACTGAAAAGCACTAAACTCTTGTTTACTAAGGCAACACTGAAAATATGGCTTCAAACACCACAATGTCATTTAATATGTTAGAGGAAATACCTTTTGATAGAAGATTATTCAAATCTTTGGCTAGGAATTCAAAGCTAGTTTATCCCGGTCAAGATTGAATTCTATCTGACACTAATTTTATCCTATTTGTGTAACATCACGTCATTTGTGGACATGATATTACAACGATCAACAATTTATAGCTTGACAAGTGAGATGAAACAGGAGTATTATTTTTATTACATGTATTTGCGACAGACGACTTAACAGTTAATTATCTTGTTGTGGAGTAAACTTTAGGAGGTTAATCACGACTGTCTAATATCGTTCATTACAATTGGAAGTTTCGTTTGAAGAACTTACGCATGTATAATCGTAGTCCAGTAGTCATGTGCAATGATACTGAGGGCCATGCCATTATTTGAGAGAAGTTCCTACATAAGATATGTTGTTAACAATTAATCCCTTTTGGTTATTGTTTAACATAGTAGATGATAATTGTTTATGCCATATATACTGTTATATGAGGATTTGTAGAGCTATGGAGTGCTCATGCGAGGGAATTCCGCATTTTAAGGAAGTCAAAGTATAGTTGTTCTTTCATAAAAGGCATGTATCATGATAAGAGCCGTTGTATACAAGTAGTCCAGTTCTTGTGAATTAACGATTTAGCTGTGTTAACAGGAGGGTTTCAGCGGAAATGCAACTTGAGAAAGATTGTCTACTCACGTCTGTAATACAATTATTAAATTTTATTAAACCCGAAGTGATGTAATTACGTACAGTTTACCTTAATTAGTCGACTGTATTATACCGATAATGTAATGAAACCTATATAAGACGAGGTGTAAGCAGTATATTAAAACTACAGAACGTTAGAGAAGGATGGTTATGTGAAAAACCAGTGTATATATTTAGTTAAGAATTATATTGTAACCGAGAAGTTAGAATCTCGAAAGTGTCGCGTTAGTTACACTAGATAATGGATATTATTATAAACATATTACATGTAAATAATTTCTGTGGAAATGATTTAATTAGTTAAATATTTTAGTAGGATTTATTAATCAATTGTTTTGGAATAGCGTGTGTTTTATGAGCGGATGTTTTTGGTGTGTATGATTATTCATTGTTAAGAGCAAATGTGGAACCGAATTGGTCTTCGAGCATACAATTGGATAGAGAGGCCTTGACCAGCGGAACATGGGGCCAGAATAAGATCAGCTGATGTTGGTATAAAATGGCGCCTATGCCAAAGTTGTGAGCATGAGCGTAAAGATTATACTTAATAATTATCGATATACGAGCCCATTTTTGCAGTATAATATATTACAAATACGTAAAATACGCATTTTCCTTTATGTAAGAGGCTGAATGTGAAGTTATATAGTGAAACTGGTTATATCTTGCGCTGCTTACAATATGCAGTCAGAGGTTTGAAAAAGGGAACAGACTATCTTTTCCCGGGTAAGAATTAAAATATATGACCTAAAATACACAGACCTGATTACATACATGTCCCCCAATACAGCTGGCACCCAGCGGCGTAGCCGTGCTCGTGAAATCACGCAGCACGCTCGGATATCGCAGGTCGAATCCCGGCGCTGACTGCGGCTATCCAGAGTGTGGTTTATCCCCCAGGATTTTCCACAGTCCCTCCAGGCAAATGCCGGGATAGCACCTTAGTTCAAGTCCCGAGGCACCTACCTCATCCCTGTCCTTAATAAAGTTACACACTACTACAATCATCACATCAATACCGGTACAGGTTATCAGACAAGTTTAACCCACACCCAACTACACGGTGCTGATGACCAAGATGTCACAAGCCCCTTAAATGAATTAACAACCACATTACTGCAGTAATCACAGAAATTTAAGTTACGGTATCAGACAAGTTCAACACATAGGCCACCTCAAGTACACAGAGCTGATGACCCGGAAACCCCTAGCCATCAAAAATGAATTTACTAAATATGGAGGGGAAGGGGATAACATTAGGATATTTGAAATATATATTGCTGGAGGTGATAAATATTTGGAGTGGGGATATCATTGGTTTTCTTTTAAGTTGCAGTGCTGGATATCACTTTGTACGCATAATTAAATGTATTCGCTTATTTCAGCTTCCCTTCAGACCCTGAATTGCTTAAGCTATGGACCATATATATGAATTTTAATTGTTGATAGTTATAATCAGGTTAATGGAAACGATCGGATGATTATCGGCAAACTTTCTTGATTTATAAAGGAAAACCAGCACAATAGAAGCATAGGGCCTACATGTTACTAAAAAAAGGTAAGCTAGTACTAGTATGCTTTGTAGAGATTATTATTTTAGATAGCCTATGTAAAAATATTACAAAGATAACCACGTCAGACAATTATTACGGATAAAAATTATACGTAAACGTATTTTATTCACCATCTTATAATTTCCTAACCATGTAGGCCCTACACACGTCACCTATGCATCCCAACACTGATATGTCAACACACCAAAATATCGCATATAACGATTATACTTCACACTTTTCATACAAAAAAGAACAGCAATATTCAGAAGGAATTGTAGTTATCGCCACCTTCAACACAAATAGTCTGTTAATCACAAGGAATACGCTTGAATCGGGATTTTAAGTCACTTCATAACGCTATTCTTATGGGAGACATCTTTGTTTTGCCCAACATCAGCTGATCTTATTTTGGCCCCACGGTCGGCCGGTAGAAGCATAGCTGGCGCCCTCTCTATCCCATTGTATGCTCGAAGGAATTGGTCTAGAACAATTGCGGAGTGCGAATGAAAGAGTGTATAAATTTTTTTAGAATGATTGTTTAAGAAACAAAGTAGTTATGTGAACTTTTGTAAGATATAAATGTTAAATTTTACGTGTTTTTATAAATGCACACACAAGCAGTCTCTATGGGCTAGCGAGAATGATTCACCGTTAGCATTGGAGAGCGATGATATAATATGAACAGGCGTAGACCCACCGCCTTGTATTTATTGTATAGACCAGTTTCGAGTACGGCGTGGTGCCGGTGTTTCATTGATGAAACAAAGTTAATGCACGTGCGTTCTGCAAACGCAGGCTTGTGAATGAAACCATGTGTCTGGAATGCCATTATGAGACTTCATTAAACGTTTTTATTTTTACGCATTGTAGGCCTAGAACAAGGCAAGATTTTATATTCATCATTTTTAATACAGCATTGTAGTAAGATGTAGAGTTGAAAGGAGGTGTGAATGATTGGGTGTTTTAATTTTAATTTCTATTGTTAAATGCGTTTATTGTTATTTTGTTTATAGTAGATTAGTTTACCCTATTGTTAATACATTTTGTTCAGATTGTTTTCCATTGTTGTTGGAGAGTGATTCATTTTAAATATAAGGAGCAGAGTATTGTGGATGTAGTGTAGGCGAAGCTGAATTCCCAGTCCCCGAGAGGTAAGTAAAGGTGAGTGCCCCGTGTAGTTGGTTGTTGATCCACAATATTCTTGTAACTGCTGTCTGTAAATCCCTAAAGGCCATGTTGGAAGCGATTTCTAATGTTGTATATGCCGGTGCAGTTAGAAATAGGCAATCCAGTGGGGGCAATGGATATTCCAACAGGATCATTTCCGGATTATCGGGTACAGTACCTACCGTAAGGCCACGGCCGCCTCCTTCCCCTTTCCTTGCCTAACCCTCCCACTGTTCCCATCCCTTCATCAGGGCCCCGTTCGCTTTGCAGGTGAGGCCGTCTGGGCAAAGTGCTAGTCACACTCCCCAGTTGTATCCCCGATTCATAGTCCCAAGCTCCAGGACACTGCCCTCAGTGGAGGTAAAGGTGTGATTCTCGCTTAGTCCGTAAAACGTTAACGGAAAAAAGAACGAACAGTGTGGTCTATTAAACGGCATGCATGAGGCGACTAACCACGCATTGCACAACCATAACTGGTGCTGTCAAGTTCATGAAGGGTGGCTCATGATGAAGTTCACAAATGGTGAATACGTCGATATGCTTTTAGTGTTGGGTGCTGCTCGTGAGTATGCGGCACGGTACCCTCAAAGGCCCGATAAGAATGTTTTTTGTCGCCTTGAGCAACGCCTGTGGGAAACCGATAATCTTCGCCCACAAGTAGTGGACAGAGGTCGTCCAAGGACTAGACGTAGCCTACTCCACAAACGGAGGACACAATTATTGAAACCGTTCACCAATCACCTCGGCGAAGTACCCGTGATATTGCAAGGCAGTTCCAGGTATCTCCAACACTGGTTGTTGACGTGCAGCACGACGAAGAACTGAATCCATATCTTAACACGTTAACTCAACACCATCGGCCAGAAGACCACATTCAACGAGTACAGTTCTGTGAATTGCATTTGCAATAAGTTAAAGATAACGAATATTTTATAAAGAATGAGCTATGGAGTGACGAATGTAGCTTCACTCGGGAAGGTATTTTCAACCATCACAACAGTCATTATTGATCTGACCACAAACCACATGTCACCCGTGAACGTGGCTTTCAGGCACGCTTTGGCATAAGCCTGTGGGTTGGAATCGTGGGAGGAGTGCTTTTAGGCCCTTACCTATTGCCAGACAAGTTTATTATCCCTCTCTATCGTACGTTCCACTTGGTGTTCGGCGACAGCTATGGTTTCAGCATGATGTTGCACCGCCACACTTTGGAATGACTGTGCGTAACTGTTTAAATGAAGCTTGTTCAGGGAAATGGATTGGTCGTGGAGGTCCTATGTTCTGGCCGCCACGTTCCACGGACCTTAATCCACTAGATTTTTATTTGTGGGGACACTTAAAGGAACAAGTTTATAGTACTCCACCCATGGATGTACAAGACCTAATAGCTCGCGTGCATGCTGCATCGATAATGGTGGATGCAGGTGTGTTGCATAGGGCCCGGCAAAGTATGCTCCAACGAGTGGCGAAGTGTTTGCAAATGCAAGGAGGTCGCTTTGAACATCTGCTGTGAAGTGAAGGCGTTGCTCGTAAGTGTACGTACCGGCTCTGTGAAGATAAGACTGGACGTCAAACGTAGGCCTACACTATGGAATTATGGTGCGTAGCATAATGGGCAATCTAGTATAGGCTACCTACAGTATTGTGCTTCTTTGTACGGCATTGGATAGAGACGATGTTACTGTATCCACTATTATGTTCTATTGGCTTTATTTGTGCCATGGACGAAACAAGGGGTCGTTTAACTCTGTAAGAAGTTCATGTTACGCTTGAATGATTAAATACAGGTAACTGTAACGGTAAGACATAGTGTATTGCAAGAGTTTAGTGCTTTTCAGTCGGTCAACACGAATGTGGCATAACCCATCTCTTTTGGGTACATTCGTGTTGACCGACTGAAAAGCACTAAACTCTTGTTTACTAAGGCAACACTGAAAATATGGCTTCAAACACCACAATATAGTGTATTGCATAGTGGAGGTGTACTTTGGATGCAATTTGATACATTACCCGGAAAAAAAAATGGCATGAACGCGACTCGAACATCGGCGCGTCCCCACAACCGGCATTTATGGCATTATCTCGTCTCACTGAGCTAATGAGACAGCTCCGGCAGAGTGCAGAGTTTCTGCGATCAGTTTTTGGCCACGCTGCATGCAGTTACAGTGTTGCCAGAGCCTCGTTTCTTAACACGCATTTCTGTTAAACCTGTTGGCAGGACTAGGTTTTACAAGATAAACTTTTGTAGTGAATTTCGACGAGGATCCGCATGCCGACCTCCAAGTGCGGCATTTTACGTTCACCCTGTATACCTCTACAACCTCGCCTTATCTTTTCAACTTCTTGATTATTTTTCGTACGCCCCCTAGCATCACGTACTTCACAATTCTCCTCTTCTTCCTCTTCCTTTACAGACACACTCTCAGATTTGACTATCCCAACTTTCTCTTCTACAATGCATATGATCTCCACTCTGTGTTCTTTCAACTTCCTATCTGCCCTGGTAAATTTCCGGCTGGTCTCTAATGCCTGCCTCGAAATTTCCCTTGCCAACTTCTCTACTTCAGGGTGGCTCTGTTCCTGAACAGCAATCTGACCACCTAGGCTATTTTCCAGATTAGTGGCTTCTACACTGTCTTCACTAAACTGGCTGTCTGGGATAATTTCTGACAAATGCTCCGAGACCTCATCAAGCTTCTCCGACAAATTCTCACTGATCTCATCAAGCTTCTCCGACAAACGCTCCGTGATCTTATCAAGCTTCTCCAACAAGTGCTCACCAAGCATCCTTGACAATCTTTCTTCCATCCCTACAGACTTGTCGCTACGAAGCATGAGCTTCCTCAACATGGCCATCATCTCAGCTTCCATATTTCTTATTTCGTGCCTTTAATGTTGGGCGCCAATGAAATAAATCTAATCACATACTGGTATTTAAAATGTATAAACTTATCTTCATTCTCATAATAATCTCCGGGGTCGAGATGATGCTGCACACATAACGAAGTCAGAAATACATTACTATTACTACCCTTTTGTCTATAAGCACGCAATCTTCCCTTACTAGCATCTCCTTTTCAGTATCTACAATTATCTTCACAATAAGATTAAACCACTCACAAAACTTAATTTTCTTCTGCTCCATTCTTTATTATTATTCAACCTTCCACTCAAACTTGACATTCTTCCTTACTCAAAACATCTACCCAACTATATCAGATCTTCCTAAAAACCAGCTTCCATTCTGCATGGCATAATCAACTATCAATAATCACCATAGTAACATAGTCATGCCCAAGCAAACCTTTGCCATTAGCCAAAGCCACCTACCACCACCAAGAATCTCTATGGCACTGGACAGACAAGATTCTCCATGGTGCTGCACCAACAAGTGGCCATGGCTGGCAACCAGATAAAACAAAAATAAATAAATACTACCAACAAACTATATAGAAGCAGTCTCTGTACCCTACTATAAAGTTCGGTTACAGAAACGCCCCCTTGAGAGTGACTTTCTAACTGAAGGTTAGAAATTCACTCTCAACCCTCGAAACAAATACATAAATTAAAAAGAATACATGGAACATACACAGACATAATCAAAATACAAAGTGAAACAAATATTGATCATCTTTAGAAAAGATAACAGGATCATCCTCGCCAATAGTGGCATCGTCATCTTCCATTTAAAGGGCGATATCATCTTCAGGAAGACCATTGGCACTATCATCACCAGAAACAATTATTCTAACTTCACCAGAATCACCAACATAAATATATTCTTCTGATAGAGTAGCCGAAACTATTTCATCGAGTCTATCAGACACTCCTGCTTCATCGGAAAAATCCGACAACAATATCATAATCAGAAGAAACGGCAGAATCGTCATCAGACCTGTCTGTGCCGATATCATAATCATCATCATCATCATTAATAAGTCCTTTCCCCTTTCCTTTCTTCTTCTTCTTTTGGTCTGTGTCCTCTGATTCAGTATCATCATATTTTCCTTTCTTTTTCTTCTTTTAGTCTGCCTCCTCTGATTCAGTATCATCATATTTTCCTTTCTTCTACTTCTTTTGGTCTGTCTCCTCCGATTCGGTATCATATTTTCCTATCTTTTTCTTGTTTTGGTCTGTCTCCTCTGAAAAATCCACAGCCTGCTTCCAGTCGACCGACCGGGTCAGGAATGGAATCAATGAAGCCCCCATATAACGGCAGGATATGAACTGTGCCGGCTGCCGAAACCTGTCGCACCCCCTGGGGCAATGAATAAATGAATGACAGATGAATGAAATGAGAGTGGAGAGAGTTGCTGGAAGGAAATTTTGGGCAGGGAAAACCGAAGTACCCGGAGAAAAACCTGTCTACCTCCGCATTGTCCAGCACAAATCTCACATGGAGTGACTGGGATTTGAAACACGGACCCAGCGGTGCGAGGCCGGCGTGCTGCCGCCTAAGCCATGGAGGCTAGTCTGTCTCCTCTGATTCAGTATCATATTTTCCTTCTTCTTCTTTTGATCTGTCTCCTCTGATTCAGTATCATCATATTTTCCTTTCTTTTCCTTCTTCCTTTGGTCTTTGTCCTGTGTTTCAATACCATTAGATTTTCTTTCTCTTATGCTTTCGGTCTTCCTCATCTACTTCACTGTCTTGCTCAGCAATTCCTTTCTTCTCATCTTTTATTTTCTCTTTCCCTATAATCTTTTTCTCCTTTTTCTTCTTCTGATCCTTCACTCTCTTATCTCGATCTGACTGACATCTCTTCCTCTTCCTTCTCTTTGCCTTCCATCCGGTCCATTTCTTCCTCCAACTTGTTCTCCTGCCTATCCTTCTCCTCCAACGCTTCTATCTCATCTTCCTCCTTGTCTTCAGTTTTATTCTCCTCCTCCATTTGACGTCCTCTTGTTACGTCGTCGGCGACCTCTGTGTCAACCTCCGCAACTGCTCTCTCTTCTTCGCCTGCTATGGTCTCTCCGATATATACCTCTACAACCTCGCCTTATCTTTTCAACTTCTTGAGTATTTTTCTTACCCTAGCATCACGTACTTCACATTTCTCCTCCTCTTCCTTTACAGACACACTCTCAGATTTGACTATCCCAACTTTCTCTTCTACAATGCATATGATCTCCACTCTGTGTTCTTCCAACTTCCTATCTGCCCTGGTAAATTTCTGGCTGGTCTCTAGTGCCTGGCTCAAAATTTCCCTTTCCAACTTCTCTACTTCAGGGTGGCTCTGTTCCTGAACAGCAATCTGACCACCTAGGTTATTTTCCAGATTAGTGGCTTCTACACTGACTTCACTATCTGGCTAGTAACATGGCTATCTGGGATAATTTCTGACAAATGCTCCGAGACCTCATCAAGCTTCTCCGACAAATGCTCACTGACTTCATCAAGCTTCTCCGATAAACGCTCCGTGACCTTATCAAGCTTTTCCAACAAATGCTCACTGACCTCACCAAGCTTCCTTGACGATCTTTCTTTCACCCCTACGGACTTGTCGCTATGAAGCATGAGCTTCCTCAACATGGCCATCATCTCAGCTTCCATATTTCTTATTTCGTTATTCGTGCCTTAAAGTTGGGCGCCAATGAAATAAATCTAATCACATACTGGTATTTAAAATTTATAAACTTATCTTCATTCTCATAATAATCTCCGGGGTCGAGATGATGTTGCACACATAACGAAGTCAGAAATACAATACTATTACTACCCTTTTGTCTTCTTCTTCTACCTTATCCGATACGGACGTTGGCTACCACCTTCTTATCCTGTGCAATCCTGAAGAGTTCCGTGGAAGACAGCCCAAACCACGTTCTTAAATTATCCATCCAAGTTATTCGTCTCCTTCCCGGTCCACGCTGACCTTCAATTTTACCCTGAAGTATAACTTGGAGCAGACGGTATTTTGGATTCCTCATCATGTGTCCCAAGTATTCCAATTTCCTCTTTTTAATTGTGTTTAACAGCTCAGGTTGGCTGCTCACACGCTGAAGAACCTCGGCATTACTCACATGTTCTGTCCACAAAATTTTAAGAATCTGCCGGTATATCCACATTTCAAAAGCTTTTGTCTACATGCAGGAAATCTTCCTTTACCAGCATCTCCTTTTCAGTATCTACAAATATCTTCAAAATAAGATTAAACCACTCACAAAACTTAATTTTCTTCTGCTCCATTCTTTATTGTTATTCCACCTTCCACTCGAACATAACATTCTTCTTTACTCAAAACATCTATCCAACTATATCAGATCTTCCTAAAAACCAGCTTCCATTCTGCGTGGCATCATCAACTATCAATAATCACCATAGTAACATAGTCATGTCCAAGCAAACCTTTGCCATTTGTCAAAGCCACCTACCAGCAATAGCCAGACCACATCCAAGAATCTCTATGGCACTGGACAGACAAGATTCTTCATGGTGCTGCACCAATAAGTGGCCATGGCTGGCAACCAGATAATACAAAAATAAATAAATACTACCAAACTAGAAGCAGTCTCTATAACCTACTATAAAGTTCGGTTACAGGTTATTTCACTTGGTGTGTAGGATTTATGAGACAGACTAGGTACCCTCTGATTTCAAGAAGAATGTTATCAATTATCATCCAAATATTTAAGAAAGTAGGAGCTGAGATTTGAAGATTACCGTACAATCAGCTTGATTACTCATGCTTCAAAGATCCTGTCTAGAATGATTTACAAGAGGATGGAAAGCCAGATAGAAACGGAGTTGGGTGAAGAATAGTTTGGTTCCGGGAGAAATGTAGGAACAAGGGAAGCTGTACTGATTTTGGAAGGTAGAATAAGGAAAGATCAGAGAACATTCATGGCATTTCTAGACTTAGAAAAGGCTTTTGATAACGTTAATTGGGTAAATTGTTTGAAATTTTGAAAACGATTGGAATAAAGTACAGGGATAGGAGGGTGATCTCCAATCTATACAGAAACCAGACAGCAGTCATTCGAGCCGAAGGACATGAGAGAGAAGCTGGTATTCAGAAAGGTGTAAGGCAAGGCTGCAGCTTATCACCCATACTTTTCAATCTTTACATTGAACAAGCAATGAAGGAAATTGGAGAAAAAATTAAAGTGGGAGTGATGATTCAAGGAGAAATCATTTCAACTCTGAGATTTGCTGACGACATCGTAATTTTAGCCGACACACCAGAGGATTTCAATGGGTTTTTGAATGGTGTGGCAAGAATTCACGATGAAAATAAATGTATAAAAAAAAATATTGGAATGCAGCCGAAATAAATCAGAAACCCCCATTGACATCAAATTGGCAGGTGAAAAACTAAAGGAAGTAAGAGACTTCTGTTACTTAGGTAGCAAAATAACCAGTGATGGACGAAGCAAAGAGGATATAAAAAGTAGGTTGGCTCAGGCAAGGAAAGCATTTCTACAGAAAAGGAATCTGTTGACATCAAATATAGAGTTAGGTATTTGGAAGTCAGTTTTGAAAGCCTTTATCTGGAGCGTGGTACTCTATGGAAGTGAAACTTGGGACTATTGGTGCAGCAGAAAAGAAATGTGGTGTTACAGGAGAATGATGAAGATCAGATGGGTAGATAGGGTAACAAATGAAGAGGTATTAAGACGAGTGGGAGAGGAGAGATGTTTCTGTCGACTGCTACTGAAGAGAAGAGATAGGTTGGTAGGACACATACTAAGACACCCAGGAATAGCAAGCTTAGTTATGGAAGGAAGGGTGGAGGACAACTGTAGTAGACCAAGGTTAGAATATGTTAAACAGATTGCCTCGGATGTAGGGTGTGGTAGCTATGTAGAGATGAAACGATTAGCTCAGAACAGGGAGGCGTGGAGTGCTGCATCAAACCCGTCAAAAGACTAAAGGCTCAAACAACAACACAAATCTTGTGCCCAATTACATTAGGCTGGAAAACAAGTATTTATATGCCCTAACATGAGAAATATTACACAAGATATTTATCACGAAATAGTACGCTTTTATGCACAAAAACGAACTTAAAATGGATGACATGTTCCCAACAGCAAGTGTTCATCTTCAGATCCTGCTCACTTAGACTTAATTATGATGTTTATGAATTACACTTATGTACGAAACAAACAATGTTCAGATCACATAAGTACGTAAAAATTTGTGTAACGCGTCAATTTTATTTACAGATGTTATTGTTCACTTCTAAGGTTGTTGTACATGGTCTTTCATAAAGAATGAACCGACTTAGAAGGTTTATTACGCAATACGCAAGCAACGCAGTTGAACGAGTGGCAGTCCATTACAAAGAGCGTAGTCTCACGGTTCGAATAGTTGCCGGTAGAGTGATCTGTCGTGGCCCCCTCCACCTGACTCAAGCCGGACTGCCTGCAGCACGCAGCATTTGCCACGTGAGTTTCAGAATGGCAACAGTTGAGCAGAACAACACTGTCACAGGGCAAAACTATCTCGATATGTTACGTACCTGGCTCTTCCCTTTGCTGCTTACACACTCACCCTATTGGAGCTTAGCAATGCGAGCATTTTTGAATGGAACAGTGCCTCAACTATGGATTGGTCGCAACACTCCTCCGGATCGTGCTCTGTTCGTGTGGCCTACAAGATTCCCAGACCTCATCACTTGCGGCTTTCTTCCTGCGAGGATACGTTAAGGACAATGTTTTTGTTTCACCTCTACCCACTATACTGGATGGCTTTAAAGAGCGCATGATATGTGAGATCGACTCAGTGGATCGTGATATGCTAGGACGCGTTTGGGAGGAATTCTCCAATCGCCTTGATATGGCCCGTGCTGTTGATGGTGGTCATATTGAACACTTGTAGGAGAAAGGACAAAACTTAAAGATCAGCCAAATACATGTGTCTTGGTTACAATCTTGAACTATTGACTGTTACGGAGATATAGCTTGAATAAATTGATTCATTCTTTATGAAAGACCCTGTATTTTAAATATGCTAACCTGTGTTCAATTGTATTATTGTGACTGGATTCAGGAATTATGTCTACACTATTTTGTTAATTATATTCTAAATCACTTGATAATTGTGTTGGCTGTACTAGTGTATTTGTAAATTGAAGATAGGATTGGGAAGGAGGCAACCATGGCCTTAAGTTAGGAATAGAAATGGAGAAACCACAGAAAACCACTACCAGGATGCAACACGAGGCTCCATCCCTCACACCAGAATTTAAAATTTCTTGGCAGAGCTGTTTATCATACCCTGATCTCCAGGGCGACAGCCAAGAACGCTACCCACTACACCACGAGGTGGTTAAAAAAGGAAGATTGTAGTTTTACGTGACCGTGAATCTTGTGATTATGAGCCATGGGACCTCCTTTTTACGTGGAATCCGAACCACAGGACATGGCATTTCACTTAGAAAATCTCACATGGATTGACCGGGAATCGAACCCAGTCCACCTTGGTGAGAGGCCAACAGCTTGACCGTTGCGCCACCACGCCCCAGAGGTGGTTAGACTTCAATGCTAAACATCTCACCACTTGCGTTTCGTTCCAGCCACCGCTCATTCACAGATTAATAGATACTACCGTGACATCTCGCTGGTATTACCTATTGGCTGGTATAATTTAGTTTCCATAATTCATGAGATGACCCTCATATTTTAACTTCTCTCATAAATTTGAGGGTAAGTGAACTACCAATTCAGGATGGCCTCTTGCTACATCCTTCCAGCGTATTTCTTCTTCACTTCTTTAAAAAAGCTTCCTTGGTGGATTAGTGGTGGAATGTCTGCTTTCTGATCCAAAGAACACAGATTTAATTCCTGTCTACGGAAGTCAGAATTTTAAAGCGAAGGAAAAATCAATAGCTCTCCAGTCGTACAATTTCAAATAGAACTCTCGTATCACATGTGGCAATTACAAACCAAATTAATAAAAGAACCTCGGATCGCCCAATCCATGACAAGTATGGCTGCCAGTCACAAACGGGAAGTCAAAATTGAGAGTAGATCACTTAAATGATTCTAAATCCAAAGATTTGCACAGAGGTAGGCAAAATCATACCATTGACATCCTGGGATTAAGTGAAGTAAAATGGAAAGGGAAAGGAACGAAGAAACTAAGAAAGGGATACACTTTGTATTGGATGGGTGACAGTAAAGAGAAAAAAAATGGAGTGGTATTTATGGTGAATCAGAATGTGGAATCAATGGCTGAAGTGGAATATGTTAATGAGAGAATTATAATAATGCACATACATGTCAACAAGGAATTGCTTAAGATAATACAAGTGTACAAAAAGGATGTAGCGTAGAAGAAAAAGATATTTTCTCAATGAATTGGAAACACATATGGTTGGAGATGGGATCATGATAATGGGTGATCTGAATGCTCATGTGGGAACTGATAGAATAGGATATGAGAATGCTTTGTACCCGCATGGGTATGGAGATAGAAATGGAGATGGAGTGAAACTGTTGGACTTCTGTACCAGAAACAACCTGATAATAAAAAACACATGGTTCATGAGAGGAATAGTCAAAAGATCAGGCGATATAGTTGGGGTGGACAGTATGGAACACTCATTGATTTCATAATAACAGACCGAGAATGGGGAAGATACATCATCAATACCAAGATAATCCCCAGAGAAAGTATGGAAGGTGACCACAGACTGTTAATTGTGGAATTAAAACAAGTAAAACTTCCTAAAATTATATTGAAGAAGAAACCAAAGATCAAGATTTCGGAATTGGAGGAGGAGGATAAAAGAATAGCATTCCAATATCGGATAAAAAGGAAGTTGTCTAACACAGAAATTCGAAGTGGAGAAGAAGAGTGGAAAAATTAAGACAGACTTTTGTGGAAGCAGCAATTGAGATATGTGGGAAAACAAAAGCAACGGTCAAGGGAAAGGAGACACGTTGGTGGACAGACAAAATAAAAGAAGATATAAAGGAAAGGAACAGGGTAAAGAAAGAAATGGATAAGGAAAGGCAAAAAAATATCAGAAAGATGAGATTACGATAGAAAGATTACATGTGGAATACAAGAGATTGAAATTACAAGTAAAGAGGAGTATTAAAGAAGGAAAGGAGAACTGTTGGGGAGAGTTTACCAACAAAATTGAACAAGATAGACGAGGAAATCAAAAATTATTATACAGAGTAATACAATCGAAAAGAACTAATCAAGATAAAATCAAGGCATTAGAGAGAGAAGATGGATCCATAGTACATGATGAAAGGGGTCTTCAGAAGGCGATGGCAAAATATTTAAAAAAACTTTATAATGAGGATGACAGTTCTGAGGAAGAAGGAGATAAGAAATTGGATATAATAGTTGGAGAAAAAGAAGAGAACCCGATAACATGGCTGGAACTTGAATGGACAGTGAAAACAATGACCAAATGTAAAGCAAGTGGAAAAGATGAATTCAATGCTGATATGAATAAGGCAGCAGGAAGCATCGGCTTACATTGGCTATATAGAGTCCTCAATGCCGTATGGAAGGATGAAATAATACCTGAAGATTGGCAACGAGGAAACATTGTACCATTGTTCAAAAAAGGGAATAGGAAGAAATGTAAAAATTATAGAGGTCTAACTATTATCACATGGGCTGAAAATATTGAAGAAAGTCACAGAAAACACCGAGGGATATAATAGAAACTCAGGGGAAGAACAATATGGTTTTAGACCGAATGGATCAACAATAGATTTGATATTTACAGTATGTGTATTAGAAAAACTTCTGGAAGGAAACAAGGAAATCATTTTTGTATTTTTAGATTTGGGAAAGGCCTTTGATACAGTTAAGAAAAAACATGTATGGGATTGCCTACTGATAAGGAATGTATGGAAATCATTAATTAATAAGATAAAAATGTTGTATCATGAGAGTAAAAGCAGTGAACAAGTCAGAAGTGGTGACTCTGAAACATTTTATACAAAAAAAAAAAAAAAAAAGGCCTCAAGCCTTTATACTGATGGATGAAATTACAAAACTTGTAAAACAGAGTATCAGTAATGATGAAGTGAATGCTTTGGTATTTGCAGATGATGTGGTGATTTGGGGAAAGGGAGAAAAGGAAGTACAAAAGAGACTGGACATTTGGAATGAAAATCTGAAGGAGTTTGGAATGGTAATTAATAAAAAGAAAACTGTAGTCATGTACTGTGGAAAAGAGAAAAAGAAAAGTCAAGTGAACATAGACGAGGTACGGTTAGATAATGTAGAACAGTTTACATATCTAGGTACCACTATTAATGGAAGTAATGACATCAATCTTGAAATCAATAACAGACTAAATAAAGGAACCACATTTTATCAAGTCAGAGAACTTTTATGGGTTGACAAATTACCCGAGAGAACGAAATTAAAATTATATAAACAGTATTTCATACCAATTGTAACATATGGACTGGAAACACTGGTAACGAATAAAAGGCAAAATAGTAAAATACAAGCAGTAGAAATGAATTTTTTAAGAACTTTAGTTAAAAAAAACAAGAAGGGATAGAATTCAAAATATTAAAATCAGAGAAGAGTTTAATATGGAACCGTTAAATCAGAAGATACAGAAAGCAAGGTTACGTTGGTTCGGACGTGTAAAATAATGGGTAAAGAAAGAGTAGCAAGAAGGGAATTAGAAAGAGAAGTCGAGGGAAAGAGACCAGTTGGAAGACCGAGAAGAAGGTGGTTGGACCAAATTTTGAAGGACATTAGAGAAGCTGGATTGGATGTGGCAGAAGTGATGGAACAGGAAAAATGGAAGGACAGAAAGGAGTGGAGGCAGCTTGTAAACCACACCCGGGTGACTGGAGTGGGACTTCGATGATGATATTATTATACTGTATATTTAATAAGTAGCACTTGTATATGTAAAATATAATATATTATGTAATACAATATATCCCACAGACAATTGGCTGGATCCTCCACCGATTCGTGGGATGTCGCCACTGAATTCAATGTACTTACTTAGAGAAGAAAATAATTGGCGGCGTAGGTGGTAGCATGCTGAGCTTCTATGCCCAAGATCACGGGTTCAAACCCGGCCGAAGTCGTCGGATTTCTTAAGAGCGTTAAAAATCCCTCAGTATGCCTTCCTTTGGATGGGAAGTAAAGCCGGCGGACCCATGTAATAGATTTATGGCATGTAAAAGAACCTTCAACTAACTACAATTGTGTGAAGCTAACTTTCTAGGTTAGATTTGATTGACGGTGCCGGTTGTGGTGGCATCTAGTAGCCAAGCTCACAGCTAGGTGTCGTTGACAGTAGCATTTGGCAGCAAAAGAAGTAACTACTTGAAATAGATCGCCTGCAGTCCTTACCTGAATTACACATGAAAATGAAAATCCACAGCCTGCTTCCAGTCTCCGACCGGGTCAGGAATGGAATGAATGAAGCCCCCATCTAGCGGCAAGGATATGGACTGTGCCGGCTGCTGAGGCCCGACGCACTCCTCTGGGGCAATGATTAAATGAATGACAGATGAAATGAAATGATAGTGGAGAGTGTTGCTGGAATGAAATGTTGACAGGGAAAACCGGAGTACCCGGAGAAAAACCTGTCTGCCTCCGTTTTGTCCAGCACAGATCTCACATGGAGTGACCGGGATTTGAACCACGGACCCAGCGGTGAGAGGCCAGTGTGCTGCCACCTAAGCCACGGAGGCTTACCTGACTTACACATAACACACACAATTAACATTGGATATCAGACAGATTCTACACACACCCAAAGTACACGGGGCTACATAACCACGTTGTCGCAGCCCCTGAACTTCAACCAACCAAATTAAAATTGAATTAAAAGAAAATTAACAAACGGATACATGACAAAAAGATAATGGAATGATGAGATATCTTAGGTCATAAAATTAGTTTATTTAGGCACAATAGTATACATTTCTTATCACAAAGTGCAAGTTTCTGCAGTAATCACACAAACATAAACACTTTCTCTACACAAGGTACTACAGTTTCCAGCAGGGGTATCAACATCAAACCTTATATATATAACAAACTTCAGTCTATCTTCATTTGGTTTAAGCACTTCAGTGTAGAAGAATCAAGTTCCTAATTAAACTTTCCCCACACAACATATTTCCTACCAGTTCAATGGAAGTAGTGAAAAATAATAAGGGTGATAAAACAACCTGTCAACAATGTCAAATATGGTCTGATCTATATTGTACATACATTTTATATAGATACAATTCCCAATCGTAAGTGCAATTTCAGCACCTGATTAGACTCTTGGTGTGCAAAGAGAATGTGTCGTGGCTACTTCCTATTATCTGTATACCAAGTATGTTCTGTAGACTTGTGTTTCAGCACCACATACTCTCAAATTTAACAATCACATTGTTAGGAAATTTGTTATACAATTTTCCAACTCTAAAGCCAACTAAAATTCTTTTGAAAATTTCTGTTGTTTCATTTTACATAATTATCTGCATATTCTTTAACTTATAATAATATGGAACTTGCCAGAAAAAAATATTCACTGGTCATAGTATAGCTAATGGCAAGAAAAAGTTATCCTGTTTTATAATAGTGAGTATGCAGCTGAGCAAAACTTACCCTAATTGGCAAACAATATGATTCTATCAAAATCGAAATCCATATCATTATCACCATTTGCACTGCATACTCAAGTAAGCAATGATTATGTATGTAGAACTGATAACATTTGATTATATTAGAAGGGATAAAATGATATACTTTATAGTATTTTGATTTATGTCATGGAAACAATAAGTTTGCAATGTTCCGAATTTAAAAAAGAGCTCTGCCTTTTCTTTCATGGCAATAGCATAGAATTGTGTTAATATAATACTACTCAACATTTTGTAAAAACCTACTCATTTCATCAGCAAAACCTAGCATGGGATCTATTACAAACGGTGCAATTCCTTCAATAGTGGTGCAATAGCAGCCAATAGGAACACAGAGATAGAATCATGATAAAGGATTGAAAGACTAGCATATCCTAGAATGGACAGTTGTTGCATTGTAACCCTTTTCTACTAGTCTTATTCTACATGGATACACATGGTTTATATACAGTGTCAACAGTGGAAATCTTGACTTGTGGCATACTGTATAAGGTACATGAGAACAATAATTCTTCCCCAATAATTACATTTATGAACAGTTAGCAACACAGAAAGAAAAAAGAAAAAAAATCGAAGCAGATTGTAAGCTCACGAGATTGTGAAATTTTAAGTAGCTAGGAGGTCATTTTCACCAACATAAATTGACTCAATCTGTAGTTAAATCAGTTTTAATTCAGCTTGTACATTTCACCCGAGCAAATTTCTCCTTAACTTTTGACAAATGCATTGTTAAGCTAACTGGTCATTATTGGCCACTCAACTTCCAAGATCAAGATCAGTTAAGGCCGACGGAAACAGGTGTTCAGGCGTACAGTAACGGTATAGCAGCAAATGTTTTCGACTGCTATTAGAGGATGACAATGAAGTTAAGTTGTTTTCACTAACACATTTGCTTTACTCTGCTACGAATCAAAGGTAAATGCATTTAAATGAAGAGTTAAGAAATGTCACAAATATGAACCAGATTTCTTATGTGGTTGGCTTGGTGTATTAAGGGAATTTCAGAAGTGCATTAGACCTGTCCGTAAAACTACATCCCGGTTTATCCCCTCCACTCTGTGATTTAGCAATTTTACTCGCCGAGTTCCTTTAGTTAGGTGATTAGTACACGCAACCTTTCTTCTCTGCATAGTGGAAGAAATAGGGTTGCAGGCACAAACTTCATAATGCAGAGTTGGAAGTATTTTGAATCTCACTTTGGATATGTCTTTTTAAATTTTCGTATTCTTGTTACTTGTATTGGTAAAAATTAAGAAAGCAGCAAACTACGTGCTCCAATGTACAGTAGGCTACTGTTGCCAAAGTGTCAGAAATCTGGAAGGTATCGGAAAAAAAAAAAAAAAAAAAAGTAAGTAAATAAACTAGAGTGACATTCGGGGTGCACTATCAAATAAGTAACAAGTCTACATAAACTTGGTAGTAATTTATTAATCACAAAATTGGTGTTTCCGACTTTCACGCAAGCTTTTATCTATATGAACATAAAAGATGTTTATGACAATGAAATAATAAGATCATATACAGTATGTTTCCAATACCAAGAAAGATAAATACTGAAATTTAAAGAAAAAAAGAAGCATATCCAAGGCATGATTCCTACTTCTTTCAGCTCTGGATTAATGAATTCCGTGCCTGCAATGCTACCACTTACACTATGAAGACAACGGAAAGACATGTTTATACGCACATTTGCCAGATTTCCTAAATGCTTTGTTCATATTATTATAAGCTTGTGCCACAAATAAGGTCTTCAATATTTCCCTTCCTTTGTAATTATGTTCCAGAAAATCTCAAGGAAACTTCGCATGCTCCACGCTTCTTGATCTGTCCAGCATGTTTCTCCAGGTGAAACCGAGTCTGCACATGTGCAAGAGCTGGGAAGCATAGTACAATAATTACAAACTAGAATGGCCTCGTGAATTGCATCGGGGATAACCATGCATTAACTCTCTTATTTAACTTAACAAGGAATTTACTAACTAAACATTTTTAAAGAGTTAGTGATAACTGCCCTATGATTCATATTTTAGTTGTCCTTTCAGTTAGTTTGAATGCCATTGAACTGACCTTAAACATGTCTTTTATCAGTTGTTACATCATTACTGTATCAGCAGCACAAGCAGTTCCAATCCTACAGAATGGGAGCAACTCTGTTCCATCTCATGTTAAATATTTTCACTCTTTCTCATGAAGGAGACCTAAACTATTCATCGCATATTTTGCTGTAAGGTGATAACTGGCTGGCTTTCCACAGAATGGCTGTGGTCAATTTTACAAACTGATATTTTTCTCTATTCCAGACTTGCAACCCAAAATGAGAAGTACTTTCGAAAATCAAAGAAAGAAATATGACTAAAATAGCACATTAAAACTGCACTCCCTCCCATGCACCAGAGAGGTAGCATGTACTGTTGCTAGATCACGAGTACATGAAGCAAAGCTCCACAGAAAACTATCAATCGTTTGGGCAAGGAGGCTTTATTTCCATAGCTTAAAATGTTGAGGTAATATCTTACTTATGCCCACCAAACCGAGGCATAATGCATGCACTGCACCTTATCTAATATAATGGTACAATGAAAGCACATACCATCGACTTTTCCTGCATCCTTTCTCTTTTTCTTAGTCGTTTTACCCTCCAGGGTAGTGTCCTGGAGCTTGAAACTTCGGAGTGGGAGATACAACTAGGGAGGTGGGGCAGGAACCTCGCCCAGGCGGCCTCACCTGCAAAGTGAACAGGAGCCTTAAGACTTGGTTTCTCAGAACCGACGCATGCGACTTGCGAGGCCGACGTTGAGTACTTTTGTCGCAATGACTCTGCGAGGCTCGTGGTTTCTCACGCTGCGAGGCAGATCTCAATTGACGAGCACATGTCTTGTCCAATGGATCTCGCAGCCTGTGTGCTAGTCTTGGAAGAGGAAGCGGATGATGAAGAGGAAATTATCCTGCGTTGTTTTGGTGGAGAACGCAGCAATATCTTGAAACTTCAGTGCGATCAATTTTCCATAAGGTGTCTTTCGTAACGTTGTTTTTGTAGCTCTTGTGTTGTACATTATACAACACTGGGTGGATTTGCACTTCTTCAATCAGTTTCTCAACCATTTCGTCCGTAAAGTTCAGCGTGTTGCTTATAACAGTGGAAATATAAGAACAGAAACAATGTTGCCTACGCCTTGCAGAAATCTGGCGGGACGAATCAGTGCGAGGTGACGCTGCGAGGTCTCACTGCGAAGTTGCGCAGACTGCGCAGCATGAGAAGCCACAGCCATAAGCTCGTGCAAGGCCTCGCACCTCGCATGCGTCGGTTCTGAGAAACCAAGCCTCTATGAGGGATGGGAAGGGAGGGGAGGAAAGATTGGGAGGGATAGGCAAGGAAGAGGGAAGGATGCGGACGTGACCCAACGTTAGGTACCATCCCGGCCTGGAGACGAAGTGGGAAACCACGGAAAACCACTTCGAGGATGGCTGAGGTGGGAATCGAACCCCATCTACTCATTCGGACCACCCAAGGCTGAATAGATCCCGTTTCCAGTCCTCATACCACTTTTCAAATTTCGTGGCAGAGCCGGGAATCGAACTCGGACCTCCAGGGTGGCAGCTAAGCACGCTGACCAGTACACCACGGAGGCGACTCCTGCATCCTTGCCATTCTTAATTCTCATAGTCTGGATGAAGGATTAAATAGTAATGGATAATAGTTAACTATTGTGTAATTTAGGGACTTAATCTAACAAAAAGCCTGTATTAATATTCAAACCATTTACAAACCCTTATACATCATATGACATGCTCGGACTTCAGCACTTGGTTCTTTCTACACTTGTATTTTTATAAAAATAACCCACCAAGGGAAGATTACAAGAGAGGGAGACCCATTCGGGAAACTTCCAATCAACTGTACCCACCCCAAACATTCCACTGTAGTTTAAAAGTATCGTAGTTCCTGGTCTCATACATAATCCTATTTTATGTTGCCCTTAAGAAAGTTTTATTATGTATACGGACATAATGAGGGTGGCATCATCTTCAATCAATACAAAACACAGACTTTTGGGAAATTCCTCCATTTTAACACAACCTCTTAAAATTTGAAAAAATAATACCAATGACAAAACCAAAAAAATGTCATTATGAGCAATATTTCTTTTCATTTCCCAAATTATGTAATCAACAACACAACATAATATACGAAGGTGGATCAAAACGTTAGTTGCACTAACGCGCTGCAGCAGCGCGCTGTGTTTCGCAAACGTGGGCACAGCGGAGAATGGGACAGACACTGCCCACAAGTCTGTTAGGCAGGTCACTGTGGTGTCTCGTCTTGTATGGTGTGAATAGCGGCCAAATGCAATGGCGCGTCGACTGGCCGTTCACTCCAAATATGAGGGGCGTGCGACAATCCGATTCCTATGGGCCAAAAGGAAGAATTGCACGAACATTCATTGTGAAATTAGTGCTGTGTTTGGGGAGCGGACCATTTCCCGGCAAAGGATAACGCAACACCTCACAAGCCCGCCAAACGAGCGAACTGCTGCAGCGTTTCAAGTGGGAGGTCTGGCAACATCCACCCTACAGTCCCGACCTAGCGGCATGTGACTCATCTGTTCGGTAAGATCAAAACGGAGCTCAGTGGTCGACGTTTCCAGACCGATGAGGAGGTGAAGGCTGCTGTCTACGTGTGGTTGCAGAACGCTGAAGGAACTTTCTATGCATCTGGCATCGACAAGTTGGTTGTGCGTTCGCAGAAATGTTTGGAGTCTCTGGGAAACTATGTGCAAAACTGACGTTACATTGTATGTCGTTATAGTCGTGTTGCTGTTGTATAGGTGGTGTAATAAATGGCCATAACTGGGAAGTGCAACTTATTTTTTGATCTGCCCTCGTACTTGATGTTCGAACAATTTACATTCTTTGAATTCTGACCATAATTTATTTTAGTACAACTATTCTTTAAATGAATTACCATTTAATTTAAACACGTGAAGTCAAAAAAACGATCTTTAGGAATCTACAACAAACTGCTCACTTAGCTGCCGTTGATTGTAATGATGTACGAGTATGTATGAAAAAGGTTTTGGGGAGAGGGTTAAATGCACCTGCCTCAGACTGGAACATAAATTCCTGACCGAGCTAAGAATCAAATCAAACCTAGCCCTTTGGAACAAGAGTCAAACGGTACCCCAAGTCCACAAAGGAAGCACCAAAAGAAAAAGATGGAGTGGGTTACAAAGAACCAAAAAACTTGACATCAACTGTAAAATTAAATTAGGTTGCTCAAAATCAGGGTTCTGCGATACAATATTGTAATCTTTCAAGTCTTCCCAAGGATGTTGGATATGAAACAAAACCAGTCTACGTGAACCAGATACACACAAACAATGAATTGGTGGAATGTTTAAGTGGAAAGAAAGGAAATGCAAGTGGGTTCATATGGTACCATAAAAAAAGCCATCACATTAGATAAAATACTAATTACTTAAATGTAATTTAAGGAAACATGGTAAAAAAGAATAATACAAATATTCTCAAAGGAACATACATTATACATGCTAATGTCGTAGCTGTATATTTAAAACAATATGGTGTATAGAGCATCAACAGAAAATTAAATCACACAGAAGCAAACGTGAAAGCTTCCCATGCTGCATAAAGCGTTACATACAATAATGTCAAAATAATTCATTTGATTAGTAATTGTACTTGAAGTTCATCTTCAGCAGGTACTTCATGTTCACCTGAGCCACATCATATACAATATATCTAAATAAAAGTTAAGGAATGCTACAAAATAATACTGTTTCCATTAATAAACAACAAATAAGCATATAAAACAAGAACAGTATGTTGAACTCCATCAGCTCTGCAATATTAAAATGTACAAGCAATTGAAGATGGAATGCATGTCTTGTGGGAACAGGTATTAAAATTAACTGTATATCTTATTCCTAATTAAGGACACAAACACATTCCTAAATAAAATCCAAATTAATCCATCAACTTCCTAAAATAAAATCACCCGATTTTCAGATGAAAGAAAAAGGCTGCTTACGTATTACTCTATACAGGGTGGGCGGGTTATTACTAGTCAGCCAGGAGCATATGATTCCCAGGCCAGGAAGCGCCGAAAGACGTGCAAAAAGTATAAGAAGAAATGCATGGTTTGGCATGGAGAAAATACTGGACAGTTTAGTTATATCACCCAAATATGTCTAGCAGGCTAATCATATGTCCTATTACTTTGTGTTTGCACTGTGTTGTGCAGCATAAGCAAAATAAAGAAATGTCCAGGGTGGATCTGCATATGGTGAGTGGTCCTCCCAACTAAAACATCCATGTTACTGCACTCGCCTCGTGGTAGGCCGGTCAGTCATCAGTCTGGCAACAATGCTGAAAGTACCACATGTACTGTATGGGGAAAGGACAAATGAGGCTGGACGGGCTTCCTCCCCCTCCACAAGGCTAGCAGTCTTATGGCCTACCCGCCTGACCTTCACCTGAATGCCTGAAAGCTACAGAACTGTTACACGTTATATTGTTTACTTTTCTCATATTTGTTGATGTTTACACATAAAACAAGCTTTGTCCAATCTCATCTTCTGTTTCCCAAGTTTATGCCCAGTAGCAGGCTTGCAAGTGGTGTTACCAAATGCGATGTACTTTACCTCCCATCTTCTTCACCTAAAACACTCAAGGGAAAGATGGGCTATTGTGCGCAGCAGGTAATCGTGCTCACCTATGTTTTCCGAGTTTGTAGTTTAACTAGCAACACAGTCTACTGCTACCCTCTAGTCGTCCTTGTACCTGTCAAGACAGGGGCAGTTAGTCTGGTGCCAGTTGCCATGTGATAACCGTAAGGCATGGTTGAAGAAACCATACTGTACATGTAGCATGTTATTTTCTGCAGCCAGTAAGTACCATGCTTCCCTGCAGTTGGAAGTGGCAAGCACACACTTTTGTCTTGTTTGAGATTCGCGTGAGGTGATTGGCTTCACACAGATGAATTATGATGCACACTTCACATAAAACTTAAAAACACAATATTGAATGACTCTCAGCCGTGGACTGTAGACAATTATCACACAATGATCACAGTCGCAGTCTCCAATAAGTCCACGCCACGGGAGACGGCACAAAGTAGGAGATTGCCCATAGGGGTGAAGTACAGTGGGGACTTCGTGTACCCCGGGACCGTTACGGTAGCTGTGAAGGTCCTGCAGCAACCATGAAAAGTGACGACTAACGGGGCTCTGGTGAAGCTACGATAGGCCCAGCAAGCCAGTGGTGGATAAGACTTTTACTTTCAAGAAGGGAACGGGCCTCGGACAGGACGGATACAATGGACGACGACCTAGCTGCGATCATGGACTACGATTCGGAATGCTGAATGTACAAACATTGACTGGTAAGGTGGAGTAGATGGTGGATATGATGGAAAGAAGGAAGTTGGATCTGCTGGGGCTGGAAGAAACAAGGTGGAAGGGGGAAGGAAGGAGAGAATTGAGAAAAGGCTGTAGACTATATTGGAGTGGGAATGAGGAAGGAAAGAGGAATGGAAAGGGGGTAGTAGTGAGAGATGGGTTACAAGAAGAAGTGGTGAGAATAAGTGATAGGATGATGAAGGTAAAAATATCACTGAAAGGAAAGTCTGTAGAGGTACTAATAGTGAATGCCCCACAGGTAGGCTGCACTGCTGAAGAGAAACAAGAGTTTGAAGAGGAAATGCAGAAACAGGTGGGAGGAAAGAATGTGTTTATAATGGGAGATTTAAATGCGCATGTTGGAAGGGAGAGACAAGGGTCTGCAAATGTGCTTGGACCAGAGCGTTCAGGCAGTCGAAATGAGGAAGGTGAAAGATGGTTGGATTTTGGTGAATGGAATGGCTTGTTGGTGGGAAACTCCTGGTTCAAGAAAAGAGAGAGCCACAAGATTACCTGGTATAGCAATGACCTGACTAGAAAGTCGGTAGTTGACTATATTCTGTACAATAGTGATACGAATAGAAACATCATAGACATCAAGTTAATTCCATCAGAGGCCTTGGATAGTGACCACCGACTGTTAGTAATGAACCTGAGAGGGACCAAGGATAAGAATGGGGCAGAAAATCAGGATAGACTGACAAGGGTATGGAAGTGGAGAGGTGAAGAAAACAGGGCAGAGTACCTAATAATAGTGAAGGAAAGCATTCCAAATGATGAACTGAAGACAGTAGAAGAGGAATGGGGTAGATTCAAGAGGACAGTAGTAAGGGCGGCAGAAGCAGTATGTGGAAGGACAAGCAACAAGAAGAGAGGGAAAGAAACTCCCTGGTGGAATCAGGAAACAACAGATATAGAGCAGAAGAAGAATAGAGCCTTTAGGGTGCGGTTCCAAAATAGGACAATAGAGACAAGAAAGGAGTACCAAATACGAAAGAAGGAAGTGAAAGGAGTGGTGGCTGAGGAGAGAAGAAAGTGGACGGAAGAGTGGACAAGGATGATGGAAGAGGATAGTGAAGGTACCAAAAGGGTCTTATATGGGATGGTTAAAAGTAAGAGGAGGAATGATATGACGGACTACGTTCGAATGGTGAACAAAAGTGGTAGAGAAATAGGGAATAAGGATGAACTCAAGATCATGTGGAGGGAGTACTTTGAAGAACTCTTGAACCTGAATGGTGACCCTGATGAAGAAATAGAGGAACAGGGAACAGAAGAGGACTTAAACAAGGAGGGAAGGGAAGGATGCTGTGAGGAAGATGAAAGGAGGGGAGTCACCAGAAACAGAAAAGGACTTAACATGGTGGGAAGTGGAGGACACAGTGAGGAAGATGAAAGGAGGGAAGGCACTGGGTCTGGACGAGATATGTGTAGAGATGCTGAGAGCGGCTGGAGAGGCGGGGATGCAATGGCCATATCGAGTAATGAGGGCTGTATGGAAAGAGAGGTGAACAACATGGCTTCAGAGCAGGAAGGTCCACAGTAGATTTAATTTTTTCTGCAAGACAGTTGCAGGAAAAACATTATGAATATGGAATAGACCTACTGATGGCCTTCCTGGACATTGAAAAAGCATATGATAGTGTGCGTAGAAGGAAGGTATGGAAGGCTTTGGAGAAGAGAGGAGTAGAAAAGCAGACTATATAGAGGATAAAGCAAATGTACAATGGAAGTATAAGCTGTGTGAAAGTAGGAGGAGAGAGATCAGATTGGCTGGAACAGAAGAATGGCTTGAGACAAGGAAGTGCACTTTCACCGCTACTTTTCATTGTAGTGATGGACGATATAATGACCAGAGTGGCGGAAGTGATTGACGAAAGAAGGAAGAAAGTAATGGCATTTGCAGATGATTTGAT
Organism: Meconema thalassinum; assembly: GCA_946902985.2. Lineage (NCBI taxonomy): Eukaryota > Metazoa > Arthropoda > Insecta > Orthoptera > Tettigoniidae > Meconema > Meconema thalassinum. The sequence continues at coordinate 510,467,599 of OX336390.1, read as the reverse complement.
GATCTGGAGAAACAAGGAGGAGGAAGTACAGGAGCAGTTTAATGTATGGGAAGAAATAGTACATGGATATGGGTTGAAGTTTAGCATAAGCAAAAGCGAGTGGATGATCACAAACAGGAAGAAGGAGAGAGTCACAACAGGAATAACAATTGGTGGGGAAGAATTGAGGAAAATAGAGTGTTTCAGGTATCTGGGAAGCATGATACAAGAAAATGGAAGAAACGACAGAGAAATAACTGAGCGGGGGAGGCAAGCAGAATTATTCAGGAAAAGTGTTAGGAGCCTGGTATGGAGTAAGGATATCCCTCAAAATTAGCAAAAGGGTCATATACAGGGTGGGGCAGCATAACTTCCTTTTTTCAAACCTTAATAAAACACATTGTACGAATCAGAAAATTTTTATTTTTTAATATAATGTAGGTACAAATATAAAGTTTTGTTTTACTTGGTTTTGAAGATCAAATCAGATAGGTGACATCCCCCATTCTCTACACACTGGGTGAACCGATTTCTGGCGTTTGTCATAATTCTTACCAGCATAGCAGGCGTTATGTTGGCAAGTTCTTCCTGGACGTTGTTCTTCAAATCTTGTAGGGTCATTGGTCGGTTTACATAAACACGGGATTTCAAAAAAACCCATAGAAAAAAATCACAAGGGGTCAAATCGGGGGATCGGGCCGGCCATTCCAAGTCGCCCCTAATTGAGATTAGGCGCCCTGGGAAGTGTTCCCTCAAAACGGCCATCGATGCTCTTGAAGTGTGTGCCGTTGCACCGTCTTGTTGAAACCAAACGTCCCCTAAGTCCAACTCATCCAGTTGTGGAAAAAAAAAATCCTGTAACATGTTTACATACCGGTCCGAATTCACTGTCACTGTGACTTCATTTTCCTCAAAGAACCAGGGACCAATTATTCCACCTGAGGAAATTGCACACCACACTGTGAGTTTTGGTGAATGCAAAGGCCTTGGATGCAATTCTCGAGGATTGGTAGCAGCCCAGTAGCGCATGTTTTGTTTGTTGACGGATCCACACAAATGAAAATGGGCTTCATCACTAAAAAACACAATAGCGTCCTCAGGCACGACTTCCAGAAACACCTCACACGCGTTCCTCCGAGAATTGAAGTCGCGTTCAGAAAGTTCCTGCACAATCGCCATCTTGAATGGATGAAAATGAAGATCATCATGAAGAATTCTCCTCACAGAACGATTAGAAAGTCCAAGGGCAGACAAATGTTTGCGCGCAGAACGCCGTGGTGATCGCAAAATTGAAGCTCTCACTGCCTCAATGTTATCAGGTGATCTAATGGGCCGTGGGACTCCAGTTCTACGTCTTGTTGCACTTGCAGTTTGTCTGAACGTAGTGACCCACGTAACAATTGATTTCCGGTCTGGGACAGGCGCCAATGGGGCTAAATTAAAGTGATTCCGAAAGGCACGCTGGGTTGCGATCACAGAACAACCGCTCGAAAAGTAGGCCTCAAGGGCAAACGCACGCTCCACACTGTTCCAACGCATGATGGCGACTGAACTGTGTCAGTACAAAACTTTACAGACCCGCCTATTGGACGAGACCACTAGCGCTCCGGTACTACATCACACTACTAAATGGGGCGCAATTGAAAAAAGGAAGTTATGCTGCCCCACCCTGTATATGTTCCAATCCTGATGTATGCCTCAGAGACCTGGGTTATGAAAGGTTGAGAGCAAAGCAGAATACAGGCTAGTGAGAAGAAATTTTTGAGAAGCAGTATTAAGAGTGACAAAGGACGACAGGTTAAGAAATGAGAAGATCAGAGAATTAGTCAAGGAGGGAGCATTACAGGATAGGATAGAGGAATCAAGACTTACATGGTATGGGCATGTTAAGCGAATGAATGGGAGGAGGATACCCAGGAAGATACACAAAATGAAAATAGAGGGAAAAAGACCAAGGGAAAGGCCAAGAGATAAGGACTGCTTGCGAAAGAAAGGAGAAGACTGGACCAAGGTGGTGACGGAGAGATGGTGGGAAGACAGAGGACGATGGAGAGGCTTATGTTCCAAACAGACCTGGCCAGTGGCTGGAAACTGTTCAAGATGATGATGATGACCACAGTCGCAAACCGAGACAGCGTTGTTGTTACTATTATTAACAATAATAATATTAATACAATCCTTACCGGCAATGAGAATTTCTCTCAATGCTGAGGTTTTTAGCAACAACAACAACCAACTTATTCCGCAGAGTGAGATTCAGAATTTATTTTTGTTTCATCGTTCTAATTTGTAACACGTGCAAACACATTTGGGATGTGGGATGAGACACAAGTGATCTGCTCTAAACCCACTAATCTGTACATCTATATGTAGCCTATATCAGCATTTACATCAAGCAGTAAACAACCATCTAACCTCGAGCACTACAAGGGGAAAAAGTTTCTTTTTCTCACTGCAATATCACTAACTCATTCAGAAATATGCGGACAGGGAGAGCAGGCTACAAGAGATCTATATGCCGATAGGTAGTTCTTTCGACATCGATAAAACACAAGCCTCAGCTTAAAAGTCTGCAATTTTACTAGGCTCCCTTCTAATAATGAAAACATGAAGGAATTTATATTACCATATTTACTCGACTATAAGACCCCCTCCCCCGCCTATAGTACCCCCCCCCCCACCAATTTTCGAGAGCCAAAATAAAAAATTCTTGGAAATCGCTTATAGTACCCCCCCCCCCTTAATTATTGAGAGTCAAAATACAACATTCTTGGATTTTAACGAATTCTTAAAATTTTTTATAATTACAACTGAAATTCATTCTCTTTCATGGCGGTATATTAGTTTGTTAATTAGATGATAGGACCGCCATTTTGCGTACCGCGTATGCGATTGGACAGGATATCGAATTGTGTAGCCAATAGGCTTCACCCGATATCCAATAGAAGATACCACACTATTGGCAGAGTAGAAGCACCATCCGTCAATGAAAGTTATGGTTTCATATCTTGCCTGCATTCTTCTGTTTAGTATTATTTATGTTGTGATTCAGTGCTTACGACAGTCTCTTTAGTTTCATTTTAAACACATTTCATTTGTTGCAATAACAGTCGGCGTTTGTGTGAAAAGTTATTGGTATATTAATGTGGAATATGTGAATAATACGTGCTCGGTTGTGTTTAAAAATGTTAGAGAGGTGTGATCACTCATTCCCTAATTGATGCATTCTCCATCCCTATGTTCAAATAAAAATAAAGTTTGCATTTCCACGTCTGATACTTTGTCCATTTCATTCTATTTCTTTGATACTAAGATTTTTGCTTAGCAAGGGATAGTAGTGAGTCATTGGGGGATAGCCGGGAAAGTGAGGTTATGGCAGTCTCATATGGGCTGATTAAAGATGTAAACTTCGTTTATGTTGATTAAATATATCGTACTATGTAGTATCAAAATAAAATAGCTTATTTTTACTCTCTCCCTTTCCCAAAATAATGGATTTTTATAAAGTTCACGTCTATAGTAACCCCCTTCAATTTCGGAATTTAAAATTTAGAATAAAAGGGGGTCTTATAGCCGAGTAAATACGGTAATTAGAGAGAGATTGTATAGTATAACCATGTGCTTCTCACACACAAGACACAATGATAATCCCACTCGGTTGTGTCCATGATGAGATCAATGCGCAAAGTTCTAGTTTGCTCTGCGCAGCAGATCGGGCACCTCCTGAGATTTATCATACTTACCGATCATAGGATTGTTGTAATCAAACGTATATCACAGCCAACACTCTTTTGAAGATGTCAATAGAAGTTGCAGTCTAACCTACTAACCTACCCTACAAGTTCATAATCTACTACTCTTCGCACTGATTTAAGGCCGGTATTACACTATCAAAGAAATTTGTCAAAGAAATTTTATCAAATATTTTATAAAACTGAACTTTTATAAACGTTATACAAAGCAATAATCACATCATTACACTACATCAAATATTTTATCATAGTTCAGCAAAATGGATGAAGGTCAGTTCCTTGTTCACTTTACTGTATATTACGGTACCGGTAGTTGAAATTCTGTGGTGGCAATACCGGTATGTAAAAGAAACGGAATGAAAAGTTAAAAGTCTATGGGTTAAACCATAGTTCGCCCACGTGAAAGTGTATTACGAGTAAAATCTTGGTGAACGAGCTGCAGTATGAGCACTTGAAAAATACATTAATATTTAATTATTAATAATTATGAAGAAATGAATAATGGTGACGTTCGGAAAAAAACGCTGCCCGAACAAAGAAAATTGAAACATACGAAGTAAAAAATCACGCCTTAAGTGGGATTTGATCCCAAGTCTCCTTGAACCAGAGTCGAGCGCTCTACTTATTCCGCTATCTAGACACTGCCGTGTCATGGTTGGTTAGATGCATTAGGTCGACCGGCAAGGATAAAGTGAATATTTACACTCGTTTGTAATACCATAAGTGTAATTGAAAAATGATAATACAAATATTATAACATAAAATGCACTACTATTCACGGCTTATGTCAGCCTATTTAACTATTTAATTCCTCTTTATATCCTGATATGCACGTCCTTTGTGAGCAGCGCATATAGCCTCGGCTATTTTTACCTACAGTTTCTATCTGTTATTTATGTTTTACATTGTATACCATTCATTATGTAACATATTATGTAACATTCGATGCATTTCACACTCTGATATGAGCATATTTGCTGTAGTAATATTCCAGCTGTTATGATCTGCCATTTTGGTTTGAATCTTTTATCAAAGATAGCATGATGCTCATACATTTTATAAAAGACATTTTATAAAACCACCTTTTATAAAAGATTTCGCCCATTACACTGACAAATCTTTTATGAAAGATCTTTTATCAAAGATCTTTGACACATTTCTTTGATAGTGTAATGCCGGTCTAACATGGGTAAGCTACATTGGAGAGTTCATAATAAAAAATATTCTATTCTTTATAAAGGATACTCATTATAATAGAGCGCCACTTTATCTCTAGTAGTAACTCCCTTGCCGATAGGAATCTCCAAACCATCGGGACGAACCACCGCTGCCGACGGATCAGGCTCTGCAATACCCAAGCCCTTGGTGCTGTGCTTACCCTTGGGCAGTTTCGTTATGTAATCTGCTTTGGTGCGTTCATACCTACAGGGGGAGAGAGTGGTTACGATTGCAGCCTAACACAGTACAACCCTTTAAGAGCATGTCAAATACAGAATTCCAACATTACAGAAGATTCTCATCTGGCCATATACAAATCAACTGCAACTACTGTCCGTCCACCAGCTTAACGGCCGTGGAAGGAATGCAACGAGTCAGCTGGCCTCTGCACGAACGACAATAGTGCCAACCTACTACTGACCAGTACGATTTCACAATTGAAACTAAACGAAAGTAGCAGTGAGAAACCATAGCGTGAATAACATCGGTGCTGAGTTGGCAATATCTGCAGCGGCACGTCCACTCAATCAACGCAGCTGGAATGTCTCTCCTTTCCCCTTCAGGCCCCTAAGACTATGAGCTGGTGGACGGACAGTAGTTTTAAATTATGAGCTGAAAACTGTAAGGAAAAACAGGTTTGATGTTTGTAACAAATGTATTAAATTTTATGAACAAAATTAAATTAAACAGGACTGCCACAAATATAAAATTAAAATCCTAAAAACTCCATGAAATCCAGTCATTCTGACCCATTACAATGATGTTAAGAAAAACACTAAATTACCATGTTTGTTGTTCAGAATTCATTGTAAGTAGGGTTTATGAATAGTAGTGGCCATAGCTTCAGGAATGAATTTCCCACATGTTAACAATAAAATCTTTATTACAAAATGGGTCTGAAATTCCTTGCTTTCCACCTTTTTACAATATCCTAGAGGAGATGTTGAAAATGTCCAACTCCTGCATCAATATAGGTCTTACAGTAGATTGATGTTTTATGGGTCTCCAGAGATAATCCCAAATTTCTAGAGTAATGTATTTCGTCACAACTTGCCACAATTCGATTCCGAAGGGTTTCTATGTCCAGCGCCAGAGACAAAAAATACACCAATGATTTCAAATGGCATGCATGTAGTTCATGCAGAAGGTGGACATTTTGAATATCTCCTTTAAAGAAAAGAAGGCATGTGTCATACATTTCCATAAGTTAGAAGCCAAGCATTCCCTGATCCACGTAGAAATAAGCTTGCTCTCTTCCGCACCTAGTGCATAAAGGTATGTATGCATGAGTTAGAACTTGGAAGCATCCCCTTTCCCCCCCTTTTACCCATTACCCCTTTCTTTCTATCTTTCTTTCCGAACACATTTACTGTGCACATGCGTATCGGTTAAGCACTCAGTGACTTCTGATGCTTTACATCTGATGTCAACAACAGACAACGAAGATGTAATTCATATCGAAGCATAGATTGGGAATGGTAGTATCCATTACCTGAAACCTGTTGATATTGAGTAATACCAAGCAGGGACATAAAACTCCCAATAATCTTCAACAAACCGGTTGTGAAAAAATTACCACGCATCTGACTCAGCTGAAGGGTTATGGTTCTGAATGTGTAGGGATAGGAAAAATTTGCGACCACGAATTATTAAATGAAGTAATACACAAGTAATAATCTGTTATAATAACCCTAAATTTGGCAAAAAGGATGGTTTTTAAACTCTCAAAATGTCGCGAATTCCGCATTAAAACGCGAATTTCTTTTTTCCTTTTCATTTTCTCAGTGCACTTCCGATAATTCGCGGCAATTAATGCACCAACTTCCGCGAATTATCGAAAACCGCAAGTTATCTGCAGTTATGTTTTTAAGCCTAGCAAAAACAAAACTAACAGTTAAAAGATTGAAATATAATTTATGAACACGCAAAAAAAAATTATAACACTTTTCTGCCGGTCTGAAAACTGTCACACTATTCCCAACATCTTAAATCCTATAAATCTAAATAAAGATACATCTTCTTGGTCCATATGGGGATCATCTTCTGGACATATCTCCTGAACAATAATACAAATGGGCTGTGTCATTATAGCCCACCAATAATGCTAACTGTCGTCTTGGTGTGTGTGCCAATCGGCGCAGATTTCCACGCCTAAATGCCCTAGTCTGGCATCGATCCCTAGCCTGTGGGAGAGAAGTGAGCCTACCTTGGCATCGAACCTTGGTCGCTGAACTTAAAGACTCGGGGAAATAATCATTTGGGTCAGCGAGTGAACTATGTAATTCCTAACTAATTCATCATCATCATCATCATCATCTTGCACAGTTTCCAGCCACTGGCCGGATCTGTTTAGAACACAAGCCTCTCCAACGTCTTCTTTCTTCCCACCATCTCTCAGCCTCCACCCTTGTCCAGTCTTCTCCTCTCTTCTTCACGCTTTCTTCCACCCCCTTCAGCCACCTGTCTCTCGGTCTTCCTCTCGGTCTCTTTCCTTCCCACTTCATCTCGTGTACCCTCCTGGGTATCCTCTTCTCCTCCATTCGTTTTACATGTCCATACCATCTAAGTCTAGATTTCTCTATATCATCCTGTAATGGTTCCTCCTTCATCAATTCTCTAGTCCTCTCATTTCTTATTCTGTCCATCTTCGTAGCTCCAATACTGCTTCTCAAGAACCTCATCTCACTGGCCTGTATTTTGCTCTTCTCCCTTCCTTTCATAACCCAGGTCTCCGAGGCATACGTCAGGATAGGGACATAGTACGTCCGATATATGATCTTTTTGCTGTTCTGAGGGACATCCTTGCTCCATAACATGCTTCTCACACTCCTCCGGAATGCTTCTGCCCGTCTCCCCCGCTCATTTATTTCTCTATCGTTTCTTCCATTATCTTGTATCAGGCTTCCCAGATACTTGAAACTCTCCACTTTCTTCAGTTGTTCCCCACCAATTGTTATTCCCGTTGTGGTTCTTTCCTACTTCCTTGTTGTGATCACCATCTCACTCTTATTTATGCTAAATTTCATCCCATATCCTTGTACTGTATTATTTCTTCCCACACGTCCAACTGTTTCTGTACCTCCTCCTCCTTGTTTCCCCAAATCATCTGCAAACACCATTGCTTTCATCTTTCCTTCCCCAATTACTTGTGCCACTCGGGTCATTATGTCATCCATCACCACAATGAAAAGTAACGGTGACAGTGCACTTCCTTGTTTCAGGCTGTTTCAATGTTCCAACCAGTCCGATCTCTCCCCTCCCACTTTCACACAGCTCATGCTTCCCTTGTACATCTCCTTTATCCTCCTTATAGTCCATTTCTCTACTCTATCCTCCAGGGACTTCCATGCTTTGTTTCTGCATATACTGTCATAATCTTTCTCAATGTCCAGGAAGGCCATCAGTAGATCTGTTCCATACTCCTGGTGCTGTTCTTGTAACTGCCTTACAGAAAAAATCAAATCCACTGTGGACCTTCCTGCTCTGAAGCCATATTGCTCTTCCCTCATCCCTACTTCTATCCTTGTCCTAATCCTCCTTTCCAAAACTTTCTCAAAGATCTTTGCACATGATCCATCAGTGTTATTCCCCGGTAGTTTCTGCATTCTGTTCTACTACCTTTCTTGAAGATCGGGACAATTATTCCTTTTTTCCAGTCCTCTGGGGTCTTCCTTTCCTTCCATGCTGTCCTCATCACTCGGTACAACCATTGTATCCCCACCTCTCCTGCTGCTCTCACCATCTCCACACTCAACTCATCCACACCCGGTGCCTTCCCTCCTTTCATCTTCCTCACTGCATCTTCCACTTCTTTCCATGTTAAGTCCTTTTCTGTTTGCAGTTCATCTTCCTCTTCCCCGATTTCTTCCTCCTCGCCGTGGTTTCCATTTGGGTTCAGAAGTTCTTCAAAATATTCTTTCCACATTTTCTTCAGTTCTTCCCTACTTTCTATCTCTTGTCCCCTTTTGTTCACCATTCTAAAATAATCCGCAGGATCCTTGCGCCTCTTATTTTTTACCATCCCATACAGGACCTTTTTTGTACCTTCACTGTCCTCCATCATCTTTGTCCACTCTTCCATCCACTTTCTTCTCTCCTCAGCCACTACTCTCTTTGCCTCCTTTCTTTCCTGGTACTCTTCCCTTGTCTCTACCGTCCTATTTTGATACCACCTCCTAAAGGCTCTATTCTTTTCCCTTACTATATCTTTTGTCTTCTCATTCCACCATGGTGTTTCCTTCCACCACTTCTTACTACTTGTCCTCCCACATACCGTACTGCTTCTGCTGCACCTACTAGTGTCTTCTTAAATCTAGCCCATTCCTCTTCCACCCCTCTTTCTTCATCTGTTGGAATTCCTTCCTTTACCATTTTGAGGCACTCGACCCTTATATCCCCTTCTTTCAGTTTCCATATCCTTACACGTCTTTCCTGGTTTTCAGTCCCTTTCTTCTCCTTACTTCCTCTCAGGTTCATTACCAGCAATCGATTCTAATCAAGCTCGCTAAATGCGAGCCCACCCTATCAGTTTCTACTCCCACATCCATTCAAGCCGGTCCCCACTCTAGAGGACTACCCTATCAGTTTCTACTCCCATGTCCAGTTAAGCCGGTCCCCTTGAAGATGTTGACTTTTGAAGATGTTTACTTCTGAAGATGTTTGCCTCTGAGGATATTTACCCAATGCCCACCCAGTATCCAATTAAAATTCCAATCTGCATGTGGCCAGAACTGGAGTGTTTGCAGATGTGACTTAAAGCGTCTCGCTTGGGTTACCGCCCATTACCGTGCACCGGCATTTCGCCTTTTCCGAAATAAGCCAATCGGCTCGCATATCGGTGTTTGGCGTCATTTTCAACAAAGACTACCTTTGTTCTAACAGCGCAGGAACCTTCGGCGTTTTAGTTTGAACTCTGCCTAGCAACTGCGGGCTCGGAGGTACCAACATCGTGGCAAGAAGAGTGACGAAAAAGACACTCAAATTTAAGATCTTCAGCTGTGTTTCGTGTGGCGAGCCTGGAGCAATTTTCCAGTCTTGGTGAAAGGCAGGATGTCTTGGCGTGCGACGCTTGGTATTCTGAATACAGACTTCGAAGCTTGCAGACGTGTGTAACGAGTGCGACAGCGGCCGGGTGCGAAGATGTCAACTCTTCCACCCGGCCAGTTTACCAACCAACCTACAAATGTTTGAAGTAACCGTGTGTGATAATAAGAACTACCGTACTGAGAAGTAACATTTAATATTATTATTTTGGATGGTGCACGCGTGATATTCTTTTGCGCACAAGGGCTTCTATTCCAGTTTTGTTCATATTTCTGTTTCATGGAGTGTACGAACACGCAAGTAATATGGTTCTGTCACTCCGTGTGAATCCGGTGTCGACTAATTCGTGTAATTATCCGGGGGACCAGTTTTGTAAGATTTGTGTTTATGCAAAGCACTGTGAGGGGGATTAGGGAAGCATTTTTGGCTTTTATTCGTGTCTGATCCTGACAGCTTGACTGTTTTTAATGTAGTGTATTTTTGAGGGCAGTTTGGCCTGGTTCGATTTGCTTTGCGTTATTCTTTTGTTTCTGGTAAGTGGTGACTCATTTGTCTATGGACCGAGTGTCTTTTGTTTTATGCCAACATGGCGCCCTTGTGTTTACACTTAAGATGGTATAACGTGCGCACCGTGGAAGTCACCTTAGTTGTGTTAAGTTAAGTTTATTTATGTTGTATTATTGTTTCATGTTCGGGTTCTCCTCCCACAAAATTTCAAATGGTTCTTTCACGTAAGTAATTGGAGTGGGGGTTATTGCCTCGCGGGGCCTTACTGTCCCGGAGTAATCAGTATTCTTTGCAGTCAGTACTTCGGCTCTGTCGTATTAAGACGTAATTTGTCATTCGTCCGGTTCGATGCTTAGGCCTACCGGTTGTCTCTTTAGTTTGTTCATTTAATTATTTTGTATCATTGTGGGGTTATGTTCCAGACTTAGTGATATTCCGCTTCTTGGTTTTTACCCTTCAATTTCGTGTTGCCATTATTTTACCCTCGTTTGGCGATGTCACCCCTTTGTTCGGAAGGGAGCGTTAATATGAATTTCCTTTAAAGGATTCATCCACTTCTGATTATACTGTTCGTAGTTCTGTATTAGTTTGGGAGGTCACCTAACCTCATTCAGTTGGATATTTGTTTTACGCGGCGTTCTAGTCAAGGGGCCGTCCCTACTTGGATTTTTAATTATTCATGTAATTCTGTATTTTATCCCGTGACCATTTCACCCGAGGTGAATGGTGTAACCATTGTGTTTAGCCTATAAGTTTGTGCTTATGTACCATGTTAGTCTAATGATTTAGGGTCTGTTTTATTGCTGGGCGCCTTGCTTAATCTATGTAATGAGGCGTAATTGGTTTTGATTTACCTTGTCTGTATTGCTTGAAATTATATAATTATTCCCTTAAATGCAACTTCTTTCACTTAGCATACGAAACCTTAGGTAACCTATTCCTAATTGCAGCCTCTGCGTACGAGGTCCCCATCCATCCCCGAGCTTGTCTCGACCAAGGCCCCGTGTAGTAGTGGCTGCAGGCGGTACAGTGTGTAGTTGCATTTTTTATGTAGTGCCCTGTACTAGTCGTTGGGCACGTACTGGAACAGTACTTTAGAAGCATTCAAATATCGCTGATTTGTTTTTAAATAAATGGCGCCAACCTGGCATGCACTAATCCTCTGCAACTATTGGTGTTCTCACCGTGTGGGTAAGCGAGTATATGTTGGTGTGAACGCGAATGCGCTCCAGAAACTTGTTGGTTACTGCAAGCATGCATTACGCTGCGGCTTATGGCTTGCTTTGTCTGGTATAAACCTTCGAACGCTAAGGTGCGTCTCGTCGGGGGAGACCTTGGCCTCTGACCTGTCGCATCCACATGGTAAACTTTTGGAACACTCATAACTATCTCTGGACAGTGGATCTGATAAACTTTCTCATCGACATTAATGCTCGGATTTGCGCTCTTTTTCGAATTCTTATTTATTATATTTTGCGTTAGCAGTGCGGGAGAAGGTAATGCACGTGGACAGTGCGTAGTTTTCAAGAAACGTGCGATCCTAAAGTGCAGTGTTTAATTATTCATATTATTTCTTTTCAGCTTAGAGTCATTACAAACGCAAGTGCATTTTGGTGGGAACTAGCTTTGTCGCTAATAATGTGCCAGCGTCTCCTTGCCTTCTGTTGGCATTTGTTGCCTGTTCTAATGTCGCCTCGAATCTTGGTCATTCTAGGCCAAGCTGGTGGAGTGAGCAGTTTGGTCCCAAGCGGGCAAGTTATGTAACGGTTATTAATTTCAAGTTTACTATTCTACGAATACCTTTGGTAGTATATCTTTATTTGTGTGGAACTATGATTGTGCGTTTGCTGTATTTCAGTTCATTTTAATGGCTCTTTTTTTGGCGAGAGGTGTAGATTTTTTTGCCTCACGGCCTATAAACCGTATTTTCTAGTTGCACCAAGTGCAACATTTCGTGACCACGTGTAAAGCCTAAGTGGTTTTGTTGTTTCCTACTTTGCGTGGGATGAGTGTTGATTCATTCATACTAGCTCCTTGTGATTAATTACGCTAATTTTATTCATTTCTTTCCTCCCCGGGGCTTTCTTTCACTCAGGGTAGCACAGTTGTGTTGTACCTCTTATTAGAATATAGGCCTATTTGTTATTTGTCCAAGACGTTTTGGTCTTGTTTGAGTATGACTGCGGTACAGCCGCCCACATATACTTGCTGGGTGAACCTCCCAGCTTTCCACTCCATGGGCGTCTGCCCTAAGTCCCCATTCCCTGCTTCCACTGTAGCCGAGTATTGAAGTGGGGGAGGGGGCGCTGCTCTCTTTATCTCGTGGCTGGGGTTCACCCTGGTCCCGAGATATTGGGACAACTTTATAACATTGTTTTGTAAGACACAATAGACACAGATCAAAACGTGCCACTGTTTCCTAAACCAGTCTTAACCAGGTGGGCTTCTTGGTTTCATTCTGCAGTGTACCTGTCAGAGTACTTTAAATATATTGTGCAATTTATGAATGAAGTAGTAGGGACTGATAGCTCTGGTGTTGATTTTCTCAACAATGTTTCACATGACGAAATACCGGTACTTGAGATTCAAGTACAGGCCATGTTCATCACATCAAAGAATTTGGCACAGACATCACTGACTTATCACTTTAGAAGGGCAGTCTTATCTAACTGTTCACCTTCTAGATAGAAATCTCCAGAGAATTAAGCAAGTCCTTAAACTTGCTGTTTCTGGAAATTACGGTACCAACATTAAGGAGTAGTTGGAGGGTTGTGGAAAAGTGTCAAAAAGAGGGTACATTTAGTTTTAGTAAATGCTGAGTTCCATGCTCTTACAAAATTAATCAGCTTGAGATCCTTAGACACTGGGAACAAGTTTTACAAATGTGTGTGTTTGATCTAGCAGAAATAGTGCCAATGAACATCAATGAGGATCTTGCAAAGAAAATTAAGATGCCGTTCTGTGGAACACTGGAAGAAAGTGAGGTGATAAGAAGATGCAATGAACTGCAAACTTTACTCAAGAAGCAGAAGGCCAATAGGACCATGACAGACATTGTTGAAATTTTGCAAGGAATGACATTTGCATTTCCAAGTTCTCAGAATCTGTGTTGAAGACCATTCAAAGAGTAAGCCTACTGCGAAAAGTAGGAAATACGACATAAAATATTTGGAAATTGGCTTTACGTATTGTGGACCTGAAGATTGTCCTAAACCTCAAACCCTTGCCAACGAGAGTATAAAACCTGCAAACATCCGGAGGCATCTGGATACCAAACACTCGGAGCACAAAGGTAAATCCATTGAATTCTTCAAAATAAAGTTAAGTGAAGTGAAATCATGACCGAAAGTAATTACGGTACCAAAGGTTCTGGTGCAAATGTAGGTGAAAATGCAAAGCTTGCATCCTACAAAGTATCTCAGCTGGTCGCATTGCTGAAGAGCTGATTCTACCTTCAGCAATTATTTTGTGCAAGAGAATGCTGGGCGATGCTGCCGCAAAGCTGGTATGTACCGTCCCGTTGTTTAACAATACTGAGCAAAGGCGAATTACAGATATGTCAAGCAAAATTGAAGACACGTTGGCAAGGCTCCACATGTGTGACATGTTTGCTCTGCAGTTGGATGAGACTACCAACATATCAAAATTCACGATAACGTTGGTTTTTGTACGTTTCCTTGATGTCATGATGAAATATATGAAGATTTTATTGTTTCCTGTGAGCATGAGCAGCTTCTCATTCATAGAGGAAAGTCGCCATATATGGAATAGTCACCTAATATGGAATACCGTAATATTTCGAATTGTGTGGTTGGTAAATCTCCCTTTCCTGTCAGTGCTTGCGTGTGACGTCATTGTATTCCCGAGGTCACTGAGCGAGACGACTCTGCTGTGCTTGGTTGGTTAGTTATCTGCTGAAGTTTGAATCTTCCGTCTTTGAGATTTTGTGAGGCATGCACTCATTGCATTATTGTATGCCTTTATTATCGGGTATTATTCTTATCCTAGGAGGCAAATTATAGTGTATGTGCTACGCTATTAGCTATATGTAGTTGTTAATCCTTACGTTTATTTTCTTTTCCGTTGCGCATCCTTGAAATCAACATGGCCAAGTTCCCAATATGGAATACAGGGGGTCCGCAATTTGGAATAGTATTCCATATTTGGCTCCTCATTCCTGTCACTTTATTTGTATGAATATTTATCAATTATTTGTACAATTTATCTAGGTCATGTCAGGTGAAAGACGCAAGAGGAAACGGTGGAACTCGGATGACATGAAACAAGCTATTTTTGTGGTACGAGAAAAGAAAATGGGATATAAAAAGCGGCTGAACAATTCAATGTACCTAGAACTATTTTCATCAGGCTGTATTCCATGAAGGATGTTGAACCCAAGGATGCAGTACAGGCCGCACTTGGAAGACGTCCGATTCTTCCCCGTAATATAGAAAAGCAACTCGTAGAGTACCTGAAAATCATGGACGCAAGATTTTTGGTCTCTCTAGGAGTGACGTGAAACAACTTGCATTTCAACTAGCACAGGCAAACACCATACCTCATCCGTTTTCCAAGGAACGAGAAATAGCGGGCAAAAAATGGCTTAAACTCTTTTTATCTCGCCTTAGAAACGAAATATCGTTACGAACACCCACAGGAAAATCTTTTGCCTAAGTGAAAGGATTTAATAAGGAAGCTGTGTTCTATTTCTTTGACCTACTGGACCGTGAGTTCGATAAACATCATTATGCTGCTGATAGGGTGTTCAATGTAGATGAGACTGGTCTGTCGATCGTCCAGTCGAAGGTCCCTCAAGTGATTGCTGCGATTTGTGTGCGATTTCTGTAAATAAGCTACTAATCACATGAACTTCATTAAGTATTCCATATTTGGAGCCGTCTTGTTTATTATGTAAAATGTAACTTTCTTACAAAAATATTTCTAATTACTTCCACATAATATATTCAGCTTAGCATTATATGACATTCTTTGTATAAGTAATTCCTAGAAATGGTACACATTAGAAAACATTTTTAATTCAATCAATTATTTCAATATCAGAAAAAATATAAATGGTATTCCATATTTGGCGACTTTCCTCTACTGAAGTGCGGTGATTTTCAAGGGGCAGGATCTTATCGAGATTTTTCGAGTTGAAAGACGAGGTACGGATCTTTCTTCTTGGGTCGATATACGAGTATTTACTCAATGACTTTTCTTGGCTTACCAGAACTGCTTACTTAGCTGAGGTGTTTTAACAGTTGTATAATGTTTTGAATTTGTGTTTGCAAGGTGACTTCATTGATATCTTTAGCCTTGAAGACAAGTTCAGTGCGATTGGGAAAGTGTAATAATTGGGCAGCAAGGGTCCAAAATGGCTGACATGCCCATTTCCCCACACTAAATGCGTTTCTGCAGTCATCTAACGAAGGTTTGCCTTGTGAAGTACTGGGGTAAAAGAAAATATAATCTTACAACTACTTTTCGGGATTATTTTCCCGAGCCCGATCGCTGCTGGATTCGAGACCCATTCAGCTCCAATCTCATTGAAAATATCCAGCTACTATTAGAGGAGGAACAAGACCAACTCGTTGAATTGATCTCAAGTGGCGAAAAGAAGAAAACTTTTAATGAAAAAAAAACCTAGCAGACTTTTGGGTGACAGCTTGAAAGAACTACATGGGAATCATCAATAAGGCAATAAAAATTATTCTTCCATTTGCAACAACTTGTGCGAACAAGTGTTTTCCCACAATGTGCGCAATGAAAAGCAAATATAGAAATAAACTAGATATGGGGCCTGATTTCAGGGTGAACATTTCGAAATTGCAACCAGACATTCGAGAAAGAATTGCAGGAATGAATAGGTTAGTTCATCTCATTGAACACCGGCACCTTTTACACATTAATGCTGTTAACACAACAATAAATGGGACTTGTTTCTTCTTTTTTTCTCAACCACTGAATTGTTATTTTTATGTCTGTTGCACTACCTACCTTTACGACTTAAGACACTTTATATGATGTAATAGGATTATATAAATATTACTAACATACAAATAATTGAGCACAGTGCTCCAAGGCAGAGGTTCCCATTAGGAATTTAAATATTTTAAGTCTTGATTTGAAAGATTTTGGAGCACGGGTCCATGCTTACATAACAATCGCTTTAGGGGTTCCGAAAAAAAAAATCGTAATGGGAACCCCTGTTCTAGAGAGTCTTTCTGTGTCTTTGAAACGGATAACATGCGTGTTTCACTACAGCAGATTTAGCTATTTTCTGGAGTCTGCAGTGTCTAGAATGTATTTTTAATTCATTTTAAACTTTGCTTAGTTGTGCCAATATATACTTGGCCACTTTAACATGGAATTAGGGGCAGATGACCTCATAGTTCTGCCCCTTAAAACAACAATAACTAACTATAACTAACATGGAATTTTGTAAACACCTACAGAGGCCAGTGGGTCGATGGGACCTTTGGGGCTCCTGAGAATAATACTGAATTTTTGTGTTGGCCTGTCAATAGTTTCTATGGAGTGGCGCTTGTCTTGCTCGTGGCTTATTGTGACAAGCAAAACGTTCCTCGCCCAAAAGTGGCCACTTGCATACACTGTATAGATGGCTTTCAAGCCATATACTGCCCGCAGGACATTTCTAGACATGGCAAAAACCTAGAGGATTTGCTGGTGTTGGATTTCTTGGCCGTGAACGCCAATATTTCATCTTCTGGTTCCACTATAGGGAGGAGATAATGTTGTGGAAGCTCTCAGTTATGCAACAAAGAAGTGTGATGCTCTTCATATATGTGCATGGCCCACTACCCCAGCAGCAATCCGAGCAGAGTGTACAAAGAGCCCACTAATGAGCCTGACTTGGTGCACCTAGGCGAAAACCCACAGACACAGCAAAAACATAGATTTGCTGGAGTTTGATTTCTTGGCCGTGAAAACAAATATTCCAATCTCTACTTTATTTGGAATAAAAATTTAAATGCAAGGTATTTTATATGCAGGGTATGGACATATAAATTACCATGACAGCACTGGAACTTAATTAAGTGAAACTAAATATTCCTAACCTCGCTTAACTGATTGAAGTAAGTCTGCTAAGGGCCAAAACATACGCAACAAGTGTCAAACTGTCACAAATGGGATGATTTAAAGCTAAATTGGCCGAGTTAATCAAGCCACTCTTGCAAATGCACACAGGTGACAGTCCATTAGCTCATCATTCACAGCTGATCATGGTAAAAAATGGCACACTATACGTTTAAGTTCATTGCACCTACCAACTACCTATTTTGGATTGGATAGTGCACATGGCTCTGAACTGATATAGCTAGATTCCGACACTCCCATAGTTCCCAGCTGGGTGTGTCTTTTTAATGTGTACACCTCTCCACATTTTCAATACCTGTAAAATTGTAAATACTTATTTAAAACATAAAATATTGAAGATGTACTTACATGTCACCCAGTGCTACTTCACACAGCAACATCAAGCCTGTTCTATTTGTAGGTGATGTAAAGCAGTAATTGGCTGATTTGGAAACCATATCAGCAAAGTAAATACCTTTGCCAAACATGTAGCCAGTAGTTGGTGCTTCAGGAGGAGCTATGCGTAAGCCCTGTGGACAAAAAAAACATCCTGGCTGTACTCCGATCAAGTGAAGCAACTTCCAAGATTATCACATGCATTTTCTTTAGATAGCACATTTACAAAATAGACTGGATAACTAATGATCGGCCACCACGCTCCTGTGATTTGATGCCATATGATTTTAGTGTATGTGGGATTATGAAGAATATGTTGTTTCCAGTATCACCAAAATCACAAAAACTAAGAACGTCCATTGATTTTTTTTTATGGCTTTAATGAAGAAAAACTTTTATTTTTCCATAATTGTGATTGGCTCACAACTAGTGGGACATGGGTCGGCGACCATGGGACCCCAGCCGAGTCCGGCATTGCTTCCACTTACTTGTGCCGGGCTCCTTTCAGTTATCTTTCCTGTCGGCCTCCCTTGGTCAACACTTGTTCTCTTCCGACACTGACTGTATTAGGGTATCCGAGGCCTAGGAGTCTTTCAATTTCCCGCCTTAATTGGCCCTTGTCTACCTTTGTGTGTGGCGAACCCATCATACAAATATCCCAAATATGATAAGTGTGTGAGTCGAGGCCTCGGATGGAGGTTCTTGATTCACGCCCCAACCCAGATCACTGGAACCGGGAAATGAAGAAGAGAATTGTGAATTGGCAAGTCGATGAATGAAATGCTTATGAGCAGGGTGACAAGACTCTTTGAACCAGTGTCTTAACGGTTGCGTTAGGAGAAGTTGAATTGAGCGCCAACCTGTACCGTATATACTCAAATACCACCCGCACATTTTTAAACAAATTCAAACGTGATAAATTGGGGTGCGGGTCTTATTTGAGCCATCCAAATATTAAAGATTTAAATTGCCCACCACGCGCGACATAGGGTGTTGCGAGTATCCGCTAGATGGTGCTAGCCTTCTTCCGGCTATCACTTTGTTTTACCGAAAGCACGCGGCGTCATAAGTCTCGCGCACGTTCTCTGAGTGTAAACATGAATTCTATGAACTGTTTGCGGTCGTTTACTGTAAAAAACTGAAAGTTGTGAGGGAAGCTGAAATTATTGGAAATCGTGCCGCCGGTAGGAAATATGATATTGACGAGTCATATATTCGCGATTAGAGAAAGAAAAAAAATATGCAAAGCAGCCTTGAAACAGTTGTATACCGAGTGGATGGCGGCCAATAACGACACACTAACTCCAACTGGTCGCATTCAGCACCCGGAAGTTCAGCTGCTCTATTCGTGGATTTGGACGGCATGGAATCGTATCTCTGGAGATCTCATACGGAAGAGCTTCAAGAAATGCAGTATTTCTAATGCTATGGATTGCAGTGATGACGACATTTTGTGGGAATGTGATGGTGATAAAAGTTCTGAAGTTTGTACTTCTGATGACGATTATGAATGAAGTGTTTGAGTACTTTCATTTGTATTTTTCAAAACTGTTGGAAACTATTTTGGAGAAATGCTATTCTGTTTACTTAGTAAAGATTTTAAATAATTTTGAATAAACTTCTTTTTAAATTTTGTTCCTCAAAATAAGGGTGCGGGTCTTATTCAGGGGTAGGTGGGGTGGAATTCGAGTATATACAGTAATTAAGAGTATTATTCTCCTGTACTTAGATGCACAGAAAATGTTGCTCCCCAACATAAGCCCTTGATCTTAGATTTCCATATTACTCTTCGTACTCCTTCACGACCTATCACCAATACTGAACGTATAAAGTGGTGGAAACTACCTGGCCATGAATTGCAACTTCTAGATTCTATTGGTCCTCTTCCTGACAACATTGATCAAATAACATGGAATGAATTCACCTCAAACATCCAGGCAAATGCAAAGGAAGTAATGGGTATGACAAAACCGGGACGACAATTTGTTGAAAAACAAATTTGGTGGTGGAATGAAAACGTGCAACGAGCTGTGAAATCTAAGAAAACTGCTTTCAAAAAGTGGCTTAGATCAAGAACCGATGCTGATCTAACTCAATATCGTCAGCTCAAATCCGATGCAAAACACGCTGTTGCAGTTGCTAAATCCAAGCAACTAAGTACATTGTACGAACAATTAGAGGAATCTACTGGGGTCAATAATATTTACAAGCTAGCCAGATCTCGTCATCGTGCCACAGTTGACATAGGACATGTCATGCATATCAAGGATAAGCACGGGCATCTTCTAACAAAACCAACAGAGATCCTTCAACGATGGCATGAACACTTCAATACTATCTGTAATGAGGAGTTCCCTCACCCACCGATTCCATTAGCCGAACCTGTACAAGGAGCAGTTCCACCTATCACACCTGCTGAGGTCAATACTGCGATCCACGCAATGAAGAATGGCAAGGCAACAGGCCCTGATGATATTCCTGCAGAGCTATGGAAGCAGTTGGGTCATGCCTCTGCAGAGTTCCTAGCAGAGTTCTTTAACAAATGCCTTGCGAGCCACCAGATCCCATCAGCTTGGCAATCTAGCGTCACAGTACCAATATGGAAAGGCAAGGGCAATGTAACTATCTGTGCCAATTATCGTCCTATTCGTCTCCTATGCCACATAATGAAGATTCTAGAACGTGTGATTGACACTCGCTTACGTAGCATTGTTACCATCTCGCCTAACCAGTGTGGATTCATGAAAGGTCGCGGAACAACTGATGCTATCCATGCAATGCGACTTCTGATAGAAAAGTATATGGAGAAAAGAAGGACAATTCAAATGGCTTTTCTGGATCTGGAGAAAGCATTCGACAGGGTTCCCCATCAGCTTATATGGTATTCTCTTCGATCTCATGGCGTACCAGAAGCTTATGTGCGTTGGGTCCAACTCCTCTACAATAATACAACTAGCTCTGTACGCAGTGCTGCTGGCCTCACCAAACAGTTCGATATTCGAGTTGGGGTTCACCAGGGATCTGCACTTTCTCCACTCTTGTTTATCTTATGCATGGATACACTGACTGCCGATTTGCAGAGGCAACCACCATGGACATTACTGTACGCCGATGATGTCATGCTTGCAAGCGAGACCCGTAATGATCTAGAGCAATTGGTCAACCTCTGGAATGCGAGGCTCTGTGAATTTGGACTACGGCTCAACCTCACTAAGACTGAGTACCTTGAATGTGGGTCCCGGACAGATGGGACCATCATAGTAGATGGCACCCCACTACCAAAGGCTTCACATCTCCGATACCTTGGCTCCGTTGTGAGACCTGATGGTGACACAGTCTCGGATGCCCGTGCAAGAGTGAATGCTGCATGGATGAAGTGGCGCCAGGTCACAGGCGTTCTCTGTGACCGCAAGATCCCTTTGCGCCTCAAAACTAAGATCTATGTAACAGTCGTCTGCCCTGTTGCTTTGTATGGAGCTGAATGCTGGCCAAATACAAAGAAACATGAACAAGCTTTGCACTCAATGGAGATGCGGATGCTAAGATAGTCCTTGGGAATTACACGGCTGGATCATATTAAGAACGAAGACGTCCGCAATACTCTTGGAATTGCCCCCATTCCAGCCAAAATGAGGGAGACTCGGTTGCGTTGGTACGGGCATGTAGCCCAAGCAAATACAGAGTCCATTGTAAGCAAGTCACTTGCTCTCGAGCCTGATGGACAAAGACCTCCAGGACTACCAAAAAGGCGTTGGATGGATACCCTACACGACGATATGCGCATCGTAGGTCTTCGTCCTACAGATGCAGCAAACCGCAACAAATGGAGAGCGAGGTGCAGAGTGGCTGACCCAAAAAAATAATTGGGAACAACGCCAGGAAGAAGAAGACTTAGATGCACAGAAAAGAAAAAAAAAAGGTCAGAAACACCAATAATGTGACAAGTTATTAGGTTAATTTTTTATTCATATTTAAATCACAAATGAAATTCTGCTGAATGTCAACAATTTTTCAGCAATATCTTGTTATGTATTATGAGGCCAGTCACCTGCACATGAAAATTTAAGTGAGAGTCTACACATAATCATGGGAATTACTCTTAGCAGTCTTCCCGCCTCAGCTGTGTTTGAACCACGTAAGATAAGCATCATGGAATCAGGTGAAGGCTACTTACTCTTCACAAAATAAACTAAAACAGATTTCTCCTTAGTCTCGGCAAGAATATGTCAGGGCGAGAAAGCTTTCTACCAATTTACAATAACTTAACAGAATACGGAGATTGACAGGGTACATTCCGGAAACACGAAGTCATTTCATGCATCACATAGCGGGTGAGGCTTCCAGCAACTCGTGTGTTGGAGAATGCATTGCGATAATGAACCCATGTCAACACTGACCGTGAGATTTATTGATCTTTCAGAGCTTCTCGTTCACATATCTACATACAGCATATTTCAAGCCTGCTGTATCACTATACAACATATTTTAGGATATTTTAAAATGTTTCCTTCATATGTTCCTTCAATAATGGGAATGTGCTGACGGGTGCTCTAGCTACGTCCCTGGCCATCTTCTAGCAGTGGCATTGCAAACGGGTGGACACGGACCACCCGCCCAGATTAAGACTCTGCTTACCTGGTTGCTCTCCTAGACTATTTCGGAATGAGATCAGAAAGAAGACAATGAATTGTTGCGAAAAACACATACGGTACATTGTAATGGAATAATGGAATGGTTGCGCTAGCGACCAAGTTAAACATGTGTTAATGACAATACACTTTTTAAAATCCAAGGTGAACTGTGTAGATTCTTGATTCAAGAACAGACCTACTATGAAAGAAACAAATTTGCTTTGTTTCACTATTGCTAATTAAGTTATTTTGACGCTAGATATTGTAATCTATCAATTCTAGCCACAAGATGGCTTCACCCAGAGAAGCAATTTGTAACTTTGAAGATACAAAAATTAAATAAAAATGAATATTCTGCCTCATAAATGGCCTTTCTTTAAAATTTAAGCAAATGACATAATTAGTACTGTAATTGAACAAATCCACCTTTTTGAAACTCTTATCTCTGGGCGTGTGCAGATATTCTGAAAGGACTGGCTCGTACATAGGACTTACCAAAAACCTCCTATAAAGTAATAAAGACGAAGGAAGGTTTACATGCATCTAACTAAAAAGAAACTATCCAATTTAAATTTACTTTATATTCTGAAGCTGCATGCAAGAAATGGATAAATATAATAACAAAGAGTGACACACAAGAAATGCAATTAAAAATATATAATATAATAATATAATAATAATAATAATATTTAGGCCTGTAAAGATTTATTAGTTGGTTTTCACAATACCGGTAATGCCATCTTCTGCCCCATATGTCCATTTCACCTCTACACCACTTTGAAGCTGGTCAGCCATGCCTTCACATTTCACGGTCCTCTTCAACGTTGCTCAATTAATGGCATAGGCATCAGCCCTACTGTGATTGTGGCATAACAGCAAGAACCCAATCACCCTCCGTCGAAACACGAAGCACTCAGCTCAAGAGAGACACACTACCCAACCAGTCATCTCAATGTCCAGAGAGACAATCTCCTTGCGGCAGTGCACTCAAGTTTCAGTGCCACCGCTCATACCAGGAAGTCTTCTCAGAATCGCTATTGTCACATTGTTCCCAAGTCACTCCAAGCAGTCACCTTGCTCGGCTGTGTGACACACCCTGTTCCACGCCTAAGGGCTTCTTCCCTTCTCGTCTACATCCAGTAGTTCATACAAGGCCATCTTCTAACAGACACAGGTGAGCTCGTTTGTCATAGTTCTAGCCCTTTGGATAGGTAGTACCACTTGCAAGGGCAACTACTCTTTCTCGTGACCAGCGACAGACTTATATCTCACCAACAAGTAACAGGCAATTATATTGAATAATTATTAATAAAAAATATACGTATATGATAATAGTAATAATAATAATGACACTGCGTCTACTGCAGACGTGTCCAATGCAATTGAACACGTTGCCAACACGATAACATGATATAAAGAAATAACAAACCTACGAGCCTACATTAAAACTGTCATGGGGGACTCGTAAAATATAGGTTACAGAACGCCCCCTTGCTTTTCATTCATTTGGTCCTATACCATAGAATAAAAAGCAATCCTTTTAGGCATGACTTCCCTTCCAAAATCCTAACTCCTTCCTTCCACAAATATATACACAACCAACAGGGCTACTAGGATATGTACATCCTCAGATTGGAAATATTGTAAATCCCTAGTACCCTTCCGTCCTTTGTAAGGAGCTCGTACGCACAGGCCCCTAATTTCCGTGCAATTTCATACGGTCCTTCATACAAATGAAAAAATTTACTTACCAGTTTCTGGTCTGCGGACGAGACATGAGGCACCCTCAAAAGCACAAAGTCACCTACATCTAACTTATCTCCTGCCCGCTTCCCTTGCTGCTTCTGCCGTTTCATACTAGCCTTACATAAATGTTCCCCAGCTAACCTGATACTTAAATCTCTGGGTACGGCCTCCCCTGTCCTCAAACCCAAAATCATGGCAAGTTCGCTGACAGGCTTCCTGCCCAGCTGGACTTCTATGGGAGTGCGACCCGTGCTCTCGTGTTTAGTTACATTGAGCCAACGCTCAACGTCCTCAAGCATCGAAAACCAGGCATTATGTCGCTCACTCACATAAGTCCTAAACATGCGCCCTAGTTCTCTCATTACTCTCTCAGACATGTTTCCTTGGGGATACCTAATAGAGGAATACGTACACTGTATTCCCAGTTCACTCAACTTGGTCCTCCATATCTTCGAGGTGAACTGAGAACCGTGGTCTGAGAGTATTCGGAGTGGCTTACCAAACTCCGGAACATATTTCCCCAGTATGCAATTTACACAACCCCTCCCCGTGGCCTGTCTTAGAGGATAGAGCTTACCATACTTAGAAAAGGCATCAACAACAACAAACACATATTGGTAGCCATACTGAGACTTCACCAACGGCCCATAGAGGTCAACACACACCAACTCACCTGGTTTCTGAGTAAGAACAGCCTGCCTTGGCCCTTCTAAATACCTTGTGGGGTGCTTGCACTTCTGACACAACTCACATGTTGCTAGGGTTTTTCTGACTTCCCTGCCCATGTTTTTCCAGAAGAAGTTCTCCTGAATAGCACCCAACACCTTCTCTGCACCATAGTGGCCTAATTCCTTATGATAAAACCAGATAATATCATACCTCAAAGACTTAGGAACCCACACGCACCATCTCTCGCCAAAGCATTTCCTAGTTAGCAAGTCGTTAAATAGCCTGAATTCCTTATTACCCCTCTTAGCAATGCTCATATGTTCCATTTCCTCGAGTTCCCGATAAATGTCCTGAATCTCCTCGTCCTTGCATTGTTCCTCTCTCATTTTACCCAACTTTAACCTCTCCCTGTCCCTATCTGAAATCCAAGTTACACAGACCAAAATTCCTTCCTCTCTTCTAGCTTCAACTCCCTCCCCAGCAATTTCCGGGTGGCGACTCAAAATCCGCGAATGCGTTTTCTGACCCTTTTACGTGAAATATACCAAAATCGTACTCTTAGATCGCCAATATCCACCTAGAAAGCCGGTTCGAGGTTATCCTACATGTCCTAAGAAACGTAAGTGACTTATGGTCTGTATAGATTAGGAATTTGCGGCCAAGCACATAGGTCCGGAACTTACCCAGCGAATACACAATGGCTAGCAATTCCTTCTCACTAGTAGTGTATCTTTTCTCCGCGGAATTTAGACCTCTACTAGCGAGTGACACGATGCCTAGATTACCATCCTCATCCTTTTGACAAAGCACCCCTGCTAAACCTAAGTCGCTAGCATCTGTCATCACTATATACTGACTATCCTGCCCGGGGTACGTAAGTGTGACAGCATCCCTAAAACCCTCTTTAAGTTTGATGAATGCCTCATCGTGTTCCTTTTCCCAAACCCACTTAGAATTCTGTTTAAGTAACCCGCTAAATGGCCCGCACAGCTGCGAATACCGCAGTACAAACCTCCTGAAATAATTACATACCCCCAGAAAAGAGCGAAGTTGTTTGACGTTACGTGGTGTCCGAGTGTTGATTATGTTGTCTAATTTCGACCCTTCTGGCGTAACCCCCTGTGGTGTAATAGTGTGGCCTAAAAACGTGATCTGTTGTGCACAAAAGGTCGCCTTCTTAAGTTTCACTGTGAACCCGGCCTGATGCAACTTCCCCAAAACAATTCTAAGGTGTTCCATGTGTTCCCCAAATGTACGTGATGCGATGACTAAGTCATCGATGTAACTGGCTGTGAAATACCCTGTGTCGTGTCCCAGAGCGATGTTAAGTGCGCGAATGAGCCCAGCTGACGATGTTTTCATACCAAAAGGAATCCGTGTGAATTGTAACAGCTGGTTTTTGTAACAAAAAGCCGTGAATTGCCTATCCTCCTCCCGTAAGGGTACCTGCCAAAAACTAGCACTCAAATCTAATGTGGACAGCCATTCTTTACCTCCAAATCTCTGAACTAAATCCTCAGTAGTTTCCGGTCGCTGATGATCCGGCGCAATGTGTTTATTAGTTTGTCTTGCATCCAAACATAGCCTAACGCACCCATCCTTCTTAATCACTACTACCAACGGATTGACATACTGGCTCCTACTGAATTCAATCACCTCATCGTTTAGCATCTGCGAAATGACATCATCTACTGCTTTGACATGGGGGTGTGGTATTGGGTATCTAACACCATTAAAACTTGACCTATCGGTGATCTCGAAACTATGCTCGTAAACATGTGTCCTACCAGGTTTGTCAGAGAACACCTCACTGTGCTCTCTCAACACCTGTAACAACTGAGCCTTCTGCTCTACCTCCAACATGGTATCTTCCACAACACTTGAAAATTCGCCTTCACGCTCCTCTTCCACTACCATACTACAACTTTGAATATCCTCTGATACCATGTCGCTACTAACCTCACTGACCTTTTCCTCTTCATTTAAAACATGGACACACACTGATATACTCACAAAAGTTCCCGAGTCCACCTCATAACTCAGACTAATCGTATCAAAATTCTCACCCCACTTGAATCTCGCCTTAGCTTCACCATAATCAAGCTTACACATCTGACTGCTTAGCCAATCCGCCCCCAATATGACAGGATACACTAAATTCGCAACTACTAGAAAACTGACGACCGCATTTCTCATCAATGTACATAGGTGCGACAACCTGTCTACGCACTCTCTGTGACTTACCGTAGTCCCAACAGCAGACAATATAAATATATTGGACACAGGAATCTCCTCTATGGCTTCTTTACTCTTAACCTCATCATAAAAGCCTGCCTTAATGCAAGAACACATGCTCCCTGAGTCCAATAAGGCATCGACAACTTGACCCCATATCTTCACCTTAAGCACAGGACTGATCAACGTAGGCTCACATCTCTCCTGCATAACCTCAACCTGGTCATCTAACAATTCCTTTCTAACATCAAGGTCGTATTCTATCTTCTTCAACACATGAACTGGAATACTGAGATGGGACCCTCTATCTGACCGTCTTAAAGAGCCCTGTTCCCGTTTAAATTACTCGGCTGAGCTGGCTGTCTCTCTTCTTCACGCCCCCTATTCTCTAACTGCCTTTGTTCCCCAGGTACCCGATTTTCTGCCTGCCTCTGTTCTCCGCGCCCCCTATTCCGAAAATTCCCTTGGTCACCCCTAACCCCATTTACAAAATTTCCTCTATCATTCCTCACAAAGTTACCTGGCCTATCAATATTCCTACGCTCATAATGCCTATTCCCTTCCTCCTGATACCCCTGATCGTAATTTCCTTCCCTTCCCTGTTCTTGCCTTTTGCCTCCCATTCTACCCAAAGTATCAAACCTTTCTAACACACGTTCCATGTCCTTTATCGTACTTACATCCTGCATGACTACGGCCATCTTCACCTCATCAGAAAAATTACGGGCCATACGCCTAACAATATCACCTTCAGAAGAACTAGTGTCTAAATTCTGACTGATAAGGACATGTGTGAGGAAATACTCCGTCATGCTCACCCCCTGATTCGACTGATACCTCCCAAAAGAAATCTTGTCTCTTTCTCTTCCTTTAGTCTGTTCGTTCCAGAACTTTCCCTCAAACTTCTGCCTAAAATCTTTTAACCCCTGAAAACCTCCCCTAAAAACTTTATACCAAGATTTAGCCTCCCCCACAAAAGCTAATGATATGACTTCCTCAACAATATCCAAGTCAAAAGTCCCATCTTCTAACCCTTTCGAAAACCTCTTCTGAACAACTTTAACAAACTCCATAGGGTTAAACTGCCTGCCACTAAATTTAGGTAAGTCAGATTCCCTATAGAAGTTACTATGTCCTACAGAGTGATTACAATTTTCCTTATTTGACCTGGCCTGATTCAGCTCTCTTCTTAATTTCAAATTTTCGCTCTCATTAAAGGATTTCAGTTCACTAATCTCCTTTTTTTACACTCTTATCTACCATCGTTACTCTGGCTGAAGACACTGCTAGCTCCTGTTCCAAAAACACCTGCTTATTTCTAACCTCAGTTATATCCTTCATCTCTTCCTCTCACTAACTTCTTTCTTGAAAATGACTACCTCATTACTCACCTCGACTATCTGCTTATCAACAGTATCCATAATGCCCTGCCTCTGTAAGCTCATCTTCTCCTCAACTTGCTCGAATCTTTTATCTACCATCTCAATTCTACTAGCAATTTCCTGACGAATTTCCTTATAGCCGTTACACATACTCTCTACAATCTTATTAATTTTGCTCTCTAAATCCGTACTTTGAATGTCTATCTTAGTACTAAATTCACTGCTTTGATTATTAATTTGAGTACTTAAATCACTACTCTGAGTATCCATTTTAGTACTTAAATCACTTAGCTTACTACTGAATTTAGACATCATCTGCTCCATTAACTTGATCATCTGTGAGTTTTCCTCCAGCCCTACATTTTCCTCGTCACTATTCACTCCCATTCCTAACTCCTTGCTAGTTGCAACATCATCTTCTCGGCCCCCTCACGTCCCTCCAACGTACCAGAAATCACATCCTTATCTGCCATTTTACTAAGAACTACTCTCGAATTTGTGGAATCTGACCGCTTATTGGTCTGCCTGTTTGACTCACACCCGCCTCTTCTAGAATGACCAAGAGTGCTTCGGTCAACACTTCTAGATCTCAACTTTAATAAATCAGGCTCACTCTTATTACTTAGCATACCCTCCAAAATCACTGAACATATATACCCTTCCTAAAATACCCGATCAGATTTCACAAATTACCAGTGCGTACTGCCATACTATGCACCAGCCAGCCTTATTCACACTCCATAGTTGGGTGCCATTTGTAATCTATCAATTCTAGCCACAAGATGGCTTCACCCAGAGAAGCCATTTGTAACTTTGAAGATACAAAACTTAAATAAAAATGAATATTCTGCCTCATAAATGGCCTTTCTTTAAAATTTAAGCAAATGACATAATTAGTACTGTAATTGAACAAATCCACCTTTCTGAAACTCTTCTTATCTCCGGGCGTGTGCAGATATTCTGAAAGGACTGGCTCGTACATAGGCCTTACCAAAAACCCCTATAAAGTAATAAAGACGAAGGAAGGTTTACATGCATCTAACTAAAAAGAAACTATCCAATTTAAATTTACTTTATATTCTGAAGCTGCATGCAAGAAATGGATAAATATAATAACAAAGAGTGACACACAAGAAATGCAATTAAAAATATATAATATAATAATATAATAATAATAATATTTAGGCCTGTAAAGATTTATTAGTTGGTTTTCACATTACCGGTAATGCCATCGTCTGCCCCATATGTCCATTTCACCTCTACACCACTTTGAAGCTGGTCAGCCATGCCTTCACATTTCAAGGTCCTCTTCAACGTTGCACAATTATTTGCATAGGCAACTGCCCTACTGTGATTGTGGCATAACAGCAAGAACCCAATCACCCTCCTTCGAAACACGAAGCACTCAGCTCAAGAGAGACACACTACCCAACCAGTCATCTCAATGTCCAGAGAGACAATCTCCTTGCAGCAGTGCACTCAAGTCTCAGTGCCACCGCTCATACCAGGAAGTCTTCTCAGAATCGCTATTGTCACATTGTTCCCAAGCCACTCCAAGCAGTCCCCTTGCTCGGCTGTGTGACACACCCTGTTCCACGCCTAAGGGCTTCTTCCCTTCTCGTCTACATCCAGTAGTTCATACAAGGCCATCTTCTAACAGACACAAGTGAGCTCGTTTGTCATAGTTCTAGCCCTTTGAATAGGTAGCACCACTTGCAAGGGCACCTACTCTTTCTCGTGACCAGCGACAGACATATCTCACCAACAAGTGACAGGCAATTACATTGAATAAATAATAATAAAAGGTATACGTATATGATAATAGTAATAATAATAATAAAGACACTGCGTCTACTGCAGACGTGTCCAATGCAATTGAACACGTTGCCAACACGATAACATGATATAAAGAAATAACAAACCTACGAGCCTACATTAAAACTGTCATGGGGGACTCATAAAATATAGGTTACAATATATTGACTTTAAATTTCTTTGAGAGATAACATTTATAATAAACCTGAGCCGCCGTGGCTTAGGCGGTAGCACGCTGGCCTCTCACCGCTGGGTCTGTGGTTCAAATCCCGGTCACTCAATTTGGACAAAACAGAGGCAGACAAGTTTTTCTCCGGGAACTCCAGTTTTCCCTGTCAACATTTCATTCCAGCAACACTCTCCACTATCATTTCATTTCATCAGTCATTCATTTAATCATAGCCTCAGAGGAGTGCGACAGGCTTCGGCAGTCTGCACAGTTCATATCCTCGACCCGGTCGATCGACTGGAAGCAGGCTGTGGATTTTCATTCATATAATAATCCTATTGTCGGAAGTATTTAGGACCACCTCGTGGTGCAGCGGCTAGCATTCACGGCTGTCGCCCTGGAGGTTTGGGTTTGTTTCCCGGCTCTGCCAAGAAATTTTAATTCTAGTTTAAGGTCTGGAATTGGGTACACTCAAGCACGTGAAGCAAAACTGTGGAGAGGAGGGTTCGATTCCAATCTAAGCCATCTTGGAAGTGTTTATCAGTGGTTTTCCACTTCTACTGCCACAGCCGCTTCCTACCTCAGGGTTACATGACCGCATTGTCGCAGCCCCTAAAATGAAGAGCCTACCAACCGCTTCCTATTCCAGCCCTGCCTCAATTACAAATACACACACTAGTACAGACATCACAATAACACAGGTTATCAGACAAATGCCATGCCTCCCACACACACACAAGTACACGGGGCTACATGACCACAATGTCGCAAAGCCCCTAAATCAATCAACAACAAAACAAAGTACGGTATTTCGAAACATTTCGAATACCTTCAGCCATGGAAACAAGCATTCCTCTATCGATATTGGAATCTTAAGACCCTTTTGTATTCAAGTTACTGATTTTGCATAAATTATAGTAAATATTTCTTCATAAGATTGTATGAAGGTGGTTAGAACAATTTTAAGTGCCTGGTAAATGAAAGCTGTCTCCCATTGTAAAAACTAGTAATCTTGAAATCTACTGCCCCCTAATTATTATCTGACCCCCCCACTCTAGATGAAATATTCTGGTGACATAATTGTCTCTTAAGAGGGAGAGAAGGAAAACAGCAAAGGCAACGCGATCCACATTCCTGTAAAATTTCGAGTGAATTGGCGGCATAATGAAATCAGCCAGCCTCTATTCTAGGTGCTCACATGTCATCACCCTTTTAACTCGAATAGAGCACTGAGACCCGGCTGCCTATTTGCGTTGCACGTAGAGACATAGCACACATCATTTCAACTGTTCACACGAGTAGGCAACACATGTTCTCACCCTTTCAACTAGAGTAGAGAACCAAGACCAAACTGCTTTAATCTACATGCTGTGTTGCGCGTAGAGACATAGCGCACGTCATTTGCACTGTTCACACATGTAGGCTTACTGTACACTGAAACAACACTGCGCATGCAAATTGTACCAGCCCAAGAGAAACAGCCTAGTTATACCAGTAGAAACCATGTAAAATTGTAGATACCGTATCTCCTCACATAATCGTCACCACCGCGTAATCGTACACCCCACTTTTCAAACACTAAAATAGGTTTATAAAATTTCCTCGCATAGCATATTTGTATTTGTGCGCCAGTCAGTTGCACATGCAGCCGCGACTTTATAACCTGGCGCGACTTTGTCAGACGAAAAATATCTCGTCTTTATGCTTGCGGGCTATGAACTGTGACGCGAGCGGCAAGCTTCATCACTTAGCACATTCCGCGAGCGTATAATCTGGCGTGATCTTGTCAGGAGAAAGTAATCTCGTCTTTATGCCTGCGGGCAATGAACTGCGACGCGAGCGGCCAGCGCACATTCCGCGAGCTTATAGGCCTAATCTGGCGTGATCTTGTCAGGAGAAAGTAGGTCTAATCTAGTCTTTATGCCTGCGGGCTATGAACTGTGACGCGAACGGCCAGAGCACATTCCACGAGCTTATAGGCCTAATCTGGCGTGATCTTGTCAGCAGAAAATAGGCCTAATCTCGTCTTTATGTCTGCGGGCTATGAACTGTGACGCGAACGGCCAGCGCACATTCCGCGAGCTTATAGGCCTAATCTGGCGTGATCTTGTTAGGAGAAAGTAAATCTCGTCTTCATGCCTGTGGGCTATGAACCGCGACGCAAATGGCCAGCTTCGTCAGCACATTCCGCGAGCCTTAACCTGTCGTGACCTTGTTAGAAGAAAGAAGCCTGTGACTGCAGGCTATGACTCGTGCCAGACTCACACTACGCAAATGACTGGCCCCTGCAGCAAATAATGATACAGTACAGTAGAACCTCGTTAACACGTTCCTCATTAGTACGTTTTATCGCATATCACGTCGTAATTTTCAAGTCCCGATTCTTATCTGATGACAATAATGTAAAAGTACCTCATTATCACGTCGCACATTTTTCCGCGCATTGCTTAGTACGATCGCATTTTCGTCAGCCCTGAAAGCATTTTTTGTCCACCCCTAGTGGAATGTGAGACCGACCGCACTGAGATAACATTCCTTGCCAACAAGCGGGCGAGGGTTGCGACTTAACAGGTATAGGCGACTCTTAAAAGTAAGACAGCAACACGTGCCGCGCATCGCGTACTACGATCGCATTTTCGTCAGCCCCAAATGCATTTTTTGTCCACCCCTAGTGTAATGTGAAACCGACCGCACTGAGATAACATTCCTTGCCAACAAGCGGGCGAGGGTTGCGACTTAACAGGTATAGGCGACTCTTAAAAGTAAGACAGTAGCAC
The DNA here is from genome assembly GCA_946902985.2 of Meconema thalassinum. Taxonomy (NCBI): domain Eukaryota; kingdom Metazoa; phylum Arthropoda; class Insecta; order Orthoptera; family Tettigoniidae; genus Meconema; species Meconema thalassinum. The sequence continues at coordinate 510,434,182 of OX336390.1, read as the reverse complement.
ACGCCGCGCATCGCGTAGTACGATCGTATTTTCGTCAGCCCTGAAAGCATTTTTTGTCCACCCCTACTGGAATGTGAGACCGACCACACTGAGATAACATTCCTTGCCAACAAGTGGGCGAGGGTTGCCACTTAACAGGTATAGGCGACTCTTAAAAGTAAGACAGTAACACGCACCGCGCCGCGACACTTCTGATTAACGCGTTTTTTACATTTCCCTTACTGATACAAATTTGAAATGAAAATCCACAGCCTGCTTCCAGTCTCCGACCGGGTCAGGAATGGAATGAATGAAGCCCCCATCTAGCGGCAAGGATATGAGCTGTGCCGGCTGCCGAGGCCTGACGCACTCCTCTGGGACAATGATTAAATGAATGACAGATGAAATGAAATGATAGTGGAGAGTGTTGCTGGAATGAAATTTTGACAGGGAAAACCGGAGTACCCGGAGAAAAACCTGTCTGCCTCCGTTTTGTCCAGCACAGATCTCACATGGAGTGACCGGGATTTGAACCACGGACCCAGCGGTGAGAGGCCGGCGTGCTGCCGCCTAAGCCACGGAGGCTTCCACTGATACAAATTTATGAGGTTTAATTATTATTTTCCATTAGTACGTTTTCCCGCTTTTGACGTCCAAATTTTTCAGTCCCTTGAAAAACGTACTAACGAGGTTTCACTGTATATTCTTTGAACTTAAATATTCTTCGCATAATCGTCGCACCCTGCTTTTTTCCACGAATTTTAGGCTCAAAAGTGCGAAGATTATGCGAGGAAATACGGTATTAAGCAGAGTTAAAATTACTTCAAAATCTAAGTTTTAAGGTTCTAAGTTCAAGTTCAAGGTATGCAAGGTATTTTAATTCTTGGTTAGATCACACTTATTGCCTGATGGCACATGCGCACACAGCAAGTTTTGTTCGCTTTTGCGAATGGCACAAAGCCTGTAATTTTGTTACCAAGTGTTACTTGTCAGACTGCGAAAAATCAACCCTCTTTATCTTCTTTAACCTAAAATTTGCCTTCTTTAGTCAAGGTCTCTTCTAGACCATTTTCCTATTTTTTCTCGTCATTCCTAACTTGCGTTTTTTCTGACGCTGGACTGGTTTTGAAGTATGTTATTTAGAACTGCTCCAGTGATTCCACATCTGAATACTCATCATCATGAGCAGTTTCCGGCCGCTGGTCGGGTCTGCTTTGAACATAAGCCTCTCCATCGATTCCTGTCCATCCACTATCTCTCGCCTTTCACTGTGTCCCAGCACACTCCTCTTTCCTCCACACTCTTAACTCCCATCATCCATCTGTACCTTGGTCTCCTTCCCTTCATTTCCATTCCAAACATCTTCTTCGGTATCCTCTCTCCTCTCGCATCCTCCTCACATGTCCATACCACTGTAGCCTAGATCGCTCTATTCTATTTTGCAATGGTTCCTCTCTTACCATCTCTCTGACTCTCTCATTCCTTACTCTGTCCATTCTTGTTACTCCTACCCTACTCCTCTGGAACTTCATCTCCACTGCTCGTATTTTACTCTTGTCCCTTTCCTTCATCACCCATGTTACTGAACCATACGTCAAAATTGTAGACGATTCCTTTACATTTATGTGGTACATCTTTATGTAAAGATCTGTATACTATGTACGAAAAATTCAAATGGTAGACATTTTGCCTTCTGGAGCCTTCCCTGCCCGCTTCTTCATGATGATTGGCTGCCTGCTCCTGCAACCAATCGTGAGCTTCATGACGTCATCTGCTCGACCAACCATATATAAGCCGAGAATTTCTTGGCTACCTTCCGAGACATTCTGCACTATTTCAGCACCACAAGCCGCTGCTCGGCTCATCTCTACTCTTCGCTTCGACACTCGTGGAGTGTATCAATTTGCTGCTACTACTCGATCAATGTCCTTTTAAAAGATCGAACTTATACTCGTCGGCTGACCAATTATGGTCCCTCAGCCTGGGAAACATTTTAACTAAGACTTCGATAAAGATGCAAATTGGCATCTTTCTTCAGTTGGACTTGCTCCACTGGTTTTAACTACAAGAATGGTGTGATAATTTACTACTTTTTCAAATTTGTGGTCAAGCTGGACTATCCACTGAAGATCTTGACAGATGTTTCGCCATCGAGACGTATTTTAACCTATTATGGTTCATATTTCGTTTTCCTGGAAAGGCGAAAGTGCTACAAAAGTGTGTAATATCGACAACTTTCTACAAATTGAGATAAGTACACTACTCTTAACTTTCCAGTGTCGGAATTCACCACATAACATAGAACTAGCTGATCATATTTATCTTACTGGGCTCATTTATTGGCCGCTCAAATTAGTTCAGGGCTCTTTAGCCTTTCGTAGTTCTGTTTCAATTTCTAAACTTATTAGAAATTTTTCCCAGGTCTTTGATTTTAGCTTGTGCTTCAAATACTCATAAATGTCTGCCATTCATTGGTACCTCTGTCCATTTAGCTTTTATTAAATCTTTCCCTTTTTATTTCCAATGCTTTTCCTTTCTCGCTCGCATATTCGGATTTGGCCCCCAAATGCTTGCAAGTTGTTAAGTAAAATTAATGAATTTCTTGTCTCGCTTGTTTCTTGGGATAGTCTTCAAGCTTATTTTCACGAAAAATCCTATACTTCATGAAGGTATCTACACACGTTCACGTAATGAAAATCGCATTGGAACATCACACTGAGCACTAATGACGTGAACAATTGACTAAACTGAACCCCACACTGTTAAAGCTCTCAGCAGACTGCAAAGGAGGGAAATTTGTGGCGCCAAGAAGCGCATTACGGCAAAGTGCTTGACGGGAGACCGGCTCGCGGCGGGGGCGAGCGAGGGTCCCCGTCGCATATAAAACAAAGTCCCTGTATAACCCATATTGTCACATACATTTTGCAGTTTTTATTTACCGACTTTCATTTACGCGTTTTTCACACTTATGCGTTGTTTTTTTTCTTTGGTCCCTTGGAAATCGAATAAGTGAAGTTTTACTGTACATAGCGACAGTATGTTGTTTCATGATGAGACGTCTAAACACTACTAGAGACAAATGAAGACATCTAGATTGGGCATTATCCAGATCAGAGACTATCCAGATTACGACGAAGTATATTTAGTGATCGTGAAAGTCACAGGAATCTTGTCATACAAGAACGGTTCCGATCACATCCAATTAGATACCGTACGTACGACTTCAGACCGAGTGCCAGTAAATCTACTGACGTGGCTCCCTCGCATTAGCGCACCCTCAAATGCCAACTGGCTGCGCCAGGATTCAATCCTGCAACCTTGGGCCCAGCAAGCGTGAACGTTACCGCTGGCCACGCAGCCTACCGATTTAGATTACAGCAATTGCCAATATTCCTTTCGGAAGTATATGATGTGTGTATGATGTGTAATACCACAATTAAAATATTGCTTCAATGCAGTTCTTGAGATAGCATTACAATATTCAAGTATTGAAATCCAAATACCGTATTTGCTCGCATATAACTCACACTTTTCTGACCGAAAATACTGTAAGGGTGAAAATCTTCGGTGCGAGATATATGCGGGGATTTGTGAGGGAAATACATTATTCCCGAACAAAAAAAAAAGCATTATTGAAACAAGACGAATGGAATTATTGTCAACTGTCGTCGCTGCTGCCAATCTACGAGCTACTCTCGCGTGCATCATCCCATACTGCATCATCCTAACTTCCGTCCAATGCTGATGATGATGATAATTGTTGTTTTAAGGGGCCTAACATCGAGGTTATCGGCCCCTTCCGTCCAAAGCATTTGCGATGCCAGTCTTCAAGAAACTGTCTGTCAACACAATAACCCATACTCCTATATCTAGGGATAGGAAAAATTCGCGATCGCGAATTATTAAATGAAGTAATACACAGGTGGTAATATGTTTCAATAACCCTAAAAATGGCGGGAAAAAATGGTTTTTGAACTCTAAAATTTCGCATGAAAATGTGAATTGCCAATGTAAACGCGAATTTCGCATGAAAATGCAAATTTTAGCTTTTTCTTCAGAAATTTCGCGACAATTAATGCACGAATTTCCGCGAATTATCCGCAGTAATGTATTTAAGGCTTGGAAAAAATAAACTATTGGTTAAAATATTGAAATGTATGACTTCCAAAAATACGAAGGCAAAAGTTAAATTTAGAGGTGAATTATCAGAATCATTCACTATAAGAACTGGACTCCGACAAAGAACACCCAGTTGATGGACAGTGGAGATTGTTGCCTAGCAACATCGTCTATCGTGGTTTATTAGTTTCAAAATTTTGAGTGTTCAAGAACGAAAGTTGTCATTTTTGTAAGGTAACTTTTTCTCGGCTTGGGGTCGTTGGAAAATGTAGTTCTTGGTTGCGTTGCATACCTGCCAACTTTTGAAAAGGGCTATCAGTAAAACTCACGCGCGACAAAAAATTTAACGATTTTCGACATACCCCGGCTTGACGAAAATAATAATACTTCTGGGCTACAAAATACAATAATTCATGCTTTAAACAGGATATTTCAATGAAATCATATCTACTTACATGATTTGTAGATGAACATAACAATCAAGAAGAAATCCATGTTAATCAGCAGCAGGCGTGGTGAATATTGGTTTGGAGCATACATAACAGGACTTCCTTGATAAATTAAGCCGATATACGATATTTGAAAAAGGTTTTACACAATAAAACTTGTTTAACGTAACACAGGCAAGAAATAATATAATACACACTGCAAATCACATGCTAGTTCGACTTTAAAGTCATGGTTGTGGCCTTTTTAGCTTCCAGCAAAAAGTCTTGAGAAAATGCTTTGTCATAACAGGGACCAGAACTCCTGGTCTTCAAAATAGAAATAGACTCCAGAGATTCATTGGACATGGATGACCTGAACTGTGTTCTATTTTTCTTCACAAGGCTGAAAACACGTTCACATTCTGCATTGCTATGGGGTATGGTGAGAATAGAGAGCATTACTCTAGAAATTCGGTTATACTTAAGAAGTCCATCGGCTCCACGAATTCTTGATATTTGTGCCCAACTGGAATCACTTGCAGCATCTTGATGTGCAGCCAAAGTGTCATCTACCTGAAGAGCTGTAAACTGCCTCTGAAGCTCATTCACCACCTCATCGGTAGTTTCATTCTCTTCCTTGCATAACATGATAGGAAACTTTTCCAAGAAAAAACGAACGGAAGAAAACTGTGCATCTTCAATTTTGTCTAACCTAGCAACTTGAGCATTCTTTAGCACGTCATCCTTGAGTGGAAACTTGTTGATGATGTAGTCACAGGCAGTACAAAAGTAGTTTCTCACTGATGAAAAGAAAAGGGATTTATCTGTATCCTGGAGATCATTCACTATGTTCGAAGTTTGAATGCCAATAACTAACTCATCATCACTTCTTTGATTTTGAATCAAGTTGTACTCAACTTCAAGCAATGAGGAGCTTTTGACAATTTTGGGCTTAACAAACTTGGTGAACAGCTGCTTTAGCAAATCCATTAGAAGTTCTAATAACAAGTGAACTTGTGGGGAAGAAGTCTGAAGGGCAACATTCAATTTGTCAAATACAGGAATAGTCACATGAAGAAAAGTGCAAAAGGCCTTGTTCAAGTTTGAGGACAGGAACATAAACAATTTTTCCTCACGAGTTGTAGCAGAAGTCTTACTTTTTAGGATGGGTTTCTCACATTTGGAAGAATATGCTATTCTTTTAGGGGCATGTGTAGTAGCAGAATCAAGAATTCTCTTCTTCTGATACTCTTTGGATCCACTTTGTTCAACTTTAGGTATTCTGAAAGATGTCAAGCTTGTGGAAATGTTTTGGGTACATAATATTACTTCCTCCTTGAAGAAAGAAAGAAGAGGATCCCACTGGTCCAGTAGTCTATCCAAACATCTGCCTAAAGATAACCACCTAGTACATACATGCTTCAGAATTTTCTTTGCTTCCTTATTGTGCAAGTTCTGAAATTTCTGAAGGCGTTCTTTTCTCTTTACACTCTTCTCTAAGAAATAAAATATATCTACAAGGATCTCATCCACTTTAACTGGTAATCTTCCAGCACCTTTTTCAGCTGCTAGATTAATCAGGTGGCAAATGCACCCTATGATGGCAATACCTGGTTGAACTTCCTTCAGAACTGCTGAAACCCCATTTTTGTGTCCTATCATAACAGGAGCATTGTCGGAGCAGAAAGCCACACAGTTTTCAATTGGTATATTATGAGAACTCAGCTGTGATAACATCAGGTTACCTATGTTTCGCCCTGTTGAGTCCCCGTCCAACGCTGGTATGGATAGCACAGTGCTCACTACTTTTTCCTGCCGAACATCATAGAATGTAACAACAATAGGATACAACTTGGCATTCGTATCATTGCTTCCATCCGTTGCCAAAGAAAATGGTCCGTTCTGAAGGCACTTAACAACTTCAGATGATGCATTTTTTGCCATTTTATTTACAATGCACGTCGTTTTCGTGCGACCACAACTATATTTCTTTGCAACTTCTGATGTGGGAAACATCTTCTTAAATAAAGCGCCAGCATGATCAGCCGCACTTAAGGGCACATTGTGTTCCACCAAAAAGGAAGTAAACAGACACTCGGCCCTAATTACGTCACTGTCAACGTTACCAGCCTTGGCAAAAAAGGTGTTGATTTTCTTGCTATCTTCCTTCGATTTAACATAACTTATGTGTTTACCGCACTTCACATGATTACTTAAATCGTTTTTTCCACCATGAGCAATATTAATATCACACGCACATACCGTGCAAAAGGCAAATTTTTCTCCCTTTCTTGATTTTAGTATGCACGGAAAATCAACCGAGTATGATTCTTTAAATGTCTGGAAGTACTGTTTCTTGTTGTATTTGTTCATTCTCGATATCTACTAAAACATCGAAAGGAACCTGGATCACTAAACGTCACATAAAATTATAACATAAATCGCATAAAACACAGCCCACACTTCATTAAAACAAGTCAAAGCACACAAGTCAAATGAACACGACGCCAACCTCGTAAAGAAAGAATATGCACATGGTAGAGAGAAAAAAACACACACGTGGAACGAATGTAATTAGTCCAAGGAATACAGGAAACTGCGAAGCACGAAGATATAGCACAAAAACTCGAACACTTCATTAATATATGCCATAACCTTAAAATACGAAAACATTCAAAGAACGCCAACTTCGCGAACAATAAACAACTCACGTGGTCAAAGAATATCGTTTAAATCGCAACGAGCGAACGTAGGGGAACAAAGAATTTGCGAAGCAGAGCGTGTTGACACCTAAGATTCACATGGAAGAACGGTTATCCCGGCTTCAAATTCAATTACAATGACGACACAAACATGACACGGTCAAAAGTACGAATCAACTCAAAGAACGAGTTATCGACTATCGCGGACTTGCCTTCGACCCACGCAAACAATCGATTGTACGGAAGTGGGAGGGATTATCGAATGTTAATTATCGTTTCAAATTTTTGTCCGCGAAATCGTAAAATGACACCGTTCATCCGTAAAATGCTGCAATTTCCGTAAATTTTACGGATAAACCGTAAAAGTTGGCAGGTATGGCGTTGTAATCCTTATACATCAAAAGGTTAAGCTGTAAGACTGTGAAATACGTAAATTAATCCACTTAATTTATATTGGTTTGTATTTGTACGGGGAATTGAGACATGGTTCACCGGTTCGATCTGATGACGGGTTTGTGAGAATTTTTAAATGTGATGCATGGTTGAAACACCCTTAAAAACGGGCACTTCTTGTGTTCCAACTAAGATAAGAAATATTAAAATATAAATTAAAAAATCCAAACCTACATGAACTAACGTAAAATAGAACGACGAAAATGATGATGGTATTGGTTTTTATGTAGGTATATTGGTTACTTCACAAACAACCTTCAAACTCGAGTACACATAATATTTTGGTCGACAGTAGATGGCAAGTATCCATATCAAAATGTGCCACTTGTTCCTGAACCAGTCTTAACCAGGTGCTCTTCTTGGTTTCATTGGTTTCATACCTGTCAGAGTACTTGAAAGATATTGTGCAATTTATGAATGATGTAGTAGCGACTGATAACTCTGGTGTTGATTTTCTGAACACTGTTTCACATGACGAAATACTTGAGATTCAAAGAATTTGGCAGAGACATCACTGAACTCATCCCTTTATTAGAAGGCCAGTCTTAGCCAACTGTTCACCTTCTAGATGGACATCTACGGAGAATTCAGCAAGCCCTTAAACTTGCTGTTTCTGGAAATTACGGTACCAACATTAAGGAGCTGTTGGATGGTTATGGAAATGTGTTAAAAAGAGGAAAAATCCTTTCAGTTTTAGTAAACGCTGGGTCCCATGCTCTCAGAAAATTAATCAGCTTGAGATCCGTTGACCCTGGGAACAAGATTTACTAATGTGTGTGTTTGATCCAGCAGAAATAGTGCCAATGAACATTAATGAGCACCTTGCAAAGAAAATTAAGAAGTTGCCATTCTGTGGAACACTGGATACAACGAACTTCAAACTTTAATCAAGAAGCAGATGCATGACAGGACCATGACAGACATTGTTGGAGTTTTGTAAGGAATGACATTTGCATTTCCAAAGTTCTCAGAATCTGTGAAAAACATTTGGATACCCTGTTCAAACGCTAACTGTGAACTTTTGTTTTTCAGCTTACACTAGCCCGTTAAGTGATATGCGTCACCGTTTGTCACAAGAGAATTTGGATCTCTTCACTGAAGTATACTTTGAAGGATGACTGAAATGTGTTATGTTATGCATGTTATCCATGATATTAAAAAATCCCGCCTAAAATTTATTATTTTAAAAGTACCGAAAAGAGCACTTGAAACCACCGAATTTGTCACTTTAAAATACCGCTTTCTTCACTCTGAAATCACCGAAAAATTCCTATCCCTACCTATATCCAATCATGCAAGAGTTCAACTGACGGCCTCCTTTATTTTGGCTTCTGTCGTCAGCTTATCGTAACTAACAATACCAGATCTAGACGTGTTCTAACCTAACAATAACTTCTTATTAGCGTGTGGAGCGCCAACAAGACAGCTGACGATCACACCCCATATTGCGGTTTTACTGCGTCGCCACATTTGAAAACACCGTATGTGTTTGGTTATTGGTTTCTAGCGCGTCTTTCTCTTGACCCCAGTAGCGAATATCAAATTCAGTCAAAATGAATTCTCGACCGGCAGCACTATTACCATCGTCGTCTGCGTATTTGATTACTTTGAGTTTAAATCCAGCCGTATAACTTCCGCGCTTTTACATAACTAAAAGATCAATGTCCACAAGAAAACAATCACACTTAACTGAGAAACAAAAATGGAACGTGAAAACAATGCAATAAACTGACAACAAACACCGTGAAAGAAATGAAAGCACCGCCGCAAAAAAGAACAATAACATCGCGGGCAAGACGTATTTTAAAATTACTACGATCATCTTTATGACGGAGTCAGAAATTAATGCGAGATATATGCGAGGAATATATTTTCCTGCAATTTCCAATTTAAAAATGGGGTGCGAGATATACGTGGTGGCGAGATATATGCAAGCAAATACGGTAAGTTAAAACAAACAATTAATGAATCTGACATTCTCATAAGCTTCTGCTTTTGTGAAGTTATATTTCAGAAAAAAAAAAAAAAAAATGTTCATAACTACCTCAAATTACACCAAAGGCATAAATCCAAACCACCCTTTTTCCTGCTAACAATAAATTACATTACTATGAAATTCCATTACTTAAAAATCTTACCTGTGAAAGAATACCTGCATAGTTTGTAAGACGGGATCCATGCCACAGAAGTTTTCTATTGTGCAACTTTCTGAATGGCTTAAAGCGCTTATCTTCTCCCTGACGCTGGATCTTGAACACCTAGCACAAACAACACCCTTCAATTATTCATCCTGATAATGCAGCAAGTCAAAACTGCAATCTCTAGAGTTAACAGTAGCCTGGAAGGAACACAGAGAGAGAATAAACTACAATCGCTACATGTTTGACCGACTATGATATGCACTGCACCTAAATGCTAAATTTTTCTCCCAATTTTTGACATTTTACATTATTTTAATGTCCGATTAGCAGTCATACACGGGTAAATTACCCACACTTAGGGTATTTGCAGTGGTCAACCCAAGCGAAGAGTAATGCAGGTCCTCATCCGCCACCCTGCGGGCACTGCCCCTACACCAAGGAAGTATGCACGAACTGCTATCCCCAAGCTGTGAAAGGTCATCTTAATGGATGCCGAAATAAGACAGATTTTGGAGAATTTAAGTTTAAATTGATCTGAAAGTTAAAACCTTATTCGCCCCGAAGTTAATTTACACTTAGGACTAGATTGTTGTCCATATAGTGCTAGTTGTATTCAATTACAGTAAGTAAGACGAAGAAACTCGTGGCTGAAGGATATCCAAAGATGGCATTGTTGCACATCAGAGGCGGCCTTTCATGCAGCAATGTCAAGATCGCAGCTAGCTATGTGGATCGTCAACCTCCATCCGGAGATGACGTCTTAAGAAGAAGTAGTTAGTTTATTAGAGGAGATACTTTTAAATTATTGAGTGTAGAAGAACCAATTTGTTCACAGACTTCATAGTTAACTAGCAGAAGTACCCTTTGAATGGCTTTTGGTAATTACCGGCTCAAAAGTATCAATGTTTCAACTATGTAGTGTTATTAACTGTTTATGAATGGATTTCATTAATTAAACACCATCACCAAAACAAATGTTATTAAGATAGCTCAATAGTAGTGATTTGATAGAGTTTCATGTATTGAAGTAGAGGTGATTAAACCAAGTTAACACTTACCCTGCTGATGCCTTAAATGTTGCTCCTCACCCCTGTGCTGGCTGATTTCCAGAATTTATGGCTATGTTCAGAATGGCACAAACTGAATGTGGTTTGAGTTACAAATAAATTGAAAAGTCTGTTCGATTTCTGAACCCTTACACTACAAATTTAATAAAAATCCGACACGATTGAAAATATAACTATAATGTAAAAAAAAAAAAAGCTGTAAACAGCTGTTGCGCGCGCTCTCGTCCTGGAACGAGCGGGCGCGCTGGCAGAAGTTGCGTCAGATTCAGAATCTGTAATGCGAATTATAACCCCAAATATATATATACTAGTCATAGCATAAACTCAACGTTTTTGCAAGAGAAAAATCTGTCCACAAAGAATAAAAACAAAGGAAAGGAAAACAGATTTGACCTACTTGAACTTGCATCGCTTGCCTTCGAACAGATCGATATTCCTCTGCTGAACAGTGACGTGGTGCTATCTAGTGATAGTATGTGCACCATCATGCTTACTGGCACCCACACGCGAGTGCTAGAGCTGTAATATTACGTTCGTCTCCAAAACACAAAGCACGAGAAACCGATCAACGTAAAATTACGCTCGCCGCAGTTTCAAAAAGTTACCTTTGAAAGTAATATTACGGCGCCCACACCCTAAGTGTTAATCTTTGAACAACTATGATCTACCAAACTAAATAACAAATCATTTTAATGCATTTAATCAAGGCGGCAAAGCATGCTTCAAGAAAAACAATGACAATAACAACAAAAAACGAAATACCTGTTAAATGAACCATAAGAACGACTGCAATTTTCCGCTTACATAATTGTGCATTTGGGATCAAATAGATTATTTAATAATAATAATAATAATTGCTGAAGTGATTAGAAGGGATATCATGTTTCCTTTTATGCCAATCGAAATGGTATATCTCAGAGGTGGACAAACACCACGCCGGGCACGCTGATTACACGCCGGCATGCTTCTGGCGTGTACAGTCTTGCAGCGATAGTTGAGAAAGACTATTTGTCTGTCTTTCTCGCTTTCCCGTCTCATTTCCTCTCGTACTGCCTTTAGCCCTTCACTGTGTCGAACGTTAAACGGTTGCGCACCATTGTCTCTTATCTTGCTGGCTGTAGTGTCACTTGACATTATTTGATCACGGCGATATGTAGCTTAATGTTTGACTATGGCCGTTAGTTTGGTTTCTTTTTTCTAGCAGATTTCAAGAATTTACAAAACTTCGATCTGACTTTTATTTGTTCATCAAGCCATTTGTAATGTAGCACTTGACTTAAGGATATTTTAAACTCTGTGAAAAACCTGCCCGATTTCTATTCAAAATGTCCGCCTCGTTACTTAGTGGCTAGCACTCTTGGTTTTCACTGCGGAGGCCCGGGTTCGACTCCCGGCTCTGCCAAGAAATTTAATTCTGGTCTGAGGGTTGGAACACGGTATACTGAGGCAAAAGTGAGAAGAGGCGGGTTCGAATCCCACCTCGGCCATATTAGAAATGGTTTTCAATGGTTTTCCGTGGTTTCCCACTTTCTACTCCAGGCGAATGGTGGGAAGGTTTCTAACTTAAGGCCACTGCCGCCTCCTTCACAATCCTCATTTGAATTACAAATACACACACTAATACAGCCATCACAATAACTCAGGTTATCATACACATTTCATACGCCCAATTACACGGTGCCGATAAGCCCCTAAATGAATCAACAACAACAACATGTATTCAAAATTACTGCAGCAAGAAAATCCGAAATTGCACAGGCAGGCCGCACAAGTGTTGTTAATGTTTGGATCAACGTACAGTATGTCTGCAAATAGCTTTTCTCTGAAACTTACAAAATCAAGGCATCACCCTCTGATGTCTGACGATAACCTGCAAAACAGCCTCAGATTGATTGTTTTTCAAACAATTGTATCGAACATTGAGCATTTTGTAATTATGAAAACAAATTGAAACAAATTGAAAACAAGAAAAATAAAAATGTGACCAAAATTGCAATGTCTTAAATGGCTCCCATGATACCTTATCGATATTTCTGACTGTTTAAATTCTAAGCACGTTATCTTCAAAGTACCGGTACGAGGAGAAACGCTCGAAACACAATATACTGTACATGTGTCGGACAACCAACGCATTGGACAAACAGTTTGTTTGTTTACAAAACGTCCAGTGCGAAGGCGATCCCAACTTGACTCGGATAGATGCGCCGGCAGTCAGGGCAGGTAGCCCAGCCAAGAGAGGTGTACGGCGCTGCGTAGCCGGCATGCCGAGCGTGCAAAGACTGGCCGGCCCTGGTATATCTCATGACAATATTGGTATGAAAAGTATATTAACTCTTGTTCAACGAAATGAGAGATACAACAGCGCTAGAGAGAGCTCATTTCAAGGATACTTCTGACTTGAAGAATAGTTAAACATACTCTGGTTCGTTGAATTAATTACCTAGTTTTAGGCATGCAATATCGGTGTTATCTCTCCTAAAACAACCATCACCACTACAATAATCTAATTAAAATTGATCGATAATCATTTAAGATTTTCTCAACATAGGAATACTGTAGCAACTTACATTTCTGAATCGTACAATTGAAATTCTAGTATAGAGAGCTATGAAGCTATTTTTCAGTGTTGCCTTTTTTGACAATATTGATATTGCAATTGATATTCTCCACTCTCCTGTAATCCGTAGCAAATATTTTTTTACACGTGTAATTCTTTTCAGGTTATGGCTGCAGCTGTTCATTAAGTGTGGAAAATAATTCTAAAACATGTGGTGGAGAAAAGCCAAAATCTAAAAGCCCACTTAACTAAGATTTGTACATTCTTCACACATTATTGACCTTTTGACACAAAAGTTTGGTGCTTTTCAGTCGGTCAACACAAACACAACGAACATAACACAACAAAAAATCCGAAATACCTGTTAAATGAACCATAAGAATGACTGCAATTTTCTGCTTACATAATTGTGCATTTGGGATCAAATAGATTATTTAAAAAAATAATTGCTGAAGTGATTAGAAGGGACATGACATTTCCCCTTACATTAATCTCATGTAATTTTTTTCAGGATTAGGGAATAAAGTAAAAATGTAGACTTTCACGACCGGCGTTGAAATAGGAATCTCCGTTTCGCGGGCTTATAGGTCGTGTTCCAAGGACATTTTGTCGTCCTGACGTTTCGCTGAATACTGCGTTCAGCATGTTCACAGGTTACATAAAGCGAGGTAAAACAAGTAAACAGAAGATATATAAATAGTCAACAACCCACACATAGAGGCTACCATGGCAACGGCGTACCACATAAAAGTAATGAGGTAAAACTGAGAAGAGTGGGTTTGATTCCCACTTCAACCATTCTAGATATGGTGTTCCATGGTTCCCACTTCTACTCCAGGCAATGCCAAGGTGATTAATAACTTAAAAGTCACAGCCACCTCCTTCCCAATCCTAGACTCAATTGCAAATACACACACTAATAAACCCCAATACACACACACTCAAGTACACAGGACTGAAATGGCCACAATGTCCAAGCCCCTGAATAAAACAACAGCATTCCTTGTTCTACAATACAGCATGACAAGAGCCCATAACAGAGTATTGTAATTGTTGGCTTTTTACCTACAAACCAAGTGACTACGTTCCCTATGTTCTAAAGTTTTTGAAGACTCAAATAAAAGAGAAAGCCCAACTTTTTAAACACATTTTAAACATACCTCATCAATTTCCAGTTCATAGTTTGTATGTGTGGATCCATGTGTGTTCTTCACATATTGTCTTATAATTTCAAATTCTTCAGATTCTTTATCGAGCGTTTCAATATGAGTTTTAAGTTTTTCATAGTGGGCATCAACAGGGTGAACTTCTTTTCCTTCCGTCTCAGCATCACTTGATTTAAGAAGACTGTATGCCACTTCCATCTCCATCAGGCTATCAACCATTTCTAGTTTTTTCTTGAAGACAATAGAAAATAGAACAGCTAGTATACTACAAATATGGTCAAAAATACAAAAACAAAAATACACTTTTATAAAGGGGAAGTGGTTTTAAAAAGAATGGATTCCATTATGTTATTGAATAGCAGTTTAAATTACCAGGATTTTTTTTAGCATAATTAACACTCTTGAAAAATACAGGCAAAACGTTCTTGTATTTTGGTTTAGGAGGGCAGAGACTGTCTGTGTGTGTGTCACTGTAGGCTTAGTAATGTTTTGTAGAGCTATTTGTCTTCCATATTTGGATCTGATGCTGCTCGCTTCACGAGCGAAACATGTCGTCCCTAGATTTCTTCTTCAATAGTCCTTAGCAATATACATAAATCTTGATCACATGTTATTTATTTATTTTCCATTACATATGAACTGAAAGTCTAATAGAAGGCACAGATGCAATAAACATATGATAGAAGCAAATAGGCACTACACTGTGATCAGGAATTCTTCCAAGTTTGAGCTTGAATCTAGTGCGACATCACATTTAATGCACACCCTGATTTTAGAGATATAATTTGCTCGTAAAAAGTATGCATTACATTAGAGTAACTACAGTACAGTACAGTTTACGGCCCGGTTTTTGGCCGGTCAGCCCCGGTTGCGCAGACCTACAGAAGGCAGTCGGTGAGCCTCAGGAATGTGCAATTAATAAGGGAGTTGCTTTCTGCACAACTGACAACTCGTGTATCAGTTGTGCATGCCTGAGGCTCACCGACTGCCCTCTGTATGACTGCGCAACCGGGGCTGACCGGCCAGAAAACATGGCGTAAACTGTATTGTGTAATTTATGTGCATTCTATTTGAGAATATTTGCTGAAGAAGAACCATTCTGGTTCGAAACATGTACAAATAAAATAATTTAAGTATTGACCAGGCAGACAAATCCAATCTCTGATTAATTTTATGTAATATTGTTAAGTCAATTCGGATACCAAGTCAGAATGGTTTGCATTAGGTCGATGTATTAAACATTGTGGCAAATTTGGTGAACAATTACTCTTGCTTAAAGCAGTTCTATATTTACTTCAACTTTTAACTTTGCTTTAACATAATTGCCACATCCCGCTCTTACCAATAAATATCATGCCATATCAGGTACCGTATTTCCCCGCATAATCGTAGCACCCTACTTTTCAAACACTAAAATAGGTTTATAAAATTTAATTGCATAATCGTCGCATAGCATATTCGTATTTGTGTGCCCGTCAGTTGCACATCCTGCCGCGACTTTATAACCTGGCGCGACTTTGTCAGAAGAAAAATATCTCATCTTTATGCTTGCGGGCTATGAACTGTGACGCGAGCGGCAAGCTTAGCACATTCCGCTAGCGTATAATCTGGCGTGATCTTGTCAGGAGAAAGTAATCTCGTCTTTATGCCTGTGGGCTATGAACTGTGACGCGCCGACCAGGGCACATTCCGCGAGCTTATAGGCCTAATCTGGCGTGATATTGTCAGGAGAAAGTAATCTCGTCTTTATGCCTTTGGGCTATGAACTGTGACGCGAACGGCCAGCCTCATCACTTAGCACATTCCACGAGCTTATAGGCCTAATCTGGCGTGATCTTGTCAGGAGAAAGTAATCTCGTCTTTATGCCTGCAGGCTATGAACTGTGACGCGAGCAGCCAGTGCACATTCCGCAAGCTTATAGGACTAATCTGGCGTGATCTTGTCAGCAGAAAATAATCTCGTCTTTATGCCTGTGGGCTATGAACTGTGACGCGAACGGCCAGCGCACATTCCGCGAGCTTATAGGCCTAATCTTGTCAGCAAAAAGTTATCTCGTCTTTAAGCCTGCAGGCTATGAACTGTGAATGAGCAGCAAGCGCACATTCCGCCAGCTTATAGGCCTAATCTGGCGCAATCTTGTCAGGAGAAAGTAATCTCGTCTTTATGCCTGCGGGCTATGAACCGAGACGCGAACGGCCAGCACACATGCCGCGAGCTTATAGGCTTAATCTGGCGTGATCTGTCAGGAGAAAGTAATCTCGTCTTTATGCCTGCGGGCAATGAACTGTGATGCGAACGGCCAGCGCACATTCCGCGAGTTTATAGGCCTAATCTGGCATGATCATGTCAGGAGAAAGTAATCTCGTCTTTATGCCTGTGACGCGAGCGGCCCGTTTCGTCACTTACTCCGCGAGCTTATAGGCCTAATCTGGGGTGATCTTGTCAGGAGAAAGTAATCTCCTCTTTATGCCTGCGGGCTATGAACCGCGACGCGAACAGCCAGCTTCGTCAGAACATTCCGCGAGCTTTAACCTGTCGTGACCTTGTTAGAAGAAAGAAGCCTGTCTCTGACTGCAGGCTATGACTCACGCCAGACTCACGCTACGCGAATGACTGCCCGTGGTGCAGCAAATAATGATACAGTATTTTCTTTGTACTTAAATATTCTTCGCATAATCATCGCACCCTGCTTTTTTCCACGAATTTTAGGCTAAAAAAGTGCGAGGAAATACGGTAATACCGGATTGATTTTCTTTTGGACATTATCTAAATGTTTAGATTCACTACCAGTTTACATACCTTTATGTCTTCTTCTGTTTTGAGAACAGGAGGAACATCAACTCCAAAGTCATGAGGGATAAGGGTGTAGAATCTGTTGGAAGCATCCACGAAGCGTGCCGATGAGCCACCTGATTTAATCAGTTCTTGAAGATCAGTTAGAACACACATTGCCTGTTGCAACTGGCGCTTGCTGAGTTTACCAAGGGGCATCTTCTCCATGTCCAGCTGCAAGCCAAATACAATTCTATAAATGGAAATTTCATTTCTCAATTTGATGAGACTTAGAATTTCGGAAATGTTCTGAAAATTGTAAAAACTACCATTTAAGAGTGCATTTTCACTTGCAAAATTCACAAAAATTTTACAGAAAATAACACCATTTTCTTTAAAATGGCGAGATACTTGCTAAACAGCGGGAGATCAGCGCCAAACATTCCTGCAAACTCAAGCGCCAAGGTTCTTGCTGAATAATGTGAGTGAATTTCTCACATAATTGTAAGAAAGCTGTTCCAGAAATATCCATGAACACGAACAATGAGATTCTTGTCTAACTGCACCATCAGAAATATTCACAAATTGGAGATTTTCACTCGATGGCAAGAGTGACACAGTAACTACCCACAAACTCACCCACTTAATGGTGAGAGAGCTGTACCAAACATACAGTAGCCATGAATTCTTCAGCGAGATTCAGCATCTCACTACACCAACAACATACTGTACCCTACGATCTTACAGAAAAGAATTAAAGAGAACACAGTAATGAGAGCCCTTTACCTCGAATTCCTTCATGACTTCCTTCATCATCTTCACATCAAACAGCAGAGACACCAGATCTTGCACCGGCTTTTGTAACTTGGATGGAACATCGCTTTTGATTTGCTTCTCTTCTTGTCCATCCTGTAAACAGAAAACATTAAGATACTCTTAATTACATACTTCACATACACACTATTTCCATAGTACTAGTTGGCAAGGCTCATTAATCTTACAGAAGAAAGGAAATATATACAGTACATGCATATGTACAGTATATATTGTACTTGCAGTAGTAACCAGCTTCGACCCATGGAATGATCATTAAGTCTCATTAAGCTCTGTGGTCAGATAGCACTCAAAGAGATGAATTCTACATACATTTATTTATTTATTTATTTTGAGGGTGATAAAAACTACTACTGAACTGACATATCAAACTTTCAAACTAATAGAAAGAATTATTTTAAAAATCACAGTCGGGGAAGACTTTATGTGGTGGTGGTGGTTAATAGTATAATGGACACAACATCCAGGTCATTGGCCCCTAATGATAATGATAATAATGAAAATGGAAATGACTACTAACTACTGGCACGTGTAATTTACCAACAAATAGAAAAAATTGATAAGGAAAAGGAATACGTGAAATAAAAGACACTGCCCATAACTCATTGGCTGTTAGAAAAGTGGGGAGCAATAGTGTCGTCTTTTACCGCATAGCACTTCGGAAAACTTCGTCTGTCCCCGAAGGAGCAATAGTGTCATTTTCCACAAGTGAGAATATACACACCAGGCCTTCATTTTGATACACCATCATTACCAGGGACCCTGACTCTTTGGAAGACCTGTATTTGTGAAACCCACCAAAATTTAACAGAAACCTGTCATTTCTGTCATAGAACACTACATTTGGAAAATAACTCAGTGAAGTCACAAATTAATGTGGAATTATTTTATAACATAATTTTCTGTCATAGAACACTAAATTTGGAAAATAACTCAAACTGAAGTCACAAATTAATGTGGAATTATTTTATAACATAATTTTATTTCGCACAATTGTAAAATAACAGGGATTTGATAAATTATTCACAAAATAACACCGAAATACAGTAGATATATCTTTTAAAATTTCCCCATAATGTATGTTAGAAACATCCTTCAAACCATGTATATAATCAATTTCTGTGTTCGATTGTTTGCTACTACTACTACTACTACTACTGTAATAAGGGCATTTCATTTGATCTGCACGGTGGCCTTCTACTTGGCACGATGTGCAAAAAGAATTGTTTTCACACTGCTTCGCCATATGTCCTCCTTGTCCACAATTTAGACAGCTGCGAGATCGGTCTTCTGTGTCCTTGCACTGGGGCGCTTTGTGTCCAAACCCAAGACATTTAAAACACCTTGAAACCATAACTTTTTCCCTCACCATACAGGTTGCCCATCCCACATTGATACTCTTTTTCTTCAGCAATATTTTAGAAGATTCTGCTGGCAAGATTACGGTAGCATTGAGATTTCCGTACCTGCCAGGTCTCACTGATGTAATATTGACCTGTGATTCTTCAACAGCTGCTTCCAACGAGATGGCTGTTCGTAGATAATTTTCGTTTAAGTCCGGATCCATGCCATACACTAGGATGGTTTTCTCCTTTATATTTGTTGACACCTCGACTTCCTTCACATTCTGAATTATCTCCCTTTTTAATGTATCGGCCTTTCCCTTGCCTTCTACTGTGAGTATAAGGTCATCTTTTCCCGTCTTCCTTATACGTTTGATTTTAACACCAATTTTATCAATGTTCACCCCATCCTTGACTGTCTTAAGCAATTCAGCATACGTTTTGCCAGCTGCTTTGCACATAACTGTTTCTTGTGTATTATTACTCAAGGATTTCTTTCTTCTCGGCATCTCTACAGAAACTTCCTGTTCTGTCTGTGCTTT
The DNA here is from genome assembly GCA_946902985.2 of Meconema thalassinum. Taxonomy (NCBI): domain Eukaryota; kingdom Metazoa; phylum Arthropoda; class Insecta; order Orthoptera; family Tettigoniidae; genus Meconema; species Meconema thalassinum. The sequence continues at coordinate 510,414,078 of OX336390.1, read as the reverse complement.
GCCCGGCACCAAGCACCCTATTTCAACATTACTTCTGCGAAATACCCATTCCAAAATCTTCCTTGTGTAGCTGAGGTTAAGGCTAACCGGTATAGCTATCAGCACTTTCTTTCTAGCATGAGTCTCTATTATCCCTTGCCAATTTTGTAAACATGCGTGCAGATTCGGCAGATCATTAACGCCTTCCTGATTGACTGAATATGGTATTACAAACACATATCGCAGCTTCTCCTGTTCTCCTCGCCGACTTGTGTAGGTTTGCGTAACTGTGCGCAAAAATTCCGTTTCACCCTCCTTTAGATCAGCATTTAGCAAATCAGATATATCAGGGTGCCATTTTCTCATGGTTCTTACAATTCTATCCTCTTCCAAGGGGCTATTGGGATTAACCACCATAGAAACGTCCCAGTCTGTCAATTTTCCTATATTTCCGGAGAGTGTGCACGTTTTTTGGTAAACACGCTCAGGCCATTCCTTGTCCAAAAGCCTAGCAAAATCTTCAAAGCACGTAGCTTCTAAAAGTGTCTCCTCTATATCTAACTCCCTGTCACTTAAATGCGCCTGTGTCCCAATATCCCGGGTTATTTTCCTACTTGGAGCATAGTCCTGTTCCAAATTACTCGCTACCTTAGGGTAATCAGTCACAGCATATTGCCCCCACTCCCACTGTGAATTATTTCAGCTAACTGCCCCATACCCTTAATTCCTTTCTTTATTTGCGCTTTTGTATTAGGAGTGATCTTAACTAATTCTAAGAGGTCCTCGCTGTATTTGGATAATTTGTCAACGGCTAGACGCATCTCCTCTATTCCAGCTCTTTGGTTTGCTGTTTTTGGACTCTGCACCACCATGGTATCATCCAGCTCAATAGTCGACATAGTACTCGTATCTACCGCACGCTGCGAACCACTGATCTTGCTGGCTACACCTATTTCAACCTCTCTGGAAATGGCATCGCTCTCCCAAATACTTCTACTCTCTATACTCCTTGAGCACATAACCCTAAATCTTATCTTGCCAAAAAGGATAATAAAAACATGTACCTTTACAGAAAAGATGGTCTTAACTGACTTCTCAAGAAGAGATTACACCTCGTATTGAGGAACAAGCACTTCCACTCCCTTATAATAAAAAAAAATCACTTGAATACACTATCAAATATACGAAATACGCGGAACGCCAAAACCATCAACCATTCGATATTGATAACAACAATGTAGCATTAAGAATCTTTAAACGATCATTAATGGACATAATACAGGCAAATCTCATGAGGAAACCTGAGAGTCATGACCTTTTGTACGCAACAGCCTTGGAGAGGAAAGTAGACTTATTACTTGTTAGTGAGCCAAATAAAAATCGAGTAGCTAACAATAGCTGGTTCACGGACAAGAGATGTGACGTAGCAGCATTCTTTTTGAATGACAAGCTGGAGGTACTAAGCATAAGGGCAGAAGAAGGATAATTATGTATTCAACTTCTACAATGCCACATTTATTGTTGTTACATCTCTCCTAATAACTCCTTTGATAGCTTCAAGGCTGAGGTAGACATAATAGTTCAGGACTGTGTGGCAACAGGTAAGGAATGCATTATTTTGGGAGATCTCAACGTCAAGTCCCCTCAGTGGGGAGCACCAACTGCTGACCGTAGGGGAGAATATTGGGTGGATTGGATAGCTAGTTTAGACTTGGTTGTGCATAATACAGGAATTACTCCAACGTTTTCCAGAGGGAATTGTGAGTCTTTCATAGACATCACATGTTCAACACAGGGTATAGCATCCTACATTGCGGACTGGGAAGTTCTGGAAGATGAATCTCTCAGTGATCATAGTTTTATTTACTTTAAAGTTAAGGGTTCCAAGAAGCTTACGGATATAACAAAAACGGTGTGGACGTACAATTGGGAGATTTTTAAGAACACAATTGAATGGATGTTGCATTCTGTGGATATAGCGCAGATTACTTTATAAGACGTAACTGCTATTCTTAAAGATGCTTGTAGGACTAGTCGATTGAGGGGACAAACAAGACATGAAACCCATGTACCTTATTGGTGGACTAGTGAAATAGCCATGCAACGAAAAGATTGCAATCGCAAGAGACGAATTCTTACAAGAGCTAGGAAACGAGTAAGTCAGGACAACTTAAGACAACTAGAAGATGATTACAAGGCAGCTAAGAGGGAATTAACAAAACTAATTCAGCAATCAAAAAAGAATCTCTGGCAAAACCTCTGTGAGGATCTGGACAATGATACCTGGGGAGCGGGATACAAGATAGTGACAGGGCGTTTAATTAATAGGGTTCCGGTTCAGCTCACAAATGAAAGAAGGAAAGTCATAGCGATGGCATTGTTTCCATGCGCTAATTCTTGTCTGGAATTGGACCCAGATTTTAATGCCGTAGACCTGTTTCCTATGGAAGAGGTATGCGAAGTAGTATGTAATATGAAGACTGGTAAGGCACCTGGAGTAGATGGCATACTACCAGAAGCCATCAAATATGCTTTTGAGGTAGCACTGGGATGGTTCTTATCTATCTTCAACGATTTACTGAGACAGCGTGAGTTCCCCGCTGAATGGAAGGTAGCCAAACCTGTGTTACTTTTGAAAGCAGGGAAACTGTCCTTAGATCCCTCAGCGTACAGACCACTTTGTTTGCTAAATACCTTAAGTAAGCTTTTTGAAGGATTGGTAAAAACAAGACTTGAAAAAGAATTAGAACAACAAGGAGGGCTCTCCTTGAACCAGTTTGGGTTTAAAAAGGGCAGGAGCACAACCCAAGCAATCTAGAGAGTGTTGCAAATACCGGCAGAGAGCAGCGAGAAATGTGTAGCTGTAATAACTCTCAATGTGAAAAATGCTTTTAATACGGCTTCATGGAGCATTATTGTGAGAGAACTTCGAAGGAAGAACATATCTCAATACCTGCAACAAATTATCATCAGCTACTTCAAAGGACGTAAAATAAAACTTAGCCAATCAGAGGACCTTGAAATTAGTGCTGGTGTTCTGCAGGGATCGGTCCTAGGACCAACCCTGTGGAACATTCTATATGATGGCATCCTACGTCTGCAGCTGACGAAAGGCGCAGTATCTATTGGTTATGCCGATGACCTTGCGTTAGTGGTAACAGCAGAGAATGCAGAGGATCTGACCTTTAGAGTTAATGAATCATTGAGACGTGTCAATCTTTGGATGGAAAATAATTGCTTGAGTTTGGCACCACATAAGACTGAGGCTGTAATTTTGAAGGGCTCAAGGAAGTGGAAGAATACCCGTTTTCTCCTAAATGGTATTGAGATTGTTCCAGCGAAGGCTGTACGTTATCTAGGAGTTCTGCTAGACATAAATTGCACGTTTGGAGCAGACGTGAAGGCAGTTACTCAAAAGGCAGAGAAGAAAGCAGCGGCGTTAGATAGACTTATGCCTAACATAGGAGGTCCAAAAACAGTAAAGAGAGAAATCATGTGCTCAGCAGTATATTCCATATTATTACATGCACCTGTCTGGTGCGATGCGCTCAGGAAGAAGATCCATTTACGAGCTATGGAAAAAGTTCAGAGAAAACTGCTACTCAGAACTATCTGTGCTTATCGTACTGTGTCTACTGCAGCTTTACAAGTTGTAGCTGCCGGAATTCCCATCGATCTACTCATTATAGAGAGAAAATTTCTTCATGAAAGAGGTACCGCTATACCTGCTAAAGAAAAGAAAGCGTTGAGGAACCAGCTCTTACTAGACTGGCAGGTCCGATGGGATGGCACAAACAATGTTGGCCAGTGGACTAAAGAACTTATACCTGACGTAGGAGAATGGCTGAAATGCAGTCATCGACAAGTGAATTATTTCCTGTCCCAGGTCTTGACAGGGCATGGGAGATTTGGAGTATATGCCTTGAAAATGGGGAAGACGCAGGGAGATGATTGTCGGTATTGCTCGGAAAGGGATACAGTAGAGCATACTTTCTTCCACTGTGCTCGATGGGAGAAAGATAGAAAGGAAGCCTGTGAACAACTTGGCCGGCGACTGACGACTAGGAATCTGATTCAGATTATGTTGGAGAGCCCACGAGCCTGGAACATTGTAAAGGCAATGGCTACGATTATTATGGGGACGAAGGAGAAAGAAGAAAAAGGAATAAACTAATAGTATAATCACTCCATTCTGATGTAATGCTGTCAAGCAGCCCCGGAATGGGCTAAGTGAAGAGGGCAGGGGGTTTTAGTTGGTGGAAATCCAATCTCCCACACAGAGTGGTGTCTTTGAAGGATTTCCCCCTGCTGAAACAAAAACAAAAAACTACTACTACTTCTTCTTCTTCTTCTTCTAGTGCCATGTCCTCTCAGGACGTTGGCGATCAGTAGCATGATCTGTCTTTTGTCCATAGCTCTTCTGAACAGTCGAGTCTTGTGACCCCAAACCACTGGCTTAAGTTGTCGAGCCACAATATCTTTCTTTGCCCCGGACCTCGTCTTCCATTAATTTTCCCTTGGAGTATTAATTGAAGAAGTTGGTATTTGTATTTACTGTTTCGCATCATATGACCAAAGTATTCTAGCTTTCTTCTCTTGATGGTATTGAGAATTTCAGGTTTTGTTTTTCATACGCTGCAAAACTTCTACATTGGTAATTTTGGCTGTCCAAGGTATCTTCAGCATCCTTCGGTACGTCCACAGTTCAAATGCTTGTAGCTTCTTGCACAGGGTTTCAGTTAATGGTCATGCTTCGACGCCGTACAGTAGAATGCTGAAAACCTAACATCTGAGGAGTCGTGTCCGTAGTGCAATGGACAGGTCTCGGCTTATTAAAACTTTTCTGACTTTTTGAAAAGAAGTTCTAGCCTGTTCAATTCTGCATCGGATCTCTCTACCAATGTCCCATTTATCATTAATGTGGCATCCTAGGTATTTAAATGATGTCACCTTGTCAATCCAGTCATTTCCAACTTTGAGACTGTCATGAATGCCATCATCTTTCCTACGTATAAGCATCCACTTGGTGTTCTTAACATTCAGCCTTGGGCCCATGGTGGTACTGGCCTCATTTACAGATAGAGCAGTTCTTGAAAATCTTTAAGACTGGTTGCAAGTATGACAGTGTCATCTGCATACATGATATTAATTATTGCGACTCCTTTAACCACCACTCCAGGAGTCTGTCCATAAAGAGCACCATGAGAAAGCCTTTCCGATAGAGGTTGAAAAGCATTGGGGAAAGAATACAGCCTTGTCTAACTCCTTTCATAATTGACACTTTTTCTGAGACCTGACCATCTACTCTTACACCAGCACTCTGGTTCCATTAGACATTACTGACCCGTTAAGGAATCTCAAAACTTTTGATGGGGAAACATTAGTTAAAATTAGTGATGTATTTTCTGTTAGCCAAATTTTTCTCAAATCTTATTTAACCATGGACTTTGTCGTGCTGATGTAAATCAGTAATTGTGTTGAAGATAGAAATGGACCATTGCTGTCGGAGTACGGTTTGATTTCAGATCAAATGTCGGCGATATCGTCATCCGGATTGAAGAGTGTTGCGACTGTTGCGAATGTCCAGGGCCCGGACATAGTGATGTTAAGCCATGACCTCTCTCACTAAGATGACCGAGTCTCCATCTACCTATGAAGACGTTATTTCTGTATGACCGAGTCTATATCACCCTATGAAGATGTTATTTCTGTATTTTATTGTATAAAAAAAAAAGGGACTGTACTACTGCCAAGTAAGAGTTGGAATTTTACGCATGTTGGAGGTTTTCTAATGCATGAAAAACTTGGATGTATCAAATCATGGAACGATCAGTTTGGTGTACAAGGTGTTGTCATGTGAGAACTGGTGTATGTTTTCAGCTCATGTTTCTTCGGTGTTTTTCCTACCCCCCCCCCCCCTATCATAAACCTGTGAACAATCGTTACCTATTGTCCAGCATTGTGCGGGGGAGAGATGACCCGTTAATAAAATTAACTCGCATCCAAACCGTTCCGCGGACGGTTTTTGGCGCAATCCTGACCTTCACTGTACCTATAATTGTCTGACTAAACTTGTATCTCGGCTAACTTCCGCGAAGTTCTGTACTGTCGATGGCTCGCTCTAGTGGCAAATGTTTGTACCTCGGCGAGTCTCTGTCCAGTAGATGGCTCGACCTAGTGGCAAATGTTGGAACTTAATTTTGTAGAGTACGAAGCTTGACGATCGGGTCCGTGGGTGCCCAAACGAACCGTAATTGTCTCCGTTTGTTGACGAAAACAAAAGTTAGTTGAAGGAATTCTTACAAGAAGAAGAGATGTGAGAACTAAATCTCTGGTGTAAAACGGGGATTATCTGGCCTACGGCCAGATAAATCTCCTTTCCCCGATATTATTTCATCACTACGTGATGTACATTTACCGTCCGCCGTGGGGAAATCTATATCATCGGGTTAAATATGTAGACATGAAGAAAAACGTAATGTATGAAGTTTGGCTACTACAGGAGTACATCTCTATTAAGGATGGTTATGTGTTAAAAGTTATTGGAACTATTTGTGACCTGAAAAGGTGAATTGGTCGTCGGTATAAGTATATTGTGTTGGTGTTATTCTTCATAGTTTTATGTTGCAGTCTTGAGCTGTTGAATAATTATCTTAGCGCAGTTGGCATATATTTTGCTGTTGGTAAGTCTCTTGGCTTGGAGAACCGAGTTGGCCTAAGCATGAAGAGAAAGTTCCAATAACTTATTTTTTTAAATCTGATGTAAGACATATATTTATATGTATTTTAAGGGCTGTGTTTAATCTTTTATTTCTGACATGCCGAGCTGTGTAACGTTCAGATCTCATTTTGTGTTGAGCGAGGAATTTCCCTAACCTTAAAATATTTTCGTAGTAATTAATTTTCTTTTCCTCGTCTCGTTTAGTATGGTCTCTTATAGAATCTGTATAATATATCACCTCTTATGATATGTATTTTATTCTTTCGTCCGTTGCCTGGAAACAAATTCGGGATTGTTAATTTTTCATGTTTCTCTTGGAAACAATGTGGGTAATTTTTCCAGTCGACTTGTGCTCAGTCATTTTGCAATTGCTTGCTGTACGCACGTATTTGAGTTTGGTCGTGAATAATTAATTGATTTAAAGATTCATTCAATTTATTTGAAGGGAATATTCTCTAAACGCTTTGACGTTGTCATTACTTCGAAGATTTTCGTGGATATTTATGCATTTTATTGAGATCTAATTCTACTGATCTGGAGTATAATTTGGTCGTCGGTTATTAAAAGGGTTGACTGAAAACGGGTAAATACTTACTTCTCCTTCCCATTTGTGGGTTCCTTGCTTCTTTATTTTAATTAATTTGTTTTCTTTATGCTAATGTTTTATATTATGTTCATTTTTTAAACATGCATGTAAAATTGTCCTTTCATTTAATTATATTTTATGTTATGAAACATGCTTCGTGTTTTCTTCAATCTTAGATTTAGTGCTCTTCTCTCAACTTAATTACAACTCGGGTATGGTAATTTGTCCAGCCGTTCCACACACATACCCTAGTTACTCTTTGTCGTTATTTATTTTAAATTTCTTGAAGGGTTATATATTTCTTATCTGTTAGTGTTTCTTAATGTAGCTTGTGGGTACATACATTGGTACCTAGATCGTGGTTTTGTTTCCACTTTTTATTTTGTTGAGAGAATGTGTACTGGGTTTGACTTGGAGAAGACATAGGCCTAAAAGGGTTACATATTCTGAAAAACTTGTATTAATCCTATGTGATTTTTATGTTTCATGACGACTATAAATGGAGCAACGGAATCTTAGGGCAGCTTACAGTTTGACCAAAGATGAAATCATTTATGAACTCCTAATTAGTGGTTCTACTTCTTCTGGAAATAGGGAAAAAGGATCTAATATTACTGAAAGCAGTTTCGGATAATCCTGTACGTGTACCAAACTGGAGGAAATTTGACTGGACGTTAGGTAGGTCCCTTATTGTACCATCTGTTGAAAGTTTAATTGTGGTTTTTCATTCATTAAACTCGGACTGTGCTCCGTCTAATTCTCAACTTACCAGATTTAAGGTCCGCTGTTTACATTGGTACCATCGCCTTCGTGATTTAACAGAAGTTTGGCAGGATAAAGATTCTGCATTCCATTTAAAATTAATTTCTCTTCGTGCTAAGCTTGTTGACTGTTTTTTTGCGTTATTCCCAAATAATAGTGAGAGTACGATTGTTAACCCTGTTGTGTGTGCAAATGAAGGGGTTCCTTCTATTAGTGGATTGAACGAATTTGTGCATAATATCAGTGTTGAAAGCAATTTAGGAAGTGTTTGTGGATCTTTGTCGAATCATAGTGAACCTGCAGCTATGTATAATCAGGAAAACTATCCAAGTGCGTGCAGAATATCTGAGGTTAGGTCTGAGTATAGCAATGTCAGAACAGGATCGAACTCATCACGTCATAACCTTGAAAATCTTGATGATATTAATGTTTCCTTTAGCGGGTTCAAACCCGGCCGAAGCCGTCGGATTTTTTAAGAGCGTTCAAAATCCCTCAGTATGCCTTCCTTCGGAGGGGAAGTAAAGCCGGCGGTCCCATGTCATAGATTTATGGCATGTTAAAGAACCTTCCACTAATTGCACCTGTGTGAAGCTAAATTGGATAGGTTAAGACTGTAAACAACGCTCTTAGGTTTCTACGTTCGTTGCCAAGAGCGGACTGTGGTGGCGTCTAGTAGCTAAGTTCTGAACTTGGCCTATTTGTCGTTGATGGTGGTGCTTGGCGGCAAAAGTAGGAACTATTTGAAAAATTCTAAGTTGCAGTACTTAAATTAAAAAACAGATAACACACACTAATGCAGTCATCACAATTAACACCGGTTATCAGACAGATTCTACACACACCCAAAGTACACGGGGCTACATGACCGCGTTGTCGCAGCCCCTAAACTTAAGAACCAACCAACCAATGTTTCCTTTGCTAATGTGTCCATTTCTGGTGCTGCGAGCAACCAGATTAGGGGTAATTTATCAAATGCTAGGTCAAATGGTGAAAGATTATCGTCCCTACGTTCTGAAAATCCTATTAATCCTATGAATTTAGAACATGATGCGTCATCTAATGTAAATAATAATCCTCGTGTGGAGTTTAAAATGGGAATTAAGTTTGGTAGTGTACCTCATCCCTTAAATGCTTGCATCCAAAATCTAGAGATGTGCAACGGTAACGATGCTAACCTGTTAATTAAATTTTTAAAGCAATTTATTGAACTTACTGACAAAGCTGTAAGATTTGGGTGTTCTGATAGTCAAATTTTCAACCTGATCTTTCCTTATACCTCTGGTTTATTAAGAGAAAAGTTAATTGTAGCCATGGAAGGTTGTTATTCCATTGATCGATTCCATAGTGAAATATTAAGTTCATTTATTCCTAGTTGTGCTTCGAGTATGCTGATGGATAATTTTTTCTATAGAGTTCAGAGATTCGAAGAGTCGTTAAATGATTATGTAACTGATATCAAGTCTTATGCTAGAGTTTTTTCTGTGCAATTAAGTGAACAACAAATAGTGGCTTCTATATTGGAAGGGATTAATCTAGAAAGCAGGTCATACTTGACAACATGCAGCATTCCCATAAATTTCTCTGATTTAAACAGATTTGTGTTGAACTCCGGTATTATCAAACACTCCAATTCCTTGAGAGTTGCCAATGTTCCTCCACCTAATTTTAATATCTCAGGATTATGGAAATCCTTTCCGTTATGATAGATCGCAAGGCCCTCGTTTCCAAAATAGAAATGCCTTCGATTCGAGTAATCGCACATCGAATAACAGGAGAAGATGTGATACTTGTGGATCATTTCAACATATTGCTAAATGGTGTACGATAAGACCTAAACACAACCAATGACTAATTCATAAGGAGACTTCTTCGGATTGTCATGCATCGAATAGTTCTAAAATAAATTCCATGAAGGTAAATAATTATTTTGATGATGCCAGAAGTCTCAAACCTAAAGAGAGGTTGTGTAGTCGCATTTCTAAGTTTCTAAACATTGTTCCCCGTTTATTGATATCTTGGTAAATAACGAACCTGTTACCGCACTGATTGATTCGGGTAGTGTGAAATCATTTTTAAATAAAAACTGGTTTGAAAATATGAGGTCAATATGCAAATTTGGAAAAGTTATTAAAGAACCGAATAATTTTGTGTCAGCGAACAGTTCTAGTCTTGAAGTTTTAGGATTGGTAAATTTAAAGATCCGCATTTTAGATTTCACTTGGAGATATGATTTCTGGGTTGCAAATAATTTATCTTGCGATGCTATTATGGGTGCTGATTTTTTGTCTCATGTTGGGTTGTTACTAGACCTTAGAATCAGGTCATGTTGGTTTCATTTTAAGCCTAATTTAAAATTAAACTTCAAGCCTTGTGTTAATTTTTTCCGGAGTGAATTGCTCCGAAGTTATACCTAGTTCTGACATCATTGAGGAGCTTAATTTTGAAAATCTAAAACCTGAACAAGCTGATAAACTTCGTGAACTGTGTTCATCCTTCCCTGAGGTTTTGACGAATAAGTTAGGGGTGACCAATCTGCTGAAATAGAAGATTGATGTTTCCGATAATATTCCCGACAGTTCGCCACCGTATAGAGTGGCCCCTCCCAAGATGAAATTCTTGAAAGAAATAATCGACGAGATGTTAGATGAAGGGATCATTAGTAAGTCTACTTCCTGGTATTCGTCACCTATATTCTTGGTGCCCAAACCTGACGGTAAATTTTGCCCAGTAGTTGATTATCGAGCTCTTAATAAAAAGGTTATTCAGCAGTCCATCCCGCTTCCTGATCTGAGATCTTGCTTTGCATGGTTTAGGGGTGCTAACTGGTATACAATTTTGGATTTGAACCGCGCATACTTTCAGATTCCATTAACTGAGGATTCCAAACATTTAACAGCCTTCTCCACTGCTGGAACCTCTTTCATTTTAACAGTTTACCTTTTGGAATATCCACGGGAGCAGCCATCCGAAGCCGTTTGCTGGATATGGTATTTGATGGAATCAAGTTCAAGTTTGTGTATCATTATTTAGATGACGTGGTCATATTTAGTGAGAACTTTGATGATCATCTGAAACATATTAGTGAGGTTATGTCTCGTCTAAAGAAAGCTGGTCTTACCGTAAAACCATCTAAAGTTTCCTATGCTAAACCTAAGGTTTCCTTTTTGGGACATATTGTAACATCGTCTGGAATTTCTGTGGATCATTCGAGAACCCTAGCAATTCGTGACTTTAAGCCCCCCAAGAATGTTAAAGGTGTTCAAGGTTCATCGGTATGATGAACTATTTCCGTAAGTTCATTAACAATTTCGCTCAGCGTGCTGCTCCCATAAATATGTTGAGGAAGAAGGGAGTTGATTTTGTTTGGGGTCCTTCGCATGAACAGCATTTGAAGATTTGAAATTAGCTTTGATAAATGCACCTATTTTGTCCATCCCTGATTTCTCCAAAACCTTTATTGTGCAAACCGATGCCTCCAATAGTGTTGTTGGTGCAATATTACTACAAGACCATGGAAAAGGTAGATTACCTATAGCATACACTTCCCGCACTCTGAATGATGAGGAAAGAAATTACTCTGTTTATGAACTCGAAGGTTTGGCCATCATGGATGCTCTTGAAAAGTTCAAGTTTTATATCAAACATGTGCCCTTCGAGTTAGAAACCGATAATCAGGCCTTGAGTTGGGTTCTTGGCAGACCTAGGAAAACTGGTAGAATAGCTCGTTGGCCCACTCGAATTTCTTCCTTTAAGTTCTCTGCACATCACATCCGAGGGAGTGAAAATGTCATCGCTGATTGTTTAAGTCGGATGTATAGTGACACTAATGTTGAGGTTGAGGAAAATGTGAAGTGTAACGCAATTATGGAGCATAACATGTCGAACGTAATTCTGTCTAACTGTCCCATGTCTTTCGGGATGTATCTGAATATCAAAAGGAAGATCCAGTTCTAAGTGAGATTATAAGAAAATTAGAGGTTGGTGAAGTTGTAAAACCATATTCCTTAACCCAATGAGCAGTACTGCCGTCTATTTACGGCACTGTTGTGCGTGGCCCACGGGAGTACTGCCGTCTATTGACGTTCTCGAAGTTCGCGCCTTAACAGTACCGCCGTCTAATCACGTTTCATGGGGAATGTTTGAAATTGTTGCCTGACATTGTACTGGCGGGTCTTTAGAACAATGTTGGAGGATGTTTGACAGGTTCAGCGAACGTTATTCCGTGTTTTATCACATCTCGTATGTTCTGTGATGAAGTTCTGTCCCGGCATCTGCAGTCACGTAACCTAACTTCTTACGCGATTGTGCTACGAAGTACAACACACGAGAACTGTTTTCTATTGTTGTTTCCTGTGAGTGCACTGCACAACTATTTCTTGACAATACACATTATGTTTCTTTTCCCTCATCTCGGGTTTCCGTGGAAACAAACTCCATTACTCTCTGATTGTCAATATATACACGTGCTAAATGGCGGGATCTAGTCGAGGAGGCGCGCTTGCTCCGCAAGATATAAGTAATATTTTGACTAATGAGGAGTCTGACGATGAAGTTGATATTTATGATGGTGATAGTGATTGTATTGTGTCCGATGTGAGTGAAATTGGTCATTCCTCGGAAGACGATGACATAGAAATTGAGGACGAAGTGCAGCCCGCTGTCGCAAAGAAGGCTAAGCTGTCGGCTGTTCACACTGAAGGAAGAAAGTGGACTTCTATAGGTAGGTTTCTTCCTACGCTTTCTGCTAATTTTGATGCATCAAATTCAGGCGTTAGTGATAATCTTCATGTGAATGATAATGACAATGATTCAAGAATTGAAGTGTCGATTTTCAAAGAAGTTGTTGACCGTAATATTATGAACTTGATAGTGCCAGAAATGAACAACTACTACATATTTGTTATGGAAAATACGGACGTAAAGGAAAAGTCGAAATTACATAAGTGGCAAGGCATAACCGTAGAGACTCTTTATGTTTTCCTGGCAACTGTATTGTTGATGGGCCATGTGAAGAAAAACAGGATGAAAGACTATTGGTCGACAAATAAATTGATCGAAACTCCGATGTTCGGTAAAGTGGTCTCTCTCGACAATTTCTCCCTCATTCTAAGACTGCTTCACTTTTCTGACAACAATCTTCAACCCCCAGGTGACAGACTTTATAAAATTAGGCCTATAATAAACTATTTGAGAGAGAAATTCCGATCTATATTCTATCCCTTCCAAAAGATCTCTATTGACGAGAGCCTAGTTGCTTGGAAAGGTCGCCTAAAATGGAAACAGTACATTCCATCAAAGCGACACAGGTTTGGCATAAAGGTGTTTATACTTTGTGACTGTGAAACTGGGTTTATCAATGATTTTATTGTTTATACGGGAAAGAATACGGAAATTGAACATGATGAAAAACTTGGAGTGTCTGGGTCAGTTGTCAAAACTCTAACAGCACCTTACATTGGTAAAGGCCACAACCTGTATGTCGACAACTGGTACACAAGCCCAGATCTTTTTGAGTACCTACACAAGGAAAATACTGGAGCATGTGGCACAGTCAGAAAAAACAGAAAAGGGATGCCAGACTTCCCGAAGAAAATTCAAAAGGGGGAATGTATTTCACGGCACACCAATGATATGCTGGCGCAAAGATGGCACGACAAAAGGGATGTTACTATGCTTACTACCATACACGAGAACGTGATGGTAGAAACCGACAAAACAGACCATGCCACAGGTCAGAAGAAAATGAAACCTTTGAGTGTACTGGATTATAATGTGAACATGGGTCCAATTGACAAAGCTGATATGCAAATCAGTTTCACTGCAAATGTCAGGAAAACACTGAAGTGGTATGTCAAGTTGTTTTTTTACTTGATTGACATTTCAGTGCTGAACTCTTACAATATTTACAAGATGAAGACTGGAAAAAATCCACAGCTTAGTGAATTCCGACTCTGCCTCATAGATCAGCTGCTAGAGGAATTTGCAGTGGAGAGGAAGCCAACAAAAGGAGGTCGACCACTTTCAGGAGGAGACTGCTTGAGACTTTCTGGACGTCATTTCCCTAAACCAGTACCTCCAACACAATCAAAGCAGAAGCCGCAACGGAGATGTTTTGTGTGTCAGCACACAAAGACGAGACCGACCAAAAGAACAGACACTAAGTGGATGTGTGTTGAGTGTGATAGACCCCTCTGTGTACACCCCTGTTTTGAAGAGTACCATACCCTAAAGACATTTTGAAAGCCTAGGTGAAACTGATATAAAATTAAGTCGTATTTTATGGGATACAAACTTGATCAAATATAGAAAGTAATTATGTTTTTCAATTTCCTTTCAGTATTTTTGAGAAAAATATTTTCTACGCCCCTGTTTTCAATTAAATTGAGGGTATCAGTTATGTACCATCAATGTAAATTTTGTAACTTTATTAATAGAGAAAAGTTAGACTCAAAATAACTTAAAATTGAGAACTGCAATTTTTCACGAAAAAACTCACTCCTGGTGGCCTGTAAGTGTCAGCAAAAACTCACTGATCAAAAGGTTAAGGAATGGAATCTTGTGTTGTTTGGCCCATTGTGATAGGACACCTAAGATTGTTCTTCCCACTGCTTTAGTAGGCGAGATCTTTAAATACCTTCATGAGTCTCCTATCGGTGGACATTTAGGAGTATATAAGACCAGATTAAAAGTGAGGCAAATCTTTATCTGGAAGGGTATGGATGGTGACATCAGAAGACTGGTAAATAATTGTACGACATGTAAATTGGCTAAACCATCTCCTAACACTAAGGTTGGAATGTTATCGTCTCAACTTTCCAATAAACCCATGGAAAGATTGTTCGTGGATTTTGTCGGCCCAATGCCGCTGTCGAAGCTGGGTAACCGTTTTGTACTGGTTTGTACGGATGGCTTCAGTCGTTTTAACTGGTTGTTCCCAACTCGTTCAGCTACCACTGAAACGGTAATTAAATGTATTAACCAAATTTTTGCTGTTTTTGGCCCCTGCCAATTTCTGGTATCAGATAACGCGAAATGCATTACATCACATGTTTTCTGCAATTTTTGTTTAGAGTTATCCATTTCCCATGTGACATCTTCAATCTATTATCCTAAAGGATAGTATGCTGAGAGGGTGAACAGAAATCTTCGAGCTGCGTTAATTGCTTACCATCACAAGGACCATAGATTATGGGACAGTTGCATTCCTTGGTTGACTTATTCGTTCAACACTGCGGTGCATGAATCTCATTGTAACACCCCTTTCCATTTAATGTTCTCCTTCGTCCCAAATTTCCTATACCTAATTTGTGGACTGTTAATCAATTGTTGCCTGATAAAGTTATGAACGACAACGTACGTTCTGTTTGGAAAAAGGCCAAGAAATATATGAAGGTGGCACACGAAAAACTACAGCAAAGGTATAATAGGGGACGTAAACCTACGTCACTTCAGATTGAGGATATGGTTTTTGTCAAGAATTTTTCTGTTAAGGAAATTGGTTCTAAAGAATCTGGGAAACTAGTCACAAGATTCCGTGGCCCTTGTGAAATTATAAGTTTTATCACTCCGGTGACATTACTTGTAAAGGACCCTCAGAAAAGGAAAATATTTAGAGTGCATTTATCTCATGTTAAGAGAGGTTGTGATGTTTCTAATTAATGATTATAAATTGTATTTTAAATTTGTAAAAGCAAGGAATCTCAAAACTTTTGATGGGGAAACATTAGTTAAAATTACTGATGTATCTTCTGTTAGCCAAATTTTTCTCAAATCTTATTTAACCATGGACTTGTCGTGCTGATGTAAATCAGTAATTGTGTTGAAGATAGAAATGGACCATTGCTGTTGGTGTACGGTTTGATTTCAGACCAAATGTCGGCGATATCGTCATCCGGATTGAAGAGTGTTGTGACTGTTGCGAATGTCCAGGGCCCGGACATAGTGATGTTAAGCCATGACCTCTCTCACTAAGATGACCGAGTCTCCATCTACCTATGAAGACGTTATTTCTGTATGACCGAGTCTACATCACCCTATGAAGATGTTATTTCTGTATTTTATTGAATAAAAAAAAAAAAAGGGACTGTACTACTGCCAAGTAAGAGCTGGAATTTTACGCATGTTGGAGGTTTTCTAATGCATGAAAAACTTGGATGTATCAAATCATGGAACGATCAGTTTGGTGTACAAGGTGTTATGTGAGAACTGGTGTATGTTTTCAGCTCATGTTTCTTCGGTGTTTTTCCTACCCCCCCCCCCATCATAAACCTGTGAACAATCATTACCTATTGTCCAGCATTGTGCGGGGGAGAGATGACCCGTTAATAAAATTAACTCGCATCCAAACCGTTCCGTGGGCGGTTGTTGGCGCAATCCTGACCTTCACTGTACCTATAATCGTCTGACTCAACTTGTATCTCGGCTAACTTCCGCGAAGTTCTGTACTGTCGATGGCTCGCTCTAGTGGCAAATGTTTGTACCTCGACATGTTTGTACCTCGGCGAGTCTCTGTCCAGTAGATGGCTCGACCTAGTGGCAAATGTTGGAACTTAATTTTGTAGTGTATGAAGCTTGACGATCGGGTCCGTGGGTGCCCGAACGAACCGTAATTGTCTCCATTTGTTGACGAAAACAAAAGTTAGTTGAAGGAATTCTTACAAGAAGAAGAGATGTGAGAACTAAATCTCTGGCCAGATAAATCTCCTTTCCACGATATTATTTCATCACTACGTGATGTACATTTACCGTCCGCCGTGGGGAAATCTATATCATCGGGTTAAATATGTAGACATGAAGAAAAACGTAATGTATGAAGTTTGGCTACTACAGGAGTACATCTCTATTAAGGTTGGTTATGTGTTAAAAGTTATTGGAACTATTTGTGACCTGTAAAGGTGAATTGGTCGTCGGTACGAGTATATTATGTTGGTGTTATTCTTCATATTTTTATGTTGCAGTCTTGAGCTGTTGAATAATTATCTTAGCACAGTTGGCATATATTTTGCTGTTGGTAAGTCTCTTGGCTTGGAGAACCGAGTTGGCCTAAGCATGAAGAGAAAGTTCCAATAACTTATTTTTTTAAATCTGATGTAAGACATATATTTATATGTATTTTAGGGGCTGTGTTTAATCTTTTATTTCTGACGTGCCGAGCTGTGTAACGTTCATATCTCATTTTGTGTTGAGCGAGGAATTTCCCTAACCTTATAGACTGTATAATATATCACCTCTTATGATATGTATTTTATTCTTTCGTCCGTTGCCTGGAAACAAATTCGGGATTGTTAATTTTTCATGTTTCTCTTGGAAACAATGTGGGTAATTTATCCAGTCGACTTGTGGTCAGTCATTTTGCAATTGCTTGCTGTACGCACATATTTGAGTTTGGTCGTGAATAATTACTTGATTTAAAAAAAAATGAAAAATCCACAGCCTGCTTCCAGTCTCCGACCGGGTCAGGTAAATTGATTTAAAGATTCATTCAATTTATTTGAAGGGAATATTCTCTAAACGCTTTGACGTTGTCATTACTTCGAAGATTTTCGTGGATATTTATGCATTTTATTGAGATTTAATTCTACTGATCTGGAGTATAATTTGGTCATCGGTTATTAAAAGGGTCGACTAAAAACGGGTAAATACTTACTTCTCCTTCCCACTTGTGGGTTCCTTGCTTCTTTATTTTAATTAATTTGTTTTCTTTATACCGGTACTAATGTTTTATATTATGTTCATTTTTTTAAACCTGCATGTGAAATTGTCCTTTCATTTAATTATATTTTATGTTATGAAACATGCTTCGTGTTTTCTTCAATCTTAGATTTAGTGCTCTTCTCTAAACTTAATTACAACTCGGATATGGTAATTTGTCCAGCCGTTCCACACACATACCCTAGTTACTCTTTGTCATTATTTATTTTAAATTTCTTGAAGGGTTATATATTTCTTAGTGTTTCTTAAGGTAGCTTGTGGGTACAATTACCAATAATACGGATGTCCCGTCCGTCGAGCCCTAGTTCTTGAAGTATGTTAATGAGTCTGTTATGCTGGACATTATCGAAAGCTTTCTCATAGTCAATCAAGCAGGCAAAAACATCAACATTGGCATCCCAACACCTCTGGATTAACACCTGCAGACTAAGAAACGCTTCCCTAGTACCGAAGCCTTTTCTGAAGCCAAATTGTGAGATTCCGATATTTTCCTTACCCTTTTGGTAAATACTTGAATGCAATATGATGGCTAAAACATCAATCATTACGGTCACTGGTTCTCAATGGCTCTCAATAACTAAAGGATGCCTCGGCTACAAAGGAATACAATGCCTCATGAACAAATTTACATTGCCACAAAGGAGCAATTTCAATGCCACATTACATCTCTATGGATCTGACATAATATTTTCGACCTTTTTTTATCGTGTAGATTAGAATTTAGCAATTTATTACATGCACTTGCAAGAAAATGAAATTGTTCTTTTGTATGGGATGAAAAGGATTTGTGTGTGGGTTCTCTTGTGCCGTTGTTATGCGGGGTGTTTAGTCAGGAATTGGCAACATTGAGACTGCACTAGTCCTTAAAGAAAAAGCAAGCGGGGCTAACTAACGGACCTGAATCTTCACGACCTCAACCTATGTTACATCACCATGGTCCCCATCTTTGTAAGCTGTTATGAGCCAAGGGCCTACATGGGGCAGTCAGCTGCCCACATCAAGACGGAGCAGCAGGGTAGCCAAAAGAGTGTCAAACAAAATCAATCCTACTAAATGATCCTTCAATACTCATGAAATGATTATTATTATCATTACAGTTATTATTACTCCATTAACAGAAATGCTTTTAAGTTGGTCAACATGAATTGTGCCCAATTAACTGGATCTAATTAAGTAAACTCTTGATTATCCTGGCACAGATTATGCAGTTTGTGGATTTCCATGTGAAATTTCAATCAAAAAAAACTCCTGCTCTGTCCTATTTTATTTTTAAATTCCCACCAGTGATAACTTGCAATTTAACGGCACCGATAAGAATATATTGTTGATCGTATTTGCAACGTCTCAGGCAATCTGCCCATTGTTGGACATTGTCGCGAACACTATACAGTATGGCACTGTTTAATGTGACTTGAGTTACTAGTAGCAAGGTGTAAATAAAAAGCATGAACATATTGCTCTGTCTATAACGAAGAAACTAGAATTGACAGATATGGTACCAGGGTTGGCATGTTTAAAACTGTTTAAAACAATGCACATTGTTTAAAATTAGTTTTAAACTCAATGCTTCAAACAACCATCTAAAATATGTTTCTTTAGAAGATTTTGTTTTGTTTTTTTGTTTTCATATTTTTAACTAATCATTTTGCAATACAGTAGAGTACAGTGGTCTTCTCTGCCTTCTACTGAAGGTTTTACGTAATAATATGAAGTTTATAGAGTGATTTTGTAATGGTTTAGATGTCCTTGTTAAAAAATTTTGCAAGCAAACATCCATCAGAAATTATAGGGATGTATTTAAAATATTATAAATCCAAATCTCACTGCCACTTTGTCTTTATTCAACAGGTTTCTTGTTGAGTTCACGAAAAACACAAACTAGTTTGGCAGCCTTCTCAGTCCCTAACCTATTCCTGACTTTGCTATGCACAAACCCAAAAGTGGAGAAAAGACGTTCTATCCCAGCTGATGTGTTAGGCCTGAAGTTGTGTGATGAATGTTATTCTGCAGTGCCACCCACCATGTCAGGGGTTTAATTTATTTTAGTATTGCAGGATCGGGGTATTCCTTGAAGGGTGAACATTTTGCTTTGTACTTAATTAGGTCAGGCATTGCATCTGGGTGGTAAGCTTCAACATACTCCATAGCAGAATGATATTGATCTTCACTCAGTCTCTGTCCTTGATAGCGTGGATCCATGAGATTGGCAAGGAGATGGGTATCAGTTACAGCGGTGTTAAATCGTTTCATGAATTTCTTTAAGTCATTGGGATTGTTTTCATTTTTGAAAAAAAAAAAAAAAATGAGCAGGTCAAGCCAAACCTCTACTGCTTTCCCAATGGTACAGTCGGCTTCGGATAATTATGCACTTAAAAATGCCAAAATATGCATGGAAATATGCACTAAAAAGTGTCTAAATAAGCACTAAAATATGCATTAAAAATAAACATATATCTGATATCAATTAGTGGTTTATATTATAAGAAATTAATGTTACATATTAAATATCGCCAAAATAAAGAAAATTACTTACAGTACTACAATAGATTGCTCCAGTTTGTAAATAAAATTTACAAGTCTTGATTACACTTAATCACTGCATGAGGTAATAGATTTTGAAACACAAACTTGCGCCTATTTTCACTTCAAATGACTTTGTACTCAGAAAACACACTCTCCAAATCACATGCCACATTCCTGTTACCTGAAATACATGTCAAATACTACAAAAGTGTCGTGCAGAAGCTGATGTCTACACTGAAGATTAAGAATGTTTTTGAAATATGCACTAACAGGAGCAAAACCCTAAATATGCACTGTTAAGTTAAAACTGTCCCAAATATGCAATTGCATATACAATATGCAAAATGCATAATTATCCGAAGCCTGGTCATCACGCTGCATCTTATCTAATGAAACCGATGCAGTCGTAAGTTTTTTGAGATAGTCTTGAACATTTTGTTTCATATTGTTATCATTTACCTCTGCACTTATAATTGGTTCAATGGCACTTCAATTTTCAGTGCAGACTTTGACAATAATATGCCAGTTACCCAAATAGGACTCAATAGTGTCAGCTAAAGAATTCCAGTGTACATCCGTAGGAAGAGCAAGAGCTGTTCCGCCAGCCTGTTTGTACTTGGCTGCTGCAAAGTGAGTGTTCCAGAAGTATTTAATAATGTTCTGTAATGCCAACCACCTCCAAGTCATGTGCTAACAGAATAAGCAGGTGAGCTGAACAACCATAAGTTATCACTTCTTTGATTCTTTTTTTGCCAATTCATCCCTCATTTTCCCCATATTGGCAGCACTGTCAGTGACAAAACTTCGAACATGGCAGCTATACGAAGTTTCACAGTTTTTAATTGTTTTTTCTGCTACCATTAAGAGGTAATCAGATGTATGACTGTTATCTTCGGTGTCAATGGTTTCGGTTAAGTAAGTAGAGTGGTCCATTACATCACTAAGCGACACACAAAGAACTGAGTCGTTATGCACATTGCTCCAACCATCTAAAGCCATACATACAGATTTTCCTACCAAAGTTTTCTTTACTTTGGCCAACTCTTCAGCATAAATTTCGTCAAGAAGTTCACCTGAAATTAGCTTTCGGTTGGGTGGTTTATAGCCAGGCCAAAGAAGCTGAATCATTTTTACAAACTCAGGATGTTCAACATTCTGAAAAACAGTTTGTGCCAAAAATAAAGAGAGCTATTTGCAAATCAAATTGCTTTTTCTCCTTGGCTGATGTGTGTACTGTAAACCTATCCAATCCTCCTTGCAATATTCTTGGGCCAGGGCCTTGAATAAAAGATGAAGATGGAGAACTGGAGAATATACATTTTCCTCTTGATCTTGATGGTGCTGAAACCACAGAACGTGAACTGGAAGCTGGTTCATTATCTGTAATAAAACAAATCCAATGTTATCCGTTTAGCCCAACTTATCTGTATTGGTATAAACAATATACGATTGATTGGGTAAGACCAGTATGAATCATAACTTTGCCATTAGGCTACATTGGTTTTTTGAATAAAACCTATAACTTACACAGTACTGGTATGTAATATTTTCAAGAGCATAATAGAATTGTAATTTAAATAATATATATTTCTTTCAAACAAACAATTTGAACAAAAGTGCACAAGGAATTTTATTTCTTTTTTAAATACAAATTAATTATTGAACATAACCTATAAAATTTGCCTTACTGGTTTTTTATTAATTTAATTTAATTATGTATAAATATTTCTTACCTGTAGAATTGGAATGATATTGAAGTGATTGTGATGCAAGCTGCTGATGAGTGGATATTAGTGAACTTTTGATTTGGGTTTTATTTTCATATTCCATTTCCATGACTACAGAGTCAGTAATATCCTCAAATTGTGCAGGCATGGATTTGTTTCTATAAGGGCATTTTGTCTCTATGTTGTTTCATTCTAGCAACTAACCCAACCATGTCTTCCTTGCACAACTTACATTATGCCCTAATTGTTTTACCCTTAGAACTTTAGCATTCGATAAAATGTTGCCATACAGGATCTTTTCGTCTGCCAGTTGAACTTATAACTGCAAAAAGCTGATTATACTGCTAAGTAAACACTTTCTACACAGCAATTAACAGAACACAAAGAAGTAGAATACACCAACATTCAAACATAACCTAACACAAACAACACAACACAACAGCCATCCATAAGTTACTATTAAACTAAACAATATAATGTTACAAAAATTATATATATGCCATGCTGTAACTACTGTATGTTACTTGATTGTCCCTAACACGAGCTCAGGCTCATTGGGACCTATGTAAATAAATAAATAAATAAAAAGTTGTAGAGGAAAAATATCCCAGCTGGCAACTAAATTTCCCTGCTGGCTGAGTGTCAGTTGTAAACATTGGTTTATTACTTACCATACAACTCTGGTCAAGATGATCTCGAAGGTATTTATATTTAAGTATTAAAAAAACAGCATTTTATTACACTGTTTAAAACATGTTCAGAATTTTAAAAAACTGTTTAAAACAAAAACAAAAATGTTTTAATGGTTCTTTTTTTTAAATTTTTAACTGTTATTTTGCCCACCCTGTATGGTACGTTAGAAACAGGCAAATGGGCATCAAATCTGATAGAACATTCACGCAGCTGTACAACAATGAATGGGATTTGAAAACAGCTGAGTGACACACAGACATTGTTTACAGAGTGAAAACAGGAGCACCAGACGAAGAGTGAAGACGACAAAATCGAGGAATCATACATTAGGCATACTCAAACCGAGGAATCAGTATCTATTAATTATTAGAGTACGCACCGAATCTAATTTAATACAACTGACCTTTTGGTACTGCGGAAAATGAGGATATTTGTTATAAGAATGAAAGTAAAGTACATTCTTTTATGCAAATTCAAACCGCAAATGTTTTGCAAAAACTGGAAGCAAAAAAATTGAGTCAAGGTTGGTACCGTATTTACCCTCTTCAAATTTTGATGGCATCATTTCCTTGCCTCACGCTGTATTTAAATGACTAAAACTGTGCCTCCTAATATGCATTAACAGAATATTGCGATGGACTCCTGCGAACGAAAAAGATGGCCTGTGCAATGTATCTCTTACCACCAACTCATTGGGTTTGCAGGGAAAGGATCGCAGTCAGCTCATGGGTGACCCTTACCTTATTTACGGCAAAGCACGTTTTGTAATACCTCGATATAGACTCCAGTAGCAGTCAAAATTCAATCTCGATGATGCCCGGTGGAACGCTTATCTTAACGTGAATACCGTACACAATTTCAGGGGTGGGTGAGAATCACAATCAGCTCATGAGTGGCGCTAATCCTATGTCCAGCAGTGTGCATGCTGTGATATTATCTCGACAAAGACTCCCACAGCCATCAAGAAGAAAATATGCCTAATGACGGCCGACAGAGCGTGTGTTTTGCCATGAACTCGCTCATTCAGAGGTGGCAAGAATCCCTATTCTCCAATTGTAAGTACCCTATAATATCTCAATATAGACTCCCACGGCCACCCAAAAAAAGAAAGAAAAAAAAAGCTTCTAAAATTAGGGTGCAGAGAATATTCAATGGCGGATTGTATTCACATATATACGGTATTTCCTGAAAGCAAACGGAGAGGAATTGATAATGCAATGGGTTTTGTATTTCGTGTATTACACATATCTTCTTCTTTCTCTTTACATCATTCCCACTCCTATGTGGGGACGATGTTTCTGACAGCTCTCCTCCATTTAACCTGGTCATGCACATCCTCTCCTGTACACAATCCATCCGTCTTAGTTTAGGTTTGCCTCGCATTCTCACTCCCTGTATTTGCATGACTAGCATCCTCCTCCCCACGTAGGATTCCTCCCTTTTTCTCACATGCCCGTACCAATCAAGTCGCTTTTCTTGTATCTTCTTAGATATTTCCACAACCTTCAAAGTTCCTCTTTTTTTTGACATTTTCCACTCTTATCACGCTTAGTCACTAATCATCCACCTGAGCATTTTCATTTCCGTGACGTCCAGCCTGTTTGTGTGCGCTTTGCGTGCAGGCCATGTTTCAGAGCCATACAGAAATGCTGGTCTTACGACAGTTTTATATATTTTCCCCTTAACCTTAGGCTTGATCCTGCGGTCACAGAGCACTCCTGACATTTTCCTCCAGTTCATCCATCCTACCTGAATCCTGTGTGACACTTCCACATCCAAATTTCCATTTCCAGGCACCACCGAACCCAGGTATTTGAACTCATCCTCTCTATTTAACGTTTCCCCTTGCATTCTGATCTCACAGTCTTGATCTGTATTGAACCTCATATACTCCATCTTCTTCCTGCTAATCAGGGGCGTGGTGGCTCAGCGGTCTAGCTGTATGCCACTCACCAAGGTGGTCCGGGTTCGATTCCCGGTCAATGCATGTGAGATTTTCGAAGTGAAATGCCATGTCCTGTGGTTCGGATTCCACGTAAAAAGGAGGTCCCGTGGCTCATAATCACAAGATTCACGGTCACGTAAAACTACAATCTTCCTTCCTTCTAATCCTGAGTCCACTGTCTTCCAAGGCTGTACTCCACTGTTTCAATTTTTCCTCTATGACATCTTTGGTGGTACTACACAACACAATGTTGTCTGCAATCATCATGCACCAGGGGGCTTGGTCTCTTTATCCACAAGACACCAGAATTAGGTCAAACATATGGACTTAGAGCCGAACCTTGGTGTAAACCCACCCGAAACGGAATCCGATCTGTAAGTCCAACGCTGCTTCTAACCTGTGTTCTTGCTTCTTTGTACATTTCATGAACCAACTGCATGGACTTCTCTGGGACTCCCTTCACTCGTAAACATCTCCAGACTTCTCCCCGGGGCACCCGGTCATATGCTTTCTCTAGGTCCATGACTGCGAAGTGTAACCCCTTCTGTCTTTCACGATATTTTAACATTACTTGTCTCAGGGCAAACACTGCGTCTGTGGTCCCTTTTCCTGGTACGAAGCCAAATCGTTCCTCGCCAATGCTAGTCTCATCCCAGATCCTCTTGTCTCTCACTCTTTCCCAGATTTTCATGGTATGGGACATTAACTTAATGCCCCTGTAGTTAGCACAGTCCTGAATATCCCCCTTCTCTTTATACAGGGTCATCGAAAAATAATGCCAACATTTCAAACAATGATAGCACTGAAACCCTTTATGTTAAACGTGTAATTCTTTCACTGAACGCCAGGTGGTTAAAGTAAGTTTTGTTTTGGAGGGGACATGACTTTGCTATGCACACACTAGATGCGCAGTAGCCAAGGTCGGCCGGGGGCGTGAGCGCCAATGACTGCACAGCCCGACAAACTGCACCTGATAACAAAGCTGTCATTCGATGGTTTAATCAGTTTATAGAAACAGAGACTGTAGAGAAAATATCTAGGCCAGGCCGACCACCAACATCAGCATTGAACGCACGCTTTCCCAATGGCTGGATTGGAACTTGCAATCATTTCAGGAGTAACTGTCAAGATGGCAGCAGAAATTCGCTCCCGCAGGTGCTCAAAATCCCGATTTTTTTTCTGCATACACAATGTTTTTAATGTACCCCCAGAAAAAAAAACCAAAGGGGTGAGAGGTCAGGACTTCATTGCCCCCCCCCCCGGCCGACCTTGGCTACTGCGCATCTAGTGTGCGTATAGCAAGGTCACGTCCCCTCCAAAAAAAACTTACTTTAACCACCTGGCGTTCAGTGAAAGAATTACACGTTTAACATAAAGGGTTTCGGTGCTATCATGTTTTTAAATGTTGGCATTATTTTTCGATGACCCTGTATATAGGCACTAAAATACTTTCTGTTGTGTATTTACTTGAGTTAACATGAACATTAGGGTGTCCCTTATTTTTCAAAGTTTGAATTTTGCAATGCATAGGTTATTGTTTTATTCATTTGGGCCTAGAACACCCGAAAACAGTTTCTTTCCTTATTTGGAACAGTGCAACCCATGCCGACTCGCGCGCAAACATGTCCATACAAGTTGCGTCACAAGAGTGGAGCGCTCTCATTGTTATTGTCATTTAGTTTTCG
Organism: Meconema thalassinum; assembly: GCA_946902985.2. Taxonomy (NCBI): domain Eukaryota; kingdom Metazoa; phylum Arthropoda; class Insecta; order Orthoptera; family Tettigoniidae; genus Meconema; species Meconema thalassinum. Next base: position 510,387,746 of record OX336390.1, on the reverse strand, counting down.
CTTATCGGGTAGCTAGCACGGATTGTTTTATACTGTATTTCGAAGCAATAAAAAAAGTATTTTCTTGGTTGGTGAAGTAAACCACCAAATAACAGGCGCAAAATTACCATCTAATCGTCAAGTTCTCGCAGTTCTATGTTCCAACATACGTGAGGTTAAGTTGGCTGTTAGTGAAAGCTCAAATCATGTCATTCGTGAGCGCAATATATTCTGGGAAAAGGCTAGAATACCTACCAGAGCTATGTCTAATTGTGTTAAGAAGTTAGTGGAACTTTATCAGGTCTGGCGAGAACCTGCAAAAAAATAGCAAGATGATTCAGGATTTACATAGGCGCCGCGAGGAGAACATTCAACTTGAATAAGATAATTTATTCGAAACAACCAAATCTTCAAAGTAGTCATAAGATACCCAGGTTCAACACTCTGCGACTGCGCGATGAGGATTGTGACTTTCAGAACGCCCTTAGGAAGAATACAGAGAAAGACGGATGGCCTGCCTTACAAAAGGCCTTGTTGGAGGCCGCTCAGGAAACTATCCCTGCATCATCAACCAAAGGCAAACACCCATGGTGGGATGCAAATTGTGATGAGGTTATAGAAGAAAGGCGTAAAACCTGGATTAGGTGGAACCAACAAAAAAATGAAGCTAATTATGAAGCCTTCCTCCTGCAAAGGAAAGCTACAGCTAACACCATCCGCAGAGTCAAGAGGAATTACCTCAGGAGTCTAATGCAACAGGCTGAAAATGATTTTCAGAGAAACAACTCAAGAGATTTGTACAAGGGACTTAAGAAGCAAACGGCTCAGTATACAGCTCCTACCCTCATCCTCCGCGGGCCGGATGGAAAACTTCAACTAAATAAAGACTGCACTAAAACTCTTGCAGATTACTTCCAGAAGCTACTAAAAGCAGAGGAACCTAATGAAAAGCTTATTTTCCATAAGCCTCCTCATAGGAACCCTGATTCTCAACCGCCTACAATAGAAGAAATAATGCCGCCTACAATAGAAGAAATAATGAACATCATTTCGAATGGTCTCAAGAACAACAAGGCTCCAGGTGAAGACGGCATAGTAGCCAAGATGTGGAAACATGCAGATGACCAGTCCTTACAGAACATCTATCAAATCATAAAGGACATATGGGCAACAGAGTCCCTACCCGAAGGTTGGACGTCTGCTGTGATTTATCCTCTCCACAAGAAGGGAAGTAAGACAGACCTCAACAATTATAGGGGTATTTCCTTGTTACCAATTACCTACAAGATCCTCTCTGTAGCCTTGCTCAATAAGAGTCACTGCACAGCTAGACTCAGAATTAGGTGAATACCAGGCTGGTTTCCGTATGACCAGATCTTGCCCAGAACAGATACACAATCTTAAGACAGTTCTCACCTACACGAACCGAGGTGGCCATCCATGGGTGGTGGTTCTAGTAGATTTTCAGAAAGCTGACTCTGTGGATAGAGATACCCTTTTCTTCATACTACGGGAATTTGGTCTGGATGGGAAGACACTACGATTAGTCCAAGCCACTCTGAGAAACACGACGTCCAAGGTCAGATTCAGAGGTGAACTATCCGAAAGCTTTCCAATCAGAACAGGAGTTAGACAGGGTGATGGTCTCTCCTGTATTCTCTTCAACTGTGTACTGGAAAAGATCATTAGGGAATGGAGAACGATGCTACCACCGGGAGCTGGACTGAAGCTTGGTTACAAGAGAGACAACCTCTTCGTCCCTTGCCTAGCCTTTGCTGATGACCTCTTTCTACTGGCAAATAACATAGAGGAGGCTACCTACAACCTACAGAGTCTTTATAGTGTAGCAGTTAAGACTGGTTTGAAGATCAACATCCAGAAGACTGAATTTATGACCAATATCAAAGAGGCCCCTTCTAATATTCCTCTCACAGACACTACCATACGAAAGGTACCTGCAGTTAAGTACTAGGGAGAATGGATTTCTGCGAATCAGAGCGAGAACCTAGCCATAGATGCCAGATGTACCAAGTTTGAAAGGGCTTATCATTCCTGTCGTAGTACCTATTCATGTAAGTGCCTCTCCAAGAACCTCAAACTCAGACACTATAACTCCGTCGTCAAGCCATCTGTTCTGTATGCTTCCGAGTGCCTTGTAATGACCAGAAAGGGTCCATTCAGAAAACTGGAGTTAAAAGAGAGGAAGATCCTGAGGAGGATATTAGGTCCAATTAGAGAGGAAGGAGGCATTTACAGAATCCGTCATAATGTTGAATTGTATGAACACCAGGAGGACATCATCACGTCTATAAGGAAAAGACGCCTGGCCTTTCATGGACACTTGGCACGTCTGGATTCTGAGAACAAATGGATTGCGTCAGTTAAGTCAGATATGGAACAACTAGATATCTCACTGGAACAAACTCGTGACCGCCTGATGTTCCGTCAGGTCATCCGACAGGGCGTTTTTCCAACGTCCCTTACAAGTAAGAAGACTACAGGAGCTAAGTGGACAGAAGAAAGAAGACTGACTCATAGTCAGAAAATGTATACCCAAGTTTGCAACTCTCAAAAATTGTGGAAAATTTTTTACACACCAAAAACCGCGAAATTTTTGGGCTTGTTTAAGATTCTGCTCTATATCTGCTAATCCATGCATTCTTCGTCGAAAGCTATTCTATACATTTGTAAGGAGCATAAAAGTTTGACTAATTAAGCCCAACCGGAGCTCTGTAGGTCAATTGGTTACTGAATTACGACACTTTGAAAATAGGCCAGTTTTTCCAAAATTGGAAAATTTTAGATTTAGATCTTTTTTGGACCGAAACTGCGTGCTCTTTTGGGCGTCATCGTCAGGATACCCGTCAAAGATTACACAAGTTTCTTCCAAAGTGGTTAAATATGTAGTTAAAGTAGCTTGCTGTGATAGCCCGTACTGAATCATTCCGATGCCACACGACTTTATGGAGGAGGTATCCTCCATCGACGACAGCAAATGATTTTGCCTGCACACTGACGTTCTCTGTGGCTTGAGTGAAGGCAGCGTTAAAAGCTGATTTTGTGCCTTTACGCATCTCGTTGGAAAATAGGGCCATTGGAAATGGAGCGAGCTCAAATGTGAAGTAGGCCTTCAATTGTAGGTCTGACTGTTTCATCATACACATGCGCTGGAAGATGGTGAGTGGCTCGACATCGACTATCTTCTTGTGGATCTTGATAAGAGGCCTTGAGCTGGCCCTTAAGATGCGAGAGAGAGTTGGAAGAGGGGATCCGAGGAACACGTGCCTACGCACAACAAAAAACCCCTACAATCCTCAAGAGCAAAGGCACTTGCCACTGTACCATTTTTTGCACACATTAGCATGTTGACTAACAGTGGCGGATCCAGGCCTTGCGGGGTTCTGGGCGATATGATAAGGTGGGGCCCACAACAATAGGAAATAAAAAAATATCAAATCAAATGGAAAATAGTTTTGTAATAATAATAAAATAAAGAATAGTTACAATATTTTGAATACACTACAGTACATTTTTTAAAATAATATGAAAGAAACCTTTAAGACCCCTTGAAGAAGATTATGTAAACTATGAAATATTAAAATATTACTTTGCGACTTTTTTCCGGATGAAGTCTTCTAATATTTCACTGAAATCTAAATTTGCTAAACGGTCACGGGAGGTCATAGCTGCACTGGAAAACGGAATATGTATCATACATTAGTTTGAAAAGTATAATTAATTAATTAAATAATTAAATTTACAAAAATCCATGGCGTGCCCCCCCCCCACCATGATCGCGGGGCCCTGGGCGGTCGGCCACCTCGCCCTCCCCTAGATTCACAACATGTTTTGTATGTTTAAATCTTACTTCATGCAACAAAACGTGGTTAGGTATATTTCTGGAAAAATGCAATATATATATATATTTTTTTTTTTTTTTTTTTGAGATTTTGAGAGAACTACAAGGCATACAGTCGCCGCTCTGCACTTCATGTAAAGCTAATTAAATTGCCTACAAATTACATTCTTGAAGTTCTACTCGTAGGATCAACGGTTTCGGCGCAGTTTTTGTACAAAGAAGTCTAATACTAAAATGTTCAATTTTTCGAAAACCTGGCCTCTTTTCAAAGTGCCCTAATTCAGTAACCAATTGACCTACAGAGCTCCGGTTGGGCCTAAATTGTCACACATTTAATGCTCTTAACAAGCGTATAGAATAGCTTGAATGCACTAGAACAGAATGCATAGATTAGGAGATACAGAGCCGAATCTGAAACAAATCCACACTTTCGCGGTTTTTGGTGTGTAAAAAGTTTTTTACAACATTTTGAGAGTTGCAAACTTGGGTATACAGTGGAATCTCGTTAGCACGTTCTCGGTTACGACGTTTTCCCGCTTAGCGCGATGATTTTCTCAAGTTCCAGTCCCAATTCTACAAAATACATGTTGATATATCCCCTTAATACGTTCCCTATTCCTGCTTACGACGATCAAATTTCCGTTGTACTATTTGTTAGTGAACCGTATTTTATTCTTATTTCATTTTAAAATTCGGCTTCTGGAAAACACGACGCGATATTGCCTCATATTCTCTGATAGTTATTGACAGTGTAGATGATTTCATTGTGTTTGACGGCGTAGAAGTGGCTATAGCAATGACGCAACACAGGTGACGTGTGTCTCTCCCGCTGCCCTTTCTCTCCTTTCTCAAGTCCCTATCCTACTAAATTCATGTTGACATATCCCCTTAAGTTCTCTATTCCCGCTTACAACAATCAAATCTCCGTTGAACTATTTGTTAGTGAACCGTATTTTATTCTTATTTCATTTTAAAATTTGGCTTCTGGAAAACACGACGCGATATTGCCTCATATTCTCTGATAGTTATTGACAGTGTAGATCATTTTATTGTGTTTGACGGCGTAGAAGTGGCTATAGCTATGACGCAACACGGGTGACGTGTCTCTCTCCCGCTGCCCTGCAACCCCTTCCCTTTGTTTATTTCTCACGTAGGCACATTATTGTCTTCGTGTTCCGCACTATAGTCTTCTAGTTCTTAGTGTTCCCGTCCAGTTATGACCTATTTTATTGCGTGTTTCATAATGGATAAGAAGAAAGTACGACAGATAACTAATGACGAGAAGATTAAATACATTCGAGACGTGGACTGCAATCCACACATGAAGCGTGTGGATATAGCGCGAAAGTGGAACATTCCTCCATCTACACTGAACACGATTCTCGGCAAAAGGAAAGAAATTGAACGTGCATTTGAAGAAGGGGTGAGTGGCAAAAAGAAACGTGTGCGAGAGGGACAGTTTCCTGAACTAGAAAGCGCTTTATTGAAGTGGTTCAAGAAAGCCCGTGCTTCAAACATATGCGTGCGCGGTCACCGGCGATAGAGCCGTCACTGGCGGAGCGCGAGTGCGAGAATGTCCTTGCTGATCAAGTATAAAGAAAGACCCTGTATTATATGTGTTTGGAAGCGGATGGGGAACATTTTCAGCATCTACTGTAAATCAAGGCCAGTAAAACTGCATGGTAGGCTACTGATTTTAAGCACCGTATTCAGCCGTAGGCCTACATATGCGTGCGCGGTCGCCGCCAACAGAGCCATCACTGGCGGAGCGCGAGAGCGAAAATGTCCTTGCTAAGCAAAAATAAAGACCCTGTATTATACTGTAGCGTAGAGGTACAGTAATTAATTTTTATTTATTTATTGCGTGTAAGTTACTGATAACCTATATTTATGTCGTGACTGTAGTAGTGCATACAATCACTTACTAAAGTCGGCGATTGAACGTCCATATATACGCCGCGTTCTTTCTTATACGTTGTAAATGCAGTATGGCATTTTTCGGTAGTACGTTTTCCCGCATATGACGTCCAAATTTTTCAGTCCCTTGAAAAACGTACTAACGAGATTCCACTGTACATAGCCCTAATGGGTCCAAACAGCATACTAAAAAATCAGAGATACATCATGTTTTGCGAATTTAGCCATTTTTTGTGTCGCTTTTGACTGGCCTATAACTAGAGGTGTTAGTTTTTGTTAATTCGCGATAAAACGAAAAGTCATATTTAGAGGTTAGGATGTTTTATTTTCACGTATTTACATGTTTCGTGCTGCCCAGGAGTGAAATTAAATCGCGAAATAACGCGAATTTTGTGAATAACACCACAAATACCGCAATCTGCGAAATAAAAACAAATTTTCATATTTTTTCCCCACACCAATCCGAACATTTTTGTCCACAAGCCGATAATCGAATTTGGTTGGTGTTCAATTCGAGAGAATGATCGATTGTATAGTTTCGCGAGGGGTAATACTACGATATACGTCATATTACGATATACTGTCGATATTCTCGTTACTCGTTGATTTTAGCGCTGTGGTAAACAGCTGTTATATCGCGGCGTGAATAGTTTGGCCGACTACCTCCAAAAGGTTATGTGATAGTTGTTCATAATGTAACCTAAGTTTGCCTCCTGTTACATCGGTAGCGAGTGTAAATTATAGTAGAGAATTCTATATAATTTAATAAAAAGTGCGCAAATTGTGCGTTATCATCGAAGCTAGTGTGTTATTTGCGTGAATCAGTTGGCGACCACGTGTTCGTCGTATTAGTTCCGAACTTAGCAGTACAGGAAGATGAGACGCGATGTAATTTAAATATTATGACACGAATTCAGAAATAAATTTTGCGTGTGGTTACGAATTTATACTGGCGTGTGACTACAGTCAACCGTGTGATAACAGTGTTTGTTACTGGGCATCGCTCAGTTGAGTTTAAAAATGCCGAAGGTAGCTGTTTCTGCCACAGACAGACTTAAGGAATATAAGAATGAAGGATTTATAATTTCTTGTGGCATTCTTATGTGCAAATATTGTGATTGTCGGTTAGATTATCGCAGGAAAGATGCATTAGACAAACATTGCAAATCGGAGAAGCATTCAAAACGCCGAGAAAATTCGCGTCTTGAAGTTAGTGTTCCTAGAGTGGCCACCTTGAAAGAAACATTATCAAATGCTAGTCGTGTGAAGGATATGAAAGAAGGGTTTATTTTGGACACTACTACTGCGTTTGTGAAAGCTAATATACCAGTAGAGAAACTAGACAATCCTGCTATCCGTACTTGGTTTAATAAGTACGTTCGCGGAAGTGGAGATTTACCATCAGCAAATCAGATTCGTCAGAAATACATCCCCATGATTGGCGAAAGAAGGAGGGAAGAAATTAGGGAAGATATAAAAAACAAAGACGTGTTTCTGCTATGTGACGAAACAACTGACAAGAACGGTAGGTGTGTTTTCAACATTCTTTTTCGTCCATCAGTACCATCAACTGAAATGAACACCCATCTGGCTGCCTCTGTTGTTCTAGATTCTGCCAATAGCGTAAATTGCTCCAATGCGATATTAGACACCTTGAATTCCTATGAAATTGAACGGGAGCGTGTAGTGGCAGTAGTTATGGACTCAGCACGCTACATGACAAAATGTGTAACTACTCTTCAAGGATTGATTGAAGAATTAAGTCATGTCCAGTGCTGGGCTCATAAAGTCAATCTTATCGGCTGCGTATTTGAAAACGAGCTGGACGAATTGAACATGTCTATAGTAAAGACAAAGAATGCCTTTTTAAATACGCGAAAAAGAAAAAGCAATTACGTTGCATTTCTAAGGGAGAAATATGAAAACACAGAAAAAGAGAATGAAATTCTAGCTTTCCCAATGCCTGTATGTACAAGATGGAATTCATGGTTTAAGGCTGCAATGTATATGGCCACGCATGTGGAAGATCTGGTAGAATTTTTCAAAACATTGGAAGATTCAAATTCTGGGGTCAAATTTTTCCAACAAGCATCGACTTCAACAATACAATTTATACAATTACAAGCATTGTATGTTTCTGTTGTTGGTGCCTCTCTTATGGACTTGCTTAATTTCTTGGAGGGATCTACGTACCCAACAATTCACTTACTGGCTGGGAAGCTAGATGACCTTGAGGTAAAGCTCAAGCTATTAGGCGATGGTGGAATGTTCAATCATACGATCCTCCAGAACTTGGAACAGCTTCCTCAAAAGATGCAGATAAAGGTTAAGTCCAAGCTTACGTGTGTTGCCCAGTCAGCTCTAGTGAAAGTCAGGACTTTAAGGAGCACGGATCCAGCCAGGAAGACTGTAGAAGCCATCGGGTCATTGTTTGATCCTCGGCATGCACCTAAGAACGTATCTCCCACAGAACTGCTCCAATTTAAGAAGAATGCCCCATTTCTTACGAAGATGGAGTCTCAACAGTTTTTAGAGGCTCACAGCATTTACCTGACTGCAATCAAGAACCAACTGCGTCATGAAGATAATGTGAATGTTCCAGAGATCCTCATGGGATTAAGGCCTGCTCACCGAGACTATGCAACAGCTGCATTAAAGTGTGTGTGGTATCCTTGTTCAAATGTGGATTCTGAAAGGTCATTTTCGAATTACAGTCTCATAGTAAGTGATAGGAGGTGAAAATTGACAGCTGCAAATGCTGAGACTTTAACCATGATCTACTTCCAGTGATTTCACCACAGTATTTGGATAAAACTGAAAAAGGTATTCACTGAAATGTGTTTCGAGATGGTGAATATAAAATAAAAATGTGACTTCCATATAAGTATTATCTCATTCTTCCATAGCCATGTTTAACGTTTTACCCTGCTGTTTTGTTTTTTACTTTGTTTTATTAATTGTTTATATTTTTATATGCACTTATTGTACAAACCTTATCGCTTTCCAAATTTTAACATGTCATCCCCCGAAAAAATAATAAAAACACAAAACACCACCTTTTGAATTTTAAATCAACAAATCTTCAAAAAAATAACAACACTTTCTAACACCTCTACCTATAACTAATAGACTAATAAACACAATAACGGGGTATGCGTTTCAATAAATGAAAAGAAATTCTTTTTTTCCCTTTTAAGGGACACCCTAATGAACATTCTAGAAAATGTTGTGTATTTACTTGAGATAACACGAACATTCTAGTCACTAAGCCCAAAACATTCCAATCTGGAACCTTCCATATACTATGTATATATGCACCCGCAGACTGTTGACGATAGTTCCGCGCCAGTTCCACTTTGGACCGCTCAAGTTACGTCTATCTTGTGTATCAACTAGTGTTAAATAAACCGTTGTTTTATATTAACAAATGTGTGTTATTTATCTTGTATATCCCGCGATATAAAAGTGGTGTCAGAAGTGGGATAAGATAAGTAACGTGAAATCGAGTGACTTTCTAACCTCAACGCAAGCGTTGCACCGAACGACGTTCATCGCAGTGCATGTTGGAAATACTAAACTGAGTGAACTTTCTAACCTCAACGCAAGTGTGTGCACCGAACTAAGTTCATGGCAAGTGCGTGTTATGAATACTATTCTCCACTCATCTTCACCATGCCGGACTTAACTTCTGAGCAACTCCCAACAATTCTCAGCAATGATCGCCGACGCTATCCGACAGACAATAGGGTCAACAGCGTCATCAGAGCCTCGACCTCCAAAGTTCACAATGCAACTATATCGTGCTACCGACGGGACGACTGTAGCCGACTATTTCACTCGCTTTACCTGGGAGCTCAACCTGAGCAAGGTGCCCGCGGATCAGCATGCACACTTTGCACGTGTTTACATGGGATCTGAACTCAATGATGCCTTGAAGATCCTGGCGAGTCCTAATGATCTGGAAACTCTGTCATACAATGAGATTCAATCTAAGCTAAAAGGCCACTTCGACGCCACACGCAACAAGTTTGCTTAGAGCATCAAATTTCGGAGTGTAATGCAGAAGCAAGGAGAAACCATCGCTAACTTCACCTTAAGACTGCGGCAGGCTGCAACATTTTGTGAGTATGGCACATTCCTTGATCGCATGTTAATTGAACAAATGCTCGTAGGGTTGGAATCACGAGAAATGTGTGACGAGATTATTGCAAAAGAAAAAACAGAGAACTTCACCGCAGCATATGAAATCGCACAAGCACTCGAAGCTACTCGCATCACCACCGACGAGGTCAAAACAGCTGCCACTAAGTCTGAATCAACCCATCAGATTGGATACGAGAAGCCTCTGACCAGAAAGAACAGCAACCAGCAGCCGCCACGCAGCAAGTCAGCTCATCGAAGTCAAGGGTCTTACAACCTAATCAGGCAGCACCAAGGGCCACACCAGGCAAACCGAAGTGCATCCCAGGACAACCAGTCAACATGTTCAGGGTGCGGTGAAGCTCCCCTAATCTCACCCCAGGTACTCGTGCAGTGTGACCCAGCGTTACCACTCCTGTCGGCCACAGATGCTAGCAAGACTGGCCTGGGCGCAGTACTTTCACACCAGCTCAGCAACGGGCAAGAGCGTCCAATCGCTTATGCCAGTCGAACGATGACAGCAACGGAGCAAAGGTACCCTCATCTCCGCACGAGACTCAACTTGACCAGGCCAAGTCACCGCGCAACCGACCAAGCCACCGAGTAACCGAACCCGAGACGATTTCGCATCTCCGAGACACCAGCAACAGCCCAAACACCACCAGCCACACCAGCTACACCTGTCGACAGGGCTATTTCGCAAACCCCTTTTATTCCCCGCACGAGTACTCGCCAGCGCCAACCACCATTGAGATTCTCTCCTGCTTCCAGTCTCCGACCGGGTCAGGAATGGAATGAATGAAGCCCCCATCTAGCGGCGAGGATATGAACTGTGCCGGCTGCCGAGGCCTGACGCACTCCTCTGGGGCAATGATTAAATGAATGACAGAGGAAATGAAATAATAGTGGAGAGTGTTGTTGGAATGAAATGTTGACAGGGAAAACCGGAGTACCCGGAGAAAAACCTGTCTGCCTCCATTTTGTCCAGCACAGATCTCACATGGACTGACCGGGATTTGAACCACGGACCCAGCGGTGATAGGCCGGCGTGCTGCCGCCTAAGCCACGGAGGCTTCTCTCCTGGTTAAGTTTCCTAAATCATCCATTTAAAAGAGGGAGGAAATGTTGTGTATTTACTTGAGTTAACATGAACATTCTAGAAAATGTTGTGTATTTACTTGAGATAACACGAACATTCTAGTCACTATGCCCAGAACATTCCAATCTGGAACATGCGAAACTGGAACCTTCCATGTATATGTGTATATATGCACCCGCAGACTAAACGATAATTCCGCGCCAATTCCGCTCTGGACCGCTCAAGTTACGTCTATCTTGTGTATCAACTAGTGTTAAATAAACCGTTGTTTTATATTAACAAGTGTGTGTTATTTATCTTGTATATCCCAATGTCGTATTCATGGTGTGGGCTTCGCTGTGAAGACCAAACTGGTAAATTATCACCAACTTACGCCCATTGCAATCAGCGAAAGGCTCATGACTCTCCGCATACCACTCTCAGGAGGTTCCTTTATGACACTCATCTCTGCCTATGCTCCTACCTTAGATTCTGATGATGAAGTAAAGGCTCAGTTCTATAATCAGCTAAGTGAAATCATCTCCAAGGTACCATCTGCAGATAAACTCTTGCTCCTCGGTGACTTCAATGCCAGAGTTGGGAAAGATCACAGGCTATGGAATAATGTGATTGGCAAACAGGGACTTGGAAAATGTAATCCCAACGGACTGTTGCTTCTTGGTCTTTGTGTAGAACACGAACTTTTCATTACCAACACGCAGTTCCGGCTACCTGACCGCTTCAAAACCACGTGGATGCATCCTCGTTCCAAACATTGGCACATTCTTGATTATATCATTATCCGGCAATGTGATAAGAAGGACACTCTTATTACCAGAACAGCAAGGAATATAGACGATTGTTGGACAGATCATAAACTTCTCATATGTAAGCTCAGGATATCCATCAGACCTAAACCACCTAGGAACATCAAAAATTTGCCAAGAAAGAAGTTTAATACATCCAAACTTCAGGATGAATCCATGTACAAACATTTTGGAAACAGGATCATCACCCAGTTATCAGAAAACCCAGTAACAAATGATATTCAACAAGAATGGGCCACATTACAGAAGATTATCACACAGTCAGCTGAGGAAACCATTGGTTTTATAGTGCGGAAAAGACAAGACTGGTTTGATGACAACAATGAGGAAATTCTGTCTCTCATCAATGCCAAAAGGAATGCCTATCTTGCCCATCTTCAAGACCCAACTTCCAACACAAAGAGAGATAAACTACTGGAACTCAAGGGTAAATGCGGCAGATTAAAAATACTTGGTGGCAACAGTAGGCTCAGGAACTGCAGAGACTATCGGATGCTCGAGACTTGAGGAACTTCTATGCCGTACTCAAGGAAATATATGGACCATCTCGCTCATCATCAGGTACACTGAAAAGCGCTGATAATTCTACTACCTTTACTGATAGTCAAGAAATCTTGGAACGCTGGAAGGAGCACTTCTCCAATCTCCTAAATCGTCCATCAGAAGCTGCTGAAGACTTCCTCTGTGATGTGCCGCAACAACCTGAACAACTGTAGTTGGCAGTACCTCCTACTTATCATGAATTCAGTGCAGCTCTCACCCAATTGAAACCCAGAAAAGCACCTGGCCCAGATAACATCCCTCTGGAACTAATTCAAGCCGGAGGTCATTCCCTCAAAACGAGAATTTTCATCCTTATCCTCAGAATATGGGAATCAAGAAAGGTACCTGGAGACCTGAAGAATGCCACTATCGTCACTATCTTTAAAAAGGGTGATCGCAGTGTTTGTGGCAACTACCGTGGTATATCACTGCTATCAATTGTGGGGAAGATTCTTGCAAGAATTCTACTTAACCGCCTCAAGGTTATCTCTGAGAAGATCCTCCCAGAGTCACAATGCGGATTTAGAACTTCCAGAAGCACAATTGACTTGATTTTCTGTGTGAGACAGCTACAAGAAAAATGTAGAGAACAACAGAATCCACTCTTCTTAGTCTTTTATGACTTGGAAAAGGCATTTGATTCGGTTCCAAGACCAGCCATGTGGGCAGTGCTGAAGCGGTTTGGTTGCCCTCAGCGTTTTGTAGATCTAATCAAGGCTCTCCATGATGGCATGACAGGTCAGGTTTGCCATCAGAATAAGATGTCCGATGAATTTCCCATTACCCATGGACTGAAACAAGGATGTGTACTGGCTCCAACGCTTTTTGCACTGTACTTGGCTGCAATGCTTTATGATTCACCCACAAACATCCCAGGTGTGGAGGTCAAGTATCGTTTTGATGGAGGGCTTTTCAACCTAACTCGTCTCCGCTCCTTGAGGAAAACTCAGGTTACTAAGGTTACTAACATGTTGTATGCAGATGATGCTGCGTCACCAACTCTCACACCAGAAGAGCTGCAAGAGTCAGTTAATTGTTACAAAAGTGCATGTGATCGCTTTGGTCTTACCATAAATGTCAATAAGACTAAAGTCTTGGCACAACCTTCACCAGGCACACCTCTTCCTCAGTTCAATATCTCCATCTCAAATTTGCCATTAGAACAGGTTGACCACTTCTCGTACCTGGGCAGTACCATCTCTGTGAGCAGGATGTGGATAAGAGAATTGGCACAGCCCACGCAGCGTATGGACGATTAGCGCACCGGGTCTTCATGAATAAAGATCTGTCTATGAATACAAAGCTTATGGTGTACAAAGCAGTAGTCATTTCTACATTGTTGTATGGTTGTGAAACGTGGACCCTTCACCGACGTGATCTTAGGAAGCTTGAGCGTTTCCACCTACAAAAACTTCGATCAATCCTGAGGATTAAATGGGAAGACCGCATTACCAATATTGCTGTTCTGGAAAAGGCTCAAATCAACAGCATAGAATCATCCATAATAGGTCACCAATTTAGATGGATTGGTCATGTCCATCAGATGGATAATGTGAGATTACCTCGTCAAATGCTATATGGTGAGTTATGCTATGGCACCAGACCTCATGGTGGTCCTAAGAGGCGCTACAAGGACCAATTTAAGCAGACCCTGAAATTGACAGGTCTTGATTCACAAACCTGGGACATGCTGGCTGAAGACCGCTCAACTTGGCGCCGTACCATCTCGGATACTGTAAAGACGTTTGAAAGGGATCGACGCACACATGAAGAGGCCAAGCGTCAAGCTAGGAAACTTTGAGCAGCCCAACCACGTCCTCCTCCAGCAATACTATGTGACTTGTGTGGTCGCTTGTTCCATGCCAGGATTGGACTCTTTAGTCACCGTCAACACATCCACAAACTGGACTGAAGGAAGAAGATTTATACTCGGATTCGAGTTAAAGCCGATGATGATGACGACGATCCCACGATATAAAACATTCTCTCCATTCATCAGGTATTGTTTCATGAAAGTACATTTTTTGCATTAAACCCAGCAACATGTCGATCCCATCTTTCTCCAGATACTTCCACACTTCAACTGGTATTTCATCGGGTCCTGTTGCCTTTCCGTTTTTCATTTTCCTAAGTGCTAATGTTACTTCTTCTCTTCTAATATCCATTGTCAGACCCTGGTGTTGTTCTCCTTCACCTAAATATACCGTTGGGTTCTCTTCATTGAGAAGTTTTCCATAGTAGTTTCTCCATCAGCACTTGATGTCGGAATGGTCCTTTAATACTAGACCACTTTCATCTGCTTTATTTGGGTGTAGTCCTTCTTGTCTTTATCTCTCGCCTGCGCTATTCTGAACATTTTTCTTTCACCTCCTATAGTTTCCAACTTTTCATACAGCCGATCCTCCATTTGTGCCTTTGACTGTGCTACTACCTTTTTTGCTTCCTTATTACATCTCGTGTAGTTCTCTTTATCCTCTTGTCTACCTGACTTATCCCATAACTAGGTGTTAGAAAGTGTTTTTATTTTTTTGAAGATTTGTTGATTTAAAATTCAAACGGTGGTGTTTTTATTATTTTTTCGGGGGAGAAAATTTGGAAAGCGATATGGGTTGTACGGTTTGCATTTAAAAATGTAAACAATTAATAAAACGAAGTAAAAAACAAAACAGCAGGGTAAACCATTAAACACGGCTATGGAAGAATGAGATAATACTTATATGGAAGTCACATTTTTATTTTACATTCACCATCTCGAAACACATTTCAGTGAATACCTTTTTCAGTTTTATCCAAATACTGCAGTGAAATCATTGGAAGTAGATCATAGTTAAAGTCTCAGCATTTGCAGCTGTCAATTGTCGCCTCCTATCACTTACTATGAGACTGTACTTCAAAAATGACCTTTCAGAATCTCCATTAGAAACGGTGATTTCAAAAACGTCCCAGGTCATTTCACGGTCCCAGAGTTGCAACTCATATTGTCATTTAATTGTGAAAAATCGAATGGACAACTAATGTATGGTGTTTCAAACTTTGGCTTCAAGAACTATATTTAACAGCATGCGGTTTTTTGGCTCTCCTGAAAACTTTTGCTCTCTGGACTTGGGATGTTTTTGAAATCACCGTAAGGATACCACACACACTTTAATGCAGCTGTTGCATAGTCTCGGTGAGCAGGCCTTAATCTCCTGAGGATCACTGCAACATTAACATTATCTACATGACACAGTTGGTTCTTGATTGCAGTCAGGTAAATGCTGTGAGCCTGTAAAAACTGTTGAGACTCCATCTTCTTAAGAAATGGGGCATTCTTCTTAAATTGGAGCAGTTCTGTGGGGGATACGTTCTTAGGTGCATGCTGAGGATCAAACAATGACCCGATGGCTTCGACAGTCTTCCTGGCTAGATCCGTGGTCCTTAAAGTCCTGACTTTCACTCGAGCTGACTGAGCAACATATGTAAGCTTGGACTTAACCATTATCTGCATCTTTTGAGGAAGCTGTTCCAAGTTCTGGAGGATCGTATGATTGAACACTCCACCATCGCCTAATAGCTTGAGCTTTACCTGAAGGTCATCTACCTTCCCAGCCAATAAGTGAATTGTTGGGTACATAGATCCCTCCAAGAAATTAAGCAAGTCCATAAGAGAGGCACCAACAACAGAAACATACAAAGCTTGTAATTTTATAATTTGTATTGTTTAAGTCGATGCTTGTTGGAAACATTTGACCCCAGAATTTGAATCTTCCAATGTTTTGAAAAACACTACCAGTTCTTCCACATGCGTGGCCAAATACATTGCAGCCTTAAACCATGAATTCCATCTTGTACATACAGGCATTGGGAAAGCTAGAATTTCGTTCTCTTTTTCTGTGTTCTCATATTTCTCCCTTAGAAGTGCAACGTAATTGCTTTTTCTTTTTCGCGTATTTAAAAAGGCATTCTTTGTCTTTACTATAGACATGTTCAATTCGTCCAGCTCGTTTTCAAATATGCAGCCGATAAGATTGACTTTATGAGCCCAACACTGGACATGACCTAATTCTTCAATCAATCCTTGAAGAGTAGTTCACATTTTGTCATGTAGCGTGCTGAGTCCGTAACTACTGCCACTACAAGCTCCCGTTCAATTTCATAGGAATTCAAAGTGTCTAATATAGCATTGGAGCAATTTACACTATAGGCAGAATCTAGAACAACAGAGGCAGCCAGATGGGTGTTCATTTCAGTTGATAGTAATGATGGACGAAAAAGAATGTTGAAAACACACCTACCATTCTTGTCAATGGTTTCGTCACATAGCAGAAACACGCCTTTGTTCTATATATCTTCCCTCCTTCTTTCGGCAATCATGGGGATGTATTTCTGAAGAATCTGATTTGATGATGGTAAATCTCCACTTCCGCGAACGTACTTATTAAACCAAGTACGGATTGCAGGATTGTCTAGTTTCTCTACTGGTATATTAGCTTTCACAAACGCAGTAGTAGTGTCCAAAATAAACCCTTCTTTCATATCCTTCACACGACTAGCATTTGATAATGTTTCTTTCAAGGTGGCCACTCTAGGAACACTAACTTCAAGACGCGAAATTTCTCGGCGTTTTGAATGCTTCTTCGATTTGCAATGTTTGTCTAATGCATCTTTTCTGCGATAAGCTAACCGACAATCACAATATTTGCACATAAGAATGCCACAAGAAATTATACCTCCTTCATTCTTATATTCTTTAAGTCTGTCTGTGGCAGAAACGGCTACCTTCGGCATTTTTTAACTCAACTGAGCGATGCCAAGTAACAAACACTGTTATCACACGGTTGACTGTAGTCACACGTCAGTATAAGGTCGTAACCGCACGCAAAATTTATTTCTGAATTCGTGTCATAATATTTAAATTACGTCGCGTTTCATCTTCCTGTACTGCTAAGTTCGGAACTACTATGACGAACACGTGGTTAGTGATGGGCGAATGATACTGAAGTTCGAGTGGGCTCGCGCTGTCTCGATACAGTATCGAACCTGTTCGAACTGTTAGGCCGACCCCACACCAAAGTATGCGGAGCACTGACGGCCCAGACGATATTTTCTGCAACCTTTCCCTCGTGTATGGTGTGTGTGAACGTATTAGACTGTTAGTGGTTCGAATCCCAATGTCGGCAGCCCTGCAGATGGTTTTCCTTGTGTCCCATTTGCACACCAAGTACATGCTGGGGATGTAGCTTAATAAAGGCCACAGCTGCATCCTTCTGCACTTAGCCCTCTTCTGTCCCATTGTCACCGTACGATCTATCTGTGTCGGTGTGGCGTAAACCAAATTGTACATAATATTAAAAACCATATTAACATAGATTATTCCCCGACCCCCATCGAGCGGGCTCGCACTAGCACAGTACGCAAAGTAGACTCGATACGGTATCGAACCTGTTCGAACAGTTAGGCGACCCCACACATTTAGTATGCGGAGCACTGACGGCCCAGCCGAGATTTTCTGCAACCTTCTGCTCGCGTACGGTACGTGTGAACGTATTAGACTATTAGTGGTTCGAATCCAATTGTCGGCGGTCCTGCAGATGGTTTTCCGTGGTTTCCCATTTGCACACCAAGTACATGCTGGAGCTGTACCTTAATAAAGGCCACGGCCACTTCCTTCCACATTTAGCCCTCTTCTGCCCCATTGTCACCATACGACCTATCTGTGTCGGTGCGACGTAAACTAAATTGAACCTAATAATAATATTAATGAGATTATTCCCCACCCCCCATCTCTGATACGCCTTTGAATTCTGTGAAGGATGTAATACTGTCGGCACATAGCCTACTGTTGCCGCATCATTGTACGAAGTGTGGCCTTAAATTACGTTGAGGGGAGGGTGGGTTTTGGAACCCGAGGCCAAAGTGGTCTGAAAACGACGAACTAGTACTATTCTATTAAGCTCAATAAAACGGATTCAAACAGCACTAGGTAAAATGAAATATATTCTTCAAGGGATAAAATTTACATTGCCAAAATGGCTAAGGGAGGGAACACGTAATGCACTCCTACATAATTTGCAAAATGGAGGTCAACAATTTACCCATCTTAATGTGGCAACATACCAATGACAGCAAACACTTACAAGCAGAACTCCTCTGCTGAATTTACATTTTAATCTTTTCCAAAGAAAGCCTAAGTATATTCTGACAGCATCATTGCTGAAAATTAAATTAGTCAATAATAGACTGGTGTGCCACAATTGGCAAACAGAAAACAAAGGACCGTTTGCCTTATTAATACCTGAACTGTTTCCCACTTCAAAACAAGTACTTAGTTCTATTGAACTGAAATTAAAAACTATTACATAAATACCAAATTGCAGGGTAACTTAAAATTCCCACTCCTAAGGTTACGTTGACACCTCTATCATTAAAACATGTAGCAAGCATTTTTAGAATTCAAAATAAGGAAAACAAAGCTTTGGACCTTAATTGCGCAATCATGAGCCCAGAACTAGATTCAAAATATATTTAAATCGTTACAAATAAGGCGAAGAAGGAAATAAAAGCTTGCCCTAATACCAGGAAAACTGAAGTCTTTTGTATCAGCTGCAATTGGGATGAGCACCACGCCACAATGGTATCCACCAAAATCTAAGTAATCAAGGGTTTGAAATAGTTAAAAAAATGGTTTTAAATTAAAGCGAGATTAATGTTCCAAGTGTCTTTCATTATAAATACGGTACCTTGGTCCATTTCAGCCAAATATTAGCCGGGGCCGAAGCCCACCCGGCTACAACGTCCTATACCTTCACTAGTCCATCCTGTAGTCTCTGTTAATTTTTAGATAGTGGTCCGAGGCCTACCACAAACTACGTCCTTCCTCTACAAGTTCACATTAGAAAGTCTTCTTTTGTCGTTTACGCTTGTCTTTTCGACAATACAACGCCATTTTGCACACGCGCAGTAAATGCATTTAAAGCAGAAAGAACCTAAGAACGTATGCTTTTGTTTCTATTGCCAACCGTTCAATTTAACTTTTAAAATATTTAAATGGCCGAAACATCTCCTCAACCCGAACAACATTGGCAACACAATTAGCATTTATGTGTCCAACTATGATTGGTTATCCAATCTCAAGATTATTTTGAATTAAAAGCGCCAAACTTGCGGACAGTTTTGCACATCAATAGTTCACCAAACAGTCAACAATGGGCTACTTTCATTTAATGTAGAACGGAACATATTTAATAAATATATTTTCCCTTTGAAAGATAATTTGTATTTAATGTTTATTTCTTCTTATTTTCGGAATTAATCACCACTAGTGACCAGGGGTTTCTGAACTGGATCAGATGTTGAAATATCCGGCCATGGCCGAAATTACGCGAAATCCTCGATCTCGTTCGACGATCAGCGACAGGAGAGAGGGGGAACACATGGGGGGGGGGGGGGGGCAGGCGAAGTATTGTGAAACGAACCAATCGGCTCACGAAGAACGTATTGTGACCCGTCACCATTGTTCTGTGCACTCCAATGATGTTCAGTAGGCAGTTTGCATATTCTGAGGAGACGTGTGCATCGAATCTTTGCACAAACACAGATTGTGGCTGTCCCCACATCACAGATACAGTCTGAAGGTGCTATATGCACAAACTATACAGCAGTGCACAGCAAACACAGGACGAGCAGGTACCGTCTATCACAATGCTCGAACACAGCCTTCTTTAGGTTTCTGGGTGATAAGAGCACGCCGCTAGGTCGAGGCGCGCACAAGAGCTCGAATTTGTTCGAACTCTGACGTCTGTTCGAGTAGCTCGAGCTGGGCTCAAGCACATCCAGGGTGTCGAGCGATGACCTTTTTTCAATTTCCCGTATTTCCCGTACGAAAATCCACCAAATTCCCGTATATTTTAGAACTCTCTAAGACAACAGTTCGCATACCGAATGGCTGAAAAATGAATCTTAAAGCGCGAATCAAGATTTTCTGGCGTAAGAGTAACTGCATTTTAGGAGATACTTCCGCAGCCCACGGGTGATGGCGAGATATAGGCCTAATCCGTAGCGTGAGAAAAAGCGCACGCGCGCGAGTGAACTCTCTCGCAGAGGGACGAGATGCTACGAACACAAATAAAATACTGTTCACCTGAGGAGATCTGATATAAATGACTGTTTTACTGAGGAGGGTTGAGAGAGTAGAGAATAGGAGTGTCACATAATAAACGTTTACGGAAAGTGACTGAATTGTATGATACCGTAACCGTATAGAGCTTCCACGAGTTAAAATGGCACCGAAGCTTATGCATAACAAACTTCCGGTCCGCGAATCTCCATTTCATTTTCCTTGGCAGTGAATCGTTCGTTCGTGATTATCTTCCTTATTATTTTGGATTGTGGTTTTGTTTTTAGGCATTCAACTTATGAAATAAGAACTAGAGGGTTGGCCTTTCATGAATATTCCAAAGACAAGTGTCTCCTAAAAGAGTAATTAGTAAAACTTCGCATCAGAGATGACCATAACAAACAGCTTGCCTACAAAGTGTGTGATTTGCATATTTCAAACGGCAATGATCTAACATATCTTAGACTACAATAATTAAGTTGGTGCAAATTAAATATGTTATATGTGAGAATATTATTATAATTTGCTATCCGGTTGTTAGTATATTATGCATTAACGTGACCCGTTTAAATGCTAAATTGTGACGAAAGCTACGAGTTATAGGCTATTCGCCATACAGGTAGGCCTAATATTTACTAACAACGCATCGTTTCTTCTGTAATATTTATTTAATCATTATATTTATAATAGCCTATCTATTAACACTTATTTAACCAATAATCATCTTATAATTCTATACATATTCCAGGTATTGCAAGAAAGCGAAATTTGATAGCACATGCAGTTCCACCTTAAAATCCAACCATGCCTAGTTTTCAGCACCTATGGAAAGTATTACCGTAAGTTAATAAACCAAACAACTGGCGACAATTTTTTTTAATGCTCATTTACATCTTCACCCTAGTCTACGTAAAGTACCATACAGTAATCACTGAAAGGGCAGGGGGGTTAAGACCTCAATTTCACAAACTAACGAACCTCATTTTGCATGAATTATGGAACCCGAATCCTAATGGAGGTATGGATTGTCTGCATTTAGAAATATGTTAGTCAATAATTTAAAACAAGTTGCCAGAAAACTAAATACAAACAGCTACGTGCCTACTGCCGTGTAAAGTTGCTCCGTGAAAAGAATACACCTCGCCAAGATTATACGACGTGCAGTTAAATACAATCATCCAATTGGAGAAACACTTTATTTGTCACGATCTTATAAGCAATTCAAACATAAACTGCTGTAATTTACGGGAAAATGTGCAACATTTAGAGACTACGAGTGTTGTATGTGGCACAACGTTAGCTGACATTTCGCCTCATTAATACATAAGGAATGAACACAAGCAGAGCTTTATCACTGCACACAGCTGAAGATCATATCATTCTTGGTGCATTTTACGTTCTCTTACCAACAATAATTTCCTTAGTTACGTCCAAGGAAAATTGTAGTACACAGTTCCCATTGCTTCCATTACCTGACTACAGTACTAAACCAGAAGCTGGTAATGCATAACCATATGCCGGTGGCGCGTCCTATGACAAATGAAAGATCGAAAGAAAATGTAAACTCTATAGGAGCCCGGAACAAGGCGATACAATTTTCTACACTACTGAAAATTGTCAAAATACCCTTTGTAATAATGAATAATAATTTTGGGGGTCATGTAGTATTAGATGTTACCCACCCACTATCCCTTTTTAGATCACGACTTTTACAGTAAAATTGGAGGTGTGTCCGCTATTACACGCGTAAATTATGGGACAAATACAGTATTGCTAACCTCGCGCATTCGGTACTGATAGCCTTCCTGTCACTTTGCCCTGCTTTACCTCTCCGCAACCCACGGTCGCCGCATAACAAGACCCTACGTCCAACCGCCACACGGTAAGAATTCTGAGCATACTTCTCACCTACACCATGTGTTTCGAAGGAAACAACGCGAAGGATATGTCGGGAGCTTGGAACAGCTGAGCTGTGTTGTTAAGTTTTTAGTGTTGTTGTAACTCAACTGATTCGAATAATACACAGCGCTACACTTCAGACATTTCTGTACAATTATACGTAATATATTTTTAAAACGATCCTGAGTCAACGCCGAGGACATTCAAACTGAGAAATACGATACTTTTAGATGAATAAATAAATTACACTCCGAAGCTATGATACCTTTATCATCGGTATTCAATTCAATAAATACGACAAAGAGGGCAAACACTCTACAGCTAATGAATATAAAAACACTCACCATGCAATGATTATCCTTTAACATGAAACGAGAGTCAGAGTGGAGGTAGTTCACAGCACACTACAGTAGTCGACGGATAACACCATGCAGACTCACTGAATCGCGACTCTCTACGGTTAATATTAGCTTTCGTGATAACTCAAAAGTAAAGTTAAGGTAATGACATACTTAGCACTGAGCACTCAAACAAGCCGCTCTGTGGCGATATTATTGGCGTGGTTTTATACTGTCGAGTTGTAGGCTATTGAATGACAGACGGTATTTTGAACACTATGACGGGAAACAAAAGCCTGTGCTCTATTATCGATTGACGCAAGCGAACCGACACCAATAAATAAATTATACTCAGTCACTTGGCAAGGGTTTCCTTGACACCCTCCATCCCTTCACTGTCCCTATCATCATCACCACCATCACTGTCTTCGTCAGAGCTAGATGAATTGCCAAGGTTAATAATCATTTCATCCTCCGCGATATCCAGACCGCCTTCAGTATTTCTTTCTGTGCATGCTGTACGGGATGTGTCCAGTCTTCGGGTCGAAATTTGGCGAAGTAAAAGTAACGAAACAATGACAATGAAAGGAAATCCGACACAGACAGTGGTTAACAAGCCACTGAAGCAATGCCTGCCCATACGAGAAGAATTCTTTCACTTTTGTGGTGTATTTTGAAGCCACACGTTGGTGACGGGTGTTTTATAGTAAAATGTCGAGAGCTGTAAGATATTGTTTGTAGTTTTTGAAACGTATGCATGTTTGAAGCATTTGCATTGAGTGTTTGCACGGACTTGAAAACAATTTGGTATGTGCTTCTCCCCTGAGAAAGAAGACCATGGGAAGGCTAAAAAACAGTAAAATTCCACACGTGACACACCGCGAATACTTTTTAATTTAGATTTATTTTATCGAAGTAGATAATAGAAAATAAAATAATGCAAAACGAAATTAAATAAGTCACTCTGACAAAATACAAGATTGTTACTAGGAACTTCAGTTATACACAGCACAAAATTAAGTTCTTTTGAAGGTACTAATTTCTGAATAGGAACTGTAGGCTAGTCATACACAAAATAAGTCACTTTGTTAAAACTAGATTGTGGTTAGAAACTTTAGTCACACAAAATAAGATAAAACAAACAATAATCAAGGATTTATTCATTTAAAGCTTCTCTAGGGAACCCATCTTCTCTTCAATTTTCTCTGCTTCAGAACGTACGTCGTTCAATATCTTTTTTTTTTCCAATTCCTGGAGATCTTTCGTGGCTTTTCTATCGACTGCCACCTTATCCGTCGCTTCGCACCTGTTTTGCTTCCTTGAATACGGCGTAGGAGTTTCGTGCAGTATGGACTCTTGCTCACGGTTATCTTTTCTACTCCACCAGCTGCCATCACAGCGTCCTGAACAGTATGCATGCCAATCAGACTGCCTTCTTTGTGATTGACGATCATGCACTCCTTGTTCAGGGAGAAACCTCTGTCTAGAGCTGCATTGTTGTGATACAAAATCAGTATCATTTTAACGAAGCTTGTAAGATAGTTTTTGACAGGAACTGAGGAAGGTGCTGAAGCCACTAATTCAGACCACAGCCCGTCGAACTGGTTCAAACGCAAAGTAACGGAGGGCAGTCTCAGAAGAGCGGAGTAGCAGCTCTTGATGCGGTCAGCCATTGCGCCAGAAAGCAAATTCTTCCGATTGCAAAGAATTTCCAGGTCAATGACGATCCTAACTTCTTCCAACTTAGGAGTCACAACGACCCCTATAGGGTCCAGGCAGGAAATAGCACGGGTCATCTTGAGAGCAAGAGGTGACCTCTCTTGGTTTTTTCAGCCATAGGATTCGAATGTACAATCTTCGGCAGTTGGTGCGAAATTGCAGCACATCCGCGACTGAAATTTTCTGTCTTGAGCTGTTAGCTTCTTTAAGGGCTGCTCTTGTCGAGAAAACCAGGTCTCCTCTGTGAATAACAATGCAGACTGATTCCTGTATGTCACTGTCAGCAACGAGCGCGGCACGCATAGCCGCGCGCGGAGAGGGTGCGGCCGCGGTCGGCCAGGCAAAGCTTGCATTCAACGTTGGCTGAGTTCTCATCCCGCTTAGTGCTCTATCGGTGGCGCAAATTGCGGGTGGCAGCGCGGTCTGAAGGCGAAATAGAAGACTGAGTGAACGTTCGGGGACTAAGAAGTCAGGCATTATGAGACTTTTCAAGATTTCCCGTATCAAGTGCGAATTTCCCGTATTTTTCCCTGGTCACTAAAATTCCCGTATTTCCCGTATCGCTCGACACCCTGACATCACTACACGTGGTCGCCAACTGATTCACGTAAATAACACAATAGATTCGTTGATAACGCACAAATTGCGCACTTTTTATTAAATTATATAGAATGCTATGAATTACCTCACTACCGATGTAACAGGAGGCAAACGTAGTTCACAATATGAACAACTATCACATAACCTTTTGGAGGTAGTCGGCCAAACTATTCACGCCGTGAGATAACAGCTGTTTACCACAGCACTACTATCCAACTAGTAACGAGAATATAGACAGTATATCGTAATATGACGTATATCGTAGTATTATCCCTCGCGAAACTATACAATCGACCATTCTCGAATTGAACACCAACCAAAATCGATTATCGGCTTGTGGACAAGACTGTTCAGAGTGGTGTGGGGGAAAAAAATAAAAAAATGTTTTTATTTCACAGATTGTGGTATTTGTGGTGTTATTTACAAAATTCGCGTTATATAACAATTTAATTTCACTCCTGGGCAGCACGAAACATGTAAATACGTGAAAATAAAACATCCTAACCTCTAAATATGACTTCGTTTTATCACTAATTAACAAAAACTAACACCTCTACCTATAACTTCTTGCATCACTTTTGGCTTTCACGATCTTCTGTATCTCCTCATTCCACCACCAAGTTTATTTGTCAGCTAGTGGTTTCTTGCCAGAAGTTCTCCTTAGCACTTCAGTTCCTACCCTCCTTATCAAACTGCTGTTGTGCGCCCACCACTCCAGCATATCATTGCAAAGAACCACTCCATTGCGTACTCTCTCTTTAAACTGGTCCTTCAGCATCTCTTCATTTAATCTCCACCACTTAATTTTTGTTAAGACTCGCACAGGCCTGTTTTTCTTCCTAATCCTCATTTTCCAGTCCATGACTACCATCCTATGCTGTGCTGCCACTGCTTCACCCTTAAAAACTTGACAGTTTTGGATTTCCCTTAATTGAGACCTTTTACACATTAAGAAGTCAATCTGGCTTTCTCTGGTCCCTCTCTTATAAGTCATATATTGACCTGTGTTTTTCTCGAACCATGTATTCACAATCGCCAAATCATATGCCATCGCACAATCCACGATTCTATGTCCTTCATCATTCCTCACTCCTATTCCCCACTCCAGCCTCCATGTACTCTTTCGATTGTATCTCGACTCCTTCCGACATGTCCATTTAACAAGAAGTATAACACAATTTTCACTTGCCAATTCAATACTTTACTTTAATAAAAATACTATAGGTACATGTTTCGGAAACTTGATATGTTTCCTTCTTCAGCCCATATGTTGGTGTGAAACATCATATGACATCGAAATCCTAACCAAAAATAAAAATAAAGTTCGTATTTTTTCTCTTGTTCTTTTGTTGAGCCTGTGTCATTAGACATATTAATGTCAACCATGGAATAAGCACTTATTATTTGAAGTGATGAATGAGTTACGTGGAAACGTTAAATATTTATTCCTTGTAAGGATGATTGGGTGTGGCGTCAAGAAATTTTGATCAAGTCAGGATATATGTAGGAATGAATCTATTACGGCGGGGGTTGAGGAGGCAGTTATCTTTTTTTGTTATTTAAATGATCTTTTCAATCTTTACATTGAACAAGCAATGAAGGAAATTGGAGAAAAATTTAAAGTGGGAGTGAAGATTAAAGGAGAAATAATTTCTACTCAGAGATTTGCTGATGACATCGTCATCTTGGCCGACAAGCCTGAGGATTTGAATGAGTTTCTGACTGGTATGGACTCCGTCTTACGGAAAGAATTCATGATGAAAATTAATAAATGTAAAACAAAAATACAGGAATGCAGCCGAAATAAATCAGAAACCTCTATGGAGATCAAATTGGCAGGTGAAAAGCTGAAGGAAGTAGGAGACTTCTGTTACTTAGGAAGCAGAATAACCAGTGATGGACGAAGCAAAGAAGATATAAAAAGTAGGTTGGCTCAGGCAAGGAAAGCATTTCTACAAAAAAGGAATCTGTTGACATCGAATATAGGTTTAGGTATTCGGAAATCATTTTTGAAAGCCTTTGTCTGGAGCGTGGCGCTATATGGAAGTGAAACTTGGACTATTGGTGCAGCAGAAAAGAGGAGAATTGAAGCTTTTGAAATGTGGTGTTACAGGAGAAAGATGAAGATCAGATGGGTAGATAGGGTTACAAACGAAGAGATATTAAGACGAGTGGGAGAGGAGAGATGTTTCTGGCGACTGCTAATGAAGAGAAGAGATAGGTTAGTAGGACACATACTAAGACACCCAGGAATAGCAAGCTTAGTTATGGAAGGAAGGGTCGAGGGCAAGAACTGTAGGGTTAGACCAAGGTTGGAATATGTTAAACAGATTGCTTCGGATGTAGGGTGTGGTAGCTATGTAGAGATGAAGCGATTAGCTCAGGACAGTGAGGCATGAAGTGCTGCATCAAACCAGTCAAAAGACTGAAGACTCAATCATCATCATCATCAAATGATCTGCTAATGTATCAAATAATACGTTAGTCTCAAAGTTAATCTCGTTCAGATTATTGCATTCATTAGATCTCCGATAAGTGTTGATATGAATATTTTCCAAAACATTCATATAGCTGCCTTTCGATGCGTAATGCAAAATTTTGACATCATTATTTATGTCCGTGAACTTATGTCCCATTTCTTCCATATGTACCGCCATGGCTGAGAACTTCCTAGCTTTATGGCCGAAACATGCTCAGCATAACGAGTGCGTATGCTCCTACCTGTTTGTCACGCGTAGATTGATTTGCAAAAATTACATCTGAGCTCATAAATTCCTGATTTTAAATGTTTATTAATACTGTTAACTTTATTTGTATTGAAAAGTTTGTTGAAGTTTGAATTATTTGTTTTAAAGGCGATGTTCATATTGTGTTTCTTGAGGATATTGGTTACTGTGTACACACTTCGATCCACGTAGGTGAAGGTAGCAAAAGTCTTCTTAGATGTGTCCTCTCTAAGTAATTTAGTTAAGGGTCTATTTTTTAACTTGTAAATTAATCTGCTGACATAATTGTGGTTATAACCATTGAGTTTAGCTATTTGATATATAATATCAATTTCTTGCTTCCGTTCATGATCAGAAGAAGGGATACGTAAAGCTCTATTAATAAGGCTTATGAATGTTGCATTCTTATGGCCGCCTGGATGGTTAGAATCCTGCCGTATAACTATACTCGTTTGTGTTGGTTTTCTGTATACTTTATAATGCATACGATTGTCTTTTCTAATCACAGTTACATCCAGGAAATTAATTTTGTTATCTACTTCTGATTCTAAAGTGAATTTAATATTTCTGTCTATTTTGTTCAAATTATCTAATATTTTTTGTTCTATCGCTTGAACTTGGTAATCTACATATCTTCCCCAGAAAATGATGCCATTAATTTGGTTAATAATTTTCTCATGTTCAATGTGGTCAAGGTAAATGTTGGCTAAAACACCTGACAATGGAGAACCCATTGCAAGGCCTTCAGTTTGTTTAAACATTTTCTTGTTGAAAAAAAAAAAAAAATGTTGTTGTCTGTGACAAAGGTTAAAATTGAAATGAATTTCTCGATTTCCACTTTAGACAAATCACTATTGTTAATTAATCTATCCTGAATGATCTTGATAGTTTTCTTGACCGGGATGTTAGTATACATGTCTTTAATGTCGACCGAATGCATGGTGGTGTTCTCGCTTAATTTCAAGTCTACGGTTTTTTCACAGAAATGCATGGTGTTGACGTAAGAACGATCGGACTTGAGTTTGTAGTGCTTATTAAGAAATTGTTGGGCAAATTTCGCTAGTTTGTACATTGGGCTATTCCTGAAATTCACAATAGGCCCAATAGGGGTGTTAGGTTTATCAATTTTCAGAAGAGATTTCAAAGTGGGAATGCCGGGGTTCATGCTTACTAGCATATCTGCTTGTTTCTCATCTAAGACAAAAATGGTGTTCTTCAAAAGTTGTTTCAAGCGTTTCTGAATGACATTAGTAGGGTCCTCTTTGACTTCTGTGAAACTGCCTGAATTAAGAAACTCCATTGTTTTATTGGAAGCCTCCGTGGCTTAGGCGGCAGCACGCCGGCCTCGCACCGCTGGGTCCGTGGTTCAAATCCCGGTCAGTCCATGCGAGATCTGTGCTGGACAAAACGGAGGCAGACGGGTTTTTTCCGGGTACTCCGGTTTTCCCGGTCAAAATTTCATTCCAGCAACACTCTCCACTATCATTTCATTTAATCATTGCCCCAGAGGAGGGCGTCAGGCCTCGGCAGCCGGCACAGTTCATATCCTCGCCGCTAGATGGGGGCTTCATTCATTCCATTCCTGACCCGGTCGGAGACTGGAAGCAGGCTGTGGATTTTCATTTTTCATTGTTTTATTAATGTAATCGTCTTCATTCATTAACACTGTTGTGTTGCCTTTATCTGCTTTGGTTATTATTATGTTGTTGTCTTTGACTTTGGTAATGAGACTTTTGAACTTGTTGTTTAAATTGCAACTTACATTGATCTTTCTCTTGCTTGAATTAATTATCTTCTTAATTTTATTATTAGTTTCAAACCTAACAGCATTTTGTTCTTCAATGGGTAGTTTTCTAATGGCTGTTTCAGTTTCAGCTACTAGGATAGTTAGATCGTTCTTGTTTAAATTTTGCTCCCAGTTGTGTTTAGGACCCTTTTGGAGAATATCTAGATCGCTCTGGTGGAAAGTACCATTAGTCAAGTTTTTAACTGGTCTTGGGAAATTATGGATATTGTTCACATCTGGTGCGTTTTGGTTACTGGGTATATTCTGTGAGTTGACTAAATGAAAGAATTTATTGTTTAAGGTATTGACCTTTTTAATAGCGCAAGAATGCGTTATATGACTCACGATGATTTGGTAGTTAGCCCATTCCTTCTTGTCTATAGAGTTAGCTGCCTCTAAGTGGGCACGGTACAAGGCATTACTGATGGAGTTCTTCTTCATGAAAAGAAACTTTATTTCAAGACTGAGAATTCTGTTGTTGACTAAGAACTGTGTATGTCTTTTGTATGGGTTGGAATGACCTTTTCTTTGGTAGCCCTTAAGATGTTGCGGTATTAATTTATGTTTCTTGCATTTCTTAAGAAAATCGATGTCCTTGATGACGTTAGCCAATTTAACTTTCAGATCTTTGTATTTATATTTAACCTGTTGGCCTGGCTAGCCTTATACTTATAAACCGCACTCGTTCCAGGTTCCGTATTGACCATGTTTACAAGAAGCATAACACAATTTTCACTCGCCAATTCAATACTTTACTAAAAATACTATAGGTACATGTTTCAGAAACTTGATATGTTTCCTTCTTCAGCCCATATGTTGGTGAGAAACATCATATGACATCGAAATCCTAACCAAAAATAAAAATACAGTTCGTATTTTTTCTCTCGTTCTTCTTTTGCTGAGCCTGTGTCATTAGACATATTAATGTCAACCATGGAATAAGCACTTATTATTTGAAGTGATGAATGAGTTACGTGGAAACGTTAAATATTTATTCTTTGTAAGGATGATTGGGTGTGGCGCCAAGAAATTTTGATCAAGTCAGGATATATGTAGGAATTAATCTAATACGGCGGGGGTTGGGGAAGCAGTTTTCTTTTTTTGTTATTTAAATGATCTGCTAATGTATCAAATAATACGTTAGTCTCAAAGTTAATCTCGTTCAGATTGTTGCATTCATTAGATCTCTGATAAGTGTTGATATGAATATTTTCCAAAACATTATATTATATGAAGATTTGTTCTAAAGGGCCTAAATGCAGGAAATGGAGTGGTCTGTCCGAAATTTAAAGTGGACAGTGTTACCCGCAGGGTTCCAAAGGGTAAGTATACAAATTTTGGTTCAGATCGGTAAAACGGTGTCGATTTGTGCCAAAGGGCCTAAATGCAGGGAATGGAGTGGTCTGTCCGAAATTTAAAGTGGACAGTGTTACCCCCAGGGTTCCAAAGGGTAAGTATACAAATTTTGGTTTAGATCGGTGAAATTGTGTAGATTTGTGCCAAAGGGCCTAAATGCAGGGAATGGAGCGGTCTGTCCGAAATATAAAGTGGACAGGGTTACCCGCAGGGTTCCAAAGGGTAAGTATACAAATTTTGGTTCAGATCGGTGAAAAGGAGTAGATTTGTATAAATAACAAACAAACAAACAAACAGACAGACAGACAAACTTTGAACTTTATATGATACTAGCAGAAGTACCCGTTCTTCGAACGGTGTTCGATAACAACACCAGACATTATCAATTGAGCTACTGTTTCAATGGTTAGCGGTTTTTCATTTCTTCATAAGTTTATTAGAACGAAGTTAGTTTTCTGGGAATATCACACACACTGTTAATTTAAGGGTCTTAAAATGTGGTTTTCAGAGACACTTTATCGACTCCCGAATTTTGTGTCTCACATTGAGAAGCGCATCATATTCTTTGGTCGTCCTTATAGGATAATTTTTATATTTCGCCTATTCTAATATGTATTTTGAGAAGTTTTTCCCTATATCCACCCTTCTACTGAATGAAAAGTACGGTGAAGAGGTTTATAAATGATTGGTGTATTGACTCTCATGGTTACCATACCTAATTTTACGATGCACCAAGCATCCGAACACGAGTTATAGGCGTACATATAGATACACAGAAAGACAATTCTATTGTCTACAACATATCACCCAGATATCCAAATATGGGTATATCTACCACACAGTATCAAACAAAATCATCCTTACGATGAACCCGTATGTCGACAAAAATAATAATTATAAAACAAAAGAATAGTTAAAATGAGCTCTCAAACTAAATTCACCTAACTTGTACTTCCTGACGTGAAATAGAATTGAAAGCCTTGTAGACGAAACGCAATACACGTCACATAAAAACTGACCATCTACGTTGTGTTAGGTCCCCATACACAGGAATACCCCTTTCATAAATTATAAAGGCTTGAGGTGCATGAAAATTCAGGTTCTTTAGCCTCAAATGGCCCAATTCCTAAAAGCCGCAAAAATGCTGATTCAATTCAGGAATTTTTGAAAATAACGTTCTAAGTTGGTTCCGTGATAACCTTATAGCCATTTGCAAACTTTCACAGAAATGCAATAAATGGAGTGACTGCTACTTACAGAAATAGATGGAAAGTGGATGTCACCCCTTGAGATAATGTTGTCATGGTTACCGACTTGCATTCCTTCATTAGTTTGTTAAATTAAAATAGTTTTCTGGGAATATCTCAGAAACTGTGGGTTTAAGAGCCTTATAATGTAGTGTTTGAGGACCCTTTAGGGCCCCCGAGTTTTGTTTCTGGCACCGATGAGCTTTGTCTCGTCGTTGTACGCCATAATATAATACTAATAATATTATATAGGGATAGGGATATATTAGACCTGCCGTACCACAACCGAAGGTGAAAATCGCGTGAAAAATTTCCAGAGTACCCCTTGAGCCCCTTAAGCGAATTATACGTATAGATGAATTTTAAAGCTTAATTTGGTTCCGTGATAATCTTCTAGCCGTTTGCAAACTTTCACACTAATGTAATTAATGGAATTGCATTGCGTCTTACAGCAATAGATGGATCTCTGCGATTCTGTAGCCATAGTTACCGGCTTGCATTCGTTCATAAGTTTATTAAATTAAATTAGTATTCTAGGAATATCACAAAAACGGCTGGTTTTGGGGCCTTAAAATGTGGTTTTCGGGGACCCTACGGGGCCCCCGAGTTTTGTCGCTCACATTGAGGGGATGAAAATGACCTTTGTCTCGACCTTCTACTCCTATTTCAGCATGTATTTTAAGGGGTTAGGCACCCTTTTATGAGAGGTACGGAGAAGAGTTACATCAATGATTAGAGTCGTGCCTCTGATGGATATCTGTACTAAATTTTAGGTTGATACACCCAGCCTTTCTCGAGTTATAAGGGAACAAAGTTGTCCACAGATAGACAGACAAAATAAATTTTCACGCGCATCCATCATAAAACAGTCTAAAACGAGTAAATAACTTAGATTTCCGTAGAAATTCAGAAAAAAACAGGCAAACTTTCATTTTTATACAGTGGAATCTCCTTAGCACGTTCTCGGTTATGACGTTTTCCCGCTTAGCGCGATGATTTTCTCAAGTCCCAGTCCCAATTCTACAAAATACATGTTGATATAACCCCTTAATACATTCTCTATTCCCGCTTACGACGATCAAATTCCCGTTGTACTATTTGTACGCGAACCGGATTTTATTCTTATTTCATTATAAACTTCGGCTTCTGGAAAACACGACGCGATATTGCCTCATATTCTCTGATAGTTATTGACAGTGTAGATTATTTCATTGTGTTTGACGGCGTAGAAGTTGCTATAGCAATGACGCAACACAGGTGACGTGTGTCTCTCCCGCTGCCCTTTCTCTCCTTTCTCAAGACCCTATCCTACTAAATTCATGTTGATATATCCCCTTAATACGTTCTCTATTCCCGCTTACAACGATCAAATCTCCGTTGAACTACCGTATTTACTCGAATACGACCCGCCCCCGAATAAGACCCGCACCCTGATTTTGAAGAACAAAATTAAAAAAAAAAAAAATACTCAAAATTATGTACAATCGTAACTAAATAAACAGAATAGCATTTATCCAAAATAGTTTCCAACAGTTTTGAAGTCGTCCTAAAATAACACACATCAAACGATTAAAAATACAAATAAAAGTACACAAACACTTCATTCATCGTCATCAGAAGTACCAACTTCGGAACTTTTATCACCATCCCACTAAATGTCGTCATCACTGACATCCATAGCATTCGAAATATTACATTTCTTGAAGCTCTTCCGTATGAGATCTCCCGAGATACGATTCCATGCCGTCAAAATGCACGAACATAGCAGCTGAACTTCCGGGCGCTGAATACGACCAGTTGGAGTCAGTGTGAGCTTATCGGCCGCCATCTGCTCTGTATACAGCTGTTTCAAGGCTGCTTTGAACGGGCGGTTCACGCAGACATCCAGTGGTTGTAGCATAGACGTCATCCCGCTCAATCACGAATACATGACTCGTCAATATCATACAGTGCACTCTCGTTAATTCGCGGTAATTAATGCACAAACTTCCGCGAATTATCCGCAGTTATTTTTGTTAAGCCTAGGAAAAACAAAACTATTGTTTAAAATATTAAAATAGGCTTGAACACGCGAAATAATAATTTTAACTCCTGATTGTAGTGTCTTATACGACATGCTAGGCTACTGGTAGGCCTATGTGGATTATGCCTACATTAATATATTTAAAAAAAGCCGTCATTACTTTTTGTTTCTTAGATCGTTTATTCTATTTTTCGATTGCACATTTCCGAAGAAAATATTATATGAAAACGAAAATTCATCTCGTTTTTCTATATAAAAGATAAGTGTGACTAGAGACACTAGCTTGACTGTGGGAAAGTTTCGGGATTTTCGTTGCATCACTCCCGCACTTGAAATCTACTGGATTTCCGTTTTCCTCACCAACAGTCAAAATGCCATTCTATTTCTTCTTTGCTTTTCTGTAGTAAATCATAATCGTCTTTATCGACGTCTAACTTGCCCGTTCGAAATATCGTCGTTACAAAAGTCGGCAAGCTCTTGCTTTTGTACGAGCGGAGTAGCGGTACTTTCCTCCCGACTAGTTGACTGCATGTAGAGCATCGAACAAACACGCTCTCGATGTCGTGCGCGTTTGCGCCATTACGCAATAATCGCTGTTTACAATACGCTGTTCGCACATCCACCCTTCACAACTCACAGATCAGCGACCTTGGAGCGTGGCTGTTGGGAAAGGGAGGGTAGGTTCCGAGTGAAAGTGCATTCCTCTTGTATTGTTTGGGCTTCAAAGACAAAGGAAATCTGTGCTATACCACTCGCGGCAACATGCGCGTATTTTTCGAAGATTGCGCAATTAGGCCTACTGTTGCATCGCAGAGAAATGCAGTTCAGTCTTCCCTAGGCTCAATGATTTCGTCTTTACGCATTGCGTCGCATCAAAATTCTTTTAAACGACAGAGAGATTGCTTAACTTAGCGTGATGATTAGTTGCTGTGAGAATTCCCAATTTAAAAAATACTCATGGAGACCCGCGAATTAACCGCAAAACGAATTATCCACACTCGAATTATCGGGAGTGCACTGTATTTCCTGCTGGGCACGATTTCCAATAACTTCAGCTTCCCTCACAACTTTCAGCTTCTCACTCACATTAAACGACCGCAAACTCTTCGTACAACTCATGTTTACACTCGGAAAACGTGCGCGAGGAAGTATGACGCCGCCTGCTTAAGGTAAAACAAAGTGATAGCCGGAAGAAGGCTAGCACCATCTAGCGGATACTCGCAACACCCGATATCGCGCGTGGCGGGCAATTTAAATCTTTAAAATCAGGATGACTCAAATAAGACCCGCACCCCAATTTTTCACGTCCGATTTTGTTTAAAAATGTGCGGGTGGTATTCGAGTATATACGGTATTTGTTAGGGAACCGTATTTTATTCTTATTTCAATTTAAAATTCAGCTTCTGGAAAACACAACACGATATTGCCTCATATTCTCTGATAGTTATTGACAGTGTAGATGATTTTATTGTGTTTGACGGCATAGAAGGGGCTATAGCAATGACGCAACACCGGTGACGTGTGTCTCTCCCGCTGCCCTTTCTCTCCTTTCTCAAGACCCTATCCTACTAAATTCATGTTGATATATCCCCTTAATACGTTCTCTATTCCTGCTTACAACAATCAAATCTCCATTGAACTATTTGTTAGTGAACCGTATTTTATTCTTATTTCATTTTAAAATTCGGCTTCTGGAAAACACGACGCGATATTGCCTCATATTCTCTGATAGTTACTGACAGTGTAAATCATTTTATTGTGTTTGACGGCGTAGAAGTGGCTATAGCTATGACGCAACACCGGTGACGTGTCTCTCTCCCGCTGCCCTTCAACCCCTTCCCTTTGTTTATTTCTCACGTAGGCACATTATTGTCGTGTTCCGCACTATTGTCTTCTAGTTCTTAGTGTTCCCGTCCAGTTATGACCTATTTTATTGCGTGTTTCATAATGGATAAGAAGAAAGTACAGCAGATAACTAATGACGAGAAGATTAAATACATTCGAGACGTGGACTGCCATCCTCACATGAAGCGTGTGGATATAGCGCGAAAGTGGAACATTCCTCCGTCTACACTGAACACGATTCTCTGCAAAAGGAAGGAAATTGAACGTGCATTTGAAGAAGGGGAGAGTGGCAAAAGGAAACGTGTGCGAGAGGGACAGTTTCCTGAACTAGAAAGCCCTTTATTGAAGTGGTTCAAGCAAGCCCGTGCTTCAAACATATGCGTGCGCGTTCGCCGGCGATAAGAGCCGTCACTGGCGGAGCGCGAGTGCGAGAATGTCCTTGCTGATCAAATATAAAGAAAGACCCTGTTATGTGTTTGGAAGCGGATGGGGAACATTTTCAGCATCTACTGTAAATTATGGCCAGTAAAACTGCATGGTAGGCTACTGATTTTAAGCACCGTATTGTGCCGTAGGCCTACATATGCGTGCGCGGTCGCCCGCAACAGAGCCGTCACTGGCGGAGCGCGAGTGCGAGAATGTCCTTGCTGATCAAGTATAAAGAAAGACCCTGTATTATATGTGTTTGGAAGCGGATGGGGAACATTTTCAGCATCTACTGTAAATCATGGCCAGTAAAACTGCATGGTAGGCTACTGATTTTAAGCACCGTATTCAGCCGTAGGCCTACATAAGCGTGCGCGGTCGCCGCCAACAGAGTCGCCACTGGCGGAGCGGGAGAGCGAGAATGTCCTTGCTGATCAAATATAAAGAAAGACCCTGTATTATATGTGTTTGGAAGTGGATGGGGAACATTTTCACCATCTACTGTAAATTATGGCCAGTAAAACTGCATGGTAGGCTACTGATTTTAAGCACCGTATTCTGCCGTAGGCCTACATATGCGTGCGCGGTCGCTGGCAACAGAGCCGTCACTGGCGGAGCGCGAGAGTGAGAATGTCCTTGCTAAGCAAAAATAAAGACCCTGTATTATACTGTAGTGAAGAGGTACAGTAATTAATTTTTATGTTATTTATTGCGTGTAAGTTACTGATAACCTATATTTATGTCGTGACTGTAGTAGTGCATACAATCACTTACTAAGGTCGGCAATTGAACGTCCATATATACGCCGCGTTCTTTCTTATACGTTGTAAATGCAGTATGGCGTTTTTCGGTAGTACGTTTTCCCGCATATGACGTCCAAATTTTTCAGTCCCTTGGAAAACGTACTAACGAGATTCCACTGTATATAGAGAGATAGACTGCACCGCTCGGTATTATAGTGTTTTATTGCACAAATTTAGGTTTTACTCGCTAACCGTTGGAGATGCACAAAAAGTGATAAGGACCCTTCGGATAGGAAATTAAATTTTAAAGCTCCTTTGTCCCATCAAAAGTTTGCTATTTCTTAGCGTTCTCTTTTTATTTGTATTGGAAATATGAAATTTTGAAACCAAAGGGTGTAGTGACTTCACTAAAATGGTCGCCATTTTTAAATAGTGCAAAATATCGAAATCAAAAGTAGCCTATGTGTAACTCTGGTAAATCAACTACATCCATGCAAAATTTCATTTAAATCGGACCAGTGGTTCTTGCGTGATTGAGTAACAGACACACACCATCTCATTTTTATATATTAGTATGATATAGATAGAAGAGCCTCCGTGGCTTAGGCGGCAGCACGCCGGCCTCTCACCGCTGGGTCCGTGGTTCAAATCCCGGTCACTCCATGTGAGATCTGTGCTGGACAAAACGGAGGCAGACAGGTTTTTCTCCAGGTACTCCGGTTTTCCCTGTCACAATTTCATTCCAGCAACACTCTCCATTACCATTTCATTTCATCTGTCATTCATTTAATCATTGCCCCAGGAGTGCGACAGGCTTCGGCAGCCGGCACACTTCATATCCTCGCCGCTAGCTGGGGGCTTCATTCATTCCATTCCTGACCCGGTCGGAGACTGGAAGCAGGCTGTGGATTTTCATTTTCAGTATGATATAGATAGAAGAAGATAGACGATATAGAAGTTATCCTAACTCCCGTTAAGGGCAGACGTTTCCACAACACACTGGGATATAGTTATCTCACATGTGCGGGAGGGTTCTCAAATACTGTTAGCAGAATATAGCACACTCCTAACCTCAACACTGATCCAGCCTTACAGTTTACCATGCTCACTGTAGTTCAATATTGCTCAGCTCAGTATGAACACTATTCACCAAATGCGGGAAGCTAAGCCAAGGTAGTACCCCCTACCATGCTACTCTTTCCAAGGACTCATACCTCATTGAACCAGTCAGCTGATACCCTACTGTCGACCAAAATATTATGTGTACTCTAGTTTGAAGGTTGTTTGTGAAGTAACCAATGGACCTACATAAAATCCAATAACATCATCAATTTCGTCGTTATATTTTACGTTAGTTCATGTAGGTTTGGAATTTTTAATTTATATTTTAATATTTTTTATCGCAGTTGGGACACAAAAAGTGCCAGTTTTTAAGCGTGTTTCAACCATGCATCACATTTAAGAATTATTATCTCACAAACCCATCTTCAGATCGAATCCAAATTTAAACACAATATACATTGGAATGTTGTATAACTGGTTTATCAATTTCAAAATTTTGTGTGTCCAAGAAACAAAGTTGCTATCATTTTTGTAAGGTAACTTTTTCTCGGCTCGGGGTGGTTGGAAAATGTAGCTCTTGGTTGCGTTGTAATCCTTACACATCAAAAAGGTATGCTGTATGATTGTGAAATACGTAAATTAATTCACTTATTTTATATCGGTTTGTATTTGTACGGGGGAATTAAGACATGGCTCACGAGCTAGCCGCTCCGGGGAGAGCTCTACAACGTTGCCTAGATGGGCTCCATCACGCATCATGGCGCGCCTCGCTCGGAAGTGATGGGCTCCATATCAGCAACGCTGTATAGCATTTTCCGGAGCGGCTAGCTGGTGAACCATGTCTTAATTCCCCGTACAAATACAAACCGATATAAAATAAGTGAATTTACGTATTTCACAGTCATACAGCATAACGTTTTGATGTATAAGGATTACAACGCAACCAAGAACTACATTTTCCAATCACCCCGAGACGAGAAAAAGTTACCTTACAAATATGATAATAACTTTAGTTCTTGAACACACAAAATTTTGAAATTAATAAACCAGTTATACAATATTCCAATGTATATTGTGTTAATATTTAGATTCGATCTGATGACGGGTTTGTGAGACCTTAATTCTTAAGTGTGATGCATGGTTGAAACACGCTTAAAAACTGGCACTTTTTGTGTTTCAACTGCGATTTAAAAAAAAATTAAAATATAAATTAAAAATTCCAAACCGACATTAACTAACGTAAAATAGAACGATGATGT
The DNA here is from genome assembly GCA_946902985.2 of Meconema thalassinum. Lineage (NCBI taxonomy): Eukaryota > Metazoa > Arthropoda > Insecta > Orthoptera > Tettigoniidae > Meconema > Meconema thalassinum. The sequence goes on along the minus strand of OX336390.1, from coordinate 510,348,279 downwards.
TATTGGATTTTATGTAGGTCTATTGGTTACTTCACAAACAACCTTCAAACTCGAGTGCACATAATATTTTGATCGACAGTATGTGTGGACAACAAGGATTCTACACTGGCACTTTGCTCCTGTGGATGGAGTATACTGAAGGACATGCAACTCAGACTACAGGATGGTTCAACGACAAGATCAGAAGATGGTGACTGAGACCAAAGTGATCCCACATGATGGCATCGCACTCAACCTCACCTGCTCCTGCTGGAGAATGAATATTCACAGAAATGAGCTGACAACTGTTTTGGTTAACTTCACAATGAAGAGAGAGAGAGAGAGCGAGAGCGAGAGAGAGGGAGAGGGAGAGAGGCGACCGTGAAAACAACATTGTAGCAGCTGGCAGCTAAGTAATCAACATATTTACTGTTCCTGTTTGCTAGTAGACTCGGCACCAACCAGTAAATTAAAAGAAAGACTATGTAAACAGAATCTGATTTTACCTGACTACCATAGTCCACTTCAATAGGATATTTTTTCCCAGGCATCTTGACAAAGTTATGCCGATTCGTCCACATGTTGCCAGTCTCTGCTTCATATATCTCCTTGAATTCACGTACCATTTCATTCTTTGTGCCCTTACTGAGCTTATTACCGCCAATGGTGGTACCAATGCGACCCCAAGCCCGGAAACACCAGAAACTGAAAGAAATCAAAATATAAGTCAAGCTATAAGAGTACAGGGAGCACAGATCAAGAACAGAGTGAAACCTCACACTCCAACAATTTGTACCTTTACTCTTTTCTGGTAGGCGGCTTCGATGGCGTAGTTGGTAGCTCGCAGAGCTTCTAAGCCCAAGATCGCAGGTTCAAACCCGGTCGAAGTCGGATTATTTAAGAGCGTTAAAAATCGCTCTGTCTCTTTCTTCGGAGGGGAAGGCCCACGTAATAGATTTATGGCATGTAAAAGAACCTTCCACTAACTACAATTATGAAGCTAAATTTATAGGTTAGTTTTGATTAACACTCTATTAAGTTCCAACGTTCGCCGCTAGGTGTCGGTTGCGGTGGCATCTAGTAGCCAAGTTCACAGCTAGGTGTCGTTGACAGTAGAATTTGGTAGCAAAAGTAGGAACTACTTGAAATTGATAGTCTGCAGTCTTTACCTTAATTACAGATAACACACACTAATACAGCCATCACAATTAACACCAGTTATCAGACAGATTCTGCACACACCCAAAGTACACTGGGCTACATGACCGCATCGTCGCAGCCCCTAAACTGAGGAACCAACCAACACTTTAATGGTCACATTAATTTAATAAACATAATAATTATAAAGATCCCTTTCGGGACAAAATTCCGGTCCCCGGCGTCTCTAAAAGCCGCAGTTGTTAAAAGGGACGTAAAACCAATAACATTAGTATTATTATAACACATCTAACCATCCTCAAATGCCTGCAAAAACACACGATTATAATTTGCAGATACTGTACATCAGCTCACATCTGCTCCTTATCACTCTTTGCGAGCAGTTTGTTTTCCCATTGCGCATGTGTAACGTAACATGTTATAGAAATTCTAGCAGTCGCCTCTGTTGAGCGAGATTTGAAAACAGATTTTTCTTCCGTTTCCAGACAATTGTATTGCGTTTAGACCGTGATTTTTACCTCGTTGCAGGGAGGTAGTATCTTATTGCTTTATTTGCAATATAGCGGGGAGAAAGTATCCAACTAGTAAATTTGTTTGAAACCTTACAAACATTAAATCAACATTGATGTATTTACAGCTGCCATAAAATTGAGTCTTCAATAGAGGTTCAACATAAAATCAACAAAATGTTAAAATTAAGCCTAATTTATTTTGGCATAATAGCTGTGACCAATGAAAATGAGCGTAAATTGTGGGCAAACGTTATTTAGAAAAATGTTAAATTCACTGTATACACATTTGTTACAAAACACTCGGAAATAAAATCGGTTACTTTTACAAACCTATTGCCGTTATCAGCAGCCAGCACTTGTATCTTATAATAAGAATTCCTGCCAGACTGAAGACAAGTTAATCCAAGAACAGCATTATACACATCTTTTCCTTCTTGGTAAACATGAGCTACATCTGCAAGCCCCGAATCTGGATCAACAGCACCGCCACCCTTGACACGAAGCTTTACAACTGAAGATCCACTCTTTTTGAACCAACCTATAAATAAAACAAAAGAGACAGTTAAAGACAAACAATCCTTCCTACATATAAAAGCAAACCAAACCCCGAGGCACTACAGCCCAGTAAGGGGCTAGGCCTGCCTATATATAAATATACAAAATGAAAATGAATGTCTTGTCACATAATTTATAGAGCAGATACGTAATACCTTGAAGGAGGAAGGTGAAGGTATGCACTGATGAGATGGCTAAAATAATCAAAAGAATAACAATACAGTTATTATTATCACATGAAGAATACTTCTCAAAGATATACAAATATAATTAAGAACGGTCTACACGACTATAAACAATACAAATTAAATTCCTGCAGATGTTCACCAATAGTCTTAAAGCTACATGTCCAGTCCTCCTAACCATGTGATTCACCTCAGGAGTGGCATCACAGCCCATGCACGACCTTGGCCTATGAAGCGACTACAGCCCACCCATTTGGCCTACAGATTGCAGGGTGATGCGCGGTCAGCGCGTCAGATCCTCTCAGCCGTTAAACTTGTTTCTCCTGTCCGGGGCGCTTTCTCACTGTCAAGACAGCTTATCAATTGTCCTCATGAGACTGAGTGCACCCCATTCTAACTCCAACACCACGGGGCCGGCTACCTCTGAAGTTAATTTGTGCAAATCATTTAAGGATCCAGGATATGCCTGTCAGGGTCAGTCTTTCATGATGTGTTTTAAAGACTGCAAATTCACACCGCAGTTGCAGCAAAAGAAAAATCTATCAAACTCTACTGATGTAGTACAGAGGCACTCGTTCCTCTTCAGTTTAGTCGAGCAGGGCGGGAAGGTTAAAAGCCAGGTGGTTTAGCTGAGGGGTCGTTAATGGTGACCCGGCCATGGGAAGGCAGCTTTCCCCATCCTCTCTCCAGGCTTTCTTGGGTTTGAACCGAGTGGATATTAGATGTGAGGTTGTTTTTCTGGTTGGGCTGTGGGATTTCAATTGCATGGTGTGCAATATCCTGATGGAAAGGAGGAGTCTCATTGTTCAGCATTCTTAATCACAACCCAGCGAGGGCATGTTATCTTCTGATGTGTGGTAGTTCAATCATGAGGTAATCGACCTGGCCTTGATCCATTGATGGCGACGATCTACAGTTTCTATTTTCGCCATATCTCACCTTAGCACAGCCAGTGGTGTAGGGGCTTGGGACAATCGAAGCCCTGATGTAATCCAATGTTATGTAGTATCTAGTTTCTAAATATATATACCGTATTTACTCGGCTATAAGACCCCCCTCCCCTCTAGTACACCCCCCCCCCCCCTAATTTTCGAGAGCCGGAAATCGCTTATAGTACCCCCTCCTTAATTATTGAGTCAAAATACAACATTCTTGGAAATTGACGAATTCTTAAAAAAAATTATAATTACAACTGAAAGTCATCCTCGCCTTCCTTCCCCCTCCCCCATACTCCTATCCCCCTTTCTACTACCCTCCCTCTCACACTAGCGCTCCTTCACCTCCCCTCCTGCCCCTTTCTCGCTCAGTTCGGTACCGGTATCGCTAGAACGCATTCCTGCCTCACCTTCAGGCCGCTTGACAGCTCACGGACCTGCATCGGGTGTGTTTGAAATCTCTTCTACTACGAGTAAGTTATCTGTCTTTTCCACTTGCCACATCAATTTATTTTACTCTATAGTGTTTTTCTTAGGTGTCATTTCCCTTGTGCTTAACACGATTCCGTTGTTCCATTTTTATTTCAATAAAATTTTTAACACGTAAACGTTTCTTTAACTCTTTATTTTTGTTTTATTTCATAGTTACTCTCACAACGACTTGTCACCTCGAGAGAGAGAGAACCTCCTTTTTTGGATTTTCAACTCGGGAGCACCAATGCAATAATAATCTAATGGGCCTCCTAAAGCTCCATATTCAAATGACGCTTTTCAAGCTTGGCCTGTTCTTCTTTCGTATTTTTGGAGATGTATTTGATTTATTCAGTAATCAGCTGTCTTATCTCTAGCAGTAGATTATAAACATCTAGACCCTCAATAATATCAGCAATCTCCAACAGACCATCTTAAACTCAGTGGAGTGTTTTTATAAAGAAAGTAAAAACATTGGAACCTTATCAAATATTTCAGGGCCATAAGGACCCAACGTCGTCTTCTTCATTTCCCGTTTCCAGCTTCCTGGGTCGGGTTGTGAATCAAGGACCTCCAACGTTGCCTGTCTCTCCACCACTCCTCTCCCCCTTTAAGTACATCTTCAGGTTTTCCTCCCTTCTTCTCCACGCACTCCCACACTGTATCTGCCCATCTCTTTCGGGGCCTTCCGCGCGGTCTCTTCCCCGAAACCTTTTCCAGAAAAGCTTTCTTTGGCACTCTCTCCTCTCCCATTCTCATCATATGTCCATACCACTTTAACTTGGTTGTTTCTATCCTGTCCTGCAGCTTCAAGATTCCTGTCCTCCTTCTTATCTCCTCGTTTCTGATTTTATCTCTTCTGGTCTTCCCTTCTATACCTCTTAGGAATTTCATCTCCGCTGCTTGTATTCTACTCTCCTCTCTTTTTGTAGTGGTCCATGCTCCAGCTGCATATGTTAGTACGGGTCCATAATAGGTTGAATATAATACCTGCTTACATTTCTTTGGGACATCTTGGTTCCACAGAATACCCCTAACACTCTGGTAGAAGCTGTTCGCTTGTTGTATTCTCTTTCCAATTTCCTCAGTAATCTTTCCATCTTCTGTGATCACACTTCCCAAGTACTTGAAACTTTTCACCACTTCTAGAATTTTTCCGTTCACTTCTATCTTTCCTCTTCCCTCCTTACTTCCCCTTGACATTACCATTGTCTTGCTCTTCTCTGTGCTAACTTTCATCCCAAACTTCTCAATCTCTTGGTTCCATACATCTACTTGTTTTTGTACTTCCTTTTCATCCTCACCCCATATCACTATATCATCTGCAAACAGCATGGCCTTTATTGCCTCTTGTCCCAATCTCTGTTTGACATTCTTGTGGATTTCATCCATGACTATGATGAATAGTAAGGGGGACAATACACTTCCTTGACGGAGACCCGTTTCCACCTTGAACCATTCTGTTTCTCCTATTGTGGTCTTTACGCTACTGACACAATATTTGTACATAGCTTTCACCATTTGCACTTCTGCACTGTTAACTTGCCTTTTTCTTAATACATCCCACACCACCTGTCTAGGCACACTGTCATAAGCTTTCTCAATATCAATAAAAGTCATCACCATGTCTTTTCCAAACTCCCATCTTTTCTCCATCATATGCCTTAGTGTAAAGATTAGATCAAAAGTTGATCTGTCTCTCCTAAAACCATACTGTTCTTCTTCCATCTCTCCATCTGTCTGCCTCCTCAGTCTACCTTCCAATACTCTCTCAAAGATCTTGGCTACATGGGCAATAAGGGTGATCCCTCTGTAATTGTTACATTCCTTTTTGTCACCTTTCTTAAAAAGTGGGATAATTAAACCCTTTCCCCATTCTTCTGGGATCTCTTTCTTCTTCCAAATTATTCTAAATAATCTATACAGCCACTGCAACCCTACTGGTCCTGCTGCTTTTATCATTTCTGTGGTCACCTCATCCACTCCAGGTGCTTTGCCACTCTTCATCTTCTTTATGGCTTCCTCTATTTCTAGCATAGATATCTCCTTTTCTTGTTCTTCTTCTTCCTCCATTGTTCCTTCTTGTTCCCTTTCTTCATCCAGTTCAATGTGTTTAACATTCAGTAGCTTTGAAAAGTATTCTTCCCATCTTTTCAATATACCATCTCTTTCATACAATATCTGTCCCGCTTCAGTTTTTGTTTTCCCTACCTTTCACACTGTTTTTTACTAGCCCATATAGAACCTTTTTACTTCCTTTGATATCCTCCTCTAGAGTTTCAGTGAAACTTTCCCAGCTTTTCCTTTTTTCTTCTTGTACAATCTTTTGACATGCCTTCTTGGCTTCTCTATATTTTTGCCATTTCTCTGCATCTTTGCTGCATATCCACTTTCTCCATGCCATTTGTTTTTCTTTAACTGCTTCCTTTTCCCTGTTGTTACACCAAGGAGTCTCCCTTTCCTTTTTCCTCCCTGATAATCTTCCACAAGTGTTTACTGCACACTTCACAAATCCATTCTTAAAACATGTCCATTCCATTTCTATGCTTTTTGCTTCATCTTTGGGAATTTCCTGTTTTAGTTCCTCTTGAAACTTTTCCATTACCTCCTTCTCTTTTAGTTTCCATACCTTTATTTTTCTTTCCCTTTTTTCTACTAGTTTTGTGATTTTACCAAGCCTTACTTTGGCTATCACCACTTTGTGGTCTCCTTCAAAATCTCCTCTGGGCATAGCTGTCACATCTACTAACTGTCTTTGTTTATCCTTTTCCACCAGAATAAGGTCAATCATTGTCTTTGTCTTCCTGTCTCCCCATCCATACCTAGTTATTTTTTGCGAGTTCTTTTTCCTAAACCACGTATTTCCAACAGTTAATCCATTCCTCCTACAGAAATCTACTAACAGGTCTCCTTCTTCATCCTGATTTCCATAGCTAAACGGGCCAATAATCTCTTCTTTTCCCTGTCTATCTGTTCCCACATGTGCATTCATGTCTCCCATTATTATCACTTCTTTGTCTTCTATACACTTTTCCAGCTCTTCTAGAAACTCTTCTAGACATTCATCTACCTTCCCTGTTTGGGGAGCATAAACCTGTATAAAATCTTTTGTACCACTCTCAAGTCCAAGCCTGACTTTGATAATCCGGTCACTAATCGGGTCAATTTTTTCAACATACTGGTCTAGGTCCTCTCTCAATATGACACCAACGCCATTCGTTGCCTTCTGTCCTCCACTCCAATATAATCTGTACCCTTTCCCTTTCTTCACTTCTTTTCGCCCTTTCCCTTTCCATTTCGTTTCACTCACTCCCAGCATCGCTATATCTTTCTTCTCCATATAATCAACCAGCTCTTCTACCTTTCTATTGAGTGTCATGACATTAATGAAACCAACCTTCGTTACGTCTGGTAGCCTACTTCTCACAGCTCCCCCAGGACACCGGGAGCTGCGCGTCGCCTCCGGGGGACGCCCTAGCTGTTTCCGAGGCCTCAATTCACAAACTTTCATAATATAGGCTATTTGTTCGATGGGCTCGCCACACCCAAAGGCATTTTATAACCTACTGCCAGGTTTTTACTTTAGACCGCCCCTAACATGGGGAACAGACGCCTTTTGCAGCCGCTCCTCTGGAGTACAGACGCTGCTGGTGACAGTTCTTCCGCCTTCTCTGCCGTTGGGACACTTGTTCCTCATCCGCCTTCAAAGCCGTTCACTGCTACCTACACAAGCTGAGGAAAAATTCCCCTTCTCATTTAATCCCCAGAAGGGAGGGTTGCCTCGTCTGCCAGCTTTGCCGTACCGAAGTCTCCTCCTCCGCCGCCGCTGCCATTAAGGACTTCACCCGTAACCCTGGGCATGGGTTCCGTGCTATACCCCACGGGACTGGGTCCTTGCCTGAACTCCGCCATCCTATCACTCCGACCTACTGAAGTGTAGGATGCCCACCCCCGTGACGTGGACACGCCAGGCAAGAATTACTCAAGTGGAGAATAGGGAAGGTGACCCTATCTCCCTTGAGCCGGGAGCAAGGACCCAACGTGAACATTGCATATTATATTTGCCGACATGAACTTCCAGTGATCAAATTTTAATATGTTATTTTTAATGTGTATTTTATCATATAAGCAGACCCGACCAGCGGTTGGAAACTGCTCAAGTTGATGATGATTTTATCATATGTGCTGTACTAGTTCTACTGTATGTCCCCCTTTTTTGGATATGTCTGTTCGTATTTATGTCACCACATCATTCCTCAGTTTCTTCTCTTTCAACTTCATCCATTTCATTTATTCATTTCATGTTAGACTTAACTTTTAAGATATTTTTAACGATTCTACTAAGCGTTTCTCAATGTATGGCGGATGAAGGGGCTAGCATAAGTTCCAAAACATGTATCATATTGGTCTAATGTAACCCTTTAGTGTTAAATTATAAGGATTGATCAGGCAGATTCTCTCTTCGTTTTATTATATTAACTGCAATCAATACGGAACCATGACAACCTACGAATATTAGCAAGGGATAGTAGTGAAAATCATTGGGGGATAGCCGGGAAAGTGAGGTTATGGCAGTCTCATAATGGGCTCATTAAAGATGTAAACTTTGTTTATTTAGATTAAATATATCGTACTATGTAGCATCAAAATAAAATAGCCTATTTTTCCTCTCTCCCTTTCCCAAAATAATGGATTTTTGCGAAGTACGCATCTATAGTACACCCCCTCTCAATTTCGGAACTAAAAATTTAGAAAGAAAGGGGGTCTTATAGCCAAGTAAATACGGTATATAACATGCTAACAATATTCTACTGTATAAGCAATTGAAAGAACAGAAATACTCCCAGAGATTGATAAACTAACAAACAATGGGTAGAAAATGTAATTTAAAATATTTAAAAAAAGATTGTACTCACTGCCACTCCCAGATTTTGATTTTGATGCTGCACTTGGTGCTGGTAATCTGGCTTTCACCTATAAGGGAAAAGGTATGAGATAACAACAAGGTTCACATAAAATAATTTACTGCAATTTAGAAGAATACCTAGTACAAATCACCCGCTCGTGATCACTTTAAAACTATAAATGCTCATGCTGTTAGCTGTAGTGTCTCGGGCTGTTTTGCCACATCCAGAGTTTCATAGTTCCCAGACATCCCAAGACATTAATAAACAGCATCAGCTCCCGACATCCCAAGACATAGTAAACAGCATCAGCTCTGGCAAGAAGTCTACGAGAAGCTCAAAAAGGGGGGGGGACTTCGGAAGGCGGAGGTAGATTTCACCGGGCGAACTAGGGGATAGGCGAAAATAAGCAAAATATGGAGGTTTTCATAGAAGGATCAGACCTCATTTTATACACCTCATTACGCGAAAGTATTTTACAATTGGAGCTTAATAAACTTTGTATTTGAGTCGTGTAGTTTCAAAACCCCCTATCTCCAAGTTTCACGAAAATGGAGATAAAAGCCATTTTGATTTTTCTGTGGACATGTCTACCGCTGTATACTACTAGTACTCATCAAAACCCGCTCTAACCGTTCGAAATTCAATGTCAAAGTTGAGGGTTATTTTCATATTCCGCCATCTCCAATGCTTTGCGCTCGGACATAAGTAACATAACCCGCCATCTCCAACTGCCAATAGGAAGGCAATACGCGGCCATGTGACAGGCACGTGAGGAGCTCTTGGCGCGACTGTGAGAGGTAGCATTTGTATTTACAGAGTGCCGTGTAGATGTCTATTACTATTGGATTCATCTCATAAATGTATTGAGAAGTGTAGCCCTGGCAAGGGTAGGACGAAGTTACGTAATGAGCAACAGTGGAAATGCAATGAAGCAAAAATATCAAGGTATGTTTTCTTATAGTATCATTATGTTATTATGTTCTCTTGTCAGCGTAATTGTAGTAGCCTACTGTATCAGAAACTGCAGTTAAAAAAAAGCTTTAGAAAACATGCACTGTTGCATGAAGTCAGCGTGTGGTGTTGTGCCGGATCGGTTTTTCTCCTCTCACAGAGGTGACCGCAGTTCGAATCTCGGCCAGTGCACATTCGATTCCCTAAAGCTCGTACCATTGTGGGTGGCATTATGCAGCTTCTGATAATTATTACCTTCTATGGTCACGTTGAGAAGGGAACATCCCTTTCTTTCCCGATGCAGGCCATAGCTGTGATTTAGTAAGCATACACAATCTCGTAAGTGACAAGGGTGTTTATTTACGCAGGTACTCGCCGGCTGGACCTCCTGTCACACCAAAGTGCGGCCATAAATACAAGGCTTATCAGTGCGGAGATATTTCTTTGTTGGATGTGAAGAAGTTTCACTCGGTATTCTACTCTACATAATCAAAACTGCAGCAGGATAGTTTCATTATCAAGCATGTTTCTTGTATACCAGTGGCGAGACGCAGGCCGGCTTATAATATCAGATCCGGAAAAGCACACACATTCAAGTACACTATTCGGAAACGGGATGGAACGATGGTGCCAGTTTGCCAAGAAACATTTATGGGAGCTCTCCTATTGAAGAAGGACAGAATTCAAGGGGTAATAAAGCGTCATTTAGAATCTGGGGGAATGCTTGTGGAGAGAAGAGGGGGAGACAGAAGAAGCTATGCCAATAGATCAAAACGTGCGGCCATCTGTAAATTTATTGAATCGTTTCGTGCTAAAGAGCCGCACTACTGCCGTACCAAGTCAGCGGCACGAATGTACCTGCCATGTGACCTAAATATAAAAAAACTTTGGAGACAATACAATACCACTGTTGAAACTGAATTGCAAGCAAATCACTCCTTCTTCAGAAAGATCTTCAATCGAAACTACAATATTGGCTTTGGAAGTCCAAAGACTGATGTTTGTTCAACTTGCTCACAATTAGACGAGGAACTGAAAAATTGCATATCGGAAAGTGCAAAAGTTGATTTGCAGACCAAGAAACTAGTCCACAAGTTAAAATACTGTGCATTCTATGAATATTTAAGAGAGGAAGATGAGTCTATTCAGACTGTTTCATTTGATTGTCAGAAGAACACGCTATTGCCCAAGCTAAATGACCAAAGTGCTTACTTCAGCAGGCAAATAAATGTGTATAACTTCACCGTAGATTTTGGAAGCTCTAAGACGCCACTGACGCCCGAAAATGCGATGATCTATTCGTGGAATGAAGCTGAATTTCGTAGAGGTGCAAATGAAATTGCAAGTTGTTTGTTTCATGCTCTTAACAGTATCGATCTGTCAAAAAAGAAAAACGTGCGTCTCTTTGCAGATGGATGCGGTGGACAGAATAAGAACAGTATTCTTGTGGGTATGGTTAGTAAATGGCTTCTATCTGCACCAGTGAATGTGAAAAAAATTGAAATTTACTTTCCTGTAGTTGGTCATTCCTTTTTACCACCCGACAGGGTGTTTGCACGTATAGAGAAAGTTGTGCGAAAAAGAGAGGCTATCCTTAAGCCGGAGGTATACAATGAGATTTTCAGCGGACATGGTAAGCTTTTCCAGCCTGGTTGTGAAGTGTCAATATTTGACTGGAAGACTGCTGTTCGAGATGTTTTCAAACCTGTCGGCTCGTGGCATTTTCAATTCAGTCCTGCGAAAAGAATTTTTCTAAAAAGGAGCAAAAACAACATATTGGTACAAGGAGAAGTTGCTTACCATTGCACATTTGGCCAGCCAAAGAGTGTGTTAAAGAGAGGCAAAACCTTTTCCGGACTGGTTCCACGGTTAATTGAAAAAGGTAAGGTTCCTTTAAACAATGCAAAAGTGAAGGATGTCTGCAGATTGGTTGAGAAACATTACGGGGCTAAATGGAGGGAGCTTGCAGATCTCCAGTTTTATGTTTCACTGGAAACTCGTCAGGCTGAACATTGTCAGAGTATGACAGAAGAGCAAAAGGAAGAAGAATACTGTGAACCAAGGGATGACTCCGTATCCTTGTTATATTAGATTGGAACAATCATAATATTTTTATTTTTCATCAGACAAATGCATTTCATATTCTCAACGAATATTTAAACATTTTATATTATTTCATGTTTGTAATTCGTTTTCCATCTCAGTGTGCTACATAGAAGCTAGTAAGTGAAGTAAAAGTAGTTTCTTTGAGCATTAGACAGTATGAGTGTGTTTGCAATATCCATGTTTACTTCCAAACCCCGCCATGTCCACCTGTGACTTTCAAAACCCCCTATTTTCAAGACAAATATTGCCCTAGCACAAAAATGTACAGATGAAACTGCATAAATATTGTATGTATTATTCAGTATGAGCTAATTTAAATAAACGTAAAGAAAATTTTAAAATAGAATGTAAAATGCAGTCATGGCAGTTTTTTGCCCTTCCTTAAAAATTGATTTACTTGCAGATAGGGGTGTTTGAAAATACACGACTCATTTCATCTTTTCATGCATATTTTTAAAATTTTATTGTTTTACTAGCTGTTATGCCCGGCGTTGTTCGGGATCACAATTGGATATTAAGAGATCATACCTTTGCTCGCATTGTGGTATTGTGTGCAACCCGGAGAAAGAGGGTTGTTATAATGAGCATATTATTGCCACTCAAAGTCCTTGAGCGTGATTTTTATCTGATCAAAGATTGTGTTGAAGTTGTTAAATAGGAAGGTACGAGGGCTTTATACAGCTTGTAGCTTATAGATTAAGCCTGAAACTTCGCTAATATAACTAAATATTTCAGGAGCCTACTTTAAACATTGCATGCATTATTAACCTAACGAACACATTTTAAGGGCCAATGAATATCTTTTTCTACATTGTATTATCTTTGCGTGTTTTGTCGAAGAGCAACATTTCAAGAGAATAATGGTATTCCGCAGATAAAGGCTTAGAATCCCAGCTTCATAATAATATATGCATTTGATTATGGAAATAACGAATACCAAAAATAAATACTTATACATACTAAATATCTTCTAAGAATCTGTATGTCCACCTACACTTAGATACGGACTACCGATACGAGTGCAGAGACAACTTGTGGCCGCGAGACAAACTAAACCTCTTCAAAACACCATATCACCCGGATGACCAAATCTGGAGGTGAAACCATACACCAAAAGGACCCAGGTCCTATGTGATGATGAAATTTGACTAGAAAAATATATGATTAGTAACAAATCATATCTGAAGCTATATTTACCAAAACTCTCCTTCCTCAGGAGAAATCAATACTGAAACACTCTTACACGAAAAGCAACACACGTAGTATAATAAAAGACCCTAAAACAAACAAAGATTCAAATCAAGTATAGATATAGGCATCGGCCGGGTTTAAACCCGCGACCTTGGGCATAGGAGTTTAGCATGCCACTGAAGCTGCTTCCCACAGAGACAGATGGAAAAATGAATGTCATCTCGTGCAGTGGCGTAGTCATTGCAACCTCTGATGGCTCATCCCTGATCAATTTAGTAGCGTTGTCAAGGCAACCTCTGTTGACTGTTGGCATTTTCTTATAATTCCGAAATTATTTTTCTCATCTCTTGGCGTAATGGTGGGTCATATTAAAAATTCTATCAGACAAAAGTTTTAGGTCATTATTAGGGGAATATTGTCTATTTGGTACGGGTTTGATATTGTGCCTCTTAAGAGAGATATGATTAATGTTTTCCAAAAAACCCACCTTCTCCCACCCCTTTTGGTCAATGGTTGGTGCTATCAAAAAACTATTCAAACATATATTTTTGTCCCTTATCCGACACATAGTATGAACTTTGAATGGATTCTACATTTCACATATTAAGAGAGTTATAGCAATACTTCACTTTTTCGAAACAAGACCCTCCATTTTCACCCCCTACGACCGATTTTGCCCATTAATGAACACTACCGCGATTTTATAGGGGTACATTATTATGTAAAATATTCAAAGTGATTGGTGGAAAATTTGCGGTAGTTATCATATCCACACGAAAATTGTATACATATATATATATACATAAATCATACTAATATATAAAAATGGGATGGTGTGTGTGTCTGTTACTCATTAAGTCAAGAACCACTGTTTCGATTGAAATGACATTTTGCATGGATGTAGCTGATTTACCAGGCTTACATATAGGCTACTTATGATTTAGATATTTTGTACTATTTAAAAATGGCAACCATTTAATGACATCACTACACCCTTTGGTTTCAAAATGTCATTTTTCCATTTCAAATAAAAAGAGAACGCTGAGAAATAGCAAACTTTTGATGGCATTTAAGAGCTTTAAAATTCAATTTTCTATCCGAAAGGTCCGTATCACGTTTCGTGTATCTCCAACGGATAGCGAGTAAAACCTATAAAACAAGTAGGAGTCCACGCCACACTACAACTTTTGGATGAAATGGTGGCGCAACATAGCGGCGAGCAAGAGGGGTAATAATCTCAATCAACAACTTCGTTGGCAGCAAGGCCTGCGGAATTGCATTTCAGACCATCGACCCTATTGCGTGAAATATAGGGAAATTATAAAATGTTATTCTAGGCAATGCTGACACCATCACGTGGTTATGAAAGCTGGACGTCATTGGAATGGAAAACATTTTACAGCTCTAAATACGTAACTCCACACTTTTTTTTTTTTTTTTTTTCAGAATTCATAGGCGATTCTGAAATCATCACATAGTTATGAAATATCTCTAATAGTTTTCTTGCACTCGTCCGCCTCGAATAGGCTGGCCTATCCTGTATATTTTTTTTACCCAAAGTAAAGAGCCCCTGGTTGCCCTTTGCTACAGAACTCGCGCTGGCTTATTCCTGCACTGTATCTAGCTTTTTCCGTTTCGAGATGGCGAGATGCTGAAAAAGAAGAAGAAGAAAGGTTTGTTTAACCTATGACGTATGATAACCATTATTAATAAATTGTATGTGAAAATTTGCTCCTCATTGTAATACGTGTATGCTTTTTAATTGAATACGGCTGTACATGGTGGCACCTTTTCGATATACTTAGCGTGTATCTTGGAAACGAATCAAGATGGAGCAGAACGGTTTTCGCAATTCTGTGCCATTTTTTTGTGAAACAAACAATGGTGCAATTAAAATACTCGCATCCTTCTTGGTTTCCGAACTACAGGGTTATTTTGAAAAGTCTGCATTTTGGGATCACCTTGTATTTTGAGCCTTTTTGAACTTTTTTTTTTAAATTTCTTGGTTGCCACTCATATAGATGAGAAGATGTTGAACACGAGATCTCTCTTCCCAGTGTGTAGGCAATGGAGTTTGCTTCTGGCAATACATCCCTTCTCATATAAACAAAATATGAAAGAATGAATATAGAATAGCAATAAATAACACTACGGATTAAGAGAAATATAGGAGAAAATAAGTATATTGTGAAAATTGATATATTAAAATACCAGTAAGGAAGTGCATTACAATACTTGATCTGTATAGTTAACTTACATTGCAATTAGACCCAAACCTCACATCCAAAGTAAAAGTTTCCCTTCATCTTCAAATTGTTCTATACAGTCCACATATTGTTTTGTAAAAAGTTACACCAATTTGAGCGCCGTGTTTTGGTGGGGGGTCAGAAGTATGTGAATTAGTATTTCTTATAATTTTTTCTTAAACATTTCCACAACTATGCGGTATAGCGCAAGAAGTGTCATATAAAACAATAATGTACATTAATTTGCGAACATAAATGATCCTGAGCATAATCTTGTTAAAGTGAATGGTTCAAGAGTTAACGAGGGTGTAATTTTTTTTTTTTTTATTTATTTGGGAAAAATTATGAATTTTCACTAATGAAACTTATTTTGTTTATACCGGATTGTGTTTTGTGAAACCAAATCTCTAACTCCAACATCCCAGCCCTTATGTCCCTACAGCTGAACCCCCCCCCTCCCACACCTCACGCCACTGCTCTTACACAGCTGCTGAGCTTGCTCCAGCAACTCTCGTCCATCACCATGTGAACCATAGCTAACTCAAACCCGGAACCCAACTCTCAAGTACATTTAAAGCATTTTTAATACTTGCAAACTACAGCCCCCTCAGCTCAGACAGACACTGCACTCTCACAACAATACAAATAATCACTCAACTCTCAGCCATTACGCTAACCTAACCACGATCGAACAGAGGACTCCTAGTCCGCTGGGTGCCTGCCTAGGGATTAAGGCTAACGCCTGATCGCCTGGGATGGCATTCGTTGGGCCGGCGAGGACACTAAAAGCCCATATTTAACATAAACACAACATATCATAGACCAAAAGCATAATATTGCAGTAAAATCAGTTGCAAGCATAAAAACAACAGCAGTAACGCCAATAATGCATTTTAACTTCATTCAACCAGCCAGCACAGCCAGACTCTGATTGGCTGCTCCAAGAGTAGAGCCGCCAATCAGAGGACAGCACCTTCAAATTCAAATTCCCCACTACGAATTCATTCATTAAACTTAAATTGCGCGGTCCGCCTACTCATTACACAGATTTATTCTTGCTTTGTTCTGCGGCGCCGCAGGGCGCCTGCCCGCTGGATTGGCCTCGGCCGACTCATTCGGGGTGGTGCCCTGTGGTGCCTATGTAGCATATATTACTTTCTTGTGGACACGATAACTACCACAATTTTGCACCAATCTATTTAAACTTTATACATAACCAGCAGTAGTGCCCGGCTTCGCCCAGTGGATTTTTCTGTTTTATTGATGATAAAGAATACTACTACAGAACTGGCATATGATGCATAAAGTAACGGGAAAAAATATTTTAAAAATATGACTTCTTGTGGTGGTGGTGGTGGTGGTGGTGGTAAGTAGCACCTAGTATAATGGACGTAACATTCAGGTCATTTTCCCTTAATGATAATGATGAATAGGGAAACGACGTAGCCGTGCTCTTTCTTTAAATCATGCACGACCACACGTGCAGCTGCATATTGTGATGGAGTGTACCAAGGGAGCTTATGTTGGAGAATTCCGTGACTTCCTGAACGCTACACCTGAGGCTTTTTTACATTGCGAGGGTTACAGGATATGATATATATCGAAAATGGTTATTTATAGGGCCTTAACACGTGGTTTTAGGGTCAATAATTCCAACACAGCTGGTTGAAGGGTCCTAAAACGTAGTTTTTGAGTTTAGTTAGTTATTTGAGTTTGAAGGGGTAGAACAGCAAGGTCATCTGTCATAGTCTAGATTAGCCCTTATACGACAAATTCAATATTTTGTCTACGTGCCAAAGTGCCTTAATCTAGGAAATAGACAGGACTGTCCTAATTTCAAGTAAACTCAATTATCCGCAGGGTAATTTGGTTCGGTTTGGTAAAAGTAAGTAGATTTGTGCTAAAGAGCCTAATTTGAAACCACTGTAAGATGTTAAGAGTCCCTAAGTAGGGCGGCCATAAGTAAGATGTTTTCGGCAAGCTCAAAGCCACCTTACGGTACTTATATACAGCTATTACGAATATCTGATCACTTACCAGTAGGTTGGCTCAGGCAAGGAAAGCATTTCTACAAAAAAGGAATCTGTTGACATCGAATATACACACATCAAAAAAAGTTTTGCATCACCTCGGTTCCAAGAGTTCCGGAACCGTTAAATACAAAGGGAATAGAGATCAACACAAACAACATTTCAGCTCGTTTTAATGCTCATGAGACCCACACATTGCATGTTGTACCATCATACAGCTAGACTTTCAGCATTTGTGGTCCAGATTGCAGTACACACCACTACCTCTAATACCCAGTAGCACGTCCTCTTGCATTGATGCATGCCTGTATTCGCCGTGGCATACTATCCACAAGTTCATCAAGACACTGTTGGTCCAAATTGTCCCACTCCTCAACGACAATTCGGCGTAAATCTCTCAGAGTGGTTGGTGGGTCAAGACGTCCATAAACAGCCCTTTTCAACATATCCCAGGCATGTTCGATAGGGTTCATGTCTGGCGAACATGCTGGCCACTGTAGTCGAGCGATGTCGTTATCTTGAAGGAACGCATTCACAAGATGTGCACGATGAGGTCGAGAATTGTCGTCCATGAAGACAAATGCCTCTCCAATATTCTGCCGATATGGTTGCACTATGGGTCGGAGGATGTCATTCAGGTATCGTAAAGCCGTTTCGGAGCCTTCCATGACCACCAGTGGCGTACGTCGGCCCCACATAATGCCACCCCAAAACATCAGGGAACCACCACCTTGC
Source organism: Meconema thalassinum (assembly GCA_946902985.2). Classification (NCBI taxonomy): domain Eukaryota; kingdom Metazoa; phylum Arthropoda; class Insecta; order Orthoptera; family Tettigoniidae; genus Meconema; species Meconema thalassinum. The sequence continues at coordinate 510,330,318 of OX336390.1, read as the reverse complement.
TGCACTCGCTGGACAGTGTGTCTAAGACGTTCAGCCTGACCAGGGTGCCTCCAAACACGTCTCCGACGATTGTCTGGTTGAAGGCATATGCGACACTCATCGGTGAAGAGAACGTGATGCCAATTCCGTGGGGTCCATTCAGCATGTTGTTGGGCCCATCTGTACCGCGCTGCATGGTGTCGGGGTTGCAAAGCTGGACCTCGCCATGGACGTCGGGAGTGAAGTTGCGCATCATGCAGCCTATTGCGCACAGTTTGAGTTGAAACACGACGTCCTGTGGCTGAACGAAACGCATTATTCAACATGGTGGCATTGCTGTCAGGGTTCCTCCGAGCGGCAATCCGTAAGTAGCGGTCATCCACTACAGTAGTAGCCCTTGGGCAGCCTGAGCGAGGCCTGTCATCGACAGCTCCTGTATCTCTGTACCTCCTCCATGTCCGAACAACATCGCTTTGGTTCACTCTGACGCCTGGAAACTTCCCTTGTTGAGAGCCCTTCTTGACACAAAGTAACAATGCGGACGCGATCGAACTGCGGTATGACCTTCTAGGCATGGTAGAACTACAGACAACATGAGCAGCGTACCTTCGTCCTGGTGGAATGACTGGAACTGATCGGCTGTCGTACCCCCTCCGTCTAATAGGCCCTGCTCATGCATGGTTGTTTACATCTTTGAGCAGTTTTAGTGACATCTATGAACAGTCAAAGGGACTGTATCTTGGATACAATATACACAGTCAACGTCTATATGCCGGAGATCTGGGAACCGAGGTGATGCAAAACTTTTTTTGATGTGTGTAGATTTAGGTATTAGGAAGTCATTTTTGAAAGCCTTTGTCTGGAGCATGGCGCTCTATGGAAGTGAAACTTGGGACTATTGGTGCAGCAGAAAAGAGGAGAACTGAAGCATTTGAAATGTGGTGTTACAGGAGAATGATGATCAGATGGGTAGATAGGGTTTCAAACGAAGAGGTATTAAGACGAGTGGGAGAGAGATGTTTCTGGCGACTGCTAATGAAGAGAAGAGATAGGTTAGTAGGACACATACTACGACACCCAGGAATAGCCAGCTTAGTTATGGAAGGAAGGGTCGAGGACAAGAACTGTAGGGGTAGACCAAGGTTAGAATATGTTAAACAGATTGCCTCAGATGTAGGGTGTGGTAGCTATGTAGAGATGAAACGATTAGCTCAGGACAGGGAAGCGTGGAGCTGCATCAAACCAGTCAAAAGACTGAAGACTCAAACAACAACAACAACAACAACAACAACCAGTTTAATATAGTTCATTCAGTTGTTCGTTGAATGCCAGGTTCCAATTTGCAGTTGAGAACCAAATTGATAGTGATAATAATAATAATAATAATTGACCTGATAGCGCACACAGAGACTTCTTTCACTATTTGCATATAGTTGCAATCACATCCTCACTGTTTTTAGTATATCCTTGTTGGGTCGTTGTCATGGAGATTTGTCAACAACCAAGGCCACTATATAAAATGTTTAGTCCAGGCAATAAGGTGGCCATTTGTAATAACAGATAACCCCTCATATGGTCCACTGCCTGCTTATAATTTTTAATATTCCATGGATTATTATTTCCTATGACTACGCCATCCGGTAGTGCGATCTATCGGATAAGCCATCTCGCACGTCTTAGTAAAGCTTCCTTAGTTCTGCGTATCACTACTATGTTCTCTCCATTGTGACATACTGAGTTAATATCTCTACATTCATTCCGTTCAAGGCATCTTTCACGCATATGTGGTAATTGCTGTCTGATCCATCTTACGGCGATAGTCTCCCTCTCCCTACATGACGAAACAAAGGAAATTGAAATTCATGAATAACATCTGGTCATAATGGGACCATTACACCACCAACACCTATTGCAGCTGATAACCTCAATGCTCTTTCCAACACTATCGCACTTATTGAGGCGTAATATTCAGTTAACAGATGTCGCCTACAGTTATGCATGATGTTGAGAACTGTTTTAAGGGACTCTTAAGAAATATTTTTTTCACTATTTTCACCCGTAACTGTAATTTCTAACCACAGCAAGAAGTAAGTATTTTTGTCATTCCACACCGGAACACAGGTATGGGCGACGTGTTGCAACCCGCTTTGCTAGCCAACAATAGACAAATATTCTTATAGTTTTACCCCTGATTCCCAGCATCTCTGGACCCCTACTGCACCACTGAAAGACTTCCGACACGATTCATTTAAGGGCAGCATGAAATGTAAAATGGTATCACTGATCCCCGAGCGCCATTCATCATTTATGGGCATTGTATTACTTTCTATGGCTACTCATTTGTATACGTATGTTTTAAATTTTACCTTTGCTGGGTAGATATTAGAGAAATGGAAAATTAGGAAACTGAGTAATAATAATAATAATAATAATAATAATAATAATAATAATAATAATACAGGGTTGATACGCTTTCAGGATTTCAAATTTCCCTGACTTTTCCCAGTTTTCCAGACCAAATTTTAAGAAATTCCCTCACTGCAGTCGTTTATTTCAGTAACTTTTCCTGATTTTCCAGAGCAAAGTATAGAAAATTCATTAACCACAGGGAAGACATTTACCTCGCTGTTCCTTAGGTTTTCCAAACCTAGCAAAAGTGCATTTACCTTTAGGAAACGTTCTTCTGTATGATAGATTAAAATTAAGTTAGAAAAACTGATTTTAGACTAATTATTTGTGCAAGGCTATTCTTAAACGCGAGGAGAAATGTTGTAGTAGATGAAAATAATAGTGTTAAAAAAATATCCGAGCAATGTTTCATTATAAAAACCGGACTTATATGTAGCTCTCTGTATAAATTAACGCGTTTCTTTAAAAGTATAAAAACAAATAACAAAAAATAAATTTAAAAAAACAGTTCTTTACTGTAATAAATAACGTTTATTACGATAAGAACCGGAACACATTTTTAAAATAAATGTTAATTTGCTAACATCAATTTAAAAAAAATAACTGAAGAAAGGAATCAATCACCAATTCTTACTTTCTAGGCAATCACAATAAAAGTATCTAGAAACTGTCAACTGATACATTTTATTCTAACATTAGATATTTAATATCAAATGAGTTGTTTCAGTTAATATGCCGTCTTATGTACAAGAAGTTATGATTACCAAAAAGTTGCTATGATCTTGACCGTCTGGGGAGATTTCCTTTATCCCCGCGGAAGAGCACGAAATATATGCGACGTTACGTGATTGTCACTGAATCATGTCTTCGCAGTCAAGTACGGAGAAATATCGACATGTTACACGGTCGGCGCTGGTCTCAGCTGTTTGATGCGATTTGTTGTTTTCACGATCGAACACGGAGAAAAATCGCGATTTACATAATCTGTGTCACTTTTAGTCGTTCGACGAGATTTCTATTGTCCTTGAGGTCGGCCACGGAAAAATATAGTATCATTACGCAATCGGCACCGCTTGCTGTCCGTTTGACAAGAATCCAGTTGTACTCGTCATCGAAAGCGGAGAAATATCGCGATGTATCGCAATCGCTGCCGCTCTCGGCCGTTTTACGAGATTCACATTGTCCTCTCGTTCGGACACTGAGAACGTGATAGTATGCAATCGGCCGTTCAACGATTGTCTGCCTGTCTATCTGTCCTGGTAGAACGGCGGAGGCAAGCTCGAGGTTGGGCATTGTTAAAATTCACGAGCAGTTATGGGCATGGTCGGCGCCATGATTCCCACTGTCCCTATGCTGTGGTTGGAAGTTCACGGTGGATCACGAGAAGAAATGGGTATCACGATGCTACGTAGTCTGTTATTCCTAAGTGGGTTGATGCACTTCTCGCTCCCCGTACACTTTTAAGTATATGCTAATGGGAAAGTGACTAGTAGGGTTCGGTATGTTTCGTGATGGGTGCCCAACCACCTTTGACAGGATTCCTGCAGTCCTCGTAGACACAAGTTCGCGACCGGGCACGGGTTTTATGACTTACGCAACTGGCATCGATCTCGGTCCGTTTGACGAGATTCCCGCAGGCAAGTCGTGCGGTCAGCCGGCCGTTTTGAGGATGTGATTTTGGAGGATGAACGTTTGAAGTAGGTATCGAATATTACGAATTATTCAGAGAGGATAGCACGAATAGTACGACAAGAGGCACATTTTCTTTCGAATTCATATTATACAAGTTTTCGAGATAACCGGTTCGATTATATATCCAATGGAACCAAAGTTCGAAGGAAAAATAGACATAGACTATAACGGAGTTTTGAATTAACCGAACTGGGTGTCACAAATTTACGAGACGGATAGATTTTTAAATTATACCATCGTCTATGTATTTTGGAGCATTTTTGCCATTTTCTTTCGAAACTGTATCATTTTCTTTCTCTCTTTTTTTTTTACAAAATTCCCTTACTTTTTCCAGTTTTCCTGGTTTTCCCTGACCGCAACAAAAATCCCTGACTTTTCCCGGTCACGTATCAACCCTATAATAACATCGTATGGCGTCGGATGCCGGGTGCAAGCTTTGTAATGACACCCAGAGGGTAGCTTGCATGTCGAATTTCGTTGTTCCTTGAATCACTATAAAAGTCAAGGAGGTTAGATATCTAAGCTCCTTGAACACTATAGCGCTTCTAGTAGAGAAATGAGGAACTTTGTGCTGGCGGAAACTCCAGAGATTAATTTTGCCATTATAAACACGGCCTACTGAATTCAAATGGGTTCTTTGACGTGCCAACATCGTATGACATGCGTGTCGTATTTTTGCCGCCTTTCAAAAATCACTTACCACGGCCAGGAGCGAACCTGCAATCTTGGGGTTAGTAGAACAACATGCTATCCACTCACCCACTGTGGCAAGCTAACTTAGTAATGAATGCGTGAGGGATGCATCCTTCGCAGTGTAAAAAAAAAAAAATTATTTTGGAAACACCTCTAGAAGGTGGTCGTTACTTGTTGCTCATCTCATTCATGGCTCATCTTCCTTCTCAATGGAACTACTCCACTGCGTACTGACTGGATTGGAGTACGATTTTTTTAACCGTAGGCTTCAGTCTGTGTTGACGAGTTGAAGTGGTACTTTGCTATGCCTGCATTGACGCAGGGGGATGCCATTTTGAACAGTTATAAATCCTACCTAAAAATGTAGTGGTGTCTTTCTGGTACTCTTTCACGCAAAAACTACCGAACCGATTAAGCTCTAATTTTGCATGAACATAATTTTGATACCCAGATCAAACATAGGACTATGTCCATTTCGAAATATAACATATTCTTCTTATTTCAGTTATTTTTTGGCACTCGGGCAAGGTGAAATAAGCAAAATATGCAGTTTTCGTAGAAGGATCAGACCTCATTTTATACACTTCATTGCAAGAATGTATTTTACAATTGGAGCTTAATAAAATTTGTTTTTAGTCTTTTTATCCATGTTTTTAAAATTTTACTGTCTTATGGGGACGCTAACCTTCTAGTCATTTGGAGTCTCTTTTTATACTTGTGGTCACACTGTCCTTATGCAAGGTTTCGACACTGATGTGTAGGGACCTGAAAAAATCGCATTTGCGATAAATGCGAATTTTTAAATTTCGTACAGAATCCAAGCCTACGTTAATTTTAATGTGAAATAAAACCATTTTACGCGTAAATCAAAGTGCGACAAAATGCGAATTGTGACCCAAAATGCGAAAATACCAAATAAGTAGGAAATTACTTTAAATCTGCTAATTTATTTGCAAATTTGATTATAAAACAAAAGAAAATGTTTAGTAGGTGGCCTAATCGCTCGCTAGCGATACCTCATCTTGGAATCGTAGTGTGCTATGCATATTGGTCAATATAACAATCGATTTCTGTATCGATACGAACTTTCGACTATCTATAACTTATTCAGACAGCTGACGAACGAAACTAGTTTGTGTACTTGGCGCATCGTGGTGACTGGTGGTTTGTCGAACACGTGGACTTTGCTAAACTGAAAATTTTGCGGCGTGCCGCTTGAATAGTAACCTTATTCTTTTTATAACCCTCAAGCACTTCAAGATATTTTATCCTAGACACGTGGTATTGAACAATGACAAAGAAACCGATATTCAAAAACTTCCGGGCTTTACAAACATCCCATGTCATGAAATAAGGAAGGGCTATGATTCTTTCAAGAATATTATTGAATCGCAATTAAAACAAAATGAGGAGTGTGAAGTAGTACGTGCCTTGACTGCTGTTCAATATGAAAATAAACATTTTGCCAAGAGTTCTTTAGATCTTTTGTGGACACCAACAAACAATGAGGACAGTGGGCGTATTTTGTCGCACTACAATACAGATGTTGCAGGCAGAAGGTGTATCTTTAAAGAGTGCAATGCAGAGTTATTTAAAATGCTTTCATTTGGACATTAAATTGTATCTCAAGTGTCGCCAATATAGTCATATAGCCCGTAAGAATCCGGAAAAAAATTAGATGCTAATTTTCCAAAAATAGATGCTAAATAGGGGAAATATAAATGGTAATTTAAAGGAAAATAGATGCAAAATTTTCAGGTCCCTACTGATGTGTAACTATCCAACGGTCTGTTATTTCTTCACGCAAAATGTTATCTCCCGCACAGATGTTGGTTCGATCCTCAGTTTAGGGGCTGCAACAACGTGGTCATGTAGTCCCATGTACTTTGTGGGTGTAGAATCTGACTGATAACCTGTGTTAATTGTGACGGCTGTATTAGTCTGTAATTGAAGTAACGACAGCAGACTTGTCAATTTCAAGTAGTAATTTCTACTTTTGCTACCAAATGCTACCATTAACGACACCGAGCTGTGAACTTGGCTACTAGATGCCACCCCTACCAGCAACTGGCAACGGACGTTGGAACAGAGCATTAATCAAATCTAAGCTACAAATTTTGCTTCGCACAGTTGTAGTCAGTGGAAGGATCTTTTACATGCCATATCTCTATGACATGGGCCCGCCGCTTTACTTTCCCTCCGAAGGAAGGCATACTGAGGGATTTTTAATGCTCATAAAAAATCTGACTACTTCGGCCGGGTTTGAATCCGCGATCTAGGTCATAGAAATTCAACATGCTACCAACTCAGGCAAACTAGGGGATAGGCTATAGGCAAAATATGCAGGTTTTCGTAGAAGGATCAGATCTCATTTATTGGGAGAAAGTATTTTACAATTTGGAGCTTAATTAACTTTCTTTTTTGTCTTTCTATGCATATTTTTAACATTTTATTGTCTTATGGGGACGGTAACCTTTTTGTCATTTGGGGTCCATTTATATACTTGTGGTCACACTGTCCTTATGCAAGGTTTCGACACTGATGTAGTGATGTGTAACTAACGGTCTGTTACTTCTTCACGCAAAATGTTATCACCCGCAGAGATGTTGGTTGGTTCCTCAATTTTGGGGCTGGAACAACGCGGTCATCTAGCCCCGTGTACTTTGGGTGTGTGTAGAATCTGTCTGATAAACGGTGTTCATTGTGATGGCTGTATTAGTCTGTAAATCAGGTAAGGACTGCAGATGGTCAATTTCAAGTAGTAGTTCCTAATTTTGCTACCAAATACTACCATCAACGACACCTAGCTGTGAACTTGGCTACTAGATTCCACCGGAACCAGCATCTCGCAACGAACGTTGGAACTTCCCCTCCGAAGGAAAGCATACTCAGGTATTTTTAGCGCTCTTAGAAAATCCGACGACTTCAGCCTGGTTAGTACCCGCGACCTTGGGCATAGAAGTTCAGCATGCTGCAAGTTCACATACCGAAGTCGCTTCCCACAGACAGATGGAAAACTGAATGTGATCTCATGCAGTGGCATTGTCATAGCAACTGCTGATGGCTCATCCCTTATCAATTTAGAAGCATTGTCATGGTAACCTCTGATGGCTCTTGGCATCTCTATATATATAAAAAGGAAAGTTTGTCTTTTTTTTTTCTTTCTGAATTTCAATGGAAATTTGCGTTATTTGCACGTTTCAGACTGTTTATGACGGATGCGCGCAAAAAAAATTTTTTTTGTCAGTCTGTTTGTTTGTCTGTGGACAACTTTTGAGTCCTTATAACTTGAGAACGGCTGGGTGGATCAACGTAAAATTTGATACAGATATCCATCAGAGGCATCACATTAATCATTGATGTAACTCTTCTCCGTACCTCTCATAAAAGGGGGCCTATCCCCTTAAAGTACATGCTGAAATAGGCCTAGAAGGATGAGACAAAACTTATTTTCAACCCCTCAATGTGGGAAACAAAACTCGGGGGCCCTAAAACCAACAGTTTTTGAGATATTCCCAGAAAATTAATTTCATTTAATAATCTATGAAAGAATGCAAGCTGGTAACCATGGCAACGGAATCTCATAGGACCATCTATTTCTGTAAGACGCAATGCAATTCGATTTATTACATTATTGTGACGTTTGCAAACGGCTATAAGGTTATCACGGAACCAACTTAGACTGTAAAATTCATCAATGCGCTTAAGGGGGTCAAGGTGTACCCTAGAATTTTTTCACATGATTTACATGTGTGATATGTCGTACAGAATTATATCCCCAAACAGCAACATTATTTTCAAAAGTTCCTGAATTGAAATAGTATTTTTTGCGGCTATTAGGAATTTGGGCCATTGGAGGATAAAAAACCTGAATATTCATGCACCACAAGCCTTTATAATTTGTTAAAGGTGTCTTCCTGTGGATGGGGACTATACACAATGATGAGGGTCAGTCTTTATGTGAGGTGTATTAAGTTTCATCTACGAGGTTTTCAATTTTATTTTCACGTTAGGAAGTACACGTTAGGTGAATTTAAAATGAACACATTCACTTTTTTTTTCTTCTACAAACGGGTTCATCGTAAGGATGATTTTGTTTGATACTGTATGGTTGATATATCCATATTCGGACATCTGGGTGATATGTTGTACGTTGGTTCCTCAGTTAAGAAGCTGCGACAACGTGTTCACGTAGCCTGGTATACTTTGAGTGTGTGTAGAATCTGTCTGATAACTGGTGATAATTGTGATAGCTGTAATAGTGTGTGTTATCTGTATTTCAGGTAAGGACTGCAGATGATCAATTTCCAGTAGTTCCTACTTTTGCTACCAAACGCTACGGTCAATGACACCTAGCAGTGACTTGCCCACTAGATGCCACATCAACCGGCACCTGGTGGCAAACATTGGAACTAATAGAGCGTTAATCAAATCTAACCAACAAATTTAGCTTCACACAATTGTAGTTAGTGGAAGGTTCTATTACATGACATAAATCTATGACATGGGACCGCCGGCTTTACTTCCCCTCCGAAGTAAGGCATACTTTCTGTGTATCTTTATGTAAGCTTATAGCTCATGTTCGAATGTTTGGAGCATCGTAAAATTAGGTATCCATGAGAGTCAATACACCAATCATTTATAAAACTCTTCACCGTACTTCTCATAGAAGGGTTGGTATAGGAAAAAACTTTTCAAAATACATGCTAAAATAGGTGAAATATAAAAATTATCCTAGAAGGACGACCAAAGCATATGTTGCGCTTCTCAATGTGAGACACAAAATTCGGGAGTCTATAAAGAGACTCCGAAAACCACATTTTAAGGCCCTTAAATTAACAGTGTCTGTAATATTCCCAGAGAACTAACTTCGCTCTGATAAACGCATGAAGGAATAACAAGCCCCTAACCATTGCAACAGTAGCTCAATATTGATAACGTCTGGTTATTAATGCCGAAGACAGTTCGAAGAGCGGGTACTTCTGCTAGTTTTTTTTCTAATTCCGAAATAATTTTTCTCATCCCTTGGCGTAATGGTGGGTCATATAAAAAATTCTTTCAGACAAAAGTTTTAGGTAATTATTGGAGGAATATTGTCCATTTTGTACGGTTTTGATATTGTGCCTATTAAGAGAGATATGATTAATGTTTCCCGAAAAACCCACTTTTTCCCACCCCTTTGGTCAATGGTTGGTGCTATCAAAAAACTTTTCAAACATAAATTTTATGGCCTTATCCAACACATAGTATGAGCTTTGAATGGATTCAATATTTCAGATATTAAGAGAGTTATAGAGATATTTCACCTTTTCGAAAAAAGCTCCCCTCCCCACCCTCTTTGACCTATTTTGCCCATTAACGAACTCGACCGATATTTTAAGGGGATACATATTATGTAAAAAAAGTGACACGTCAGTCTGAAAGGCTAGACTTTGTATCAGTTTAAATGCTACAAATGCTAGGAAGGCTGAAGGCTTCTCGCTTCGCTCGAAGCCAAAGACTCTTGACATGTTAGAAAATTCTTCTTCTTAAGTATTCAATCCATGGATTGGTCTGCGGCAGTTCTCCAGTCGGCTCTATTTATAGCTTTCCTCTTTATCTCTTCATAGTTTCTGCATCCTACATCAGACATGATTTGCTGTACATATTGTAGGCGTGGTCTTCCTCGACATCTTTTGCCTTCCACCATTCCCTCCAATACCGTTTTCAGCAGGCTATCGTGTCTCAAAATATGTCCTATCAGTCTAGAAAATTATCTGCATAATACTTATCTTGCTTTATAATACTTTACCTTGTTTCAAATTACTCGCGAACGGCAAGTGCAAACCAAGTGCAAAGCAAGGTCAAGCGTGCGGGATGCCGTGCCCCTTCCACCCAGTCTAAAAATACTTATAGTAGGCGATGTATTGAAGATAGAGATATGCTCTCGCGGACTTTTTTGTAGAACTTTTCATGCTGACGAATTCTTACGCTCATAGTATATTGATATTTTTAACGGTTTGCCCAGCGTAAGCTTAAGAAGAGCCCGGCCACCAAGTTTGTTTTTGACTTTTTCACTGAAATCGTTACTGCTTGGCTTCCTTTGATCATACATATATTATTTTCTACAGAATCTTTCCTCGAGATATCCTTTAGAGAATGGTGAAAACCACATCAAAATCCATCCAGTGGTTCTCGAGATTACCCGTGACATCCAAGAATCGGGGATTTTTGTCTTATACTAACGAAGTCGAGATTGTCGGGGAGCACATGCACCAAGCGGTACTATGACATCACACACCTCAGTGCATCTGGGTACATTTCATCCCGTCACCGTAACGTAACGCCAGACCCCAGCGTAACGACGAAGTCACAAGATCATTTAAAATGATAAAATTCAAAGTGATTGATGACAAATTACGGCAGTTATCGTGTCCACAAGAAACTATACATACATAAATTATATATAAACTTTTGAACTGACGGTGGTCTAGGGGATGTGAAACGCGAAGATATGTCGAAATTTTCCGGAAGTCGAAACATGGTACTGTCCCCGTTTACCCGGATAGTAGGCTGTCAGATATCCGCCCCCTCAATCGGATTGCCAACAATCAATCGCACCGGCTCAGCTACATCAATGAAAATGGCACTGACAGATACTACCGAGGTTTGAACACAGAAGTTACCAAGAAAAATTATTGTGGAACACACCAAAATAGACGGGGTTTCATACTTACTTTTACTTACCTCTTAAAAATTATCTCGGGGATTGGGTTGACAACAGGATCTTTAAAGTATGCTCCCACAATAATCTTGACCATGACATTTAAAAATGAACCAGACCGAAGACGAGAACTTTGAACTGTACAAAAGCTTTATTTTCAAATAAAGAGTATGATATTAACAACTCAACAAAATAAATGTGGCTATCAGTAGCCTATGTCAATCTGACTATGTCCACTTGAAGGACTTGCAAAGTTATCAAACAATATGTTAGCTCCCATGAGCTCAAAATAACGTAACATTTAAAACACATTTGGATTGGATGAGGAAGTCAGGATGCGACACATATAGAGCATTTGGTTTCTTTTAATAAACATGACACTTGTATTAATAGGCACAAGGCCAGAGTATCGACCTCACCCGCTGATAACCAGATGTCTGGCCGGCTGGTCTATCCTTCAACCTGGCTCACACCTGTCAAATGGGGCTCACTCGTCTCGCCACACTGCGTAAGAATTCCGCTTCCTTTCAAAGCTTTAAATGTCTACAAGACAATTCATATATATTGACGCAAATCTTTCAAATGCTTAACTCACATACCACTGGATTATTCTGATAATCCCTAAACTTGTTAAGTTATCATCCAAATGTTTAATCAGTATAGTTTAGAGTATAAAACACACTCTTAAATGTTTATAACAAAATCACATAAATTATTTATAACAATTAGAAATTGTTTATAATATTGTCGAAGATAATTACAAAAATTTTAAACACGCCTTTAACATTACTTTCGTTCCACATTATTGTCAAAGATATATACATTTATGATTTACAATATCAACATTTAAATTATTTAAATTATTAATTTAAGAAATACATTGAACCACATATTCATCCGGTTGGTAAATTCATAATCGTGTTTATATAATCGACCAATGAAGGTTAGTTATACATTTAATGTCACAATCTGGTTTAATAAAGGTTGTAATAATTATAATTATTTGTGACGGTAATCTTCATTCAAAATCTTATCTCAAATTCTTTCAAAACTCTTGTTGATTATAACAGCAAATTCACTTGATTAATTTTCAACGAACTATGACAATACACTCTAGCGGAAAATACTTCGCTTACAAAATAATGCACAAACTGCATTACAAAATAGGCCCAAAATTCATCATATATTAAAATATACGGCATCAAAATCTTCCACAGCATTTACAAAAACCTCCATTAACACAATCTTTATCATCATTAATTACTGTGGGAATCTCCTTCATTTATTTAAGGGCATTATACATCAGCGACTTTCAACATGTCCGCTGCACTATCGATTATACATTCATAGTTCCACTTAAAAATTCTTATAATCATTAATTGTTTCAAAACTGTTGTCATTTAACTTTCGTGGATTTCATTCATGAATCGAATTGAAATAAAAATTTGCCAATCACAAACAAATTTAATAGTGAATACGCTTATATACGCCTGTCTGGTCTATCAAAATTTAAGATTAACATCTTCAAAGAATTGTAGTATAAAAATACTATCATCAAACAAAGTGCGACTAACTGCAAAATAGTCGAATAGAATCCAATTAGACTGGGGAATGCAAACATCATTATATAAATCTCTATATGAGAAAAAACCTAACACAAGTTTCACGAATTTAATGCATTCAATAATTCATAATTAAAGTTCATCTTTCACAAAATTGTCTATGATGCAATGATCGTTCATAACTGACGATAAATGTCTGTGTTGCAATCAATTCAAATAACGACTAGTATTTCCAAGATCGTCGACAATGTACTGGATTTTAACGCTCTAAAATCATTTAAATGTTCTTCCTTCTTGATGATGACAGAAAATTGGTCAAAGTAATTAAACTGGGGTAGAATTACTTTAATAAAGTGACACGCTGTCTGAATTTAAATCTGCCATAAAAATCATTAACTTACAGTCAAATCGTGACTACAAAAAAAATAAGCAAATTACTGAAAAATCTAAATATCAGTCTCTACTGATCCAAAATCGTTTAACAATGCCCATGACATAACAATGTCTTAATAAAACGTCGAAAAAGCCATAACTCATCAAGGTGTACTGAGAATATGAATCTCAAACAAGAATATAGGGCAAAATACATGAGGACAAAAATATGGGAAAAATGGTTGCTCAAATATTGCTAAGAAACTCAAATACAATAAACGTTCACGAATACCTTATCTGCCGATTGACGTTCCAGAGGAAAATTCCTCAAAGAAGACTGTTGATGGATCCATTTCACCAAGTTAAAGCTGAGCTCCATCCTCGAAACCAGAAACAGCACCATCGGAGAATCGAACTGCTTCACGAAGACGAACGACATCCTTCCGGCAATAATCTTCTTTGTGAGTCGGGACAACCCTGACCTCTCTTGAAAAATCCCTGAAGTTCCAGTTGAAAATCGCCATGAAGTTTTTGTAGAAATTTCCGAAGAAATATTCATATTCAGAAAGTATGAAATCATTTCCATTGCTGTTTGATAGTATTCAGCCTTTAATCACGAAACATGGGTGTAGATGTTTGTTCACCACATGTTCGCTTGTGTGGAATAGCAATTAGCGAAGTTCCATGCTGCTATCTTACTCCGTTGAAATATGTCCCAATTGCATAAAGTCCTTTAGCCTTCCATCTTCTCTTCAGTTATGGTATTAGAAGAACAAACTGCCATATTAAACTGTTCCATAATACTGTAGCGTTGTGTCACAAAAGCAATCTGAAGTCTCCCTATTTCACTAGCCTCGTCAGCCGTAGCGTATATTCTGGCGATACAAAGTGCTTCTCAGACGGCGAGAAAATCACTTTTGTCAGTCGTCTAAAATTGTCAATAACTTCCAAAATACTTCCTCGAAATTGTTCAACTTTTCTACACTCCTAACTGTAGCAATGCACAAGGGAATTAGCTTATAGGCGACCGCTAACTGTTCACAGCTAATCTCGTAGAAGCGTTATAATGTGCGTTTCAACTTCACCTAGATTTACACACAGTAAACCTGCACTGCTTGTATGTTCGACTCTCGTTTACCGCAGTGGCTTTACCACGCGTTATAAAGACGACTCTTTCACTACTAATCTCACTCGACGTTTCACTGAAATGACTATTTGAGATCAGACGATTGAATATCAGACGATTTATAATCTGAGAATGAGGAATGAGACTCCTCTCTTCTGCGCAAGGCCTTTTATGAACTTCATGAGGGGCGTATCCATCCCTTCCATAGTGCGTTACTGCGTCATCGCTAGAAGTTCCAACTTCGTTAATACATGACGGATTTTCAAAATTCAAAAACTGAAAATAAATTTCACCAAAATTCCAGATCAATGCCTCTACTGCAAATGGATTTCCACAATTCTGCATTCCAAAAAGTAATAAAAATACCATAGTTTCAGCAATCTCCGTCTTCCTTCAGACTATCGTTCATTGGTTCAAGCCTCCCCTCCAATAGCATACCGTAATTTCTTCCTCAGCAGAATTCCACGTTTCCTGCGACTGCGTCGTACATCTTGGATCTTTCTCGAATAAATGCTGACGTCACTGAGAATCTCAGCTCAAGTAGCCTGCTGGCATAACGTCTGCGTCATCCGTGCTTACGTCATGACTACCCACGTCATAACTATGACAGCCATAACTTTCTTTATAATTTCCAATATAGCCACCGTGGTTTTTATATAATTCAATTACGGGGGCATTCTCCTCTCACCACGTTTTAAAAACAGTTGCAAATTGTTTTTAAACTCGATGTTACAAGTACCTCAACTCTCTTGAACACGAAATTGAATTATTACTGGCTTACTCTAGTATAGTATCTTTTCAAATTTCCAGCATTGAACTTGCCGTAAATGACATTATTCTCATCATCGTAGAGTTCATAGCAGTTGTTTCCATAGGCGTTTGTAATCCTGAACGGACCCATGAATACATTTCCAAATTTGGGGTATATTTTCTTGCTCATATCAGCCTTGACAGGTCTGCGTAATAATACAAGATTTCCAACTTGTAAGGGTGCACCAAAACGTTTTCCAGCTACTCTTTTCAATCGTTTCTCTGCTGCTTTCTGGAGTTGTTCCTTCGCCTTGTCAATCCTCTGCTGCCTTCCTAGGTCGGGATCTCTAGGAATGTGGTTGAAAAGATTATCCCACGGCCTTTCTGGGTTTCTTCCTAGATGAAGTCGCATTGGCACTTCTCCTGTGCTCTCCTGCACTGTCGAGTTCAGACATTCCTCAATAAGGGGTACAAATCTCACCCAACCTGAATGATCATTAGGACAGAAAATTCGACAGAATTTCGAAAATTCAGCCATATATCTTTCTGAGGAATTCGATTCTGGGTAACGCACGCTTGAAAATAAGTGCTTAATGCCAAGCCTTTCCATATCCGCTGCAAATTCCACGGATGTAAACTGCGTTCCATGATCTGACAGTAGATATTCCGGTATACCAGCTTTAGGAAATACAGCATTTTCCAGTCTGCTTACAACGTTCCTTGTGTTAGCTTTCTGCATGGGACTCATTGTAACAAATTTTGAGAAAACATCCACGGTAACCAACAGGTACTGGTTACCCTGATATCCCTTCGGACAGGGGCCAAATATATCCGTCGCCATTAGTTCGTTTGGCTTAGAAGGAATCATAGCCTTCGGTTTTCCTTTTAATAAAGCAGAAGCATACTTTGCTCTTTGACACTTGTCACATGATCTAATGACCTTGGCAATGCTGGAACGCATGTTAGTCCAGATAAATCTCTCTTTAAGAGTATTAACAGTTTTATCTAAACCGGCATGTCCAGTTGCGTGATGAGCTACCCACACTAAATTGACAACAAGTTTAGGTGGCACGACTATTCGGAGTTTTGTATGCGCAGAGTCAGCATACTTGCATACGATGTCTCCACTCAAGACAAAGTGTCGGGAATTTCTCCGTGTAACTGCATAGTCAACATCAGTATTGTCCATGTAACCCTTGAGGAACCTGTACATTTTCCTTATTGGAGCGTGTCTCTTCTGTGACACACCGATTCGGGCTAACCTCCTAACGGTTTCTTGATCTTCTTGCTCCAATTGTACATGGTGTATCTGCACATTTTTAATAGGGTTACGTGATAGAGCATCAGCCAGTAAGTTATCTTTCCCAGGTTGGTGGACGATAGTGGCGTTAAACTGTTGGGTGAACAAAGCCCAACGTGTCAATCTATCACTCGACATGTCAGTTTGCAGCATAAACTGTAGTGCTTTATGGTCAGTAATAATGATGACCTTATGTCCCAGCAGGATTTTCTTCCAGGCTTGCAATGCTGTGACAAAAGCTAACGCTTCAAGTTCCGTCGTGAAGTAGTTTTCCTCGTGTTTCTTCAACTTCCGACTAGTGAACGCAATGTAGTGCTTGTTGCCTGCCTCGTCTTTCTGGTATAAGACTGCACTAATGCCTACTCTTGATGCATCAGACTCAATATAGAACACCTTCTCAAAGTCTGGGTACTCCAGTTTCACATTATTTCTGAGCATCTCTTTTGCTTTCTCAAAAGCCTCGTCTGCAGCGGTACTCCATTTCCATCTGTTATTCTTCTTGAGTAAGTCATACAGAGGAGCCATAATTTCCGAGTATCTTGGACAGTGGCTGCTAATAAATTGGCATGCTCCTACAAATTCTCTGACTTGTTTCACCTTAGTTGGCTTTGGAAATCTTGTGATCGCATCTACTTTTTTCATGTTTGGATGATATCCATCTTTATCAATGGTATGCCCCAAGTAATTTATCTCCTGCTTCAAGAATTGACATTTTCCAAAATTGACCTTGATATTGGCCTCCCTTAAATTCTCGAACAACTTTCTCAAGTGCACTAAATGTTCTGCGGCGCTGGGTGAAGATACGATTAAATCGTCAATGTAGCAGATTACATTTTCTTTCACTTCGTCAGTGAGCTTACTATCAAGTGCTCGAATAAGTGCTGGTCCACTGTTAACCATACCAAAAGGCATTCGGACAAAGACCCATGACGTCTGGTCAAATAGGAATCCAGTGTACTGCATACTATCTTCTTCTAGCTGAACTTGATAAAATGAAGACGTCAAGTCAAGAACGCTGAAACATGCTCTCCCTTTGAATTTTCGAAGCAGATCTCTAATCTTGGGTGGTCGGTCATTTTCGGGAAGAATCTTCAAGTTAATGGTCCTGGCATCGAGACAAAGACGTATCTGACCATTACTTTTCTTCACTACTGTGATGGGGTTTATATAAGACGACGCCTGTTTTTTAATAATCCCGTCTACCTCCATTTTTCTGATTAACCCTCGTACTTCTTGATAGTATTTCTCAGGAATGGGGTATATTCTCTTCTGGTAAGGGGTTTCATCTGTCAGCCTTATCTTGTATTTATAATCCTTAATCAATCCAGGCTTTTCATCAAAAATATCTTGGAATTCCTTTATCAGATCCTCAAATTCCCCCTGAATTTCTTCAAATCCTTCAGTTTTTCTACTGGGTATTTCTGCTAAATTCTCCACTTCATTAATTATGGTATTCAAAATTTCTTCCCTAAGGTCTATTTCCAGACTGTTTTTCACGTCCTGTTTTTCTATCTCTTCTGTGATCATGTACCCATCATTAAAGCTAATACTTCTGTTCTTCATGTCAATAATAGCTCCGACCTTCGATATAAAATCGATTCCAAGCACCATATCAAAATTGATCTTGCTCACCACAATGAAGATCTGTTCATAATTCCTTCCATTGATCTCAAAGTTCAATAACACTTGAATCTTGCACTTTACTGCCTTATCTTGGAATATCCCTCTCACTTTGACGGTAGAAACAGGTAGAACTGTCATGTTCTCTCCTCTTAGCAGACTTTGATAACATTCCTCTGAAATGATGGAAATAATTGCACCAGTATCCATCAGGGCTTTATACTGTTGGCTATCTATTCGTACAGAAATAATAGGTAAGGCACATGGTCTTTCCTCTTTCACGATACCCCTCTCTTCTAGTAAATCTTCATCAGTAACTTCATATATCTCATTAATTGTAATCAGGTGTGGTGTGGCAATGTATTTACAGGTTCTCACTGTCGTTGAGAAATCGGCGTTTTTTTTTTTTTTGTGTTACCGACCTCAAAATTCTGCTGGCTCGTAGAAGGCCCAGGATCGATTACAACATCCTGCCTTTTCTTTTGGTTGTCGGCTTCTTTTTCCCGTAATTCTTTTAGGTATTGCTGGCTTTCCTTCTCTCTTTCCTGATACTGATCGGGTGTCATAACCTGACCTTGAGGATTCTGATTTCTGTTTTGGCTCTGGTTATTCCTATTATAATTTCGGTTATAACCATTATTGTTGTAATATCTGCCTCTTCCATTGTAATTTCCTCGGTTATAGTTCCAGCCTCTTCTCTGTTGATACGGCCGGTAACCTGGCGATCTGTTATTTCGAAACTGATTATTCCTGTGAGGACCTACATTGTCAGTTTTCTCCTCATCTGGCTTGTCAGTTTGTTGGACTTGGTCCATATATACAGTATTTATTTCTTTAAACTCCTGCCTTTGACCTTTCTGTACCACGTTAGGCAATGGACTTGTGTAGTCTAACCTCCTCAGTAATTCATCCATGCTGGTTAAATCCCTGATGTTTGATGAAATAATTAGTCTCCTCACCTCCACAGGTAGCATACGAGAAATCGCATCAATCAGTTGCTCCGTTGACAATGGGGGTTGCAAAAATCTCAAGCGGGATAACTGACTCGTAAAGAAATCAGCGTACCGCGTTGGAAGAGTACCGGAGTATTTTCTTGAATACACCTCCGCTCTTAACGAATTCTGCGCTTCTATGGACCAAAATCGTTTGATTAATGCCTCGGCAAACTCGTCGAAGTTACTGAATGTGTATCTAAATGCGAGAAACCATTCGAGGGGTCCTCCAATCAAATATCTCTCCACTATCTTCATCTCTCTCTCTCTGGGAATGTGAGCTTCGATGAAATAATCTTTGAGGTTCCTTACATATTCTATGGGTGTCAAACTATCAGTGTTACTGAATTTTTGCGGTTTATCTTCAAAATTCCTGATGACCGTTACGTTCCTCGGATATGAATCCGGGTAGTTTTTCCCACTATCTCGATAGTTCCACTCAGGTTCCATATTCCTCTCGTCATCTTCCTCCCTGAATCTGGATATACGTTCTTCAGGAGTCACGTCTCTCTCTTCTGGATCTAGGTTATATCTTCTGGCATAATTCCTATTGGTTTCGCAAGCCAAGCCTTGTGTATCCTTGTCAGTGATTTCCGTTAAGACTTTCTTGATTAACTCTTCTTTGTAGGTCTCTATCAAACTAGCCTCTCCTAACTTCAAATTCTGCAGTTTACTCGACGTTTCATTCACGTCAGAGACCACTTTATGAATCTGTTCCTCCAATGCAGATTTTAATGTTTGCACATCCCGATCTAATTGTGTTCTATCTTCAACTTGTCTTTCGGATAGCGAATCCATCCTGACGCTTAAATCTTTCCTAATCTGTACTACTTCATTGTTAATATCAATTTGAGTACTGGCAAGTTTCCTTTCAATACGATCCTGAATTTGGGTTACATGTTCCCCACTTGACCTATTCCACTCGTCTTTCCATATTGCTACATTTGCCGTTAACATTTCTGCTATGTCTATTTCGATATCCTCTTTCAATACTTTATTATGGTCTAATACTTGGGTTCTCATGACCTCTACATCAAACTTTAAACCTTCTAAAGACGCTGTCGTTCTAACTGACTCATCAACTAGCCTAGTCGTTAATGCACTTATATTACGTGTACAAAGGGTTTTCGAATTTTCTATCTCTTCCCTGACTTTATTTACATCAGTTTGGACTTTAGCAACATCTACGAAAACTGTGTTGACCTCTACTTGAATTTTATTTATGTCACTTTGCATCTCGTTTACATCCGAATGAATGTTATTAATATCAACCTGAACATTGGACACATCAGTTCTAACATTTTGGATTCCTCTTTGGACTTCCTCAACCTTGTCTTGGACAGTCGCAACGTCATTTTTAACAACAACTACCTCAGCCCTAGCACAAGAAATATCACTTCGGACATTAGCTACATCTAAATTCAACATTGTAAGATCTTTATGCACATTAGCAACATCAATTTTAACATCAGCAACATTTTTATGCATATTAGACACATCTATTTTAACATTGGACACGTCTGAGCGGATGTCAGTTACAGCATTCTCAATTCCTTGGGTATTAATCAGTAAACGCGACATATTATCCTCTAAGTTAGCAGAACTGGTCTGAAGAGTTTTCATATTCTCCTCCATTCGACTAGTATTCTCCTTCATACTTTCATTCATGCTAGCTTTCAAGTTAGCAGACAAATAACTAGCATTCTCCTCCATTCTTGCTTTCAAATTAGCAGACAAATTACTAGCATTCTCCTCCATTCGACTAGTATTCCTAGCTTCCATCTCCTTCATACTCTCACTCATCTGCTTCATGTTAGCAGACATCTCCTCTAACATTATCCTCAGACTTTCATCTGCCATTACAATATTATTCAAAAATTAGACTGCTGTAGGGACATATATCAAAAGAGCAAAATAACAACATTTGAGCAACACTTTTCACCATATATAAATTTGATCAATTTTCTGTCTTAAATCTAACTTATAACTACCTTATAATTAACTTTCGAAGACACTTCATGTTGAAACAAACTCAAGCACATGTTCAAATTTCACTGGCCCATTTTAAAATATCCTAACACAAATAATTTACATTTACAATCCAAATAATTTAATTTTATCTTTAATATGACTAAAATGTCATAAGCCGGTCAAATAAAATAAGATTCCAGATCATAGGCGATTTTTCTAAGTTTCCAGCCTATTTAACCTTTCTCAAGTTGTATAAGATCTGATCTCTTCTGAGTGTAATTTTTCTACTACAATACAACATTTAATTCCTATATAATCACACTCTTAAATTCTACAATTGGCCAAGACATCTAACAAAGAATCAACCTCTTTATTTGAGTCTAATCGAACCACACGTTTTAGGTTTGCCAATCCTACTGTTGACTCGAGCCCCACGTTCTAGGTGTGCCAATCCTTCTGGCATTCAACCTGGTGATCCAGTTATGTTGAATCAGCCCCACGTTCTTGGGTCGCCAATCCTTCTGTCCCCGTTTACCCGGATAGTAGGCTGTCAGATATCCGCCCCCTCAATCGGATTGCCAACAATCAATCGCACCGGCTCAGCTACATCAATGAAAATGGCACTGACAGATACTACCGAGGTTTGAACACAGAAGTTACCAAGAAAAATTATTGTGGAACACACCAAAATAGACGGGGTTTCATACTTACTTTTACTTACCTCTTAAAAATTATCTCGGGGATTGGGTTGACAACAGGATCTTTAAAGTATGCTCCCACAATAATCTTGACCATGACATTTAAAAATGAACCAGACCGAAGACGAGAACTTTGAACTGTACAAAAGCTTTATTTTCAAATAAAGAGTATGATTTTAACAACTCAACAAAATAAATGTGGCTATCAGTAGCCTATGTCAATCTGACTATGACCACTTGAAGGAC
Source organism: Meconema thalassinum (assembly GCA_946902985.2). Classification (NCBI taxonomy): domain Eukaryota; kingdom Metazoa; phylum Arthropoda; class Insecta; order Orthoptera; family Tettigoniidae; genus Meconema; species Meconema thalassinum. The sequence continues at coordinate 510,308,205 of OX336390.1, read as the reverse complement.
TTGCAAAGTTATCAAACAATATGTTAGCTCCCATGAGCTCAAAATAACATAACATTTAAAACACATTTGGATTGGATGAGGAAGTCAGGATGCGACACATATAGAGCATTTGGTTTCTTTTAATAAACATGACACTTGTATTAATAGGCACAAGGCCAGAGTATCGACCTCACCCGCTGATAACCAGATGTCTGGCCGGCTGGTCTACCCTTCAACCTGGCTCACACCTGTCAAATGGGGCTCACTCGTCTCGCCACACTGCGTAAGAATTCCGCTTCCTTTCAAAGCTTTAAATGTCTACAAGACAATTCATATATATTGACGCAAATCTTTCAAATGCTTAACTCACATACCACTGGATTATTCTGATAATCCCTAAACTTGTTAAGTTATCATCCAAATGTTTAATCAGTATAGTTTAGAGTATAAAACACACTCTTAAATGTTTATAACAAAATCACATAAATTATTTATAACAATTAGAAATTGTTTATAATATTGTCGAAGATAATTACAAAAATTTTAAACACGCCTTTAACATTACTTTCGTTCCACATTATTGTCAAAGATATATACATTTATGATTTACAATATCAACATTTAAATTATTTAAATTATTAATTTAAGAAATACATTGAACCACATATTCATCCGGTTGGTAAATTCATAATCGTGTTTATATAATCGACCAATGAAGGTTAGTTATACATTTAATGTCACAATCTGGTTTAATAAAGGTTGTAATAATTATAATTATTTGTGACGGTAATCTTCATTCAAAATCTTATCTCAAATTCTTTCAAAACTCTTGTTGATTATAACAGCAAATTCACTTGATTAATTTTCAACGAACTATGACAATACACTCTAGCGGAAAATACTTCGCTTACAAAATAATGCACAAACTGCATTACAAAATAGGCCCAAAATTCATCATATATTAAAATATACGGCATCAAAATCTTCCACAGCATTTACAAAAACCTCCATTAACACAATCTTTATCATCATTAATTACTGTGGGAATCTCCTTCATTTATTTAAGGGCATTATACATCAGCGACTTTCAACATGTCCGCTGCACTATCGATTATACATTCATAGTTCCACTTAAAAATTCTTATAATCATTAATTGTTTCAAAACTGTTGTCATTTAACTTTCGTGGATTTCATTCATGAATCGAATTGAAATAAAAATTTGCCAATCACAAACAAATTTAATAGTGAATACGCTTATATACGCCTGTCTGGTCTATCAAAATTTAAGATTAACATCTTCAAAGAATTGTAGTATAAAAATACTATCATCAAACAAAGTGCGACTAACTGCAAAATAGTCGAATAGAATCCAATTAGACTGGGGAATGCAAACATCATTATATAAATCTCTATATGAGAAAAAACCTAACACAAGTTTCACGAATTTAATGCATTCAATAATTCATAATTAAAGTTCATCTTTCACAAAATTGTCTATGATGCAATGATCGTTCATAACTGACGATAAATGTCTGTGTTGCAATCAATTCAAATAACGACTAGTATTTCCAAGATCGTCGACAATGTACTGGATTTTAACGCTCTAAAATCATTTAAATGTTCTTCCTTCTTGATGATGACAGAAAATTGGTCAAAGTAATTAAACTGGGGTAGAATTACTTTAATAAAGTGACACGCTGTCTGAATTTAAATCTGCCATAAAAATCATTAACTTACAGTCAAATCGTGACTACAAAAAAAATAAGCAAATTACTGAAAAATCTAAATATCAGTCTCTACTGATCCAAAATCGTTTAACAATGCCCATGACATAACAATGTCTTAATAAAACGTCGAAAAAGCCATAACTCATCAAGGTGTACTGAGAATATGAATCTCAAACAAGAATATAGGGCAAAATACATGAGGACAAAAATATGGGAAAAATGGTTGCTCAAATATTGCTAAGAAACTCAAATACAATAAACGTTCACGAATACCTTATCTGCCGATTGACGTTCCAGAGGAAAATTCCTCAAAGAAGACTGTTGATGGATCCATTTCACCAAGTTAAAGCTGAGCTCCATCCTCGAAACCAGAAACAGCACCATCGGAGAATCGAACTGCTTCACGAAGACGAACGACATCCTTCCGGCAATAATCTTCTTTGTGAGTCGGGACAACCCTGACCTCTCTTGAAAAATCCCTGAAGTTCCAGTTGAAAATCGCCATGAAGTTTTTGTAGAAATTTCCGAAGAAATATTCATATTCAGAAAGTATGAAATCATTTCCATTGCTGTTTGATAGTATTCAGCCTTTAATCACGAAACATGGGTGTAGATGTTTGTTCACCACATGTTCGCTTGTGTGGAATAGCAATTAGCGAAGTTCCATGCTGCTATCTTACTCCGTTGAAATATGTCCCAATTGCATAAAGTCCTTTAGCCTTCCATCTTCCCTTCAGTTATGGTATTAGAAGAACAAACTGCCATATTAAACTGTTCCATAATACTGTAGCGTTGTGTCACAAAAGCAATCTGAAGTCTCCCTATTTCACTAGCCTCGTCAGCCGTAGCGTATATTCTGGCGATACAAAGTGCTTCTCAGACGGCGAGAAAATCACTTTTGTCAGTCGTCTAAAATTGTCAATAACTTCCAAAATACTTCCTCGAAATTGTTCAACTTTTCTACACTCCTAACTGTAGCAATGCACAAGGGAATTAGCTTATAGGCGACCGCTAACTGTTCACAGCTAATCTCGTAGAAGCGTTATAATGTGCGTTTCAACTTCACCTAGATTTACACACAGTAAACCTGCACTGCTTGTATGTTCGACTCTCGTTTACCGCAGTGGCTTTACCACGCGTTATAAAGACGACTCTTTCACTACTAATCTCACTCGACGTTTCACTGAAATGACTATTTGAGATCAGACGATTGAATATCAGACGATTTATAATCTGAGAATGAGGAATGAGACTCCTCTCTTCTGCGCAAGGCCTTTTATGAACTTCATGAGGGGCGTATCCATCCCTTCCATAGTGCGTTACTGCGTCATCGCTAGAAGTTCCAACTTCGTTAATACATGACGGATTTTCAAAATTCAAAAACTGAAAATAAATTTCACCAAAATTCCAGATCAATGCCTCTACTGCAAATGGATTTCCACAATTCTGCATTCCAAAAAGTAATAAAAATACCATAGTTTCAGCAATCTCCGTCTTCCTTCAGACTATCGTTCATTGGTTCAAGCCTCCCCTCCAATAGCATACCGTAATTTCTTCCTCAGCAGAATTCCACGTTTCCTGCGACTGCGTCGTACATCTTGGATCTTTCTCGAATAAATGCTGACGTCACTGAGAATCTCAGCTCAAGTAGCCTGCTGGCATAACGTCTGCGTCATCCGTGCTTACGTCATGACTACCCACGTCATAACTATGACAGCCATAACTTTCTTTATAATTTCCAATATAGCCACCGTGGTCTTTATATAATTCAATTACGGGGGCAGTACCCATTGCAATAGTTAGCTTTCTAATGAAATCTACCTAAAAAACAAACTTGAGTCCAGGCTAGCTGTAAGGAAAAGAAAGGAAGCTTGTAGTCTTATGGACCATTAATCTCATGATCACGAGCCACAGAATCTCTATTTCAATGTGGTCATGTTATATCACGAGAAAATATTTCCTGCAAGACATCACACTAACTCTTCATTATGGTTCCTACTATGAAATGAAACAAGGTGATGAAGACAGGGAACAATGGTTGCGGAGACTAGGCATTGACTTAAGAAGTTTATGATATCATCATCATCATCATTTCCCCTTATCCAGCTCCTGCCGGGTCGGGGTATTTATGGCACTTCTCCACTTTCCTCTTTCATTCCACAATTCTTCTTCCACGATCTTGTCCCAGTCCAGACTTCTTTTTCTCACGCTGTTCTTCACTGAATCGATCCACCTTGTTCTAGGTCTTCCCCTTGCTCTCTTACCCTTGCACTTGGCCTCCAGCATCTGTCTTGGTATTCTATTTTCCTCCATCCTCTTTACATGTCCAAACCACCTTAGTTTATTCTTCTCAATTCTCTCATTTAGTTTTCCCATCCCAACTTCCTTTCTAGCATCTTCATTCCTCACTCTGTCTTTCCTTGTCTTACCTATCATACTTCTTAGGAATTTCATTTCACTGGCTTGGATTCTACTCTCTTGCCTGCTTGTCAGGGTCCAAGTCTCAGCTGCATAAGTTAATATGGGAACATAGTACACTTTATACATTACCTCCTTGCTTTTCCTTGGTACTTCCTTATCCCAAACAAGTTTTCTTACACTTTGATAGAATGCATTGCTCTGCTGTACCCTCCTGCCAATCTCCATGTCCAACCTACCAGTTTGCATCAATTCACTTCCTAGGTATTTGAACGTGTCCACAATTTCCAAACTCTGACTTCCAATTTTCACAGTGCCCTTTCCTTGTCTTTCCCCTCTTGTCATCACCATGGTCTTGCTTTTCTCTATACTGATTTTCAGGCCACACTTCTGAATATTTTCATTCAGTGCATCTAGTTGTTTTTGCACTTCTTCGGTGTTCCTTCCCCAGACCACAATATCGTCTGCAAATAATAGTAACTTCATTTCTTTATGTCCAAAGTTTATGATATATCACTTCAAAAATCTCACATGCATTGATCGGGAATCTGCCTTGCAGAGAAGTAAGCAGCTTGACCACTGCACTACACCACATATTTCAGAGTGAAAATGCTGTACTTCGGTTTATTCTCTTTCACAAGATTCATTACGTTAAATACAGGAACACAATGAAAGAATTTGTTATCTTCTGTCCGCCCAGTCAATACAATTTAATTATCCTTATTTTATCTGTTGGACATGTTTTGAGCCTTCATTTTTAGTTCATCTTCATCAATATATCATTAAAACATTAAAATTCTACAAAAAAATTCTAAGGTCTTCCTTATAAATTAAAAGAGTTAAAAAAGTCTAAAAGTCACAATCTTCTCAGCACATTTCTTGAGGTCTTGAATATTTAAAAACACTTAACTATTTATTTAAATGTTAGTCTTTGGTTAGCCAGCATGTCCACTTCAATTAAAAGGGAACTTAATTTGTTTAATAAGGCATCATTTTATCGTTAAGTTTCTCTGTTAAAAAATTTATTTTTTAATTTGCGTAGGGTATTCGGACAGCCTAAGTGAAACCCCACACAAGACACCACATAAATCTAGAAAAAAATGCTGTTTTATATTTAGTGTTGTCTCCCACAAATCCAACCCCTCGTCCTCGTCGTGGGAGATGGGCAACGTAATTAAGTAGGGGATTGCCTGTAGGGGTGAAGTACAGTGGGGACTTTGTGTGCCTCAAGACCGCTACGGTAGCTGTGAAGGCCCTACAGGAACCCTGAAGAAATTACGGCTAACGGGGCTCTGGTGAAACAACTGCTGCCTTGTAGTTTGGAGTTGGTTCTTCAAAGGCTAAGGGAAGAAACCCTGACAGAATATCAGCCTGGTGCCTCAGGCTTAAGGTGGCAGCCCCTCCAAGGCACTCGGAGGCAGTGGGTTAATCACTCGCTCCTCTTAAATAAACTGATTACGGAAACTGAAGCGAAATTACAAAACCGGACGGATAACCTGATGACGACTTTTGGCATGAAGAGGACTACGAAAATCGGTTTCTGGAATGCGAGGACCTTGATGGATAAAACCAGACTGATACAAGTGACATGGGAGATGAAGAACTATGGGCTGGATATCCTAGGATTGAGTGAAGTGAGGTGGCCAGGATTTGGTGAAATACAGACAACAGATGGAATTATATTTCTCTATTCTGGGGGCGATGATAAGAACACAGGGATGGAGTGGGGTTGCTGCTCAACAGAAATGCAAAGAGAAGCCTTATGGAGTGGAAGCCAATTTCTAGTAGGCTCATGTTTGCTAGGTTCAAGACAAAGATCAGGAATGTGATCATCAACCAATGCTATGCGCCTACAGAACAATCGGAGCCAGAGAAGAAGGAAGAATTCTACCAAATGCTGCGAGATGTCACAAGACAAACAAGTAAGAAGGACATTCTCATTGTTATGGGAGACTTCAACGCGAAGGTGGGCTCAAACAATGAGGGGTTGGAGCAGATCATGGGTAAACATGGCCTTGGTGAGATGAATGACAATGGAGAGAAATTTACGGAATATTGCGCCTGTCAGGATTTGGTGATGGGTGGCACGGTATTTCCTCATAGGCGGTGCCACAAGGTCACATGGGTGTCTCCTGATCAAGTCACAGAAAATCAAATTGATCACATCGCGGTGAGCAGGAGGTTCAGAAGAAGCTTGGAAGATGTTAGGAACAAGAGAGGAGCGGACGTTGGTAGTGACCATCATCTTGTGGTTGCAAACTTCCGCATGAAGATCGTCGCAGTCCGCCGAAAGTTTAACACTCGGCACAACAAGTTTGATGTGGGCAAGCTTAAGAACCAGCGGAGATTGGACCAATTTAAACTGGAGCTCAGAAATAAATTCCATGTGTTGGACTCCGAGACAGAGAAGGACGTGGAGACTGTGTGGAGCGAGGTAAAGAATATCTTCGTGGAAACCAGTGAGATGCAGCTCGGGTACAAGAACTACCTGCGGAAAGAATGGATATCCGATCAGACCTGGGACAAGATAAATTATAGGAAGGAGATTAAGGCCAAGCTCAACACCTGCAAGACTAGGCAGCAGAAGGCTCTCCCACAAGCAAAGTATTCAACAGCAAACAGGGAGGTAAAGAGGAGTGTACGGAAGGATCATAGGAGGTGGATTGATGAGCAGGCGGAGAAAGCAGAAGAAGCGGCAAGAAGGGGGGACGTTAAGGAGCTCTATGGCATCACAAAGATGCTTTCGAAGAAAGGTTTTAATAAAACTAGGCCTGTGAAGAGCAAGATGGGCGAGATCCTCACGACGTGTGAACAGCAGCTGACAAGATGGAGAGAAAACTTTGCGGAGGCTCTTAATAGAGATAGAGGACCAGAAAGTAAGCAGCGAGGAGAAGATGAAGAGGAAGCAGAAAGTGACCCAAGCATCAGCCTCGACTCCCCAACTTGGGGCGAAATACGGACAGCGTTGAAGCAGATGAAATGCGGGAAGGCACCAGGTCTGGATAATATCCCAGCGGAAGTACTGAAAGCAGACCTGGATATTACGATCGATCTGCTGCACCCGCTGTTGGAGAAGATCTGGACGGAGGAGAAAATACAAACCGACTGGAAGAAGGGGTTGATAGTTAAGTTGCCGAAGAAAGGGGGCACCACAAACTGTAACAACTGGATGGGTATCACCTTGCTGTCCATTCCAAGCAAAGTGCTGGCGAGAGTCATCCTGAATCGTATAAAAGACTGCGTAGAAAAAAGGCTTCGGAAGGAATAGACTGGATTTCGACAACATCACAGCTGTGTGGATCTCATCAACACCCTCCGAATCATCCTGGAGCAGAGTGTGGAGTGGCGGAATACCCTTTACCTCACATTTGTTGACTTCGAGAAAGCCTTCGACTCCGTAAATCAAAGAATCATGTGGAAGACCCTCGAGGAATATAAAATTCCAAAAAAGATCATCAGAATCATGGAAGAGATGTACGAAGGGTATGAGTGCCAGGTTCTTCACGAAGGCAAATTAACAGAAAAGATAAAGGTCAGTTCCGGAGTGAAACAGGGGTGTGTCCTTTCCCCCACTCTGTTCCTGTTGGTCCTGGATAGTGTGATGAAGGTAATGGGAGGACGGAAGAGGGGTATTCAATGGGGTATAAATGACAGGCTTGAAGATCTGGATTTCGCAGACGACATTTGTCTCATGGCACAACGGTACCGAGACATAGAAGATAAGCTGGGGAGGTTGCAGAGAGAAGCAGAACGTGCAGGACTGATGATCAACACCAACAAGACCAAAGAGATGAGGATAAATTCTGACATCACGACTAGTTTGACAGTCAACGGAAAGGAAATTGAGCGAGTTGAGTCCTTCCTCTACCTTGGAAGTATAGTCACAAATGATGGGGGAGCAGAGGAAGATGTTCGAAGCCGTATCAGGAAGGCAAATGGTGCCTTTGTCCAGCTCTACCCCATCTGGAGAAATGGAAACATTTCCAGGAAGACCAAGCTCCGCCTTTTCAATAGCAACGTAAAGTCGATTCTTCTCTACGGCTGTGAAACATGCAAAGTCACAAAACTGATCAACAACCAGCTACAGGTGTTTATTAACAGATGTCTGCGTCGCATCATGAATGTGAGGTGGCCGGACATAATCTCAAATGAAGATCTTTGGACAATCACCAATCAACAACCGATTAGCATCCAGATCAAGGAGAGGAAATGGTGCTGGATTGGTCACACACTAAGGAAGCCGGACGGAGCTATTGAGAGGGCGGCGCTAGACTGGAATCCTCAAGGCGCCAGGAAGCGAGGTCGACCTAAGAAGACCTGGAAGAGGACGATCGAAAATGAAATTGCAGAGGTGGACAAGAACTGGAGTCAAGTGAAGAGAATGGCCAGGAACCGTACTGGGTGGAGAAATTTCGCCAAGGCCCTATGCTCCGGAAGGAGCGGCAGGAATTAAGTAAGTAAGTAATATTTAGTGTTGCAAAGTATGAAGATTTCCCTGGTTTGTTGAATTTAAGTGTTCTCCTCTGCTGTGTCTGCATATTCTGTTGGGCTTGCAGAGAAAATTATATCAAATTTTTAAAAAAGTTGAAAAAATAAATAAAGAGGTAAAATGAACAGAAAATCAATTAAAAGAAACTGATCATTAAAATAATAAACAAAAATACATATATGGAAAAGACCCAATCCAAGTTCTTTGAATAGATATACACTTGTAAAAAAGATTGCTGGCCCTAACCCACTCTCACTTATAAAGTGAATGAGGAGATCAGCAGGCACCACATCATCGGCTAATGAAGCTCAACTGTATTCTGCAAACTAAGGTTTCTTCGTAGATCAGCAAGATACACTCAGTTAAAATGTGGGCTACGGTGAATACGGCTCCACAGGTACAAAGTGGGGGGTTCCCTTCTCATCAGGTACGAGCGGGTGGATCTTGCAAGACCTATCCTTAACTTACACAAAATGACAGATTCCCTCTGTGACAGGAAAGACCTCCGCCACAAACAAATGGTTCTCTTGATCGCTCTCAGTTTATTGGGCATTGGGTCAGCTAGCCACAGACTCTCGCAGAAAGCCAGTACGTGTCGGCCTAACTGAGAGCGAATATCTTTAGCCTCCATTGGCGGAGGTGGTAGTGATGCCACCTCTCTTGCAGCTTGATCCGCTAACTCATTTTCCGCAACTTCCATGCGGCTTGGAAGCCACAGAAAGGGGATTGAAGAGTCGGCGCTGCACAACCTGACTAGTAGGTCGTGGAATCATTGCACTAAGGGTGTTATGGGAAACATGAAGCAATTGACTGCAGCGAATCAACAAGTTGGTACACACAAGAAAGTGGAGTCTCCCCCCCCCCCCCCCCTATAAGCGATTGTTCTATAGAAACAGGACTATGAAGCGTTTTGAACAATCCTTCGTCTAACATTTTTCTGTGTCCATTCTTTTACAACTGATTGATAATATTCAGTCAGACAGCACAAATTTGTGTGTAATTTTATTAGGCGGGAAATATGAGATCCCACCTGAAAAAAACTATTGTGATTATTATTTGCACAGATTTTATATTCCTTGGGGTCCTGCCGAAAACAATATTTTAAGGTATTTTACAGTATGTTATTTATAAGTAGAATGGAAAAAAAGTAAAACGAATTAGAAACTAGAGATATAGGTAGACTCACATCTGATCCCCAAGAGCAAATGCTCTTCTTTTGGATAATAAGATCAGCATTTCCATCTTTCACCTCATCCAAGAAGTCCTCGGGAACTACCTGGATATCAAATTCTTTGGCTTCCTCAATTTTACTGCTCATCTTATCCACTTCACCTGCAAGAACAAGTGTAACAAAATCAAGTCCATTAGTATTTTCTTATAACGGTATATAAAAGACTAGAGAAAAGTTCCTCATGATACTTTCTTGATCACAAAAAGAAAATGATTAATAGTTTACTAAATACATGATGGCATCTAATCTAAGATTATTCACAGTTTAAAAAAAAATATATAACCTTGAGCATAACCACACATCGATCTTAATTCCAGAATTTCATATTAACACATTATTGATGTCATTCTACTCAGCCATTGTACAGTAAAGTACAGTTGACTCAAGTTAGCAAACTTCGATTTTACAAATTCCCAACTAAAGGTCTCAAAAGTCTAGGTAAATAATACAGTATAATTAAATAATGTAATTAATCCAAAAAATAAAACAAATTTACAGAACATTATTCCTACTGACTTGACTGAAGTATGTGCAGCGATTAATTGGCTCAAAAATTATAGAGCAGCAGGAGAGAATTCATTGGTAGCAGAACTATGGAAATATGCAAATGAACAAACCATCTCCAACCTCCATAAACGCCTCATCGATGTATGGAATTCGGAACAAATACCAGAGGAATGGAGAGTGGCTGTAATCCACTCAATTCACAAAAAGGGTGATAGATCAGACCCGAACAACTACCGTGGGATTTCTTTGCTTGATGTAACATACAAGATTCTATCTAGAATTATCTTGACAAGAATTCAACAACAACTCGATCAAGATGATGATGACGATGATGATAATTGTTGTTTTAAGGGGCCTAACATCGAGGTTATCGGCCCCTGATGAAATGAAATGGCGTGAAATGAAAGGAGGAAGATAAAAACAGCTCAGTGCTATGGATGAAACGAAAATGGTTTATATAAAATAGACAGTGAGCCCCAACAATTATGCCTTATTTGAATAAAAAAAGTCCTCTCGGCACGCCGGAAGGCGGAGGTAGATTTCACCGGACAAACTCTGGGATAGGCGAAAATAGGCAGAAAATGCAGGTTTTTGTATAAGGATCACACCTCATTTATTGCAAGAAAGTATTTTATAATTGGAGATTAATTAACTTTGTTTTTCGTCACTTTATGTATATTTTAAACATTTTATTGTCTTATGATGACTGTGACCTTCTTGTCATTTGGAGTCCATTTTTAGCCTACTTTTCACATTTTGCAAAAATGAGGAAAAAGTAGACTTATGAGATCGGGCAAATGTGTGTCTGTCTGTCTGTCCTTCTGTCTGTCTGGCTGTGTGTGTGTCCCCCCCTATCAACTCCTAAACGGCTGCAGCAATCGAAACAAAATTTGGTAGGAGTAAAGATCTATACCTGAATATCTCACGGCCATATTTGAAAATGATGTCAGTGCTACCAACTGCTAAAAAATCGCAATTGAAATTTGAGCTCCATGTTGGATATCTTGGAAAGTATGAATGGGAGCTATTTCAAAATTGGCACACGTACAGATCATAATATTTCAGTTTAATTTCCAGGAGGCTAAACATGGCAGTGTTGCCAAAATGATTATAAGCCTCCTGATAGGTCTAATTTTTAAATGCATATAACTTCTATACTATCAATTGGAATTCAACCAAATTTCGTATGTTGTATGCGTACATAACCAGATATGACTGAGCGTATTCTTCAGACCTGCCATGGCTGCCAACTGTTAATAAATGCTCCTAATTTAATTTATCCAAATACCAATATATCAGAAAGTATGCAAGCCGACAGCTTTAAACTATGCACACGTATAGTACCTGACATTCTATATTAATTTGGAGTAACTTATATACGTCAGTGCTACCAACATGATTCTAAGCCTGCTGACAGGTCCAACTTTAAATACATGTAACTTCCATACTATCATTTGGATTTCAACCAAATTTCGTATGTGCTATGTGTACCATAACAGATATGACTATGCGTATTCTAAGGAGCAACCAGGGCTGCCAACTGTTAATATGTGCTGTCCCTATTTTTGTTACCCTAATATCAATATATCAGAAAGTATGCAAGCCAATAGCTCTAAACTTTGCACACGTATAGTACCTGGCATTCTAGACGAATTTGGAGTAACTAATATACGTCAGTGCTGCCAACATGATTCTAAGCCTGCTGATAGGTCCAATTTTAAAATGCATGTAACTTCTATACTAACTAATGGATTTCATTCAAAATTGGCACAACAATAGATCATATTATTTCAGATTATTTCTGACCAATACATGCATGACATTGTTGCCAACATGATTTTACGCGTGCTGTTAGATCCAATGTTTAACTGCATGTAACGTCCATGCTATCCAGTGGACTTCAACCAAATTTTGTATTTAGTACCGTAAGAGACGGAACTAAGAATATATTCAGTCATCAGGGCTGCCAACTGTAGTGCTCTATTAGGATACATTATGCCAGGTATACAGTATTTCGAACTAATTGGAAATTTCGATATTAGCAACTTAATTTCGTCATTATTCTAGATAGGTTCATATTCTGTAGAATAATCATTGGCATGAAAAGTAGGCTGTATAGTTCTTAACGGAACTTCTTGTTATACTTGTGGTCACACTGTCCTTATGCAAGGCTTCGACACTGATGTGTAACTATGTAACGGTCTGTTACTTCTCCACGCAAAATTATATCTCTCGCAGAGATTTTGGTTGGTTCCTCAGTTTAGGGGCTGCGACAACGCGGTCATTTAACCCCGTGTACTTTGGGTGAGTGTAGAATCTGTCTGATAAACGGTGTGAATTGTGATGGCTGTATTAGTCTGTAATTCAGGTAAGGACAGCAGACGGTCAATTTCAAGCAGTAGTTCCTAATGTTGCTACCAGATACTACCGTCAACGACACCTAGCTGTTAACATGGCTACTAGATGCCACCGCAACCAGCAACTCGCAACGAACGTTGGAACTTCCCCTCCAAAAGGAAAGCATACTGGGGGATTTTTAGCGCTCTTAGAAAATCCGACAACTTTGGCCGGCTTTGAACCCGCGACCTTGGCCATAGTAGTTCAGTATGCTACCAGTTACATCACCGAAGCCGCTTCACACTTAGTCAGATGGAAATCTGAATCTGATCTCGTGCAAGTGCGTTGTCATGGCAACGTCTGATGGCTCATCCCTCATCAATTTAGTAGTGTTGCCATGGCAACCACTGATAGCTCTTGGCATTTTCTTATAATTCCGAAATCATTTTTCTCATCCCTTGGCATAATGGTGGGTCATATCAAAAATTCTTTCAGACAAAAGTTTTAGGTAATTATTAGGGGAATATTGTCGATATTGTGCCTATTAAGAGTGATATGATTAATGTTTCCCGAAAAACCCACTTTTTCCCACCCCTTTGGTCAATGGTTGGTGCTATAAAAAAATTCTTCAAACATAGATTTTTGGGCTTTATCCGACACATAGTATGAACTTTGAATGGATTCGATATTTCACATATTAAGAGAGTTAAAGCAATATTTCACTTTTTCGAATAAAGCCACCCATTTTCACCCCCTCCGACCGATTTAGCCCAGTAACGAACTCCACCGAGATTTTATAGGTATACATATTCGGTAAAAAATTCAAAGTGATTGGTGCAAAATTACGGCAGTTATCGTGTCCACAAGAAACTGATATACATACAGTATAACCCCTCAAATCCGTACTAATTGGGGCTGTAGCCTGTTCGGATTTCAATTTGTTCGGATTAGCCGAAAGATATCCATAACATAATGACCAGCCCTCGTTACGGTATAGGACTGTAGCCTACATTGAGCGAGGCAGGCTGGTTTGGCGCAAACAGGGAACATGAAATAGTGAGTCTGGTCCAAAGTCAACATGACGGCAATGTAGCTAATGACAGTGAGGAAGAAGAAACTTCGGCAGACAACGTCACTTATACTGAAGCTGCATCTGCCCTTGACATCGTATTGCGCCTCGTAGAACAACACGCAGCAGCCACGCCATACAATGTCATCTTAAGTGCGACGCTGGCGCGCAATTGTCTCCGCCGGAAGGTTTTCGTCACTTCTACAATATTGAAGATAACTGATTTCAAGTGAAAGATTAAGTGACATTTTGTTTGTTTCTATTGCTATTTCATTGTTTTAGCAAAGTGATTACCTACGGAATAATAATAACCGTTTCCCTTTCTCAATCCTGGATGGGATAAGTAGTCTATGTGGGCACTTTTACACTATGCTAACTGTACTTCTTGTTAATTTTTCAACTAATTATGTAAAATGCTGTCATAATGCAGAGTATATGATTGTTTTATGACTAAATAAATAATTTTCTCTTTTTAGCGTGTATTTTTTTTTACAAACTTCACTTGTCGAAAGATCCTCGTTCGGATTACCCGGGATTTTGGATTTCCGGGGTTCGGATATGAGGGGTTTCACTGTATATATATATACAGTGCACTCCCGATAATTCGCGTGCGGATAATTCGCTTTGCGGTTAATTCGCGGGTCTCCAAATATATTTTAAATATAAATTCTCACGGCAACTAATCATCATGCTAAGTAAAGCAATCTCTCGGTCATTTAAAAGAATTTTTGTGCGATGCAATGCGTAAAGACGAAATCATTGACATTCGAGAAGACTGAACTGCGTTTCTCTGTGATGGAACAGTAGGCCTACTTGCGCGATGTTCGAAACACACGAGCAGGTTGCCGCGAGTGGTACCATAGCATAGATTTCCTTTATCTTCGAAGCCCAAACAATACAAGAGGAATGCGCTTTCACTGGGAACCTACCCTCACTTTCCCAACAGCCACACTCCAAGGCCGCTGACCTGTGAGTTGTGAAGGGTGGATAGGCGGACAGCGTATTGTAAACAGAGATTATTGCGTAATGATGTAAACTTTCGCGAGACCAAGAGCGTGTTTGTTGGATGCTCTTCATGCAGTCAACCAGTCATGAGAGAAAAATACCGCTACAAAAGCAAGCTCTTGCCGACATCTGTAACGACGATATTTCGAACGGGCAAGTTAGACGCCGATAAAGACGATTATGATTTAAGACATGAAAGCAAAGATGAAATAGCACGGAGTTTGACTGTTGGTGAGGAAAACTGAGATCCAGTTGATATCGAGTGCGGGAGTGATGCAACGGAAATCCCTAAAGTTTCCAACAGAATCTAGTCACACTTATCTCTTATATAGAAAAACGAAATGAATTTTCGTTCTCTTATAACGTTTTCTTCGGAAATGTGCACTCGAAAATTAGAATAAACGATCTAAGAAACAAAACGGGACGACTTAAAAAAAAAAAATATATACACTGTATTGTAGGCATAATCCACATAGGCCTGCCTCTAGCCTAGCATGTCTTATAAGACACTACAATCAAGTGTTTTAATTATTATTTTGCGTTTCAAGCATATTTCAATATTTTAATCAATAGTTTTGTTTTTACTAGGCTTAACAAAAATAACTGCGGATAATTCGCGGTTTTCAATAATTCGCGGAATTTCGTGCATTAATTACCGCGAATTACCGAGAGTGCACTGTATATACAAACATAAATTACATATAAACTTTTGAACTGACGGTGGTTTTGGGGTCTGGGGGATGTGAAACGCGAAGATATGTCGAAATTTTCCGGAAGTCAAAACATGGTACCCATTGCAATAGTTAGCTTTCTAATAAAATCTACCTAAAAAGAATAAAAGGCGGATGGTAAAACACAATAAAACAAATAAGGCATAGTGAACATTAAAATAGATGAACACAATAAAAAACATAAATCATACATAACCTGAATTAAAAGTCTTAAATTAAAATCTAAAAAAGTAACCACTCTCCCTCATGAACCGGATGATGAGGTCTACTGACAGCCCGTCATCACGGAGAATAAGGGAGAGGGTATTAGGAAGTTCAAGAGTCCTTCGCAGATCGGCCAGATCCACACACTCCAAGAGAATGTGTGCCACAGTTAGATGGGCACTGCAAGTACACACAGGAGTGCGTAGCAATCCCATGGTCGATCCGGAGTCGACAGAGTACCACAGCTTCCTTCCGGAGAGATCGGAAGGAAGATTTCCACACCTTTGTTGTCTCCTTGATGCCTCTCAGTTTGTTGAGTGGAGGCGTGGCACGCCACGCTTCCTCCCAATGCGACAGGACCGAATGCCGCAACTGAGAGCGCACATCACTAGCAGGCACCTTATACGGTAGCGAGGGCAGTGCGACTGCCTCTCTCGCCGCCTGATCAGCAAGCTCGTTTCCCACAATACCCATGTGGCTAGGAAGCCACAGAAAGGTCACCCCGGTTCCCGTGTTACACGCACTGACGAGCAGGTCGTGCACACGCTGGACCACCGGATGCTTCGGGAAACACACATCGATCGCTTGCAGCGCACTCAGAGAGTCAGTACACACAAGAAAGTGCTGGTGATCGTCAGATAATGTGTACCGCAGAGCCTCTAAGATGGCATTGAGCTCCGCTGTGTACACGCCAGAGGCCTCGCTCGGGAAGTGAAAAGAGAAACCGAAGATCCTCAACCACAAATACACAGCCTACTTTCTCGTTTACCCTCGAACCGTCCGTGAATAGAAGCCCTGATCCTGGGTACCAACTCACCACGGACTGGAACAGCCTCCGATGGACGGAGGAGTCCGTGTCCAACTTGGGGTCGGTGTGCAGATCAAGGATGATATCGGGGCGCGAGACCATCCACGGAGGGGCCTTGCTAGGTACTCGGACGATACAGGAGACAGCAGGAAATCGGAACTGCCGGTATAAGTCATCCAAGCGAATCCCCGCCCTCCGAGTGGCTCGGGCGCGCGCATCATACAGCCGGCGATTCGGATTGGAAAACAAACATTGATAGCTTGGATGAAGTGGCATCTGTCAAATAGTTGCAGCATAGGTCAGCAGTACTTGTTGGCGCCTCAGGTGTAAAGGAGGTACGCCAGCCTCGGCGAGCAAGCTGACGACTGGGCTCATCCGAAAGGCTCCCGTCGCCAGCCTCACACCGCCGTGGTGGACACTGTCCAGTTTAACAAGCACTGACTTACGGGCCGAACCATATGCTACACTGCCATAATCTAATCGAGATAAAATCAGTGCCTTATAAAAACGTAGAAACACCGTGCAGTCCGCCCCTCACGATGTGCCGCCAAGAAACCGCAACATGTTGAGCTTCTTAGCGCAGGCAGTTTTCAAACACCGCACGTGTGACTCCCACGTTAACTTATTATCGAAAAGGAGCCCACGGAACCGGTACGTAGCAGCAACAGGCAAAGCTACATTGCCGAGATAAAGCTCAGGATCAGGATGGAGAGTGCGCTTTCGGCAGAAATGGACAACCGAGGTCTTAGCGGTTGAGAACCGAAAGCCATGCCCTAGTGTCCAGCGTTCCACTCTCCGAATAGCTTGTTGTAGCTGTCGTTCAGCGACCGCCATATTGTGCGCACTATAATGTAGAGTCAAGTCGTCTACATACAGCGACGGTACCACTGCTGGACCAGCAGCAGCGACTGTACAGTTTATCGCAATCGCAAATAATGTTACGCTAAGCACCGATCCCTGTGGGACTCAGTTTTCCTGAATATGATATTCCGAATATGTCCCCCCCCTATTCGGACACGGAATAGGCGAGGGGACAGAAAATTCGCAATAAAAACCGGCAAGTTACCTCGGAATTTCCATTGATGCAGGGTAGAGAGGATGCCGTAACTCCAAGTGGTGTCATAGGCCTTCTCGAGGTCAAAGAAAACAGCGACTAGGTGCTGTCTCCGGAGAAAAGCGTCCTGTATGGCGGTCTCCAGGCGCACCAGATGGTCGTTAGTACAACGAGATGCCCTGAATCCACACTGGTATTCAGACAGGAGTCCTCGTTTCTCCAGGACCTACACCAGGCGCCGATTGACCATCCTCTCAAAGAGCTTGCACAGACTGTTAGTGAGACAAATAGGTCTGTAACTCCCTGTCAAATTGGGATCCTTATCGGGCTTCAGGATAGGTATAATGATACCTTCCAGCCATTGCGCTGGAAACACACCTTCCAACCAGATACGATTAAACACCTTGAGCAAATAACGAATGCTCTCATCGTTAAGGTGTTTAGGCATCTGGTTGTGAATATGATCCGGGTCGGGAGACGTATCCCTGCAGAGCGCCAGCGCTCCGTGGAGTTCCCACTCCGTGAAGGGCACGTTGTACTCTTCCGAAGCTCGGGAAGCAAAACTGAGCTGGAAACGTTCTGCCCCGCGCTTCATGGCCACGAAGGCAGGATCATAGTTATCGGAACCGGATATATCCGCAAAATAAGATGCGAGATGGTTTGCAACGCGGTAAGGATCTGTAACCAATTCATTATCAATGGAAATTCCCGGTACAGTAGAAGATGTCTGAATGCCCGAAATGCGTCGTAGTTTAGTCCACACTTGAGAGTAGGGGGTATGTGCCGTGATAGACGAGACATACCGTTCCCATGATTGTTTCTTACTCTGGCGGATAAGCAACCGTGCCTTGGCACGAAATTTCTTAAACGCCACCAAATTGGCCATGTTTGGGCGTCGCCGATAATGCTTATGAGTGCGACGACGGTCTCTTATTGCCGCTGCAATAGCCTCAGTCCACCAGGGGACGCGTTTGCGACGAGGTGTCCCAGAAAAGGATGGGATGGACTCTCCGGCGGCAGCAAGAATCACATCGGTGACGTGTTGTACCTCGTCATCGACGCTCCGGCAACTAAGATCAACGAACACAGCTCCTTCTTGAAACGAGGGCCAATTTGCCCGCCTAAGTACCCAAAGACTGGGGAACGACACGGGCTTCTGGCTAAGAAGAGTGAGAACGATCGTGAAATGGTCACTGTCACAGAGGTCATCGTGAACGTACCAACCAAAATGAGGAACTAACGCACGGCTACACACACTCAAGTCAGTGTGGGAGTACGTGCCGTGCGTTAAGCTAAAATGAGTGGCTTCCCCCGTATTTAACAATGATAAATCCAGTCCTTGAATTAAGCCCTCCACGTCCCTGCCTCTGGGGCACGAAGATGGTGATCCCCATTGTGGGTGATGTGCATTGAAATCACCCACGAGTAGGAAAGGGGCGGGAAGCTGATCTACAAGAACAAAAACAGTGTTAATATCAAGGAGCTGGTTCGGTGGAAGGTACACGTTACAAACAGTAGTTATAACAGGCAATGACACGCAAACTGCAATAGCTTCCAAAGGAGTAGTTAAGGGAAACTCATCACTATAGCAGTCAGAGCAAACTGAAGTGCAGACGCCCTCGGAGGCCCGGGCGGCGTCTGTTCGCTCTTTCGAGTATAGTCGGAAACCCCTCAGGACCATCTGATGGTCAGGCCTGAGATTTGTCTCCTGTAAACAGACTATACTCGCTGCGTATTGGGCTATGAGCTGTGGAGCTCAGTCAAATGCCTGTCATAACTGTTGCAATTCCACTGTAAGAGTGCCATAGTGTGAACTTTGAAACTAAGGAAAAGAAGTAGCAAGCTACAACTTAACCATTATCAGGTGACCACAAGCTCCATGTCCTCGTGTGGGGACCTGGAGCTGGCCGACCCAGCGGACGATTTCCGGGACGCATGTTGGCGGCGGGGGGGCCTCCGTGGGGAGCGCGCAGACCTGGGGACCGGAACGTCCCCAGGCGCAGAAGTATCCGCAGCTGGTGGGGCGGATGGCTTCCCCTTGTTCGGAGGGGGAGGGGATAGCGTGGTACGCGATACCGACTTCCCGCCTCTCTCCTAAGTTTAAATGGGCCAAGAGAGATACTCCTGGCCCTGGTCGACGATGCTGCCTCCGCCGGCTTGGGCGCGCCTTTCGCCGACCGTTGGGGTGGGGGAGATGTCTTAGACTTCCCCCCCTGTTTTGTGGTTTTGTGGTCGGAGGTGGGACAGGATCCACCTTTGAGCTGATGTTCAAGTTCTCGGGTGCTGATCTAGGGATCGTAGGAGTCAATACTGAGGGTTTCACAGCTGATGCAAAAGATGAGGTTGATGGAACTGGCCAGGTATAATTTTACGATGATCAATCGTGGGAGCAGTAGCAATCGTAGTGTGGTACCTCTTGCGAGCCTCCTGGTAGGAGAGACCTTCCAGGGTTTTGATCTCCTGGATTTTCTTCTCACTCAGGAACCCAGGACAGTCCCTGTCCCGAGGAGAATGAAATCCAGAGCAGTTGGTGCACTGAACGTCATCATGAGGTACCTTACCTCACGTTGCACAGATTGCCAAGTTTGAGCAACGAGATACCATGTGCCCGAACTTCTGGCACTTATAACATCGCATAGGTGGCGGAATGTACGGCCTGACATCACAACGATAGCTTGTGACCTTAACCTTCTCCGGGAGTACTGAGCACTCAAAGAAAATGATGAAAGCACCCGTGTCAACGTCCTGACCATTGACTTTGCGCGTAATGCGCCGGACATCGGTCACGTGACGGTGCCTCATATCCTCCTTGAGTTCCTCGTCAGTATTCAGAATCAGGTCCCTATGGAAGATAACTCCCGGACCTGATTGAGAGACTTACGTTTTTCCACTTCGACGGGAATTTCGCCAAAGTGGTCACACGTCAAAAGTTTGTCTACCTGCTCAGCCGTTCTGGTCTTGAGCAACAAGCCACCGTTTCTCTTCTTTTGTGCTTTCTCTAGCTCACCATAGACACCTTCTATGTGGCGAGAAAACAATCGATTTGACCAGCTTGAAATCATCCCCATCGGTTCTGGTCGCGACCAGAAACTTGGGGGTATTAGCACCCATATTTGAACGTACAGACTGTTCCCAAGGAGTAGAACCCCTTAGGGAATCAAAATTTAAAGACTTGGGTGGGGGCCACCTTGTTGGGGGAAGATGCGCTTTTTTCTCATGGCCATTTCTTCCTCCCTGAATGCCACCGACTCCAATCACGGGCTGTCTCTGTAGGCGCTACCCAGCCATGGCAAGGCCCGCCTAGCTTGGAAGGCATTGCCCCGGGGTCCGATGTATGACATGCCATACAGGCATGTACCCCTTGGCATATACTAGAGAGTTTTCCAGCACAGGCATGCAGCTGTGCGGGGACCTGCGTTGTCAGGCGGATACTACTGCTGGGTACATGGCGCACCCACCTGTCGGTGTGGCCAAACCGAACAGGCTCTCGAGCTTAGTCGCACACTTAGGTGGCCCTTCCCCTGACAGCCAGCACATATAATTTTGAGTGCCAGACCTCAAAAACATGAACGGAAAAGAAGTGCGATATAACCTAATGAGAGTTATATCGCACAAGGCGGGGCGTTTAGAGCTGGCTGTCAAACCCGTCAAGGGGACCTGGGCCAAGAAACCCTTTTAGTCGCCTTCTACGACCGGCAGGGTATACCTGCGAGTGTATTCCATCCCTTCCACCCACGAGAGGTCCAATTCACAAGACAAGCCGGAAACCTAAAAGAATAGCCAAGGTCGCCCCTTTTAGTCGCCTCGTATGACAGGCAGGGGATACCGTGGGTGTATTCTAAACCCCCCACCTACAGGGGGGACTCGATCAAGAACTAGGAGAATATCAAGGAGGGTTCCGACCAGGTTGCAGCTGTCCGGATCAGATCATCAGTCTGAAATGGATAATGAAATATAGAATGAGACAAAAGGATTTGGTCATTACTTTTGTGGATTTTAAGAAAGCTTATGACAGTATCCATCGAGGGTCATTACTTAACATCCTTAGGGAATTTGGGTTACATCAAAAGCTATCAACCTCATCGGCGTTACTTTGAAAGATACTAAATCAAAGGTTGAATTTCGAGGAGCCTTGTCTGAACCATTTGATATCCGGACTGGACTTCGACAGGGAGATGGTCTATCACCGTTATTATTTAATTGCGTTCTTGAAAAGATCATGCGTGAGTGGAACAAAACTTGTCCTCCAAATGTAAAGATTGGTACTAATATAAAACTGAATTGCTTGGCTTTTGCGGATGACATTGCACTGCTTGCAACCAGTATAGATGACGCTAAACACCAAATTGAAGAACTTGGGTCTATTGCATCAAAAGTAGGAAATCAAATTTCATTTGAAAAGACTGAAATAATGGCATCCTTTGATGTGGAAACACAAGCTATTACATTAACAATAAAGAAATTAAAGTTGTACATAAATGTAAATATTTAGGGGAGATTATAACATGGAATTTGAATGAGAAAGCATCAATCGAAAATAGAACAACAAAGTTACCAAAAAAAAACACTCTCCATAAATGCCAAATTATGACATTACGAATCAGTTATTAAACCGGAAGCAATACCGATATATGCTTGTGAAACACTTTTCAAGTTAAACACTCGATCAGTTACTGACACATTACAGAAGACTGATAGAAGAATTCTCAGAACTATAATTAATAAAAAACATCAAGTGGATGGTCAATGGCATCTATTACCAAATGAAGTGGTTTATAAAGAAACTGAGTCTATAGTCGATACTATGCGAAAAAGGCGAATTGCCTTTTTTTTTGTCATATCTCACGCCTGCCGGATACCAGACAATCAAAAGTATTATTTAATTATTTTTTCAAAAGTAAAACAAAGAGCTCTTGGTTTATGGAAATTCAAAATGATCTGGATGAACTCGGCTTGACAATGTCCCAAATTGCTAACAAAGATGAGAAGAATATCTTGAAAAACAAGAACATCCGACTTCCCTTAAAAACCTTTACCCGCAAAACTTACACCATAAGCGATGCAGAGAGAGCGGCAAGGTCGACTAGAATGAAAATCTTTTGGGAAAAGAAGAAAAATAAGAAGCTGAATCTTTAATATTGTTTTTGAGACATGTATGTACTAGTTTTGGTTAAGTGCTCCAATGAGGGCGTAACATATGTAAATAAATAAATAAATGTAATTAGTAATGCCCATCTCTGAACACTGCAGTACATCTAGATGTGAAGATTGTCCTTCTGTGTGTTTTTCACTTTTATCTCCACCTGTTGTAACCGAACTTTCGTTAGGTTACAGAGACCTATTATTTTTTCTTCTATCAGGTTGCCAGACATGGCTGCCTGTTGGTGGAGAGTCTTGTGTGGCCAGTGCCCATTGGATTCATTTTTTGGTGCTCTACAGATGGGTGGGCTTGGCTGGTGGCATCAGGTGGCTTTGGCTATGGCATATTGTGCTTTGGCAGTTTGGCATGGTTGCCATGGGGATCAGCTGTTTAGAGTGAGGTTTGAGGCAAGATGGATGCTGCCATATGATGAATTGAACCTAGTTGGATATAGAAAAATGGGAATGGAAGCTAATTATTTTTGGTTTGTGAATGGATTGTATAGCTCTTAGTGTTGAGGATTGTATGGAGGCTGGCTTCTGGAAGAGTTAATGTTCTGGTGTTTAGTAATAGGAGAAGGAAAGAAGGCCACGTTTAAGAAAATGCAAGAAGAAGAATAAAATATACAGTATTGTGAAGTCTATCCAAATGTCTTGTGGATTCATTTTACGCAAGTATAATGCCCCACTACTCAGAGGTAAGGATTATTAAGATTTACTATATCGCCCAACTGAGGGGCAAGTATCAAGAAGATATTATAATATCGCCCAATGGTGTGGCATGTTGCTGTTGGTCAACCCCTAACCAACAGAAAGGTATTAGATAAATTACAATGGCACCCAACGTAGAAGCACGAAGTAAATGAATCACACAAAGACAGGAGTGGGGATGGCCGAAAATAGTAGAAATATTGAAGCGAGATGATGGCCATGTTGGAGGCCCTTCTGGTCCGATATGAGAGGAGGAATAAGATGGAGGAGAGGATTATAAGCCAGATAAGTAGCATGGAAGAGAGTATGAGCAGCCGGATGGATGATATGGAGGAGAGGATGACCAGCCGGATGGATGGTATGGAGGCGAGAATGTCTGAGAAGCTTGACAAGGTCAAAGAGTAGGTGGCTAGCATATGCATTGCAGAAGAGAAAGTTCAAATATGAGAGTGTCTCTGTAAAGGAAGAGGAGGAGAAAATAGAAGTACGTGATGCTAGGGGGCGTACAGAAGTAATTGAAGAAGTGGAAAAGATAAGGCGAGGTTTTAGAGGTATATATCGGAGAGACCATAGCAGGCGAAGAAGAGAGAGCAGTTGCGGGAGTAAATACAGAGGTCGCCGCCGACGTAATAGAAGAGGACTTCAACTGGAGGAGGAGAATAAAACTGAAGACAAGGAGGAAGATGAGATAGAAAAAGAAGGAAGATTGTAGTTTAACGTGACCGTCAATCTCGAGATCATAAGCCACGGGACCTCCTTTTTACGTGGAATCCGAACCACAGGACGTGGCTTTTCACTTTTGAAAATCTCACATGCATTGACCGGGAATCGAACCCGGTCCGCCGTGGTGAGAGGCCAACAGCTAGACCGCTGTGCCACCACGCCCCCACATGAGATAGAAAATAACGTGAAGAAGCATAGGAGGAGAAAGATGAGGATATGCAGGAGAACAAGGTGGAGGGAGAAATGGACCAGATGGAAGGCAAAGAAAAGGAGTATGAAGAAGATGATTTGTCAGGCAGATGGAAATAAGAGAAGGAGGGATCAGAAGAAGGAAATTGAAAAGATAAGAAGAAAGGAATTGCTGAGCAAAATAAGGCAGATGAGGAAGAGAAGGAAAGAGAAGCAGGAAGGGAAAGTGGAGAAAAAGAAGGGGAAGGAGAGGAAGGAAAGACGGAAGGCTGAAGGCAAGTGGCTGACGCACAAGCAGATGACAGACCGTGCGTGTCCTCAGGCCCTGCTGCATGCTCGCATGGAGCTGCCTGCGGCGGACCACCGCAAGTTTCCTCGACCTGGCACCAGGATACGGCCCAACAAGACCAAGCAGCAGCAAGCTACTGCCGACCAAGAAGAACGGAAGGTGGAGGTGGAGATTGTGGATCAGGTTCCCCTGCTCTCAGAGGGCAGCATGGAACACAAGAATGAAAGGAAGAAGCAGAAGAAACTGGAACAGAAGAAAGAGGCAGCCAAGATTGAAGCAGGAGAAGCACATGCAGAAGGAGACGATGCGGAAAGAGACAAACCAGAAGAAGAAAAAGAAAGGAAAGAGGATTTTGGATTCACTTAATATTGATGTTGATGGAAGACGAAGATGATTATGATGACGGCATAGACAGGTCTGATGATGATTCTGCCGTTCCTTCTGACTATGATGTCGGATTTTTCTGATGCTGCAGGAGTGTCTGATAGACTCGATCAGATGGTTTTGGCTGCTCTATCAGAAGAAAATGTTTATGCTGGTGATTCTGGTGAACGTGGAATGGTTGTTTCTGCAATGATTGTGCCAATGGTTTTTCTGACTATGATGTGTGATTTGGTTCTGTATGTGATTTTGTTTTTGTTAGTCTTTGCTTCATGTATTTCATTTATGTTTTTGTTTTGAGGGTTGAGAGTGAATTTCTAACCTTCAGTTAGAAATTCTCTCTCAAAGGGGGCATTTTCTGTAGCCGAACTTTTGTTAGGTTACAGAGACTGTTATTTTTTGTTCTATCAGGTTGCCAGACATGGCTGCCTGTTGGTGGAGCGCCATGGAGAGTCTTGTGTGGTCAGTGCCCATTGGATTCTTTTTTTGGTGGTCTACGGATGGGTGGCCTTGGCTGTTGGCATCAGGTGGCTTTGGCTATGGCATATGTGCTTTGGCAGTTTGGCAAAGGCTCCTTGGCATGGTTGCCATGGGGATCAGCTGTTGAGAGTGAGGTTTGAGGGGGCATTTTCTGTAACCGAACTTTTGTTAGGTTACAGAGACTGTTATTTTTTGTTCTAACAGGTTGCCAGACATGGCTGCCAGTTGGTGGAGCGCCATGGAGAGTCTTGTGTGGTCAGTGCCCTTTGGATTCTTTTTTTGGTGGTCTACGGATGGGTGGCCTTGGCTGTTGGCATCAGGTGGCTTTGGCTATGGCATATGTGCTTTGGCAGTTTGGCAAAGGCTCCTTGGCATGGTTGCCATGGGGATCAGCTGTTGAGAGTGAGGTTTGAGGCAAGATGGATGCTGCCATATGATGAATTGAACCTAGTTGGATATAGAAAAATGAGAATGGAGGCTAATTATTTTTGGTTTGTGAATGGATTGTATAGCTCTTAGTGTTGAGGATTGTATGGAGGCTGGCTTATGGAAGAGTTAATGTTCTGGTATTTAGTAATAGAAGGAAAGAGAGCCATGTTTAAGAAAATGCAAGAAGAATAATAAAATATACAGTATTGTGAAGTCTATCGAAATGTCTTGTGGATTCATTTTACGCAAGTATATTGACCCACTACTCAGAGGTAAGATTTATTAAGAATTAGTATATCGCCCAACTGAGGGGCAAGTATCAAGAAGATATTACAATATCACCCAACGGTGTGGCATGTTGCTGTTGGTCAACCCCTAACCAGTGTAGATAAATTACACTGTGTCTGCCTGTAGTGTTTGTCCTGTGATTCTACTCAAGAACAGAGTCAGCCTTAAAGTATTGTGACACCTACTCTGCCATTTACTCACTCATGGTGAAGCAGCACAAACTCGGGAGACTACAAGAGCAGTGAGAAGCTTGTCAGTTGGACCAAAAGAGGCACTATTTCCTAAATAAGATAATTAGGCTTTTTGGTACTCATCGCCTCATTATGAACTTAATATCACCCTATTTGGTTATACTAATATTAATAGTAGCGAACAGCTGCCAAAAATTACTCAAAATTATGACCATCTTAGTGTTTATATGGGCCATGCTACCTCGGTGAAAGCACAACCAGAGCTAAGATATGTACTCAGTGCATCAGACAAGAAGAAAATGAGAGCAATTTAAAATGCGGTGCTGGAGAAGAATGCTCCAAATGGTCAGAAGATGTAATGTATATCTTACAGAAACTCAATGTTGAAAAATAGACTGTCCATTTTTGTCTTCACAACCTGCAGTTCTTTGGTCACATTACTTGTACATGGGGAGATAATATGAAAAGAACACGATCTCAGCTAAACAGCTGTAAGCTCCAGAGAGATGTCGAACTTGAGTATCAAAAATTAGTCAATATTTTTCTCTTCTTTGGATCATTCATTGTGTGGTAAAATCAGAATAAAAATGAATAATACTATAAATAGATGAGTCTTGACACTGTATATTGGAAGAATTTCTGTTAATTAGATGTCCAAAGAATGATACGAAGTTTTCCCTACTCTTTCATTAGAAGCTATTAACCAATGTCCATCCACTCGATATTGTTCGTTTACATGAAGTATAACATAAATTTCTCGCCAAATCAATACTTTTTACTTACTTAAAAATTCTATAGGTACATGTTTCGAAAACACACAATGTTTTCTTCCTCAGCCCACTTATTGGTGTTAAACATCATAAAACATCGATAACCTCACTAAATAACAAAAACACAGTTCACATTTCTTCTCTTGTTCTTACTTTGTTAGGCCTGTGTCATTCGACACATAAATGTCACTCACGGAATAAACACTTTTAGTTGAAGTAATGAATATTGACACAGTTACTCATTGCTAGTTTCAACGTGGGTTGCTGAAATGCACACAAGTGTCGTATAACCTTGCCAAAAGCGGAGAAAACAACTAACCAGCACCCAGGAAGGTAATTGGGTGTGGCGTCATGAAAATAAATCGAGTCAGGAATGTATGTTGGAATTAAACTATTGCGGTGGGGGATTTCCTCGTCCTCCTTGATACCTCTGTTGGGGTTGAGGAGGTGGTTTGCGTTTTTTATTATTATTTAAATAATCTGCTAATAAATCTAACAATTCATTCGTTTCAAAATTAACCTCGTTTAGATTATTGCATTCCTTTGACCTCTGATAAGTAATGATATGAATATTTTCCAAAATATTCATATAGCTGCCCTTCGATGCGTAATGCAAAATTTTGACGTCATTATTTATGTCCGTGAACTTATGTCCTGTTTCTTCCATGTGTACCGCCATGGCTGAAAACTTCCTGTGTTTTGTGGCCGAAACATGCTCAGCATAACGAGTACGTATGCTCCTACCCGTCTGTCCCGCGTAATTTGAATTGCAAAAATTACATCTGAGCTCATAAACTCCCGATTTTAAATGTTTATCACTACTGTTGACTTTATTGGAGTTGAAAAATTTGTTGAAATTAGAATTATTGGTTTTAAAGGCGACGTTCATATTGTGTTTCTTTAGGATGTTGGTTACTGTGTAAATGCTTCGATTTACGTAGGTGAAGGTGGCAAGTGCTTTCTTTGTTGTGTCCTCTCTAACTAATTTTGTTAAGGGTCTGTTTTTCAACTTGTAAATTAATCTGCTGACATAATTGTGGTTGTAACCATTGAGTTTAGCTATTTGATATATAATGTCAATTTCTTGCTTCCGGTCATGATCAGAGGAAGGGATTCTTAACGCTCTATTAATGAGGCTTATGAACGTTGCATTCTTGTGTCCGCTCGGATGGTTAGAATCTTGCCGTATAACTGTACTCGTTTGCGATGGTTTTCTGTAAACTTTATAATGCAGACGATTGTCTTTTTCAATCACAGTTATATCCAGATAATTGATTTTATTATCGACTTCTGAATCTAAAGTAAATTTAATATTGCTGTCAATTATGTTCAAATCATCCAATATTTGCTCTATCGCTTGAACTTGGTTATTGATAATGATGAAGATATCGTCTACATATCTTCCCCAGAAAACGATGCCACTAATTTGGTTAATAATTTTCTCATGTTCAATGTGGTCAAGGTAAATGTTGGCCAAGACACCCGATAATGGAGATCCCATTGCAAGGCCTTCGGATTGTTTATACATTTTCTTGTTGAACAAAAAAATGTTGTTGTCGGTGACAAAGGTTAAAATTGAAATAAATTCCTCGATTTCCACTTTAGATAATTCACTACTGTTAATTAATCTATCCTGAATGATCTTGATCGTTTTCTTGACCGGGATGTTAGTATACATGTCTTTAATGTCGATCGAATGCATAGTGTTATTCTCGTTTATTTTCAAGTCTATGGTTCTTTCACAGAAATGCATGGAGTTAACGAAAGAACAG
Source organism: Meconema thalassinum (assembly GCA_946902985.2). NCBI lineage: Eukaryota > Metazoa > Arthropoda > Insecta > Orthoptera > Tettigoniidae > Meconema > Meconema thalassinum. The sequence goes on along the minus strand of OX336390.1, from coordinate 510,279,283 downwards.
TCGGCCTTGAGTTTGTAGTGTTTATTAAGAAACTGTTGGGCAAATTTCGCTAGTTTGTACGTTGGGCTATTCCTGAAGTTTACAATAGGCCTAATAGGGGTGCTAGGTTTATGAATTTTCGGAAGAGATCTCAAAGCGGGAATGCCGGGGTTCATGCTTACTAGCTTATCTGCTTGCTTTTCATCTAAAATAAAAATAGTGTTCTTCAAAAGTTGTTTCAAACGTTTCTGAATGACGTTGGTAGGGTCCTTTTTGACTTCTGTGAAATTGCCAGAATTAAGAAACTCGATTGTTTTATTGACGTAATCGTCTTTGCTCATTAATACTGTTGTGTTGCCTTTATCTGCTTTGGTTATAATAATGTTGTTGTCATTGATTTTGGTGATGAGACTTTTGAACTTGTTGTTTAAATCGCAACATATATTGATCTTTTTCTTGCTTGAATTAATTATCTTCTTAATTTTCTTATTAGTTTCAAACCTAACGGCATTTTGTTCTTCAATGGGCAGTTTCCTAATGGCTGTTTCAGCTTCGGCTACTAGGACGGTTAGATCGTTTTTATTTAGCTTTTGCTCCCAGTTGTGTTTGGGACCCTTTTGGAGAATCTCTAGATCGCTCTGGTGAAAATTGACATTAGTTACGTTTATAACTGGGCTTTGGAAAATATGGCAATTGTTCACATCAGGAGCGTTTTGGTTACTGGGCATTTTCTGCGAGTTGACTAAATAAAAGAATTTATTGTTTAAAGTATTGACCTTTTTTATAACGCAATTGCCATATTTTCCAAAGCATAATGTCAATTTTCACCAGAGCGATCTAGAGATTCTCCAAAAGGGTCCCAAACACAACTGGGAGCAAAAGCTAAATAAAAACGATCTAACCGACCTAGTAGCCGAAGCTGAAACAGCCATTAGGAAACTGCCCATTGAAGAACAAAATGCCGTTAGGTTTGAAACTAATAAGAAAATTAAGAAGATAATTAATTCAAGCAAGAAAAAGATCAATATATGTTGCGATTTAAACAACAAGTTCAAAAGTCTCATCACCAAAATCAATGACAACATTATTATAACCAAAGCAGATAAAGGCAACACAACAGTATTAATGAGCGAAGACGATTACGTCAATAAAACAATCGAGTTTCTTAATTCTGGCAATTTCACAGAAGTCAAAAAGGACCCTACCAACGTCATTCAGAAACGTTTGAAACAACTTTTGAAGAACACTATTTTTATTTTAGATGAAAAGCAAGCAGATAAGCTAGTAAGCATGAACCCCGGCATTCCCGCTTTGAGATCTCTTCCGAAAATTCATAAACCTAGCACCCCTATTAGGCCTATTGTAAACTTCAGGAATAGCCCAACGTACAAACTAGCGAAATTTGCCCAACAGTTTCTTAATAAACACTACAAACTCAAGGCCGACTGTTCTTTCGTTAACTCCATGCATTTCTGTGAAAGAACCATAGACTTGAAAATAAACGAGAATAACACTATGCATTCGATCGACATTAAAGACATGTATACTAACATCCCGGTCAAGAAAACGATCAAGATCATTCAGGATAGATTAATTAACAGTAGTGAATTATCTAAAGTGGAAATCGAGGAATTTATTTCAATTTTAACCTTTGTCACCGACAACAACATTTTTTGTTCAACAAGAAAATGTATAAACAATCCGAAGGCCTTGCAATGGGATCTGCATTATCGGGTGTCTTGGCCAACATTTACCTTGACCACATTGAACATGAGAAAATTATTAACCAAATTAGTGGCATCGTTTTCTGGGGAAGATATGTAGACGATATCTTCATCATTATCAATAACCAAGTTCAAGCGATAGAGCAAATATTGGATGATTTGAACATAATTGACAGCAATATTAAATTTACTTTAGATTCAGAAGTCGATAATAAAATCAATTATCTGGATATAACTGTGATTAAAAAAGACAATCGTCTGCATTATAAAGTTTACAGAAAACCATCGCAAACGAGTACAGTTATAAGGCAGGATTCTAACCATCCGGGCGGACACAAGAATGCAACGTTCATAAGCCTCATTAATAGAGCGTTAAGAATCCCTTCCTCTGATCATGACCGGAAGCAAGAAATTGACATTATATATCAAATAGCTAAACTCAATGGTTACAACCACAATTATGTCAGCAGATTAATTTACAAGTTGAAAAACAGACCCTTAACAAAATTAGTTAGAGAGGACACAACAAAGAAAGCACTTGCCACCTTCACCTACGTAAATCGAAGTATTTACACAGTAACCAACATCCTAAAGAAACACAATATGAACGTCGCCTTTAAAACCAATAATTCTAATTTCAACAAATTTTTCAACTCCAATAAAGTCAACAGTAGTGATAAACATTTAAAATCGGGAGTTTATGAGCTCAGATGTAATTTTTGCAATTCAAATTACGCGGGACAGACGGGTAGGAGCATACGTACTCGATATGCTGAGCATGTTTCGGCCACAAAACACAGGAAGTTTTCAGCCATGGCGGTACACATGGAAGAAACAGGACATAAGTTCACGGACATAAATAATGACGTCAAAATTTTGCATTACGCATCGAAGGGCAGCTATATGAATATTTTGGAAAATATTCATATCATTACTTATCAGAGGTCAAAGGAATGCAATAATCTAAACGAGGTTAATTTTGAAACGAATGAATTGTTAGATTTATTAGCAGATTATATAAATAATAATAAAAAACGCAAACCACCTCCTCAACCCCCACCGCAATAGTTTAATTCCAACATACATTCCTGACTCGATTTATTTTCATGACGCCACACCCAATTACCTTCCTGGGTGCTGGTTAGTTGTTTTCTCCGCTTTTGGCAAGGTTATACGACACTTGTGTGCATTTCAGCAACCCACGTTGAAACTAGCAATGAGTAACTGTGTCAATATTCATTACTTCAACTAAAAGTGTTTATTCCGTGAGTGACATTAATGTGTCGAATGACACAGGCCTAACAAAGTAAGAACAAGAGAAGAAATGTGAACTGTGTTTTTGTTATTTAGTGAGGTTATCGATGTTTTATGATGTTTAACACCAATAAGTGGGCTGAGGAAGAAAACATTGTGTGTTTTCGAAACATGTACCTATAGAATTTTTAAGTAAGTAAAAAGTATTGATTTGGCGAGAAATTTATGTTATACTTCATGTTAACATGGTCAATACGGAACCTGGAATGAGTGCAATTAAATTGTTCGTTTATGCATGTTCTGACTATTCTTTCTATTTTGAGTATTCTGTCTAGTATGTGTTAGTTGTAGTAATAGTGAATTTCCACAAGGATTCCCACATTTAGATAGCACTCTTACCTTAATCACCTCTGCATCACTATGGGTTTAAAGGCTCATGCAACTTATTTTCGAGTTGAATTTTCTTAACTCATTGAATGAAAGATTTAATTTTAATAAGGGAGCTGAAAACCCTATTTAGGTATTTTATTTTGTTCAGCAGATATAAGCGGAAAACAACCACAGCGCTGGAGTGAGTGACGTCACTGTTGTTGAGCCACCTCATGCGCACAATTAGTAGATATAGCAGCAAGTGCAGCTATTCGTTCTACTAGGCTACTGAAAACGATACCTACATGAAAAAATCTGTTTTCTGTGTTGTGGTGGCGTAATCTCCAGATAGATTTAAACACAAATAGTATATTCAATGCCAAGGTAAGGTTATAATTGCTTTGGAATGGAGTTTCGACTCCCATAGTGCACTGGCTTACTCGTGACGCGGATACACATGTATCAAATACGTCTTGCAATGGCCTTCCCAGTGTGCACTAGACAGTGTCTTGGTGAGGTGTGCTTTAACCAACTGAAGAGCCCAATAGCACACCGGGGCGAAACACTGTCATCTTGTTGAGTTATGCCGGAACATTTAGCACTATTTGTGTTTAAATATATTATGGCTCAACGGACAATGCATATTTTCTTATGAAAATTGTATATCTCCAGAGAGATATCGAACTTGAGTATCAAAAATTAGTCTTGCTGATTTCTCACCAACTCGACAGTTTCAGTTTCGTATGCTCTTAAGCACGTCACAGAGTAAGACTATGAACTATCAAGTAGACATAAAGTCAAGCCAGAGCTACCTCATAACCCTAGGCCACTAGATGGAGCGTTTCACCATTTCTCCTGCTTTCATCAGTTTTAAAAGATGTATAGCACTGCCACTTGTACAAAATAACTGTGCGTAAAATATATAATTAACTGCAATGTGCATATCTTACCTGAATTTACAGGTACTTTATTATACTTTATAATCAAGAGCTACAGGAAGTTAGTTTAGTCACATCTAAGAAAAATGACTACCATAAAAATGTTATAAATACTGTATGAAAATCCACAGCCTGCTTCCAGTCTCCTACCGGGTCAGGAATGGAATGAATGAAGCCCCCATCTTGCGGCGAGGATATGAACTGTGCCGGCTGCCGAGGCCTGACGCACTCCTCTGGGGCAATTATTTAATGAATGACAGATGAAATGAAATGATAGTGGAGAGTGTTGCTGGAATGAAATTTTGACAGGGAAAACCGGAGTACCCGGAGAAAAACCTGTCTGCCTCCGTTTTGTCCAGCACAGATCTCACATGGAGTGACCGGGATTTGAACCACGGACTCAGCGGTGAGAGGCCGGCGAGCTGCCGCCTAAGCCACGGAGGCTCTGTTATAAATACTGTATATTAAAATTAATTAATTAATTAATTTAGAAGTATTCTGGTATTTACCCCCATCAGCATCCTGGAATCCTACATATGAGCCTCTTCTTCGGGATATTGTTCTCGCATTGCTTTCACTACAGAGGATGGTGTAGCATCTATCTCCGAGTCCATGAATTGGCCAAGTACACAAACTGGCGATAAGTAAGGGCAGGGATGCCCAACCTTTCATAACTAAGGGCCACATTGTAAATAGTTGTGGTACCTTGAGGGCCAATAACACTCCGGGGGTTTGGGGGGTATGTTTTTTATTTATTCCATGAATTGGCCAAGTACATAAACTGGCGATAAGTAAGGGCAGGGATGCCCAACCTTTCATAACTAAGGGCCACATTGTAAATAGTTGTGGTACCTTGAGGGCCAATAACACTCCGGGGGTTTGGGGGGTATGTTTTTTATTTATTTAATAGGTGCAATGTGGTGAGTTTTGTGGCTGTCTGAGCTTAGTTTTCATACAATTTTGTGCCGTTTCCTATATTTATTTATCATCATCATCTTGCAGTTTCCAGCCACTGGCCGGGTCTGTTTGGAACTCAAGCCTCTCCAACGTCTTCTGTCTTCCCACCATCTCTCAGCCTCCACCCTTGTCCAGTCTTCTCCTCTCTTCTCCACGCTTTCTTCCACCCCCCCCCCCCTTCAGCCATCTGTCTCTTGGTCTCTTTCCGTCCCACTTCGTCTCGTGTACTCTCCTGGGTATCCTCTTCTCCTCCATTCGTTTTACATGTCCATACCATCTAAGTCTAGATTTCTCTATACCATCCTGTAATGGTTCCTCCTTCATTAATTCTCTGTCCTCTCATTTCTTATTCTGTCCATCTTTGTAGCTCCAATACTACTTCTCAAGAACCTCATCTCACTGGCCTGTATTTTGCTCTTCTCCCTTCCTTTCATAACCCAGGTCTCCGAGGCATACGTCAGGATAGGGACATAGTACGTCCGATATATGATCTTTTTGCTGTTCTGAGGGACATCCTTGCTCCATAACATGCTTCTCACACTCCTCCGGAATGCTTCTGCCTGTCTCCCCCGCTCATTTATTTCTCTATCGTTTCTTCCATTATCTTGTATCAGGCTTCCCAGATACTTGAAACTCTCCACTTTCTTCAGCTGTTCCCTACCAATTGTTATTCCCGTTGTGGTTCTTTCCTTCTTCCTTGTTGTGATCACCATCTCACTCTTATTTATGCCAAATTTCATCCCATATCCTTGTATTATTCCTTCCCACACGTCCAACTGTTCCTGTACCTCCTCCTCCTTGTTTCCCCAAATCATCAAATCATCTGCAAACACCATTGCTTTCATCTTTCCTTCCCCAATTACTTGTGCCACTCGGGTCATTATGTCATCCATCACCACAATGAAAAGTAACGGTGACAGTGCACTTCCTTGTTTCAGGCCGTTTCTCTGTTCCAACCAGTCTGATCTCTCTCCCACTTTCACACAACTCACGCTTCCCTTGTACATCTCCTTTATCCTCTTTATAGTCCATTTCTCTACTCCTCTATCCTCCAGGGACTTCCATACTTTGTTTCTGCATACACTGTCATATGCTTTCTCAATGTCCAGGAAGGCCATCAGTAGATCTGTTCCATACTCATAGTGCTGTTCTTGTAACTGCCTTACAGCAAAAATCAAATCCACTGTGGACCTTCCTGCTCTGAAGCCATGTTGTTCTTCCCTCATCCCTCCTTCTATCCTTGTCCTAATTCTCTTTTCCAAAACTTTCTCGAAGATCTTTGCACAATGACTCATCAGTGTTATTCCCCGATAGTTTCTGCAATCTGTTCTACTACCTTTCTTGAAGATCGGGACAATTATTCCTTTTTTCCAGTCCTCTGGTGTCTTCCTTTCCTTCCATGCTGTCCTCATCACTCGGTACAACCACTGTATCCCCACCTCTCTTGCTGCTCTCACCATCTCCACACTCAACTCATCCACACCCGGTGCCTTCCCTCCTTTCATCTTGTTCACTGCATCTTCCACTTCTTTCCATGGTAAGTCCTTTTCTGTTTGCAGTTCATCTTCCTCTTCCCCGATTTCTTCCTCCTCACCATCTTTTCCATTTGGGTTCAGAGAAGTTCTTCAAAATATTCTTTCCACATTTTCTTCAGTTCTTCCCTATTTTCTATCTCTTGTCCCCTTTTGTTCACCATTCTAACATAATCCGTAGGATCCTTCCGCCTCTTATTTTTTACCATCCCATACAGGACCTTTTTTGTACCTTCACTATCCTCCTTCATCATCTTTGTGCTTGCCACGGTGGGTGAGTGGTTATAGTGTCGGACTACCAACCCCAAGACTGCAGGTTCGCCCCTGGCCATGGTAAGTGATTTTTGAAGGCGACAAAAATCACGATACTCATGTCATACGTTGTTGGCATCTTTGTCCACTCTTCCATTTATAATGGATAACAATAAAAAAGCAATATTTCTTTTATTTTTATAAATCCCTTTAAAATATAAGTACGATGATATTCAATACACTCATACAGCATGAATGACAAAGAGTGAGTATTTATGTTCATTTGACACAATAATTATTAATCAAATTATGAAATCAAGTTCATGATAATTTAGTTTAGTGCGACGACAGGAAAACTTTGTATCAGTACGTAAAATTTATTTCCAATTAGGATCGAACTTAGTTGTACCAATCGTTAATAAGTATTTTAAGTGTTCATCAGTGAGTCAATAACCTTGGGTAGGGGTGCGCGTGCATCGCTTCGTCCAGTTGGCTTTAGATGTTTCAAAGTTTTGGCGACACGGCGCAGACGCCGAGTGGCGGGCCGGACAAAATAGTCTCACGGGCTGTAGGTTGGGCAGTCCTGAGTTAGGGAATGACAGGTAAGAGTTTTCATAGCCATGTGCCCTATCATGGTTATACAATTCTCTTTTTGTAAAAAGAAATTCTCTCGGGGAACCTGGAACCCATGGAGGGTGCATCCCCAGGTGGTGGATAAGGGTGGCCTTCAGTGTTCAGCAGAGTTGGTTCAAATACCCTCCAATAGAACCCACTGACCATCAGGTAGCCCAATTCATGGGGGCTTTACAATGCTGGGACACCCTCTTTCCGAGGTTCAAAAATATGAAGGACTCAGCTCTGGGATTTGAGTGAAGACCTCAACGGCACCTGCAGTGGTGAAGGAGTCCTTCGGTACAATGCAGTTGACTGAAGAGACAATCCAGTACTTGGATTTGTAATGAGTAAAAGGTATGCGCCTATATAATGGACACACATCAGATTGTAGCTCCTGGGGATAACAAGCATCTGTTTTCCATGTTAGGATCGGCCAAGAAAGTATTGGCAGTAGCTCTAAAATACCTTCGTGTGTGGTGAACCCATCGTACAAATAGCCTAAATATGATGGTGTGAGAGTCGAGGTCTCGGAAATGGCTAGGGCGTCCCCCAGAGGCGACGCGCAGCTCTTGGTGTCCTGGGAGAGCTGTGAGAAGTGGTCTACCAGAGATTATTAAGACAGTCACAAATATTGCGACCATAAACATCTTGACCCTTACTGGTAAAGCAGAGGAACTAATTGAGTACATGGAGAAAAAAGATATTGTACTGTGAACTGTTTTTCTTCCAACTGTAGTCTTCCCTTTTTTTTTTCTTTCCTTCGGCGTGTCAATTATCAGAATTGTTCTCTTTTCTTCTTGATTATTACTGGCCAGAATAGCCGAGCAGATCAGTGGACATTTTTATAATTGCAGATCAAGGTTCGTTATAGTGATTTCTTGCTATGCCGAATCGTGATTAGTGACACCTCTTACCTTTTTATCTTCTTTTTTCCGTCACCTGTGACAACCGTTTGTTACTCTCTGGGCAGTCTTCTGTCTTTTTTTCTATCCTGGTAGGACCTTTTTGTTTGTGTGCCCGCTCTCGTTTTCGAGATGCCTTGCGTTTCTATCCGTTTTTACCCGTTCGTTTGTGTTTATCATAAAGGTGCGAATCTAGTTTATTTAATGTAATTCCGCGATGCCGGATTAAGCAGATCCATCAAGGTATGTTACGACTTACTATCCCTGTATGTGTGTGTGCGTATTTGGTTATCGTATGGAATACTAGGGCGAATCGCCTATTCTAGTATTTCCGTTGTGCGTCTGTATCGTTCCTGTTATCTTTGTCCCCCTTTAGTCTTATCTTTTGTATAGGTATTTAGTTCGGTTTACTGTATAGTGTGTTCACCAGTAAGACCTATGCCATACCTCTTATCTTGTTGTTTGCCTCTTATCTTAGGATTGCGTTTTCATATGCAAGTCCATGAGTAAGGCTTAATCCCTTTCTGATGTAACTTATTTTGATGGATATCTTTCATTTTGTGTAACGTAACTGAGACAATAGTTTGAGACTATTGTGATTCTTCTTGTGAAAAACTTATAAAAAGAGGTCAACTTGACTAAGTTTGATTTTCAGTGAGGCAACGCTATCTGTTGGGGATTTGAGATGTCTTGGTTCTCGAAAAAGTGACTTCAACGCGTTCTAGCGGTGACTTTCATTCTACTGAGTACTAGCCTTGTCCGCTAGATGGCGACGCAGTTTGATATTTTAAAGAATTGGTTCGAAAAACATCTCTTGTTGGTTTCCCTTGACAACCCTTATTTACTTTGTTAAAAAAAAAAAAAGGATTATTCTTCGAAAACTGACCGAGGAAAGATGTAGGTAACATCTTGGGAAGACATTGAAGCTCTAGGGCTAGCTTTGAGCTAGGCCCTAGACTAATTATGTTCCGATTTCAGCTATGGAACAACCAGGAGAACTGTTCCGGTGGATAATTTTTGGATCCTTTAAAATTTTTAAAAAATATTTACATTTACATGTGACAAACAGTGTCGACCGATTTAAGGGAGATTTATTATGTAAGATAAATTGAATTGGTTAAGTCACTGAATAGTAATTTGATGAACGTGGTCGTTTGTGCAGTGTGTGTCATGTCGTGAGTATTGCACGGTAAGTGAAATGTGGAATGAATGGACTGTGTGTTCAAAAGTTTGGTTGGTGTGGCAGTGTTGGACATACTCTCTCAAAACATTAGCGATTTGTGTTGTTTGTACAAACGAGATGTGTTCCTTCATTTCGGTGTGCTTATTGGGTGATTTATGGTTGATTGGTATGTTTTCGGCTAGCATGTTATATCTTCTTAAGTTGGTAGCACTGTTCGTGACTACTCAGGTTAGCGGCTGAAAAACATGGCATGGCATGGGTGTATGAATGTTTGTTTTTGCGAATGGTTCGTCATCCTTCTGATTCATGTGAGTAACCAGTTCAATCTGTCATAGTTTAGTTTGGCCTATGTTTATTTCTTGTGAGGGTTGTTTTAATTTATGAAGCCAGTCCTGACATTTCTGTCTGCGTTCTTGGCGAACATTTTTGGTCATTGGCAAGACAGTTTCTAAACCTTCTTCTTAGTTGTTTAATTTATTTCCTCCTGTTTTGTCAAAATAGTATACTCCTTGAGTCTGTTAAAAAACATCTACGAAGATGTATATATTTTTTTTTTCTTGGGTTTGGTTGCGTTGACAACGAGGATAGATTGTTTATCCGGTGGCCGATTATTGATGATGATGATATTGACATTGAGTTGGTGTGTGAACAGATGAAAAGAGACAACTCCATGTTGGAAAATAAAAAGGAACAGTCACGTTTGGATCGAGCTCCGATCTCAGTAATTATAATTAAGGATTTACTTCGTGATTTATGGAATTATTTATGTCAGTCTAGGATGATGGTCATTGGTTGACCTTAGACATATATTATTACTAGGGCCCGGATTTTTAAAAAACGCATATGCGCATATGCATATGCATATTTTGACATATTTTGAGGTTTAGTGCATATTCTAGACGTAACAGCATATTCCGGTATATATGTCTGAATTTAAAGACAATTACAAGAACTACTAAAATAAATCTGTTTTGTGCATCCCTAGCTAGTTGCCTATATTATGTGCATCCCTCACTAATTGGTGTTTTCGACTCTCTGTGTAACAGCACTTTACTTTCACAACTGACATGGCAACAGATAGCTTAGGTATGGGTAGGCAGGCTGGCTGGACTTCCCGGAATTCCTTTCTCCACCACAGTAGATAATAATCTCAGAGGGTTGGGCAATTGGTCAGGACAGAAGTATCTTCAGTTCACTAGTTACGTTCCAGTTTAATGCCCTGCATCTCAAGTGTTAGTTTCTAAAAATGCCTAAGGAAAAGAGCGGGAGAAGAGATTTACTAAATCAGTGGGTGTCGGGTAATAGGGACTATTCAACAGATGGTGAAATCGTGTGCTGTCATGTTTGCTCAAAGGAAGTAAAATTTGAAAAGAAATTTCAGCTTGAACAGCATTCAAAAACAACTGCACATATTAAAGTAAAGGAGGAGAAGAACAGCACACCACAACAACTACTTCTTACGCAGGTAAAGCCTAAGTCCGGTATTCTCAATACATTTTCAAATGATCTTTGTAGGGCTTTCGTATGCAGCAACATTCCATGGAATAAATTAAACAATCCAGTTCTGCGATCATTTCTTGAGAAATATTGTGTAAATCAAAAAATACCAGATGAATCAACTCTTAGGAAAAATTACCTAATTCCGCTATATGAATCTACTCTGGAATTGATCCGTTCTGATATCGGAAGGAACTATGTCTGGATATCGGTGGATGAGACAACGAATTCATGTGGCCGTTACATAGCAAATTTCGTGGTTGGTAAATTACATCCAGACGAACCCGGTAAGCCGCATCTTCTTGCTTGTAAAGTACTAGAGAAAACCAACATAGCACAATAGCAAGATTTGTAAATGATTCTCTGCGACTTTTGTGGTCATCTGAAATTGAGGATAATTGTTGTAAAGTGCTTGTACTGCTCACATATGCAGCTTCGTATATGTTGAAAGCAGCAAAGGCCCTCCAAGTATTTTATCCGAAACTCATACACGTAACCTGTTTAGCGCACGGGTTACACCGCTTTGCAGAAGAAATACGCACACAGTTTCCAGCTGTTAACAATTTAATTGGATGTGGGAAGAAGCTGTTTCTGAAAGCACCAGCTCGTGTCCAGTTCTACAAAGATTGTCTACCTGAAGTTCCTTTGCCACCTGAACCTGTCCTGACTAGGTGGGGGACATGGTTATCTGCAGTATCATTTTATCAGGAGAATTTTAATGAAGTGAAAGAAGTGGTTACAAAACTTGAAGATGAGCATATTGCGTGTGTCCGTGATGCAAAAGTTATGTTTGAAACCGCTACTGTTTATCAAGATGTGAATTTCATTCATGCACATTTTTCTAAACTTCCAAAAGCCATTGAGAGCTTAGAATCTTCTGGTACTCCCTCCATGAATCACTTGATCTCGTTTAGAAAGCTGCATCTTCATTGAAGTCCGCTCCAGGCGAAATTGGAGAGAAGATTAAATGCAAGTTCGAACCCAGGACTGAAGAAGATTTAAGTTAATTAGTCAATACTTGAGTGGAACTAGGGTATCCTTGCCAGATGTATGCTCCGAAACTTTGGTGCCCGTGTATAAGTACTGTCCAATCACGTCAGTTGATGTAGAACGATCATTCTCAGCCTATAAACTCATTTTGACGGACAATAGGCATAGTTTGTCTCCAGAAAACATTGAAAGACTACTAGTTACCTATTGTGATGCTTCTTTTTGCAACAAATGATGCCTGTAAATAGGTAAGTGAATAAAATTGCATGCTTTAAGTGCATATTTCATTATTTTCCGTGCATATATTCTAACTTTTTAGTGCATATTTGCATGCATATTTTCAGTTTTTTTAGTGCATATAAATCCGGGCCCTAATTATTACTAACCTCTCGTGTTGTCGGGAATTAATTGATGAGATTATGGGATATCCAAAAGGACTTGCACCTTATTATCAAATGTGGATCAGTTTCCTCGTTCTCTAAGAATGTATGTAATTTGTCATTAGCTGGTAAGTCTGGCATATTTTAATGTACTTCTATATTTTGTTAAATAATAACTGTTACGTACCAAAAGATATCTACATGACTTGTATCCATCATTTAAGGGGCCTTAGTTCGGATTCTCTATCGCTATGTTTATGGATCTCTGGGTTGATTTGTATGGGTAGCACTATCTTCCACGCTGGTCGGTGTTAATTTTTAATTTGACGTAGTTAAACGCGTCAACTGGTAGCAGAAGCTTTCCACATATTTAATTATTTGAAATTTCTAATGCGAACCTTCGTGATAACCTATTGGATATTATTAAAAGCTAATATTTGTGTTTGTTATGTTTCATATATGATGCTGAGCTTGACATATTGATAATTCATGGATGAAAGGAATTCTGTCACTACTTATTACCTTAACAAAAACTAGATCGCTCACGAGGTACTCATAAGAGGGAAGATCCCAGTTCATCACCTGGCCACCTTGAATGAATTAAAAACAGCACCCATTGTCATTCCAAGCTGGAATGAGTACTCATGGAGTTCTGGTAAGTCCTCTGTTGTGAATGATCTCCAATCTTTGTTGGACCTAGGTAATATTTATGCCAGTGAAAGTGATAATTCCCCATCTCAGTTGAGACGTTTTAAATCACGCCTTACACATTGGTACTATCGTATAGACGACATTATACAAGTTTGCTCAGACCATGATGGTGAATACTGTGTTGTATTGGAAAATCTAAGTTCCCGGCTCGTTCAGGGTTACCTAAATTTTTTTCCAAAAGCGATAAACCCTATATCTGAAGATATAGTCCATTGTTCTCCCAACGGAGGAAGTAATATTGACGAATTTAGTCGTTCTAATGGTGGAAGGAATACTAGTTTATTGGATAACATTAGACCTTGCCCATTGGTTCAGGAAGGTGTAAGCATGAATAATTTCCTTCCTTCGAGTAACGTTGAAATTGGGTCCTCGACCAATAACCCAACAGTGGCGGTTCCTTCAAATCTCAATACTAATATGATTGATAAAGTTATTAACCCTACGAATGAGTGTACTCTGGTAAATGTAAGAGATAGTGCATCGCCAAATGAGGTTATACCTACCATCTCTTATTTCCAGCAAGGATTAAAATATGCCAACGTTCCTCATCCATTATCTACATCCTTGAATAGTTTCCCCAGTTGTAACGGTAGCGATTCTGAAACATTAGTGTTATTTTTAAAAAAGTTTTCCGAGCTAGTTGAGAATGCTATCGTGTTTAATCTGTCAGAGATTCATATTTATCAATTGATTTTTCCATTTACCTCTGGATTACTCAGAGAAGAATTACTAAATGCTATGAGGTCACATACTTCTTTAAGCAATTTCCATTTAGAAATATTAAACAATTTATTACCACCAAATAACTTGAGGTTACTACAGAATAAATATTTTTATAGGGTGCAACGCTTTGATGAAACACTGTGTGATTATGTTTCTGAAATAAAAGGGTATGCCAAAATTTTCTGCCTACAATTAAGTGAAGAAATGATCGTGTCTAAGGTTATCGATGGTATCAACCCTGAATATAGGTCTTATTTGGCAATGAGAGGGACTCCTACTGATTTTTCAGGCTTAAATAAACTCATCATGATTGCTGAGACGGTAAAGAACGGTGAATCCCTCCGTATTTCTAGTATCCCCATTCCTTCCAATTTCAGCATTGTTCCGGTAAAACCAGTAAGAAGATGCTTTAGGTGTGATTCCGTAGAACATCTGGCTAGAGTTTGTCCTAATAATCCTAATTTCAGGAAATGACATCAAGATAGAGAAACCTCCTCGGGTTTTCATACATATCATAAAGTTTCCTTAAATAAGGTTGTTAGTAATATTGTTGATAAAAAGCTTGTCAACAAGAAAACTATGGTTTGGAATGATAGAGGTTTCAACGCGATGGACCTAGGTTGTAATCGAATTTCTACTGTACCTACAAATAATTGTCCTTTCATAGAAATTTACTTAAATAACGAACCGGTAACTGCGCTGATTGATTCGGGGAGCATCAATTCTTTCATTGACTATAAATGGTTTAAATTAATGTCTTCTGTTTGTAAATTTGGGAATTTGGTTAGTGAACCAAACAAGTTTATGGACAGCGAATTGTTGTTCTCTTGAAGTACTGGGAACTGCAAACGTCAAAATCAAAATTAATAACCTTTCTTGGAAATTCAAACTTAGGGTGATAAATAACTTATCGTGCGAAGTGATTTTGGGTTCTGACTTCATAACTCATGAGGGTTGTGACTGTTCCGGTCACAATGTTCCCAAACCCTTATTTGGTTGACTGCAAGAGAAGTCAGGTTAGGGTAATTTGTTCATACCATTTCTTTTCTTGTTCATCATCATCATTTAGGTTGTAGAATTTCATTTTATTTAGTGTATATATATCTTGTGTATCTCGGGGACTCAGTCAGGAATATTTCATTTAATTTGTATGGGAGATGTCAGTATACAAGACAGCGGATTGTGTAGGTAAGCTACAAGATGTTGCAACAGCAGGAAACTCTAGGCCAAATTTAGATTGGGCCGAGAATAACTTCCCTTGTCTTGAAGAAAGCTTTGTGTAAATTGTGTAAGGTTCTGACGTCAGAGAAGAGTTTCGCGCCACGAGTTGTAAGAAATATATATGGGTTTGAGATTATTGGTGTATTTTGTATGGGTTGGAGGGTATCATGACCCTGGCGGAGAAAGACGAAAACATGTGTTTACAAGATGAGAGGTGGGATTTTCGTGTATAGCGGGGCTTCACTTCTATGGTAGCGTCTGATTGGAAAGGTCGCGTTCTCGTAATTTGGCGTAGGCCTATTTGGAGAAACAGTTTTGTTGAAAGCATGGCTTGTGAATGTACTCGAAACGGCTACATATCACAACGATGTTATCTCTGTTAGCACAATTCAAGTTGGGTACGGAAGCACATTCATTTCTCTCGCAGAGATGTGGCTATGTAAACCAGTAAACATCTCTAACCTCAAACCACGTGTGGAAAATCTTAGAAATGCTGGGGAGAACTGATCTATCGAGCATGTCTCGTAGATTATCTGCTAGATCGTCGATGAGTGAGTAACAAACATCTTTATATTCCAACATTCATTTTGGGTCACATGTTTTCGTCATTGCCGAGGAGAGAAGATAGTAAACCATAGTCTGTTCGACGAGAGTCCCCGCCATATGTTTAAAGTTGATATTAATACACATATTTTGAAGGTTATAATTAGTTTTCTTTATAGGGAATTACACCTAATAGTTGAACGCCCAAATGATACCAGTTAGGTTGACCAAATGTGTGTCCAACACTCCACGACCCTGCCATTTCAATTGTGTGGTATATGATGAAGTACTTCCGATCAAAAATAGGAGGATGATTTTGGGAAGTTTTAAATCAGTCGCCCAAGAAGGGCTGGTAAAAAGTTACAACATAGCACCTCAACGTGGGGCAAGAGTAGGGAAACCTAGCAGGTATCATTAGGGCACATATGCACACAGCCGATAGACACCTTAGGAGTATTAGGGTTCACAGTAATTTGTTTTGTTTTAAGGGGTATGTCCACATCAGACAATTTAGAATTAAGGTCAAGGGTTGTGTGTAAATCAAACAGTAAAATGTCAGGTAATCAGGAAACTGGGGGAAGTGGCAGTGAGGAAGATGTGGAAAAGACAGTGGGAACATATGTTACCATTGTTACTACTGAGTCGCAGCTGATCGCTGAAGGTAGTAACTTAAATGTAAATGGGGGGGTTATGAACGATAGTTTGATCCAAATGCTACTGAGTGAAATAAAAGAGATTAAGAAGCAAGGAGAATCTATGAGTAAGGAAATTAAGGAGCAGGTAGGCTCTGTAAATGAGAAGGTAGAGTCAGTGACCAAACAGATAGTAGAAGTGAAGGAATTTGTAAGTAAGGAAATTCAGGAGAGCAACAGGGCCACGAACACAAGGATAGAGAGTCTCAGCAAAGAAATACGGGACCATAAGTCTGTCCTTAATAGTAGAATGGAGAGTATGAACCTGGAATTAAGTGGGAAAATTAGCAAACAGGGAGAGGAAATCAGGGCAGAAATGCAGGGGAATCAGGCTGGGATCACAAGTAGGCTAGAAGGAATGGAAGGCCATCAGAACCAGCAAGATGTGGAAATAACGAAAATTAAGTCAGAGATAGCTAGTTCAAGGGCAGAAGTACAGAATGTAACGGGAAAGTGTGATGAGATATGCAACACTGTAAGTGGGAATAAGAGGGAATATTTAGATAGAGTAGGTGCCGTTGAAAATAAGTTGGGAGAGATTGAGGGTCTGAGAGGGAAGCAGGTGGCATTGACCGAGAAAAACGAAAAGCTGCAGGAAGAGCTGATAAAGGTCAGGAGAGAGTTGAAAGAGCGACCGATGAGTCAAAGGGTTGTGATGCCATCTAGTTTGCTACTCAGGGACCCTGGTCTGCCACAATTTAACTCAAGGCAGTTCAACCCTATGGAGTTTTTAAAAACCATTGAGAAGAAATTCAGCAAGGATCTAGAAGACGGGGTTGTCGAATGGGAAACAGTGTTGGAGATCTTGTCTAACTCATTTCAAGGGGATGTGAAAGCATGGTTCCAAATATACAGGCCTAACATGAATAGTTTAAGGGAATTCAGGGATAAATTCAAAGCTAAGTTCTGGGGGGAGGGGGTACAGTCCAGGGAAAGGGAAAAATTAACTTTTGGGAAATATAAGGAGAGAGAAGGGGTATCCCTGACAGAATATTTTTTGGCACATGTACTTATTTGGAAGAATTTGGATGGGCTGACCTCTGACAGTGATGTGGTTAGGGTCATGTTGAAGCACTTCCCACCTAGAATTCAGGAGGCAGCTTGTATGCAGAAGGTAAGGACGGTAGAAGAGTTGGAAGAGCTTCTTACGAGCTTTGACGTTTTAGGCAAGCAGCACATGGAGAGGCCAGAGGTCAAACAGGAATTTAGGGGCAATAGGGGGAATAATCAGGAGTTTAATAGGGGTAGATTTAATCAGGAGCAAAGAGATTATCAGCAGAGGCAGGAAAACTATCAGAGAGGTGGGGGGCGTCAGGATAATTCACAGCGACAGGAAGGTAACTATCAGAGAGGTGGGGGGCGTCAGGAAGGTGGTAACGAAAGAGTACAGGTGAACCAGAGGAGACAAGAACAAGGTGGTCAAGGAGCTTTAAACTCCGAACGGGCTGTGCAGGGAGGTCAGTCAGGCAGTCCGTAAGAAATGAAGTCAAGCAGTGTGTTATTGTGGGTGAGGAGGATTTTATGCCTATGAGTCGGGAGGATCTGCTAGCTGACCAGCAGGAGTTCTCATGTATCGGGGAGAAGGAGGCTTTTATGTCAACTGTTGAGTTGAGCATACTAGGTAAGAGAGTGCAGGCATTGGTGGATTCGGGGAGTGAGAGAAGTGTCATCAGTAAGGGATTTTATGATACTTTAATCAAGGACGGTGGTAAGTTGGAAGAAATTCCAGTTAAGTCGACATATGTGGTAACTGCTGTTGGTAATAAATCCCAAAGAGTGGGAAAGCAGGTATTGTTGCCCATGAGGTTTGGTAATGAAGTTGACCACAAGACTTGCTTGGTAATTCCTAACCTAATTTATGAAATGATTTTGGGGATAGACTGGCTTAACGAGCATAGTGCTGTTATTGATTTTGACCGGGGTGTCATCAACTTTGTGAGGGGGAATATAAGCCAGGAGATGAGAATGAAATGCAAAGTGTAGATAAGACAGAAAAGGCATGTGTTACTGAGGTCACTGTAGGGGATATGGCAGAAGGTAAGGCTGACGATGAGGAGGAAGTTGTGGATTTATGTCACATTGCTGTGGAGGGTGATAAGTGTGATCAACTCCAGCAGGCTGTGGATAAGAGTGGTTTAAGTGTTGAGGAGAGGGATAAGTTGTTAGAGGTTTTAGAGCTAAACCAAGAAGTTTTCAGTGACAAGCCAGGGCTAACACATGTCTATACGCATCAGTTCGAAATTGTAGATCATTCTCCATTTTCAGGACCCAAGTACCCGATACCTCACAAATTTGCTGATGCTGTGGAGAAAGAAATAGGCATTATGCTGAATCAGGGTATTATTGAGCCTTCAACTAGTGCATATCTGAATCCCTTAGTTGTGGTTGGGAAGAGTGATGGCTCGGTCAGGTTGTGTATTGATGCCAGGCAGCTCAATTGTAGGATATCTGGGGACCAACAGAGGCCAGAATGTGTTGAGGAACTGGTTCAGAAATTCAATGGTAAGCAATGGTTTTCCACTATGGATCTGAGTGCATCATTTTGGCAGGTACCGTTGAGAGAACAGGACAGGAAGTTGACTGCGTTTAGCTTTAAGAGTGGTTTGTACCAATTCAGGGTCGTTCCTTTCGGAACAAAGACCAGCAGTTCAGCGTTGATTAGGGCCTTAAATCTAGTGTTAGGGAGGGACACACACGAGTTTGTGACAATGTACATAGATGATTTAATTGTTGCATCTTACACATTAAAGGAACACCTGGATCACTTAGACATTGTTTTGGGGAAATTAAGGGACGGGGGATTTACAATTAAACTTAAGAAGTCTCTGTTTTGCACAACATCAATCACATTTTTAGGGCATACTATCACAACACAAGGGGTGTCTCCCGAACAGTCACGATTAGACAAGATTCACAACACTGCTACACCACGTAACGCCAAACAATTGAGGTCAATATTAGGGGTTTTCAATTATTTTCGTAGATTCGTAGTTAAATATTCCTGTCTTGTAGAACCGTTTAGGGAATTGCTGAAGCAGGGTACTAAGTGGGTATGGACCCAGGTGCACGATGAGGCTTTTAAGGAGTTGAAGAGAGGCTTTGTAGAGACTGTCATGCTTAGGTATCCTCGTCTGGATTGTCCCTACATTTTGATGACTGATGCGAGCATGCAAGGCATCTCAGGCATTTTGTGTCAGGAGGATAGTGAGGGCAATCTAGGGATTGTCTCATTAGCAAGCAGAGGGCTAAGCATGGCGGAGAAGAGATATACAATTACTGAAATAGAGATGTTAGCAATCGTATACTCTCTAGGGAAGTTTAGGAGTTATGTGTTGGGCAGTAAGTTGCAGATACTGACTGACCATCATGCATTACTTTTTATTGGATCCTGCAAGCTCACTTCGAACAGGATGTCAAGGTGGATATTGGCTATAAGTGAATATAACTTTGAGGTAAGGCATATTAAGGGTACTGAGAACATTGTGGCTGACTTCATGAGTAGAAACATTGGGGGTGATGAGGGTCATCAGGTACTGGAGGTACAGGAAGGTGTTGTTATCTGCATAACCAAGGTAAGCGAGTGTGATTATGAGATACGCTGCTTAAGGAATCTGCTTGTAGAGCAGGAGAAGGATGAGGTCTTAGGTGATATCTTGACTCAGTTGAGAGGTATGGATGTGGATAGTAGAATTAAGGTTGGAAAGTATTGGTACAAGTTGGAGTGTGGTTTCTTGGCTAGGCTGTGCCATGAAGGTGCCTGGAGAGTGTGTGTGCCAAGCTCATTGCAGGTAACGATGATTTGGTATCATCACAAGGCTTTAGGGCATTTTGGATCAAGCAAGGTTCTTTTTGCTGTTCAGCAGCATTTCATTTGGAAGAACATGGGAAGGCAGATTAGGAAAGTTCTGGCAAGTTGTGACTCGTGTCAACGGTGTAAATGCCCAACGAGGTTTCTTGAGGGACCTCGGCAAATGGTGATCACAGAAAAACCAAGGGATTTACTCTGTGTCGATCTGTATGGTCCATTGGTTAAAGCTCAGTTTGGATATCAGTATATCTTCGTGGTTGTTGACGCATTCAGTAAACTCGTCAAACTGTATCCCCTGAGAAAAGCGACCGGGAAGGGTTGTGTCCTACAGATCACTGATAAGTATGTACCTGAGTTTGGGGTGCCTCTCAGGATACTATCAGACCACGGTAGTCAATTCACCTCAAAGATCTGGAAAACCAAGTTGAGTGAATTGGGTATCAAGCACATATTCTCATCTATTCGATATCCTCAAGGGAATTTGTCCGAACGAGTTATGAGAGAATTAGGGAGAGTATTTCGCACCTATGTGAGCAATCGCCACAATGCGTGGTTCTCCAAGTTAGGAGATATTGAACGATGGTTCAATAGTACGTTCCATGAGAGTGTAAAATGCACTCCCTATGAAATTCAGTATGGTAGGAAGCCTACCAATGAGCTTGCTAGAATGCTAGGTTTGGTCACGGGAGAGGAGATTGGGAAGGATGTTTGTATCCAGCTGGCTAGGGACAACTTAATCAAGGCAGGGAATAAGCGTAGGCGCCAGCAGAAGCGGGTAAAGTTTGATTCTTTTGAAGTAGGCGATCAGGTGCTTCTGAGGGTTCCATATCCATCTTCAGCTGTAGATAAGGAGATAGGGAAGTTTTTTCATCTATTTCAGGGGCCTTTTAAGGTGGTTAAACGTATTGGTGAGTGTGCCTATAGTTTAACGGACCAGGATGGTAAGTCTGTCAGTACACATAATATTAGGAATCTCCGTAGATATCACTCTGTAAAATAATATGGCATGGACTCTTAGAGAATCAGTCAACATAACGTGATGGCATGACAAAACTCAAGAGATGTGACGAAGAATGCTAACCAGCAAAGTGGCATCGAGTGTTAGATGGATAGATGGTATGATAAGGCCTGTGCAGGCAAATACCATGGCTTGTGAAGCGATAGGGTCTCATGATGAGACGAAGAAAATGAAGTGGTAGACCTAAGACACTTGAGAGAAATCAGTGAGGCTAGGAAATGGACACAATAAGACATTCGAGAGAGTGAGAATGTGTGAAAATTTGACAAGTGTGTATGTATATATGTCTTCCAGGGTTTATTTATGTAATAGTGTAATTCTTTGTGTTTTCAGTGCGTTGCTTGTTTGAGTGTTTGTGATCCACACTTGTTTCACCCGTGTGAATCACATGGGGGCGTATTGTGACTGTTCCGGTCACAATGTTCCCAAACCCTTATTTGGTTGACTGCAAGAGAAGTCAGGTTAGGGTAATTTGTTCATACCATTTCTTTTCTTGTTCATCATCATCATTTAGGTTGTAGAATTTCATTTTATTTAGTGTATATATATCTTGTGTATCTCGGGGACTCAGTCAGGAATATTTCATTTAATTTGTATGGGAGATGTCAGTATACAAGACAGCGGATTGTGTAGGTAAGCTACAAGATGTTGCAACAGCAGGAAACTCTAGGCCAAATTTAGATTGGGCCGAGAATAACTTCCCTTGTCTTGAAGAAAGCTTTGTGTAAATTGTGTAAGGTTCTGACGTCAGAGAAGAGTTTCGCGCCACGAGTTTTAAGAAATATACATGGGTTCGAGATTATTGGTGTATTTTGTATGGGTTGGAGGGTATCATGACCCTGGCGGAGAAAGACGAAAACATGTGTTTACAAGATGAGAGGTGGGATTTTCGTGTATAGCGGGGCTTCACTTCTATGGTAGCGTCTGATTGGAAAGGTCGCGTTCTCGTAATTTGGCGTAGGCCTATTTGGAGAAACAGTTTTGTTGAAAGCATGGCTTGTGAATGTACTCGAAACGGCTACATATCACAACGATGTTATCTCTGTTAGCACAATTCAAGTTGGGTACGGAAGCACATTCATTTCTCTCGCAGAGATGTGGCTATGTAAACCAGTAAACATCTCTAACCTCAAACCACGTGTGGAAAATCTTAGAAATGCTGGGGAGAACTGATCTATCGAGCATGTCTCGTAGATTATCTGCTAGATCGTCGATGAGTGAGTAACAAACATCTTTATATTCCAACATTCATTTTGGGTCACATGTTTTCGTCATTGCCGAGGAGAGAAGATAGTAAACCATAGTCTGTTCGACGAGAGTCCCCGCCATATGTTTAAAGTTGATATTAATACACATATTTTGAAGGTTATAATTAGTTTTCTTTATAGGGAATTACACCTAATAGTTGAACGCCCAAATGATACCAGTTAGGTTGACCAAATGTGTGTCCAACACTCCACGACCCTGCCATTTCAATTGTGTGGTATATGATGAAGTACTTCCGATCAAAAATAGGAGGATGATTTTGGGAAGTTTTAAATCAGTCGCCCAAGAAGGGCTGGTAAAAAGTTACAGGGTCTGTTATTGGATTTAAGCACTAGATCATATTGGTTCAGATTTAAACTTAAAAAGAGGTGGGAATTCAGCCTAATTCCTAATAATCAGAGAGTCAATTCTGCTAAACAAGAACTACCATCTACCACTATTGACAATTTGGAGTTCAATTATTTATCGGACGATCAAGCTAATTGTGTTAAAGATCTGTCATGAATTTCCTGATGTATTAACAGATAAACTTGGGGTTACCAACCTAATTGAATATGATATTGAGTTAACTGATAATATACCTGTTCGGGGTCCTCCATATAGGCTTTCCCCTCCCAAAATGAAGATTTTGAAAGAGATGATCGAAGAAATGTTAGAAGAAGGAATCATTAGGAAGTCCATTTCACCCTATTCGTCCCCTATCTTTCTTGTTTCCAAACCTGATGGTAAGTTTAGACCGGTTATCGACTATAGAGAATTAAACAAGAAAGTAATTCTTCAATCTATTCCTCTTCCCGATCTCCAGTCTTGCTTTGGATGGTTCCAAGGAGCTTCTCATTACACAATTTTAGACCTGAAAAAAGCGTATTGTCAAATTCCTTTATCTGAACGTTCTAGTGCAGTCACAGCCTTCTCTACGGATTGGAATTTATTTGAATTTTGTCGTCTACCATTTGGTATTTCAACAGGGGCTGCCGTGCTCAGCAGACTTTTAGACAATGTTTTCGATGGAATTAAGTTCAAATTCGTATATCACTATTTGGATGACGTAGTCATATTTAGTAAAAGTTTTTCTGAACATTTGGTTCATGTCAGAGAGGTTCTAAAGAGGTTAAGGCATGCTGGACTCACCGTTAAACCTTCTAAGGTATCTTTTGCTAGACCGGAAATTTCCTTCCTGGGTCACATCATTTCCTCGTCTGGTATTTCAATTGATCAAACCAGAACTGAGGCTATTAGGGAGTTCAAGGCACCGAAGAACGTCAAAGAAGTAGCTAGATATATTGGTATGTTAAATTATTTCCGTAAATTTATCCCAAACTTCGCTCAGCGTGCTGCACCCATTAATTTATTAAGAAAGAAAGGGATCCCTTTTTCTTGGGGACCTCCGCAAGAATCTGCCTTTCAAGACCTTAAACTAGCCTTGTCTAATGCTCCTATTCTGGCTATTCCAGATTTTTCAAAAAGGTTCCTAGTTCAAACTGATGCATCAAACAAAGCAGTAGGTGCTGTTTTACTCCAGGAACACGAACAAGGCAGATTACCTATAGCGTATGCTTCTCGTACTCTCATTCCTGCCGAAACTAATTATTCCATTTATGAATTGGAGGGACTTGCAGTGATGTTTGCATTAGAGAAGTTTAAGATCTATCTAGAACATGTAGAATTTAATCTGGAAACTGATAACCAAGCACTAAGCTGGGTGCTTGGTAAACCTAGGAAGACTGGCAGAATAGCAAGATGGGCCACTCATATCTTATCTTTCAAATTTAACGTCAGACATATTCGTGGAAGCGAAAATGTCATAGCTGATTGCTCAAGTCGAATGTACGATAGTAATTCGGATACTGAGAATATTGTTGAGGAAACTGATAGCGAGAATATCGAACGTAAGGCTATTAACTCAATTCTTTCAAACTTTCCCAAGTTATTTAGGAACGTTTCAGAATATCAAAGTGAAGATCCTGAACTCAGTAATATCATTGATCGCATCAAGGAGGGAGAGGCTGTGAAACCTTATTCCAGTAGAAAAAAATATTCTGTGTTATACTTCACGCAATGATAAATTACCTAAAATTGTTCTTCCTAAAGTATTAATTCCTGAAACATTTAAATATTTCCACGAAACGCCAATCGGTGGTCATCTGGGCATATTTAAAACGAGGGCAAAAATCCGTCAACATTTTATTTGGAAACAGATAGGGTAAAAGCACCAGTCATTGACATGGTCACCTATAGTTGACACTCTGGGAAACAATCATTAAAAATAAGGAGTGATGCCTGCCTGTTGCGTTCAAATTTAGGCGGCAACTACTTGGGAGCCACCTGGTGGTACTGGCTGAAAACAAGTCAGATGAGGTGTTATGGGTTGGAGAGGGACGTAGTTCAGTTATGGTCACTGTTGCATGATAGGGCAGCACATGCTTTCTTTGTCAGTTTTCTTAAGCAGGTGAGTTTGTTTTAGTAATTATATTTCCTCGTGTTGGCTTACTCCAGATAATCCTGATATGCAGTAGAGAAGATAAACAGATGTTCTTTCCATTGTTGTGTTCACAATAGAAAAAAGGCGGGTAAAAGTAGGGTTAGGTTTGGGTGTCAATTATTGGTTCACTAAATCCTGCCTGTAACGCTTAATCGACACCCCCTGTCAATAATGGGTGTTTCCCATATGATTTCAATTTGAAATCTTTTTGTTACTGTTAGAATATACTTGAAATTTTGATCTTTTTGGTAGTCCTTTTGGATCATTTGAATGACCTATACCAAAGGATGACAGGGGGTGTCAACTTTAGGTTTTTGGGATGTCAACTATTGGCGATTGATTCCAAATTCCTATATCTTTATTTACTTAGCCTATTTTATCAATGTGTTTGG
The DNA here is from genome assembly GCA_946902985.2 of Meconema thalassinum. NCBI lineage: Eukaryota > Metazoa > Arthropoda > Insecta > Orthoptera > Tettigoniidae > Meconema > Meconema thalassinum. The sequence continues at coordinate 510,253,855 of OX336390.1, read as the reverse complement.
TCAGTAAGGTTTGGTATTTTGACTAATATAGAGCTATCTTTAGTTTTAGGCCACAAAATGAGTAAAAAGTCTAGGAAAATTCGGAATTATGCTCCGGAGCAAATGGAGGAAGCAATGGAGGACGTAAAAAATGGCTCTTCTGTGAAATCAGCTGCTAAACGGCATGGTGTGCCAAGAATTACCCTTATGTATAAGGTACAGGGCAAAATTAAGAAATCCCGAATGGGCCCAAACCCCATTTTATCCCCAGAGGAGGAAGAGGTGCTCGTGACTTGGATAAAATCCTTGGCAAAGGCCGGTTTTCCAATTGTGAAAGAGGAGTTAATAAACAGCGTTCAACAACTTTTAACTCAATTAAATAGGAAATCCCAGTTCAAATCTGGCCGCAAGTGGTTTAAATCATTTTTGAACAGGCACCCAACGATTTCCCTACGAACGCCAGAAAACCTGACAACATCGCGGGCATTGGTGTCGGCAGAAGACCTACAAAACTGGTACAGAGAAATATATAATTTCCTGCGTGATGAAAATGTTTTGGACGCCCTAGCTAATCCAATGAGGGTATTTAATGCCGATGAGACAGGAGCCTTTTTGAATCCAAAAGGAGGGAAAATTTTAGCTAAGAAAGGAGATAAGAAGATTTACCAAAAGGTGAATCCAGATGACAAGGAATGTTTAACTGTCATGATAACAGCTAGTGCAGCAGGTGTGATGGCCCCTCCATTAATTGTGTTTAAATATGAAAGGATCCCATCAGAAATTGCAACCAGCATTCCCGCAGATTGGGGAATAGGTCGTTCAGAAAGTGGATGGATGACCGGAGCACTTTTTTTATGAGTTTGTCAGCAATGTATTCTACCCATGGCTGATCAGCGAAAACATCGATCTTCCTGTAATTCTTTTCCTCGATGGGCATTCCTCACACATGACTCTCCACACTAGTGAATTTTGTTCTGAAAAAGGGATAATTTTAATAGCTCTTCATCCCAACGCAACACTTCTGATACAGCCGATGGATGTTTCAGTTTTTAGATCATTGAAAGGCCGCTGGAAAGAGAAAGTTCATTCATGGAGAATAGAAAATATGGATTCGCCAATTCTGAAAAAGAAAGATTTTGCACCAATTCTAAAAGCGGTTCTTAATGACATCCCATTCACAGCCATTCAGAATGGCTTTAGGAAGTGTGGTTTGGTGCCATGGAATCCATCCACTGTGATAGACCATGAATTACCTTCTAGAAATGAAAATGCAAATGTCATTTCAGAAGTTGATGTGAAAGAGAACAATACAGCACTTAAGGTATTGGAAAATATCATTGGGAAAGAAAAATTATCAACTTTTCAAGGAGTCGAAGAATGGAAAGGAGAGGTAAAGGATACATCATTATTTTATGCATGGAGAGAAATCAAAACCAAGAGTAGGCCTGTTGGTTACAATGTGATCCCACAACTTGAGAAAAGCATCGATCATTTGACTGAGCATGAAGAATCACCAGAATCAGTGCCATCAACCAGCAAAACTATCGATTTAACACCAAACAGATTCCCCAGGAATGAAGGTGTAGTGCCATCAACCAACAAAACTATAGATTCGACACCAGACAGTATCCCTAGGAATGAAGATGCAGTGCCATCAACCAGCAAAACTATCGATTTAACACCAAACAGGTTCCCCAGGAATGAAGGTGTAGTGCCATCAACCAACAAAACTATAGATTCGACACCAGACAGTATCCCTAGGAATGAAGATGCAGTACCATCAACCAGAGAAACTGTTGACACAACACACAAACGGATCCCTAATAATGTCCCCAGTCCATTTAAAAATGTACTTTTCTGGCCAGATGTTTCTACGGTGCAGAAAAAGAGGAAAAGAGAAACATTACCATCCGTTGTCACTTCAAAGTCATGGCAGGAGTACCACAAGAACAAATTAAAGAAAAAGTTAGATTTAGACGAAAGCAAGAAACTGAAGGCTATTGAAAGGCAAAAGAAGAAGGAACAAAAAGAAGCAATGAAATTAAAAAATATGGCAAAGAAGACTGCAAGGAAAAGGAAAAAGCAGTGTGAAATAATATCTTCAGAGGAAGAAGAAGAAGAATGGATTCCGTCTGGAAGCAGTATTGATGATGTGAGTCTCCATCTCACAGACCAGTCCGAAACTGAAGATTTCGACCTTCAGCACGAAGATGGTGTCGAAGATTTTCCATTGTCCCCAAAGTTGGATCCAGTGACTTGCAATGAAACTTCCCCTGAATTGGAAGGTGAAGGCAGTGTTTTAACAGTGAATGAGCCAGTGGAAAAACCTCTATTAAGTGAGAGGAAGTTTATCAAGACATTGTCTTGCCCTGATGATGGTACTCGTAAAACAATCCAAGAAGGAGCTTTTGTTGTTTATCAAATAAGAAAAAATAAGAAATACTTCAAATATGTTCTTCAAATAACAGAGGTTCTTGATGAAAATTGTGCCACAGCTGTTACTCTAAACTCCCTCAATCGTTTAAGAAATGTTTTCATTAAAAACGAAAGTGATAAAAGGAATGTCTCTGCGGATGACATCCTTCAAATTCTACCTAACCCATTAACTTTTGGCAAGCCAAGCTCAACGACCCATTACCAGTTCCCTTGTTCAGTTGATGTGGATTGGTAGATCATTCACTGAAGCAGCAGATAAGTCGTTTCTAGAAATACATTTGATTTAAGCTGTGTAATTTTTGTACCAACAATTATAACTACTATTTATCTGTGTGGTTGAGATAGCCTATCTGTGATATATTAATACAATGTAAGGTATCAAGAGGATGCTGCTGTGTGTTTATGTAAGACTTATTCCTTATTAGGAACTTTTGTAATTTTGAGTTGAAGTATCTGATATCATTGACAATATAAGTAATTTAGTTATATTTTAGTCACTTATTATTAGTTATATTCTTGTGCTTATTTCTAATAAAATTGCTAATGAATTTAGCCTAGCCTAGTTATTTTCCTTAACTGTCAACCATTGGTTCTCAAAGGTGTCATCTATTGGTGTTTTGAGATTTCTGGCATGTCAATGACTGGTTCAATTTTTACATTTGAAACAAATGAAATATTCCAGCTAACAACTAAGGTTAGAGTTAAAACAAATATATCCTGTAAAAGAGAACAGACTGTAGATTATATTAACACATCAGAAGGAGGTTCAAATGGAAAATGAACAGGAGTAGATTGAAATGAAGTAGAAATTTCTCTTAAGGGTGTCAATGACTGGTGCTTTTACCCTAGACAAAGATATTAAGAGTATGGTAAGTAATTGTAATGCTTGTAATGTAGCTAAAACTTCGAACAACATTAAAACAGGGATGTTAGCATCTGATCTCGCTAACAAACCCATGGAGAAAATGTTTATCGATTGGGTAGGGCCCCTACCCCTTTCTAAGCAAGGAAACAGATTTGCACTTGTGTGCATAGACGGGTTCTCCCGCTTCGTCTGGATATTCCCCACTAAGAAAGCAGATACTCAGACTGTCGTCAGGTGTCTCAAGCAGATTTTCTCTTCCTTTGGTCCTTGCCAGTATTTAGTGTCTGACAATGCCAAGTGTTTTTTGTCTCACGCTTTTAGAAATTTCTTATTTGACTTGTCCATTGCTCATGTGACTTCTACTGCATATTACCCCAAGGGGTCATATGCAGAAAGGGTAAATAGGAACCTGAAAGCGGCATTAATAGCTTTTCATCATGATGAACATAAGGCTTGGGATAATTGTATTTCTTGGCTCACTTTTGCCTTCAATACTGCGGTTCATGAAGCCCATCAGACAACCCCCTTTGTTTTAATGTTTTCCTTTGTTCCTAACTCACCAATTTCAAACCTTTGGTCTTTGAAAGAATTATTACCAGATAATATTTCAACTCAGAATGTTCGGGCTATTTGGGGCAAAGCAAGGTCCAACATGAAAGTTGCTCATGATAGACTGAGAGAAAAATACAACAGGGGACGCCGGCCCACCTCATTTCAAATTGGTGATGAGGTCTACGTTAAAAATTACTCCTTAAAAGAAACTGGTCCAACTCAATCAAATAAATTGTTGGCTAGATTTCGGGGTCCATGCAAACTAATTAAATTCATTACTCCCGTCACTATACTTGTAAGCGATCCTCAGAGGAAAAGGATATTTAGAGTTCACCTTTCACAAGTGAAAAAAGGAGGTGGAAATGTACAAGGAAATCACTAATATTATGAAAAGAAATGAGTTATATTCATTTAAAAAAATTGTTATTTTAGTTGTAAAGAAACGAGGAAACTTAAAAGGTATATATTTAGGTATTTGGGTATTTTAAATTTAGGTTATGTTTGTATTTTTTTTTTTTTTGGGTCGATCACTGTTTGATTTTTCCTCTATTATTGTAATGAAACGACTAGTAGCTGTATTGTAAGCTGCGGTGTAGTGAACGAATCAAGAAACTATTCCTGTTCATAGTCCGGTCTGATTACAGAAAATATGAACTGTTGGAGATTGCTGAAGCAGTGCTGAGCTCCATTGCGATGGTGGACTTGTATGGTAATCCTAGGGTGCCCGGATGTCTATGCCAACCCTACCTCCAGCTGTATTTGCCTGTCTTCAAGAAGCATCCACATAACTGATTTGGAAAAGAAGACACTGATGTATTACATTTACTTTACGCATGTAAAAAAAAGAAACTGTAATATTTGGTTTACTAGTGTTTATGGTGGAAGAGTAACCTTGCACATGCATGAACTTTATTTGTCTACATGGTTTTTGAGCAAAACTTTCCCATTCTGCATGACGACCTTTCATGGTGATCAATTCTTCCCCCCCCAATGATCACAATTGCGGGCGGGAAGGGTTGAGACAATAGTTTGAGACTATTGTGATTCTTCTCGTGAAAAACTTATAAAAAGAGGTCTACTTGACTAAGTTTGATTTTCAGTGAGGCAACGCTATCTGTTGGGGATTTGAGATGTCTTGGTTCTCGAAAAAGTGACTTCAACGCGTTCTAGCGGTGACTTTCATTCTACTGAGTACTAGCCTTGTCCGCTAGATGGCGACGCAGTTTGATATTTTAAAGAATTGGTTCGAAAAACATCTCTGTTGGTTTCCCTTGACAACCCTTATTTACTTTGTTAAAAAAAAAAAAAAATAAAGGATTATTCTTCGAAAACTGACCGAGGAAAGATGTAGGTAACATCTTGGGAAGACATTGAAGCTCTAGGGCTAGCTTTGAGCTAGGCCCTAGACTAATTATGTTCCGATTTCAGCTATGGAACAACCAGGAGAACTGTTCCAGTGGATAATTTTTGGCTCCTTTAAAATTTTTAAAAATATTTACATTTACATGTGACAAACAGTGTCGACCGATTTAAGGGAGATTTATTAAGTAAGATAAATTGAATTGGTTAAGTCACTGAATAGTAATTTGATGAACGTGGTCGTTTGTGCAGTGTGTGTCATGTCGTGAGTATTGCACGGTAAGTGAAATGTGGAATGAATGGACTGTGTGTTCAAAAGTTTGGTTGGTGTGGCAGTGTTGGACATACTCTCTCAAAACATTAGCGATTTGTGTTGTTTGTACAAACAAGATGTGTTCCTTCATTTTGGTGTGCTTATTGGGTGATTTGTGGTTGATTGGTATGTTTTCGGCTAGCATGTTATATCTTCTTAAGTTGGTAGCACTGTTCGTGACTACTCAGGTTAGCGGCTGAAAAACATGGCATGGCATGGGTGTATGAATGTTTGTTTTTGCGAATGGTTCGTCATCCTTCTGATTCATGTGAGTAACCAGTTCAATCTGTCATAGTTTAGTTTGGCCTATGTTTATTTCTTGTGAGGGTTGTTTTAATTTATGAAGCCAGTCCTGACATTTCTGTCTGCGTTCTTGGCGAACATTTTTGGTCATTGGCAAGACAGTTTCTAAACCTTCTTCTTAGTTGTTTAATTTATTTCCTCCTGTTTTGTCAAAATAGTATACTCCTTGAGTCTGTTAAAAAACATCTACGAAGATGTATATATTTTTTTTTTCTTGGGTTTGGTTGCGTTGACAACGAGGATAGATTGTTTATCCGGTGGCCGATTATTGATGATGATGATATTGACATTGAGTTGGTGTGTGAACAGATGAAAAGAGACAACTCCATGTTGGAAAATAAAAAGGAACATGGCATGGCATGGGTGTATGAATGTTTGTTTTTGCGAATGGTTCGTCATCCTTCTGATTCATGTGAGTAACTAGTTCAATCTGTCATAGTTTAGTTTGGCCTATGTTTATTTCTTGTGAGGGTTGTTTTAATTTATGAAGCCAGTCCTGACATTTCTGTCTGCGTTCTTGGCGAACATTTTTGGTCATTGGCAAGACAGTTTCTAAACCTTCTTCTTAGTTGTTTAATTTATTTCCTCCTGTTTTGTCAAAATAGTATACTCCTTGAGTCTGTTAAAAAACATCTACGAAGATGTATATATTTTTTTTTCTTGGGTTTGGTTGCGTTGACAACGAGGATAGATTGTTTATCCGGTGGCCGATTATTGATGATGATGATATTGACATTGAGTTGGTGTGTGAACAGATGAAAAGAGACAACTCCATGTTGGAAAATAAAAAGGAACTGTCACGTTTGGATCGAGCTCCGATCTCAGTAATTATAATTAAGGATTTACTTCGTGATTTATGGAATTATTTATGTCTAGGATGATGGCCATTGGTTGACCTTAGACATATATTATTACTAACCTCTCGTGTTGTCGGGAATTAATTGATGAGGTTATGGGATATCCAAAAGGACTTGCACCTTATTATCAAATGTGGATCAGTTTCCTCGTTCTCTAAGAATGTATGTAATTTGTCATTAGCTGGTAAGTCTGGCATATTTTAATGTACTTCTATATTTTGTTAAATAATAACTGTTACGTACCAAAAGATATCTACATGACTTGTATCCATCATTTAAGGGGCCTTAGTTCGGATTCTCTATCGCTATGTTTATGGATCTCTGGGTTGATTTGTATGGGTAGCACTATCTTCCACGCTGGTCGGTGTTAATTTTTAATTTGACGTAGTTAAACGCGTTAGTAACATCTCTCGTGTTTATTTCATTTCGGTTAGTTGCCCCTCATTTTGTGTTTATTCATTTACGTCATATCTACGCGCTCTTTTATTAATACTCCGTCCCTCTCGCACTCCCTCACCTCCTTCAGGGCTATTTGAGCTACCGTTTGCTCCTTTGGCGGTACACTCATTTTTCCTGACTCTCTTGTCTAGCCCTTTTAATCTTTATTTTTCACAATGTAATTTTACTCTTTATGAGTATACTTTTCCCAAATGTGTTTCCCCCCGTTACCGTTACCTCCTTATCGATCATGACATTTACGTTTAGGTCCTTTCGCCCGTTATTTTACCTAATATCACATGTTTGACGTCCACTTAACCTCATTCATAGCATGTAATGCTTCCTCGTCATTCCTTGATGTTATCTCTTTGGTCAATACATTACCTCTCCTTTGCTTATGCGTCGTGTCTGAGTACTTATTTTCGTACGATGTTTGGTTAGTTATCTTTATGCAACTAGGCTAGGCCCATGGTTCCCAATGAATAGCGCATTCGAATAGAACTTGCATTCACATCGCAGTGAATGTACGTTCAATCCATCGCCTCTTGATACCTTCATAACCTTAGTCCGGTTTAATGGGCCCAGCGCCAGGCTAATTGGTACACACTTCCACTGTGAACAACATAAGATGGCACAACTGGTAGGTCTGAGTGAAACGAAGTGGGGAGGAAAGGGTCAGAAGAAACTGAGAAAAGGATTCTAATTGTATTGGAGTCGTGGTAATAGCAGTAAAAATGATGTAGCTAAGATTCTAAGAAATGATCTCATCCAGTATGTTGAGAAAGTAAATCAGGTTAATGACAAGATAATAAAAATTAGACTTGACCTCAAAAGTTGGGTTGAAGATTTCATTCAGATCTATGCACCCCAGACTGGGAATTCGGAAGAGTGTCTCGAGGAGTTCTTGGAGGAGCTAGAGGGGTGCATTGAAGAAAAGGAAGAGGTGATAATGGGAGATCTGAATGCCCACATAGGAACAGACAGACAAGGATTGGATGAAATAATTGATCCTTTTTAATATGGAAACAAATATGCCAAAGGAGGACTTTTAATAGAAATTTGTGAGAGAAATGGATTAATAGTAGGCAATACTTGGTTCAGAAAGAAAAATTGCCAAAAAATAACTAGGTATGGATCGGGAGAACGTAAAATAAAATAAAAACCATGATAGATCTTTTTCTAATTGAAAAAGAAAATCACCGGCAACTAATTGATGTCACAGCTATGCCTAGAGAGGATGTTATTGTATGTATCTTTGCCGTGAATAAAACGCAGTGGCGTTTACCGATTGCTAAGACCTTTATTTTGTGTCCTTACTTTCTGTCGTAAGTTTAACAATTTCAAAACAATTGACTGCACGCTCCCGCGAGTGCGGGTCGCAACAAAAACCAGTCGACATGCAATCGACTCCTTTCTTTCAACATCGAAGGGATGAAGTCTACTCATTAACATGCACCCCACCTTGAAAGGAATTCTTTCAATTAATTAATAAATTGATTAATACAATTATACAGATTGAATCTATTTCATAGTAATTATTAATGATCCTTTTCTTCATCCTCTCTTCCCATAGGGCATATTTTCTTGATATTTCGAGTGAAGGTTCCACCAGGTGTCAGAATGGTGACAACTCTCACCTCGCCATCTCGTCCGGGATGAACTTGAATTATCCTACCTCCTGGCCACTGTAGAGGCGGGATATTGTCTTCGATCAACAGTACTAAAGAGTCAACTTTAATACGCCGATCAGTACTGTGCCACTTGGCACGCTTTTGCAACTCCTGCAAGTATTCTTGCTGCCATCTCTGCCAGAGCCGCTGTCGGACTTTCTGCAAGTTTTTCCAATGGGACAAGCGGTTATCAGGTTCCCTCTACACGACACATCCATCTGTACAGGTTGCATAAGCGAGTCACTCAAAATTAAATGTACAGGTGTTAGAACTTGCAAATCATTGGGATCATTTTCTAACGGAGTGAGAGGGCGTGACTTTAATACTGCTTCAATGTCGCAAAGAATAGTGTAGGTCTCTTCAAAGGTTAGTATACGTCCCTGCGTTTCAATTAGTAAATGTCTCTTCATAATTTTGACAGCTGTCTCCCAAAATCCCCCAAAATGCGGCGATCGGGGAGGGATGAACTTCCAATTGATTTGTTGCTGAGCAAGTGAGGAGGCAATGCCTGTTGATTCTTTCTCTAAAAAGGACTGGATATCTTTTAGCGCATTGGATGCTCCAATAAAATTCTTTCCATTATCAAAAAAGAGCTGGTTACATAAACCTCGTCGAGCTGTAAAACGTTGCAGAGCGGCTAAGAAAGCTTCAGTTGTTAGCTCTGACACTAGTTCCAGATGCACTGCCTTGGTGCTGAAGCACGTAAATACAGCTATGTAACTCTTGTTAACATGGAACCGGCCTCTTCTGCGGCTCTCTCTCTCACAGATATGGGACCTGCGTAGTCCACTCCCGTGGTGACAAAAGGCCGAAGAACCAGCATGACTCTTTCCTTGGGTAAATCTGCCATGCGTACCTCAGGAACTTCAGGATTAAAGCAATAACACTTCACACATCTTCTAATGACCTTCTTTGCCTCTCTTCTGCCACTGATGGCCAATATCGCTGTCGTGTTGCATGTAACAATTGCTCTGGCAGACAGTGCTTAAGACGACGATGTTCCCCTTCCATGATTATCATGGTGATGTGTGATTTGCTGGGAGAAGTATGGGATGTCTCTGTTCCGATGCTAACTCTGAAAATTGAAGCCTTGCTCCAACCTCAATCAACCCATTGTTGTCTAGGAAAGGACTGAGTGAATTTAATGGACCCTTTCTTGGGAGGTCTTGATTATTTGTTAAACAATTTTGTATTTCAGAGAATGCTTCCAACTGTGTCCACCTGACCACATGTCTCTCTGCTTGACAAATTTCCTCTGTCTCTAGTGAGCTTGTTTTCCTTTCTGTTATCTCATGTTTGCAGTTGTAGATGAATCTCTGACAGTATGCTACTATACAGTATAGTTTCGAGAATGACGAAAATTTGATAAGCAAATTGCTGGTTGCCTTTAACCCATAAATGCCTAGCGTTACCATATGGTAACGCAGTACCGGTCATTGCACGTATTGCTCTACAGGACTTTAGCCAGTTAAAGATATTCGAACTTCGCACTTATATGATCAAGGAAGGTCTATTGATTCATTTCCCGCACACTAGTCACTAGGGAATGTCTTGGGTGATGTCCCAACAATTGGGTGCATTTTGTGGTTTGTTTCTCACGTCGTGATGGCATGCCGCAAAAGGTACGGCATGCTAAATTATTGCGTAAAATGGAGGTAGTTTACTTTTACTTTGGGATTATGGTAGTAAACATATCTAATTTATAATTCAGCAACATATCTTACGTGTTTCTTTATACCTGCTCATGCCCGGGACTAATTTTACCATATGGTAACGCTAGGCGGATACAGGGTCAGTGGTAAGGCAAGACATTTTCTGTAGCACATTCATATGAAATGAGTTAGACTACATTTCATGCATTTATACACAAAACGTTTTTCCATATACAGCTTTTTTTAACAGTGCAAGCCTTCATATAATATGTTCTATGTCACCGTAGCATTTTTTTTTTTTTTTTTTCCAGTACCGTATTCAAGACCATACCTTTGCCGAGATATCTGGCTGCAGGCAGTGTTTCAGAAAATACAATAGAAGAATTATTTCGATATTTCAGAGGTCTAGACTGGCTGCGTGGCTCAGAGGCAACGTTCTCGCTTGCTGTGCCCAAGCTTGCAGGACTCTCAATTTTCAAAAAGTATTAATTCGGGTGCTCATGGGTTAATGACACTGTTGTAATCTTCAGTTCTGGCAAATGCGAGGGAGTCGTGTCAGTCGATTTACTGGCACATTAAAGATCGCCTTCGGGTCAAAATTCCGGCAACCCGGCGTCTCAAAAAGCCAGTGTAGTTAAAAGGGACACAAATCTAATAACATCATTATTATTTAGAAGTCTGACCTTGGCAGAAATGATGGAGTAAGGGGAAAAGGAGTAATGACGAAATGATTATAGCTCGGTGGCATGAAAACAGCACAGTAACTGTCGCCTCCACGACTGTCCCCCCCCCCCCCCACCTCGACCAGATCAGCAGGTTTTCTCGGGCTGAAAAGAAAAATAGTTACAATCCCACGTCCTCTCCAGATCGGTACTGCACCCGAATCCCGCATAGTCATAGACTATATAAGCAAAGATAGAAAAGGATTGTAGGAAGGTCGATACCCGGCCAGGTAGATCAACGCTACCCTACTAGGATAATGACTAGGGAACCCTCGATGCATACCGGTCATGCAATAACACTACCGATTAGTTACACATTTACATAGACAATAAACTATCCTAAACACAAAATGGTAGGACGAGAATCTCGGCTCTCGGGTGTGAACGGTGAACGTTGAGACTAACTTGAACTCGAGTAACTAATTCGCAGTATTATCGCATGTCGATTGCCAGAATGAAATGATGATCAGATTTATAAAAAACGAACAGGCAAACAAAAACTAGTGCCTGGGATTTATTTCAAAACAAATACAGATAATTAAATAAAATAATCCCTATCACCATGAATAAATAATCATGTTAACCTTAACTGTCACAGACGTCAAATAGATCTACTATTTGTGGAATAAGTGTAACTAAATATTCTTGTTACAGTAATGTAACGATATTATGTTTCATAAAAAGTTTACATAACTTTACAGTCACCCTGTGGCTGTGTCACTGAAAATGGTCTGCTTTTTTTTTTTTTTTTTTTTTTTTTCCTCCTGAGAGGCCGATCTGCTAAAAATCAGCTGTTCACTCATGAACAATGAAGTTAACAATTCAAAACCCTACATTCATACCTGCCAACTTTTGAAAAGGGCTATCAGTAAAACTCACGCGCGACATAAAAATCTAACGATTTTCGACATACTCCGGCTTGACGAAAATAATAATACTTCTTGGCTACAAAATACAATAATTAATGCTTTAAACAGGATACTTCAATGAAATCATATAGACTTACATGATTTGTAGATGAACATAACAATCAAGAAGAAATCCATGTTAATCAGCAGCAGGCGTGGTGAATATTGGTTTGGAGCAGACATAACAGGACTTCCTTGATCGATTAAGCTGATATACGATAATTGAAAAAGGCTTTAAACAATAGAACTTGTTTAACGTAACACAGGCAAGAAATAATATAATACACACTGCAAGTCACATGCTAGTTCGACTTTTAAGTCATGGTTGTGGCCTTTTTAGCTTCCTGCAAAAAGTCTTGAGAAAATGTTTTGTCATAACAGGGACCAGAACTCCTGGTCTTCAAAATAGAAATAGACTCCAGAGATTCATAGGACATGGATGACCTGAACTGTGTTCTATTTTTCTTCACAAAGGTAAAAACACGTTCACATTCTGCATTGCTATGGGGTATGGTGAGAATAGAGAGCAATACTCTAGAAATTCGGTTATACTTAAGAAGTCCATCGGCTCCACGAATTCTTGATATTTGTGCCCAACTGGAATTACTTGCAGCATCTTGATGTGCAGCCAAAGTGTCATCTACCTGAAGAGCTGTGAACTGCCTCTGAAGCTCATTCACCACCTCATCTGTAGTTTCATTCTCTTCCTTGCATAACATGATAGGAAACTTTTCCAAGAAAAAAACGAATGGAAGAAAACTGTGCATCTTCAATTTTGTCTAACCTAGCAACTTGAGCATTCTTTAACACGTCATCCTTGAGTGGAAACTTGTTAATGATTTAGTCACAGGCAGTACAAAAGTAGTTTCTCACTGATGAAAAGAAAAGGGATTTATCTGTATCCGGTCCGTTCTGAAGGCACTTAACAACTTCAGATGATGCATTTTTTGCCATTTTATTTACAATGCATGTCGTTTTCATGCGACCACAACTATATTTCTTTGCAACTTCTGATGTGGGAAACATCTTCTTAAATAAAGCACCAGCATGATCAGCCGCAGGTAAGGGCTCATTGTGTTCCACCAAAAAGGAAGTAAACAGACACTCGGCCCTAACTACGCCAATGTCAACGTTTCCAGACTTAGCAAAAAAGGTGTTGATTTTCTTGCTATCTTCCTTCGATTTAACATAACTTATGTGTTTACCGCACTTCACATGATTACTTAATTTTTCCACCATGTGCAATATTAATATCACACCCACATACCGTGCAAAAGGCAATTTTTTCTCCCTTTCTTGATTTTAGTATGCGCAGAAAATCAACCGAGTATGATTCTTTAAATGTCTGGACGCCAACCTCGTGAAGAAAGAATATGCACATGGTAGAAGAAAAATAACACACACGTGGAACGAATGTAATGTAATTAGTCCAAGGAATACAGGAAACTGCGAAGCACGAAGTTATAGCACAAAAACTCGAACGCTTAATTAAAATATGCCATAACCTTAAAAGACGAAAACATTTAAGGAACACCAACTTCGCGAACAATGAACAACTAATGTGGTCAAAGAATATGGTTTAAATCGCAACGAGCGAACGGAGCGGAACAAAGAATATGCGAAGCAGAGCCTGTCGACACTTAAGATTAACATGGAAGAACGGTTATCCCGGCTTCAAATTCAATTACAATGACGACACAAATATCACACTGTTAAAAGTACGAATCATATCAAAGAACGAGTTATCGACTATCGTGGACTTGCCTTCGACCCACGCAAACAATCGATGGTACGGAAGTGGGCGGTATTATCGAATGTAAATTATCGTTTCAAATTTTTGTCCGCGAAATCGTAAAATGACACCGTTCATCCGTAAAACCGTAAAATGCTGCAATTTCCGTAAATTTTACGGATAAACCGTAAAAGTTGGCAGGTATGTACATTATACACGATGTGCGTAGAATGTAACTCTCTACTCTAATAAAATTGTTATTAATAATATATGGTTTAAATATTTACATTATTTACAAATTTCGTGCTTCACACGGTTTAAAAATTACCATTAACACTGTCAGTCGCGCTCTGACAGCTTCATAGTGTCTCTGTTACACAAATACAGTTCTCCAACAACGCTTCTACCAACGATAAAATTCTCAGGTACTTCTTGTGGTGTGTCATAATAAAATAAGTCTGAGTATCAAACAATTAAGTTAAATACAGCTTGGAATGTCGTGTCAATAAATAAAACAATAGGGTAAAGATCGATGCAAAACTACTACAAGACTTTATACATTACGTGGATCATTTACAAATACTCTCAAACATAAACAATTCAAACAATAACCTCTGTGTTAGCGCTTTCACTCGTCTTGTAACAATTCGTTGCTCCACATAGCAATATATTCCTTCCGCAATACAGTGAACAATTCTTATCAAAGGCGTCTTACTACGCTCTGAACATGTCATACATCCTTCCTTTCCTCTTTATAAACACTCTTCACAACTCCGCACGGCATTACTTCCTTGAAAAACCCATCTTGCTATACACTTATAGAAGAATTAGTGATTTTACTAGATAACCACACTAGAGTATGTTACCGTTCAGAATGCACTCCTAACACTCGACTCCTGTCTAAATTATTAAACCTCGTGCCTCAAATTACAACAATTACATGTTCGTTCACATTAATACATTTCACAAAGTACGTCTCATTCCTTTCATTAGCGCTTATCGTTCTCTATGATCCATAATAAACTTGTTCTTTCATGTTACCAAACGTTAACAATGTTACTTAGTAGTTCGCTCATCTCTTAGTTAATAATAAAAATAAATTCATATCCTCCCGCTTCTGGTGTATATTTAAATATATGAACAATTCATATTGAAGTTGTTTTTAACGTACAAGACCGCAGGTAGATTAACATATCTCCTGGTCTGTTCTTCTCAGTTAAACAATGTTTATACTTTGTTGATAAATAACATCATTTAGACAGCTCCTTAACCCGGTCCATGAGTCAATCCTAATTGGCTACATGGATAATTCTTGCCAGGCGCGTCCACGTCGCGGGGGTGGGCAACGGTACTGTAATATACCATGGAACTACAGTACCGGCTAAGTTCTGGTGAGGACCCAGTCCTATGGGGTATAACATAGGCCCCGTGCACAGGGTTACGTGCGAAGACCTCAACGGAATCTACAGCGGAGAAGATGGACTTCAGAACGGTGGAGATTGCGGAAGAGGCAACCCAGTACTCAGGGAATAGTATGAGTACAGCATCAATCGGCAGCGTCTGTTTCCCATGTTAGGGGCGGCTGCAAGGGCGTCTGTTCTCCATGTTAGGGGCGGCCTGAATAATAGCTGGCAGTAGCTTCATAAAATGCCTTTGGGAGTGGCGACCCCATCGTAATAATAGCCTAAAATGGATATGGCACTTCCAATGATTCGGAAAAGGTTAGGGCGTACCCTGCAGGCGACGCGCAGTTCCTTTGGTACTGGGGGAACTGTGAGAAATGGGCGACCAGTAACCGAAATGAAAGTGGGAATCATGAATGTCATGACCCTGACAGGCAAGGTGGAGGAGGTGGTAGACTTCATGGAGAGGGAGAAGGTTGGAATGATGGGGCTGAGTGAAGTGAAATGGAAAGGTAAAGGAAGGAAGAAATTGAGGAAAGGATATACATTATACTGGAGTGGTGGCCAAGAGGCAAAAAATGGCGTGGGACTGATAACCTCGAAACAACTGGAGGAGTATGTTGAAGTGGTAGTGTGTGAATGACAGAATAATGAAAATTAGAATGAAGATGAAGAATGACGTGATGGACTTCATACAAGTGTATGCACCACAGACTGGAAACAGAGAAGAAGATATTGAAGTATTCCTGGAGGATGTAGAAAGAGTAATCTCAGATGTAGAGGTAGTGATCATGGGAGATATGAATGCACAAGTCGGAATTGAGAGACAAGGAAAGGAAGAAGTCGTTGGACCATATGGATATGGGAAAAAGAACCGGGAAGGAGAGGAACTTGTAAACTTTTGTGAAAGGAATGGACTGATAGTGGGTAATTCATGGTTTCGGAAGAAAAACAGCAGGAAAATTACGAGATATGGGTGGGGTGATAGAAGAACAAAATCAGTAATTGACTACTTCCTGGTGGAAAGGACAAATCGCAGAAAGCTGATGGATGTGACAGCTTTACCAGGTGAAGCATTTGATGGGGACCATAGAGCTGTGGTGGCAAAATTTAGATGGGGAAATTGGAAAACCTGAAGGAGATCAGAGAAAGTAAAATAAAAGTATGGAAATTGAAAGACAAAGCTGTACAGGAAGATTTTCAGGAGAGATTGAAGCAACAAATCCCAGTTACTGAAGTGGAAAATATAGAAGAGGAATGGTCCCACTTTAAAAAGGCATTTGCTGGTGCAGCAGAGAGTGCTTGTGGTAGGACGTCAACAAGAGTGAAAGAGAAGGAGACACCGTGGTGGAATGAGGAAGTGAGGAAAGCAGTGAAAGAAAAGAAGTCTGCATGGAAAGAATGGAACCGAGATCAAACAGAAGAAAGCAAAAGGAAGTACCACGACAGCAAACGGAGGTGTAAGAAAGTGGTAGGAGAAGAAAAGAAGAAAAGTTGGGAAGAATTTACACGAAGAATGGAAACAGATGTAAGTGGCAGTAAAAGGATGCTGTATGGGCTTCTAAGAAGTAAGAGGAAAGAAAGAGTTACTACAAAGCTGGTGAAAAAGGAAGATGGAGAGTTGTTAACACACCCAGAAGAGATAAAGGGACGATGGAAGGAGTATTTCGATAAGCTATTGAATGTGAGCAATTGTACTGGTGAGATCGAAGTGACACAGCCTGACGACTCTATAACAGAAGATGATATAACAATGCTGGAGGTGGAATTAGCAGTTCAGAAAATGAAGATGGGAAAAGCAACAGGGGTGGATGAAATCAGTGTAGAGATGATAAAGGCTGCTGGACCTGTTGGTATGCAATGGCTGTATCGACTGTTAAAGTGTGTGTGGAAACGGAAATGTGTACCAGAAGACTGGGAGAAAGGGCTAATAATACCAGTGTTTAAGAAAGGGGACAAGAAAGTGTGTGATAACTATAGAGGGATCACCCTCATATCACAGATAGTAAAAATACTGGAAAGGATATTAGAAAGAAGAATGAGAAGAAAGGTGGAAGGAGAGTTGCAAGAGGAACAGTATGGCTTCAGGAGTGGAAGATCCACAGTGGACCCAATCTTTAGCTTGAGGCAGGTGATGGAAAAGAACTGGGAATATGGAGAGGATTTGATCATGACTTTCATAGATCTAGAAAAGGCATATGATAGTGTCCCCAGAGAGAAGGTATGGGAAACCATGGTTAAGAAGAGACTGGGAAGAGAAATGTTGGAAATGGTGCAAGCAATGTACAACAACTGTGTTAGCAGGGTACTGACCCCAGTTGGAAAGACAGATTGGTTTAGGAACAAGACTGGACTAAGACAGGGGAGTGTGCTGTCACCTCTTTTATTCATAATGGTAATGGATGAAATTGTAAAGGAAACAAAGGAAGCATATGGACATAAAGAAATGAAGTTACTATTATTTGCAGACGATATTGTGGTCTGGGGAAGGAACACTGAAGAAGTGCAAAAACAACTAGATGCACTGAACAAAAATATTCAGAAGTATGGCCTGAAAATCAGTATAGAGAAAAGCAAGACCATGGTGATGACAAGAGGGGAAAGACAAGGAAAGGGCACTGTGAAAATTGGAGGTCAGAGTTTGGAAATTGTGGACACGTTCAAATACCTAGGAAGTGAATTGATGCAAACTGGTAGGTTGGACATGGAGATTGATAGGAGGGTACAGCAGAGCAATGCATTCTATCAAAGTGTAAGAAAACTTGTTTGGGATAAGGAAGTACCAAGGAAAAGCAAGGAGGTAATGTATAAAATGTACTATGTACCCATATTAACTTATGCAGCTGAGACTTGGACCCTGACGAGCAGGCAAGAGAGTAGAATCCAAGCCAGTGAAATGAAATTCCTAAGAAGTATGATAGGTAAGACAAGGAAAGACAGAGTGAGGAATGAAGATGTTAGGAAGGAAGTTGGGATGGCAAAACTAAATGAGAGAATTGAGAAGAATAAACTAAGGTGGTTGGGACATGTAAAGAGGATGGAGGAAAATAGAATACCAAGACAGGTGCTGGAGGCCAAGTGCAAGGGTAAGAGAGCAAGGGGAAGACCTAGAACAAGGTGGATCGATTCAGTGAAGAACAGCGTGAGAAAAAGGAATCTGGACTGGGACAAGATCGTGGAAGAAGAATTGTGGAAGGAAAGAGGAAAGTGGAGAAGTGCCATAAATACCCCGACCCGGCAGGAGCTGGATAAGGGGAAATGATGATGATGATGATGATGATAAATATAGGCATCATTTGACCTCAATTGTCAATACCATGATCCTAATTTATAGTGTATATTCGTAATATAATAGTTCAAGACTATTTAGTTGTCTAATAAGTTGTATTCCGCTATAGGAATTTTATATCACTCCAATTGTTATAAATAATTATATCAGATGTATATGAACATCGTAATGTTTATTACATAACATTATAGCATCTCATAATTATGCTTTACTTGATAACAAAGCATTATAGACATATAAATGTATACTTTCGCTGTTACGCATAGAAATTGTTAATAACAATTATAATGTTTAAATGTTCTTACAATTTGTCAATATTTACACCTTTCTTCAAAATACAATGTAATCGTGTAATCGAATAAACTCTACATTCTCAAGTTATCTTAGCATTATCGAATTATCTTAGCCTTATCGAAGCATTCCTTTTATAAAACGAGTATGGTTCAAAAGTGAGAGCCATACAAAGTTTCCTTCAGAATTAAAATACGAGAAACGCAAATCTAAGTAGAAATGTGAATTAAATAACGTCTTATACGACACATGAAGACGTATCAAAAATTACAATGAAACTCTACAATTTAAGCTATTTAAAAGACAAAGAATAAAGATAAGAATAACTACAAATGATGTTGGTCACTCCAAAAATGGACCTCTACTACTACAGCAAAACTCATCATCATCATCATCATCATCATCATCCCCTTATCTTTCTGCAAACCAAATTGCTCACCAACTCGTCCAAAATGGCAAGTCTATAAACTCCAGCTCTAGAACAAAAGTGGATACTAGGCCAAAATTCAGACCAGAGACCAGTATACTTTCTAATCCCTTTACCTTGGCAGAACTAAATGACGCTATAAATATCAGCAAAAATGGAAAGGCTCCTGGTGTAGATGAAATCTGTATTCAACAAATCAAGAACTTTGGACCTGTTACTAGAGAATGGGTACTCAATCTATTTAACAATTGCATTCGAACCTGCAGAATACCCAAAATCTGGAGGAAATCTAGAGTTATAGCATTCCTCAAACCAGGAAAAGATCCCCATGATCCTAAAAATTACAGACCAATATCCTTGCTCTGTCATTTATTCAAGATCTTAGAACGAATGGTTCTGGTAAGGCTTGCAAAAATAGTTGAACCACTTTTGATCCCCGAGCAAGCTGGTTTTAGAAGAGGGAAGAATTGTACATCACAAATACTCCATTTGACCCAATATATTGAAGATGGTTTTGAAAATCGAAAAATAACTGGGGCAGTCTTCATCGACCTAACTGCGGCCTATGACACAGTTAACCACAAAATTCTGTTGAGTAAACTTCATAAGATGACCAAGGACAACAAGCTGACTGAATTTCTTCGATGTCTTCTTGAAAATCGAAGATTCTTTGTAGATTTCCAAGGGCGACATAGTCGTTGGAAGAATCTCCGGAATGGCCTACCTCAAGGTAGTGTTTTGTCTCCAATATTATTTAATATTTACACGAATGATCAACCCTTGCCAGAAGGAGCTAAAAGCTTCATCTATGCAGATGATCGAGCTATTCTCACCCAGGGTGATCAGTTTGAGAGTGTTGAACGGAGATTAATGGCAGCCTTAGATGAACTGAGTCCATACTACAGAGAAAACCATCTAAAGCCTAACACCTCAAAGATGCAAGTTTGCGCTTTTCACTTAAAGAATATGCAGGCAAGAAGAAAACTGAAGATTTTCTGGGAGGGTGCTCTTTTGGAGCATTGCTCCACCTAAATATCTAGGGGTAACTCTGGATCGTGCACTCACGTATGAACAACATTGTGGTAACACGAAGCACAAAGTATCTACGCGAAATTCCATTCTTCGCAAGTTATGTGGTACCAACTGGGGAATGCAAGCTCAAACAATGAGAACTACTGCTTTAGCACTGAGCTACTCTGCAGCAGAATATGCATGCCCTGTTTGGTATAGATCATGTCATGCCAAACAGGTAGATATTGCTTTAAATGAATCTTGTCGGCTTATAACTGGTTGTCTAAGATCTACATCTTGTGACAAGTTATATTGCTTGGCTGGCATTGCTCCCCCAGATATTAGACGTGAAGTAGCTGCCAAACATGAAAAATCTGAAGTAGAAGTTTCCCAGACACATCCTCTACATAATTATCAACCTGCTCAACAACGATTGAAATCAAGGCGAAGTTTCCTACACTCTACTGAGTGCCTGTCGGATTCACCTCAATCATCAAGGCTAACTTCCTGGAGATCCAGAAACAATAATCTCAACGGATGGATGGTTCCATCTGAAACTCTCCCTGCCGGTTATGAAGAGTCGTGGCCTACATGGAAGAGTCTGAACAGGCTGCGGTCTGGGGTCGGTCGATCTAAGACCAATATGAAGAAGTGGGGCCTTTCCGATGAGTCAACCTTTTGCGCCTGCGGAGAAGAACAAACCATGGCGCACCTTCTCCATTGCAACTCCTGCCCTCTCATTTGCACTATGCAGGATGTAGTTCAGGCCACACCAAATGGACGAGATCTTGCCAAATTTTGGTGTGATGTAATTTAATTGTTATTTTGAAAGTACCTTTAGTGTGTTTTTATTTTAAAAAAGTTATCTATGCTAATTTTACATGATGTATTGCTTCTGATACGAATAAATAAATAAATTTCCCCTTATCCAGCTCCTGCCGGGTCGGGGTATTTATGGCACTTCTCCACTTTCCTCTTTCCTTCCACCATTCTTCTTCCACGATCTTGTCCCAGTCCAGATTTCTTTTTCTTACGCTGTTCTTCACTGAATCAAACTACAGACATGAAACAAACGGTTGTTCTACCTTGAGACGTCTCCTACAGCCAGGGAATACCTCCGTCAGCTGTCCTAGATGTTGTCCGTCTCCCAGCGAAACCAGTTACTGCCAAGCTCGTTCGTCAGCTGCGGTGGACCCGTACTCACTTGGCTTGCCACCTGTTCTGCATCACGGCTTGAGCTGCTAACGGTAGCTGCGTCACCTTCTCGGCCAGCGGCCTGGAAACTGAGATTCCCAGTTCGATCGGCTGCAAATGGTCTTCTTCTTCTTCTTATCTCTGTCCTGCAGAGTGGTCTCGCCATTGTAGATCCGCAAGTCCTGGGTTGACATCTCGTCCTGGTGAAGTTGGACATCTTGCTTGTGGTGTAGAAATTCATATTTGAAAGCTGCAGGTTGGTGTGCAGTTGTAGCTGTGTCGATCCTTGAATTTCCGAGTCACTCTGACCTCCCAAACCATGGTATAGATTAACCTCCTTTCATTTTACTTAGTTCTCCATGATCTCTTCTTCAATAGACGTATAATAAGCTTCTCCTCCCCGACTTATTATTTCTGCCATCATGTAGACTGTGATGAAATACTGCTGTATATTTATATATGAAGTAGTTGCAGCAATATCGTTGCTTTCAGTAGATAATGCTCTTAGTTATTGCCTCTGCGTGAAGTGCTGCTTATAGGCGAAGTCTCGTTCTAAAATTGTAATGCTTTTATACTCGCTGTTCTCTCGAATAATGTAAATTAGTTTCGCCGGCTTCTCTGCTCATCTTCCTCGGCGATGCCTTGGTTGTTTGATGGTACAACGGTGCTTATCGTTCGGGCTTATGCTGTGTTCAAAAACTGCTCCTTTGCTGTGCGCGTGCGTGAAACGCGTCTACTCGTGGCCAGTCGCTGTGAGAGAGTGTTCTGCCACGCTTCTCCTTCTCGGCGCGTGTCAGTCCTGGCTTCGCTTCGCAAGCCTCCAACATGTATATTAATAGAAATATACTCATATTCCCTCTATTATTCAATAATTTATATTTCTTTTCAACCAAATAAATTTCATATTGCAATCTACACCTGTAGATGTGCTTATTTCTCTTAATATCTGCCAAATTTACATAAAAGCGATTCCCACAAAAATTATGTGCTATTAATTGATTGGCTGTTAAAATATTCTGAAAAAGGCTCCTGGGTCTAGCCTCTTCTCCACGGGTCGTGTGCATTGCTTTGTTATGATGGCCTTGCTAACCAAACTGGTTTTCTCGTGCCAAACATGAAGCTTTGTACAAAATCCAGCTTCGAATGATCGAGCTCTTCCTTAGTTAAAATCTCATTCACCAGAATATTTCCAAATAATAAATTCCTCAAAATGCTTCAAATTTCTTCAAAATACTTTCATTATGTATCATTTGCATCCCATAATACATACATATTTATTAAATTATTTTAATTCCAAATTTACATCCAATGGTGCACAAGACGTTCGAACCTCGGCTCGGTCGAAGGTCCTAAGCTGGGCTGAATTCGAGTTCAGTACCTATAACAAATGCATGGGAGGAACGAACCTTATGGATGAAAATGTGAACTGATAACAAAAAGTGGTGGTAGGCCATATTTTCTTGGCTTCTTGTCGAGAGTCTCCAAAACGTATGGTACCTCATTAGGATACCACGGTAAAGGACAACTCAACTGGAGTTCAAGAGGGAAGTGGCACAATTCTACGTAAAATCGTACTGTGTAGAACCATGTGGAGCCAGGCGGCTGTCAACAGCACGTGCAAGATAGGGCTGTGACATTGAAGACTTGTGATATGATGGACGCGATCATCTGGTCATCAACGTCCCAGGACATAAGCGGAGGCGGTGTGCCGGTGTATTGTGTGTAAGCAGTGTCCGCAATGCATGTTGTAAATGTGACGTGGGACTGTGCATATCATGCTTCTTGCCATTCCACACCAAGTAACTAGTCACTTGACTATATGATCGAAGGTTCAAAGGTGTCAAAATACTTGCTCAGTGCTTTTTAATGTGTAATATTATCAAGATAAGTATTTAGCAACAAATATGAAATTGGTACATTATTGTATTTATAAATCACCATTCAGAATATGCAGTAAAGGTTTTGACAAAACAAGAGCCTAGTGTTACATATATGTAACGCCCTGTATTTCGGGAATTTAAGATGCCACCTTCGTAAAATATGGTTTGAGCGGCTTAATAACTCCCTATGGTATGACTTATTAATAAAATAGCAAAATTTTCAAAAAGTATTAATTCGGGCGTTCATGGGTTAATGACACTGTTGTAATCTTCAGTTCTGGCAGTTCGGTTTCAAATTCCTTGGATTGCCTTGGTCGTTGAATTTGTGTGCAAAGCCATGGGGACCCTTTCCACCAAAGTGTTTTGCCTTCAAGTTCTATAGAAGTAATTCACCTTGAGAGAAGATCAGCTGGATTTTCTGTTGATGGAACATGATTCCACATGGCGGGATCGGTGGCTTCTTGAATCTTTGCAATCCTATTTGCAACAAACATCATCAACAACCGTGGCTTGGTGTTGATCCATCCTAAAACAATTGTACTATCACTCCACAATCTGATGCGACCAACTCCTTCTTTCAAAGCATTTGCCATCGTTTTGACAAGTTGTGCAAGAAGAAGTGCTGCCTCCAATTCGAGCTTGGGCAACGAAATGGTTTTTAACGGAGCCACCTTTGTTTTGGCACAAAGTAAATTAGACATGAACTGATCCTTTTGTGTTTGACTAACTACATAGATGCAGGCTCCAAAGGCCTTCTCGGAAGCATCACTAAATCCGAACAAATCAAAAGTGTCAGAACAATTTCCAGGATTTACATTTCTGATTATTCTGATGTTGTTCAGTCTCTCCAATGATGAATAATAGTCGTTCCAACTATGAAGGTGCTTCCGACACAATGACTGATCCCAATTTAACCCATTTTCCTTTGATCAGTACTGGACTCTCAAGCCCCAGAGGATCAAAAATCTGTGCGATATTGGAAGCCACTTCTCTTTTAGAATTTGGTGTTTGCCTTGCTAGTATAGCTCGAAACTGAAGACAATCCCGTGCTGAGTCCCAGGGAAGTCCAAGAGTCTTACTGGCTTCACCTTTATCTAAAATCAACAAAGTTCCCTCGTTACTTTTGCTCTCCAACTCCTGCAAAATACGTCTGTCATTGGACCTCCACTTCCTCAAATGCATTCCACCACTCAAAAGGATACTTTGTATTTGTTGCCGTAGCTGAATCACATCTTCTAGAATATTTCCTCCACTCAAAGCAGTGATCCATGTAAAAATCATCACGAATAGCCTTGGCTGCTATTGGAAGTTCACTCTCATGGAGATTATCCAATTCATTTAAACATCTCATGGCATGGTATGGTGCAGACCCTGTTCCGTATGTCACTGTGTTTAGTTGATAAATCCTCACAGGGAGCGAAGGATCCTCCTTCCACATAATTTGCTGTAATGCTCGATCATCAGGGTGGACGAGGATCTGCCTGAACATCTTTTCCACATCCGCTGTTATGACATTTATGACTATGAAATCTAAGTACAATATGAAAAAGGTCTGTCTGTAAATTAGGCCCAATCATGAGCTTGTCGTTGAGTGATGTACCGTGTGATGCTTTTGCTGAGGCGTCAAATACCACTCAAACTTTAGTAGTGTCGCTGTCTGGTCTCACCACAGCATGATGGGGTACGAATATGAATTCGTCATTTCCTGATTTTTCTGCTCTTCCATCAAAGTCATATGCCCTAGTCTTTGATATTCATTTAGAAAATCTGTGTACGCAGCCTTGAGTTCTGGTTGTCTGCTTAATCTCTTGATTAATGATTCTAGTCTCCTTTGTGCATGTCCTTTAGACTCTCCAAGACATCTGGTCTTAATGGCAGCCTTACGATAAATCTACCTGCTTCATCTCTCAAAACAGTCTCTGTGAACTGCCTTTCACACATTTTTTCTTCTTTTGTGTAATGCTGAATTTCCGGAAATGCTTCTGCTTCCAAAATCTTTCTAAATGATCTGCTAATTGTTGGTTGCTGATCTTCAAGAACGTGATTGATAATCCTTGTTGATTCTCGCAAACTTCACCGCCAATAATCCAACCTAATCGAGTGTTCTGTAGAGCTGGTTGTCCTTGTACTTCGTTTCTGGGTCGACTAATAACAAGCTTCCAATAGAGTCCCGCACCAATCAACATGTCTATGTCCCCAGGCTTGTTGAAGGTCGGGTCTGCCAAGCAAATAACCTTTGGAATAATAAACTTGTCTTTCTTGATCTCTAGCTGTGGCAGTCGTTCTGTAATAGATGGCAACACCACAAATTCTTCTTCTATGGCCAAGTCGTCATTTCTTGAAGCGAGTTGTACTCTTGCAGTTTTGTTGGTTTCTACCTTGGAACAATCAACTCCGATGATTCGCATGCTTCTCTTAACAAATGGCAACCCAAGCTTCTTATATAGATTCTCTTTCATCAGATTGATTTGAGATCCAGGATCCAATAAGGCTCGACATGTTGTTCTCCTTCCTTGAGCATCCCTCACATCGATTAATGCCGTTGACAGAAGTATTAGCGATGTTTTTTTCTTTTGCCAAGCTTATATTGAGGGGAGGCGAATCCTGAAATTTGACGCAATGATTCACACTCGCTTCGTTTTTTCCAACATTTTGTTTTTGTTTGTCAGTGTCCTCTGCATGTAACAACGTGTTATGTAAATGTCCACATTTCTTGCACTTTGATCCTCTACAGTCTTTCGCAATGTGTCCTGGCTTCAAACAGTTAAGACACCGTCTTTTCTCTCGGAGAAGCTTCTTCCCGTCTTCTACTGATCGTTGAGGTAACTTCTCACAATTGTAAATAGGGTGACTTCCTCCACACAAAATGCAGCCCTCTTGAGTGACAGTCATAGCAAATCTCTTGCTAGGCCTTTTGTCCTTTGAATATGTCTTAGTACTGGAGTCTTTGTTTTTATTATAATTCAACAGCATATATGATTGAGAACGTTCAGTTAAAAACTGTAGAAATTCTTCCAACGTTGGCATCTCTTCTGGAGTGCATTCTTTTACTCTTTCTTGCCAATCTCTTTGCTCCACGAAATCCAACTGCTTCTTTGCTAGGTGAATAATCAGCGTATCCCAGTGTTGCACCTGTTGCTTCATTGACTTTAATGAAGCTGTGAGAGTTTGAATATGAAGATGAAACCGCCTGAGTAATTCAGATTTATTATCTTTTGAAATTGTGGAAAACTTGAAAAGTTCATCTAGATGTGTCTCAATGATCAGAATTTGATTATCAAACGTATTTACAAGCAAGTTCCAGGCACTTGTGTAGTCTTCCTCTAAGATAGTAAATCCCTGTACAGGTCCTACCAAAAGTTTACGGACACCTGCGAATTTGATGATCATTATTCCTGTCCCTAAAGTTTTCGTCACAGGCATACGATTTTTTTTACAGGGTCCGAGAACGTGTTTTTCTGAACATTTTTCTGAATTCATAATAAACACATCACTGTTAGTTTTGAAGATATGATTTTTTTTGTTTAAGGTAAGTGAGGAAAAATTTGGGTTTTTTCATATCTGAAGTGATCAGGACAGAACACTGAGGATTCCAACCACAATTTTGGTTACGAAGAAACACAGATACCTGTAGAATATTTAGAATTGCAATAGAACACAAGAATGTGTTTTCATTAAGAAATATCACCAGTTTTATAGGCCAAAATAGAACCGCAGAAAAAAGTCAACAGACAGGCATTCTTTGACCTTGACTGGGCGAGAGAACCTTCAAGTTACAGAGTTCCTTTATGTTTATGTTTCACGTTGTAGTGTAAATGCCGTCCTACAGAATGCAGTACTGTACTGGATCAAGAACCGCTTCCTCCTAGCTGTCTTCGTCACTCAGTTCGAGACTTAGCTAGTGTCTGGCTGTTCAAAATTGTTACGAGGCAAACATGGGGAAAAAGTAGTGCTAGAGGAGACCAAGTGGCAGATAATTGGCATGCACAGGTGCGGCAAGTCGTATAGAGAGATTGCAGGCGAGTTGGGTGTCAGTAAATCGTGTGTGGAACAGACAGTGAAGAAATTCAAGAAGACCGGTAGCGTTGCTGACTTGCGCATTAGGCCACGTGTGACATCACCCCGGGAGGACAGAACAATAGCGGGGATTTCCAAACGAAATCGTAGGTCTTCTATCCCAATTATACAAAGGGCATTCCAAGAAAGGACTGGAAAGTCAGTATCGCGTATGACCTGCTCTCGTAGGCTGCGTAAGGAAGACCTTGGTTCGTATTCCGCTTCGAGGAAACCACACCTGACAGTGGTGTCACGAAGAAACTGAGTAATTTGGTGCAAATCAAAGAGAAACTGGACACTGGAAAGGTGGAGCAAAGTCATGTTTAGTGATGAGTCAAGGTTCCAACTGTTCCCGAACCAGAGGATCCTTGTAAAGCGCGAAAAAAACTCAAAAGTTGGAACAATATTACAGTGCAGCAGTGTGAAAATCTTGTTCCAAGTATGGCGAAGAGGGTGAACTTATGTTTGAAGGCCCGCGGAGGAGCAATAGACTATTAGAAACATTCAAAAAATGAGTTGTGTGTGATATGATGCTAATGTATTGTAATAAGTGAATGCCAAATAAAGAATTCACAAATTTCATAGCGTGTCCGTAAACTTTTGGTAGGACCTGTATGACCTTGAGTGCTTCACCCTGCAGGACTCCAATCAGAGTATTTTTGAATGTTTGTCAGCTGAGTATTGTGATGAATTGTTGACTCGTAACTACAGTATTCTTAAAGAACAACCATTTTGTGAATTCTCCATCGAATTCCAGTAATTTGATTTCTGGTAATTTCTGTACTCTTTTAGAGTGAATTGCTGGTAGGTCTACTTCTTGCTGATGAATGGTGTTGTTTATAGCTGGATTCAATTGAGCTAGTAAAGTACTTAGAACCTCTTCCGCTTCATCTATAATTGTCTGCAAACGTGTAACTGCATTGAAATAAATGGACTCGAACAGCTGCCCGCTGCCGCTCTCATTCACATTCCACTTGAAACTTTTGTGCTGCCAATTTATCAGTGATCTCTGTTTCTTCTATTTTGAACTGTACTTCTTCAAAGGCACTCCATACTTCACATTTTTAATTTTAACCTTTGCTTCCGATTTTGATGTTTCAGCTGTAATAGAATTGTTTATTCTTGTTAACATGCCTATTACTCGGCCACGCGAATGCTTTAATTTCGCAAGTCGCGACATGTCGAAATTGAGGTTATGAGTCGCTTCTGAAGGACAGAAAAATAAAAAAACCTTCCCAGAAAACCTTTGATAACCTCAGCCAAGTAGTTTTCCATGTATATAGTTTTAAGTGAGCGGTTCCAAGAAAAGACGTCAAAAACTCATTTTTCATACAACCACAAATAAATAAATAATTAATAAACTTGAAAATAATTGGCTTATATAGTCTAATGCAGAATTAAACAAGGAAAATAGTGGTATAACTCGTTTTTCAATAGGTCTGTTGGTTTGGTTGTAATTAAGGCCTAAAATCGAGTATCCATAATAAAAAATTCGATAGTAAGGCTTTACTCTTAGTTGATGACATAGTGATAAGGGGGGGACAATGAATTGGAAGTCCAAGAACAAGTTAATGTTTGGAACCAGCAGATAGAAGATAAATGATGATGATAATTCTAATTTTAACGCACCTAACAACCAGGTTATTGGCCCCTAATGAAACGAATTGGTATGAAATGAAAGGATGAAGATAAAAATAGCCCACTGCCAGAGATGAAACGAAAATGGTTTATATAAAACAGACGGTGAGCCCCAACAATTTTGCCTTATTTGAATAAAAATAGTAAAAGGGAAATGGTAAAAAACAAATGAGGCATAGTGAACAATATAATAGATGAATGCAATAAAAAATGTAAAACAGACTAAACCTGAATTAAAAGTCTTAGCTTACATTAAAACTTATAAAAGTAACCACTCTCCCTCATGAACCGGATGATGAGGTCTACTGACGGCCCAGCATCATGGAGAATAAGGGAGAGGGTGTTAGGCAGTTTGAGAGTCCTTCGCACATCGGCCAGGTCCACACATTCAAAGACAATGTGTGCCACGATAAGGTGGGCACCACAAGTACACACTCCTAATCCCATGGCCGATCCGAAGTCTTACAGAGTACCACAGCTTCCTTCCGGATAGATCGGAAGGAAGATCTCCACACCTTCGTTATCTCCTTGATTCCTCTCAGTTTGTTGAGCAGAGGCGTGGCATACCTTGCTTCCTCCCAATGCGACAGGATAGAATGTCGCAACTGAAGAGCGTACATCACTAGCAGGCACCTTATACGGTAGCGAGGGTAATGTGACTGCCTCTCTCGACACCTGATCAGCAAGCTTTTTTCCTGCAATACCCATGTGGCTGGGAAGTCACACAAAGGTCACCCCGGTTCCAGCGTTACACGCACTGACTAGCAGATCGTGCACATGATGGATCAGCGGGTGCTTGCAGTGCACTAAAAGAGTCAGTACACACAAGAAAGTGCTGCTAATCGTCTGATAACGTGTACTGGAGAGCCTCTAAAATGGCATAGAGCTCCCCTGTGTACACGCTACTGGCCTCGGGAAGTGGAAAGAGAAACCAACGATCCTCAACCACAAATGCACAGCCTACTTTCTCGTTTACCCTCGAACCGTACATGAATAGAAGCCCTGATCCTGGATACCGGCCCACCATGGACTGGATTAGCCTCCGATGGACGGAGGAGTCCGTGTCCGACATAGGGCCGGTGTGCAGATCCAGGGTGATATCAGGGCGAGACCATCCATGGAGGGGCCTTGCTAGATACTCTGACGCGAAATGCCTAGCTTATTTGCCCGTAATGATACGGATGATAATGAAAATACAACTGACTTACATTTAATTACATTCTAGAAGGGATGAAAAAAAGAATAGACGGAGAAAAGAAATGGCTCCAGCCCCCGAAGAATGAGATGTTGATTTATTCAGGGATTTTGCGACATCGTGGTCATGTAGCCCCGTGTACTTGGGTGTGTGTGGAATTTGTCTGATCATCATCATCATCTTGCACAGTTTCCAGCCACTGGCCGGGTCTGTTTGCAACACAAGCCTCTCCAACGTCTTCTGTTTTCCCGCCATCTCTCAGCCTCCACCCTTGTTCAGTCTTCTCCTCTCTTCTGCATGCTTTCTTCCACCCACTTCAGCCACCTGTCTCTCGGTCTTTCCTTCCCACTTCGTCTCATGTATCCTCCTGGGTATCCTCTTCTCCTCCATTCGTTTTACATGTCCATACCATCAAGTCTAGATTTCTCTATACCATCCTGTAATGGTTCCTCCTTCATTATTTCTCTGGTCCTCTCATTTCTTATTCTGTCCATCTTTGTAGCTCCAATACTGCTTCTCAAAAACCTCATCTCACTGGCCTGATTTTGCTCTTCTCCCTTCCTTTCATAACCCGTGTCTCCGAGGCATACGTCAGGATAGGGACATAGTACGTCCGATGTATGATCTTTTTGCTGTTCTGAGGGACATCCTTGCTCCATAACATGCTTCTCACACTCCTCCGGAATGCTTCTGCCTGTCTCCCCCGCTCATTTATTTTTCTATCGTTTCTTCCATTATCTTGTATCAGGCTTCCCCGATACTTGAAACTCTCCACTTTCTTCAGCTGTTCCCCACCAATTGTTATTCCCGTTGTGGTTCTTTCCTTCTTCCTTGTTGTGATCACCATCTCACTCTTATTTATGCTAAATTTCATCCCATATCCTTGTATTATTCCTTCCCACACGTCCAACTGTTCCTGTACCTCCTCCTCCTTGTTTCCCCAAATCATCAAATCATCTGCAAACACCATTGCTTTCATCTTTCCTTCCCCAATTACTTGTGCTACTAGGGTCATTATGTTATCCATCACCACAATGAAAAGTAACGGTAACAGTGCACTTCCTTGTTTCAGGCCGTTTCCCTGTTCCAACCAGTCCGATCTCTCTCCTCCCACTTTCACACAGCTCACGCTTCCCTTGTACATCTCCTTTACCCTCCTTATAGTCCATTTTTCTACTCCTCTATCCTCCAGGGACATCCATACTTTGTTTCTGCATACATTGTCATATGCTTTCTCAATGTCCAGGAAGGCCATCAGTAGATCTGTTCCATACTCATAGTACTGTTCTTGTCACTGCCTTACAGCAAAAATCAAATCCACTGTGGACCTTCCTACTCTGAAGCTATGTTGTTCTTCCCTCATTCTATCCTTGTCCTAATTCTCTTTTCCAAAAATTTGTCTGATAACTTGTCTTATTGTGATGTGTGTATTTGTAAGTCAAGTGAGGATTGGGAAGGAAACTAACGAGGCATTCAGTTAGAAACCATCCCGGCATTTGCCTGGAGTAAAAGTGGGAAACCACGGAAAACCACTTCCAAGATAGCTGGGGTGGGAAAGAAAAACTCGCAATAAAGACCGGCAAGGTACCTCGGAATTTCCATTGATGCAGGGTAGAGATGCCGTAAAGCCAAGTAGTGTCATAGGCCTTCTTGAGGTCAAAGGAAACAGCGACTAGTTGCTGTTTCCAGAGAAAAGCATCCTGTATGGCGGTCTTCAGGCGTACCAGATGGTCGTTGGTATACCGAGACGCCCTGAAACCACACTGGTATTCCGACAGGAGTCCTCGTTTCTCCACAACCCACACCAATCACCCACACCAATTGACCATCCTCTCAAAGAGCTTGCACAGACCATTTGTGAGACAAATAGTCTGACTCCCTGTAAAATTGGGATCCTTATCGGACTTCAGGATAGGTATAATTATACCTTCCTGCCATTGCGCTGGAAACACACCTTCTAACCAGATTCAATTGAACACCCGGAGCAAATAATGAATGCTCTCATCATTAAGGTGTTAAAGCATCTGGTTGTGAATATTATCCGGGCCGGGAGACGTGTCCATGCAGAGCGCCATCTCTCCACGGAGTTCCCACTCCGTAACAGGCACGTTATACTCCTCCGAAGTGCGGGAAGCAAAACAGAGCTGGGAGGGTTCTGCCTCGGGCTTCAAAGCAACGAAAACACGATCATAATTGTTAGAACCGGATATCCGCAAATACAATGCGAGATGGTTTGCAACGAGATAAGGATCTGTAACCATTCATTATCAATGGAAATTCCTGGTACAGTACTTGATGTCTGAATTCCCGAAATGTGTCTTAGTTTAGTCCACACTTGAGAGGAGCTGGTATGTGCCATTATAGACACATACCGTTCCCATTATTGTTTCTTACTCTGGCAGATAAGAATCCATGCCTTGACATGAAATTTCTTTAATGCAACCAAATGCTTGGGTGCCAACGATAGTGCTCCTGAGCGTGATGATTCTGCAATATCCTCAGTCCACCAGGGGACGAGTTTGCGACGAGGAGACCCAGAAAAGAGTGAAATGGACTCCTGGGCGGCAGCAAGTAGTCATGGACGCTCCGGCAACCAAGATCAATTAACACAGCTCTTTCTTGAAACAAGGGCCAATTTGCCAGCTTAAGTACCGAAGGACTGGGAACTCCAGGGGCTTCTGGTTCAGAAGAGTAAGAACGATCGGGAAATGGTCACTGTCACAGAGGTCATCGTGTACGTACCACCAAACAGGGGAACTAGCGCACGACTACACACACTCAGATCGATGTGAGAGCAAGTACCGTGCACCAAGCTAAAATGGGTGGCTTCCCCTGTATTTAATAGCGATAAATCCAACCTTGAAGCCCACTACGTCCGTTCCTCTGGGGCTTGAAGATGGTGACCCCCATTGTGGGTGATGGGCATTAAAATCACCCTCGAAAGGAAAGGGGCTGGAAGTTGATCTAGAAGATCAAGGACATCGTTAATATCAAGGGGCTGGTTTGGTGGAAGGTACACGTTACAAACTGATGTCATAACAGGCAAGGACACGCGAACTGCAATAGCTTCCAGATCAGTGGTTAGTGGAAACTGTTCATTATAGCAGTCAGAGCGAACTAAGGTGCAAAAGCTCCCGGAAGCCCGGTCGGCGTCTTGTCGCTCTTAAGAGTCTAACCCTCTCAGAACAGTCTCTGTGAACAGGCCTGAGGTTTGTTTCCTGAAGGCAGACTATACTCGCTGCATATTGTGCAATGAGCTGACTGCGCTCAGTCAGATGCCTGTCATAACTGTTGCAATTTCACTTTAACAGTGCCATAGTGTGACCTTTTAAACTAGGGAATAAGTCGGAGCAGCAAGCTACAACTTAACCTCTGGCGGATCATCACCCATTACATCGACTATAATCTCCATGTCCTCATTCGAGGCTATGGAGTGGGTCGACCCACAGGAAGATTTCTGGGAAGCAGTTCGGCGGCGGGGGGGGACTTCCGTAGGGAGCACGCAGACTTGAGGTCCGGAACGTCTCCAGGCACAGAAGCATCCGCAGCTGGTGGGGCGGATGGCTTCCCCTTAGGTGGAGGAGTAAGTGGTCGTGCGGTTCGGGCTTCCTTCTTCCACCCTCTCTCACAATCTTAGACGGGTCAGGAGTTCTGGTCGACGGTGCCGCATCCGCCGGCAAGGTAGCGGCTTTCGCCGCCTCTGCTGTGCAGGCGGACAAACCCTCGCCCGCAGAGATGTCTTGGTGACCGAAGTTGATATTGAATTCCCCTGATATTGAATTCACCTTTGGGTTTTGTGCTTGATCTTAGGTGCTAAACTCGAGATCTTTTGAGTCACAACAGAGGTAGAAAAGTTGAGGATGATGGAACCAAATTCGGTATTATAACACTATAATCAATCGTAGGAGCGGGAGCAATCGTAGTTTGGTACTTCTTGCGGGTCTCCTGGTAGGCGAGACCATCCAGGGTTTTGATCTCCTGGATTTTCTTCTCACTCAGGAATACAGGGCCGGCCCTGTCCCGAGGAGAATGAAATCCAGGGAAGTTTGTGCACTGCTTCGCATCGTGAGGTACCTTACAACACGTTCCGCAGATTGCAGAGTTCGAGCACCGAGATAACATGTGCCCAAATTTCTGGCAGTTATAATATCGCATAGGTGGAGGAATATAGGGTCCGACATCACAACAGTAACTTGTGACCTTCTCTGGGAGCACTGAAAGCTCAAAGGAAATTGATTAATTCCGACTCCTGGATTACCTCTCCACATTTCTGAATGTACTCTCTTTATTTCCCCGTTGCCATTAACAATGATTATTGATGCCACTTCAGTTGGACAAGAGACTCCATGACAGCTAGTCTAAGAATCCGTCAACTCCTCTATAGGAAGTTTTTCTATTGAGTATCAAAGATGAAAAGGAAGAAAAGAAGAGTTAGGGCCAGTTCCATCAACCTTGTGTTAAATTTGGCTAACAAAACGTTAGTTAACAAATCGTTATAATTTTAACATTCTGTTAAAGATTACGTGTTCCACAAAACTTTTTAACAAGTAGGTTAACAAACGATGTGTTAAATGTCACTTGCTGTAAGGATCAAGGAAGCGGTGAACGGCATGGATGGTTTTTCAGACTTCTGAACTGTGTCTAGTCAACTTGTATTCATTTGTTTGCTATTCGCATACTCAAGCGACGGTGCTGCCGTTATCCCGAACTAGCGCAAGGGCGATGGAAACATAAACAAACAAACAAATGCTATAACATGTGATTTGAGTAGATGGGTGTGCTCTTTTCTCGTATTTTCAGTTATTTTTATAATAATTGAGGCAAAGAGATGAGTAATTTAATTGCTCAGTTCCACTGTGCTCTTCAAATTCAGCAATTGCCATATCAATGCTTTACTTCCACAAAAAAAAAAAAAAAAAAAAAGCTTTTCAGACGGAATGGAGTGAATTAGGCCTACTTCGCGTCGCAAAGCCGATTTCAAAGTACTGTATGTGATCGTATGCGGCTGCCATTTTACAAAGGAGAATTATTTATTAATAAATACTACCGGCAATGAATTTCTTAAAATAACCAGTACCCTACATTCTACCCTGCATTACAAGCTAGGCGACTTTTAGCAGGGTCGATTTAACAGCTGTTCTTCCCATGTGACAAAAATTGCTTTTTAGGGGTCGCTTTATAGTAGGCCTACATGTGGTTGTCTTTTTTTAAAACTTGCCCCATTGCTGCTTCAAATCTGTGAAGCTCACTTTTTCCAATAATGAGGTGCCTATTAAAAATTTTAAAAATCTTTTTGGTCATCTTGTAGGCTATTTATAGATCAAACATTGTGTGTGCGTTTATATTTAATTTATATTAAATTGTGACACTGTTTATCTAAACTATGTGAAAATGAAAACTACAAATCAACACTCATGCTGATCAACTGAAAGCTTTGGATGCAAATCGAATGGCTGTCGTTTCCACTAGTTTTATTCATCATTTGATAATACAGTGGAATCTCATTAGCACGTTCTCGGTTACGACGTTTTCCCGTTTATCGCGATGATTTTCTCAAGTCCCACTCCCAATTCTACAAAATACATGTTGATATATCCCCTTAATACGTTCTCTATTCCCGCTTACGACGATCAATTTCCGTTGTACTATTTGTAAGCGAACCGGATTTTATTCTTATTTCATTATAAATTCATCTTCTGGAAAACACGACGCGATATTGCCTCATATTCTCTGATAGTTATTGACAGTGTAGATGATTTCATCGTGCTTGACGGCGTAGAAGTGGCTATAGCTATGACGCAACACAGGTGACGTGTCACTCTCCCGCTGCCCTTTCTCTCCTTTCTCAAGTCCCTATCCTACTAAATTCATGTTGATATATCTCCTTAATACGTTCTCTATTCCCGCTTACAACGATCAAATTTCCGTTGAACTATTTGTTAGTGAACCGTATTTTATTCTTATTTCATTATAAAATTCGGCTTCTGGAAAACACGACGCGATATTGCCTCACATTCTCCGATAGTTATTGACAGTGTAGATGATTTTATTGTGTTTAACAGCGTAGAAGTGGCTATAGCTATGACCCCCTTCCCTTGTTTATTTCTCACGTAGGCGCATTATTGTCTTCGTGTTCCGCACTATTGTCTTCTAGTTCTTAGTGTTGACGTCCAGTTATGACCCATTTTATTGCCTGTTTCATAAAGGATAAGAAGAAAGTACGGCAGATAACTAATGATGAGAAGATTAAATACATTCGAGGCGTGGACTGCAATCCTCACATGAAGCGTGTAGATATAGCGCGAAAGTGGAACATTCCTCCGTCTACACTGAACTCGATTCTCGGAAATCGAACGTGCAATTGAAGAAGGGCTGAGCTGCAAAAGGAAACGTGTGCGAGAGGGACAGTTTCCTGAACTAGAAAGCGCTTTATTGAAGTGGTTCAAGCAAGCCCGTGCTTCAAACATATGCGTGCGCGGCCGCCGGCAACAGAGCCTTCACTGGCAGAGCACAAGAGCGAGAATGTCTTTGCTGATCAAATATAAAGAAAGACCCTGTATTATTTGTTTGGAAGCGGATGGGGAACATTTTCAGCATCTACTGTAAATCATGGCCAGTAAAACTGCATGGTAGGCTACTGATTTTAAGCACCGTATTCTGCCGTAGGCCTACATATGCGTGCGCGCTCTCCGGCAACTGAGCCGGCACTGGCGGAGCGCCGAGAATGTCCTTGCCAAGCAAAAATAAAGACCCTGTATTATACTGTAGTGTATAGGTACAGTAATTCATTTTTACGTTATTTATTCCATGTAAGTTGCTGATAACCTATATTTATGTCGTGACTGTGGTAGTGCATACAATCACTTACTAAGGTCGGCGATTTAACGTCCATATATACGCTACATACATAGGCCAAACCGGAAGAAGCTTCCGTATTCGTTATAATGAGCATATTTCTGCCATTAAACACAGAAAATTTTCAGCAATGGTGTCACACATGGAGGAATCCGGTCATAAGTTTACGACCATAGACAATGACATGAACATCTTACATTACGTCAATAAGGGCAGTTTGATGAATATCTTGGAAGCAATTCACATAAATACATCCCAGAGATCAAATTGTTCTAATAATTTGAACGACATTATTTTTGAGACAAATATATTATTCGATATGATAGCAGATCATTTAAATGTCAAAACACGTAAACCGCCATAGATCATAAATCCAACCTTTTCCATAAGCCCCATCTTTCCCCCCCCCCCCCCCCCCCCCCTCCTTCTTCCCGCACTCTCTTTTCTAAACCCGCTTTGCCCCACTCTCGACTGCCCCCCACCTCCTCACGCCGAGCAGGTTGTTTACTTTATCATACATGTCAGACACACGCGCTCAGTAGCAGCATGTTGCTCACGCTAAGCGGAGCTTGACCTTCACTTGATGTCGCAGGGCTGTTATCGCCTGACTTCGGTAAGTTTTTACGTTTTATTAAAATCATACGACCAATACTTCTTTATTTTTTCAAGTAAGCTGTTTTTATAAGTAATACACATTGTTACTAATTCGCACCGTTTGTCTTCTTCAGGGTCATATGCAACAACACGCCAAATTTTCTCTGTTGGTTTCCGTAAGTTGTTTTTTTTTTTTTTCTTTTTCTCTCAATCCGTTTTTCGAGCTGTCTTCCGAGGTTGTTTTCTCAGTACTAATTATGGTCACTCATTTCAGATACCGTGTGACAGAAGATTACTTTAATCCGCCAAAGACAGGTTGCCAAATGCCAAAAAAAAATTATAACAAAAATTTGTCAAAAGATGTAGCCGTTGCCGTCCAACCCATCTTCAGCCACACCAACAGAAATGTTAAAACAGTATAAGATATGCAGCAAGTTTCTACAGTACGCCAGTTATAGACGTCAAAATATGAGCCCGGCGTTTCACAGTGTCAAATGACATTTTATATAGATATAGAACAAGTGCAAAAATAACATGTACCTGAAGCCCGTAAACTATGCATGCCATTTTTAGATTTTAGGACTCTCAGATATTGTCACAGTGTTTTTAACTTTTTATTATATATGTGCATTTGTGTTATCGATGTTTTTTGTGCTCTGATGAACTCCATATTATAAGTTTGTGGGCTGAAGAAGGGTCTAGAAGAAATAGGACCCGAAACATGTACCCATGAAATGTTTTAACAAATTATAGTATTGACTAGGCA
This sequence comes from Meconema thalassinum, assembly GCA_946902985.2. Classification (NCBI taxonomy): domain Eukaryota; kingdom Metazoa; phylum Arthropoda; class Insecta; order Orthoptera; family Tettigoniidae; genus Meconema; species Meconema thalassinum. The sequence goes on along the minus strand of OX336390.1, from coordinate 510,215,470 downwards.
GAAAATTGTAAGTTTTATTCTTCATATATACGCCGCGTTCTTTCTTATACGTTGTAAATGCAGTATGGCGTTTTTCGGTAGTACGTTTTCCCGCATATGACGTCCAAATTTTTCAGTCCCTTGAAAAACGTACTAACGAGATTCCACTGTACATTCAGTACAATAACCTTTCATGCACTATAAAACTACATTGTTGACCATTACGTATAGATGTTGCTGTCAGAATAGGCTGTATTTACCAAATTCCATTACATGTAGGCTAATTTGTAGGTTAGGCCTAGGCATATCATTTAAGTGGCTGGTTGTAAGGTAAAGTCCTTACTGTATTAATGCACAACACATTTGGACAACCTATATCTCTCCAGAAACTTATTTTCAGACAATTGCAACATGTCATTAGACCTTGGCAAGAATTCTTGTTCTGTAGCATTATTCAAATACGGTAATCAAAAATAAATGATACAATAACTGAGCACGAAAGGCATGCTGTATTTGCTTGTAACCATTCTTAACACTATGTTAAACTACTTAACTGAGCAAGAATGGGATGTTAAACTAACGGATAGTTTAACGATTTGTTAGCAGTAATGTTGGTTGATGGAACACCATTTTGATAACATTTCCGTTAAATTACCTTAACGTGCCGTTAAAATTTTAACGAAGGTTGATGAAACCGGCCCTTATTGTTTTTAAAACGTCATGACCCTATTTTTATCGGCTTTATTGACTATCTTCGAAATTCTAAATTTGATCTAAAGAGTAACATCAACTAAGGTACAGCATCTTGTGTTTTTCATTTCTTTGATTGTTGTATTGTATTATGTGCATGTGTTTGAGGGTTTTAGTTTATATGGCCTATCTTCTGTAGTCTTATTTTCCCTTAAGATGTGTTGCTCGAACTGATGAGTAACCTCCATCTATCAATTTGGTTTGGCTTGGACGGTATTTTATAACCTGTAAAATTCTATTCTCTTTCCCTACCGTCCAAGTCATTAGCATGGCCTTATGAGTCTCGTGAAATTTATAAATCTTAGCATTTATTATTTTATTTTATTAAATTATTGTCCCTTCATTTATGTTCTTGGTGTTAAAATTCCTAGAGCTGGATAAAGGCCCTTTCATTTTACTCGAGTTTTTTCTTTGAAGCAGAAACAATGGTCGTATTGTTATCTCCAGATCTATGTTGTTTTAGATGAGATGAACGTCGAACTATGAACTGGATAGTCTGATTTCCTTTGAGCTCCGTTACGCTTTCTGTTATTGAAAAGATAATTAATGTTATCTCTTAAAATTTCAATATTATTATTTGTATTCACAAGAGATTATAAACCAATATAAGACAATATACCGTATTTACTCGAATACGACCCGCCCCTGAATAAGACCCGCACCCTGATTTTGAAGAACAAAATTTAAAAAAAAATACTCAAAACTATTTACAATCTTTACTAAATAAACAGAATAGCATTTCTACAAAATAGTTTCCAACAGTTCTGAAGTCGTCCTAAAATAACACACAGAAACAATTAAAAATACAAATAAAAGACACAAACACTTCATTCTCGTCATCAGAAGTACCAACTTCGGAACTATTTTCACCATCACTTTCCCACAAAATGTCGTCATCACTGCCATCCATAGCATTGGAAATACTACATTTCTTGAAGCTCTTCCGTATGAGATCTCCCGAGATACGATTCCATGCCGTCAAAATCCACGAACAGAGCAGCTGAACTTCCGGGCGCTGAATACGACCAGTTGGGGTCAGTGTGTGCTTATCGGCCGCCATCCACTCCGTATACAGCTGTTTCAAGGCTGCTTTGAACGGTCGGTTCACGCAGACATCCAGTGGCTGTAGCATAGACGTCATCCCACCCGGGATGATTGCTAGGTCAGTTTTCCCATCCTTGACGAATTTCTTCACAGCGTCTGTTGTATGGCCGCGGTAACCGTCCAGAACAAGCAAGCTCTTTCGTCGTAATAATGCAACACGTTTTTTTTTCTTTCTCCAATCTCGAATACATGACTCGTCAATATCGTATTTCCTACCGGCGGCACGATTTCCAATAATTTCAGCTTCCCTCACAACTTTCAGGTTCTCACTCACAGTAAATGACCGCAAACACTTCGTATAACTCATGTTTACACTCGGAAAACGTGAGCGAGACCCGCACGAGACTATATGACGCCGCTTGCTTGCGGTAAAACAACGTGATAGCCGGAAGAAGGCTAGCACCATCTAGCGGATACTCGCAACACCCGATATCGCGCGTGGCGGGCAATTTAAATCTTTAAAATCAGGATGACTCAAATAAGACCCGCACCCCAATTTTTCACGTCCGATTTTGTTTAAAAATGTGCGGGTGGTATTCGAGTATATACGGTATTTCCGTCAATCAATACCAAACGGAAATATATTGTACTATATTGGTTTATTACCACATATTCACGTAGGCTTGACGACTGTTTGTCCGTAATATACCACCAAATCAGTATGCGGTACGGTGATCAGCTGACTCACCATTCCGAAATCGCAGCTATGGAGCTCACAGCCAAGCGAGGAACTTACACAAACTTGCACAAAAAAACAAGGTTACGCAAATCACAAAAGAAATTACGACTTACGAGAGAATCTCCTTGAGCAGGGTGTCTATTGTAAGGATGAAGTAAAAATTAGTTACTTTTTAGCTACCTTTTAGTTAATTTTAGTTACCTTTGAATTCAAGATACGTCTGCGGTCTGCATGTAAAGGGGCTTATCACGAGGTGAAGAAAAACAACAATGAACTGTGTTTAAAGCGGTAAAAACAATACACTTAGGAAGTTATAAAAAAAATTAAAAATAATAAATAAATACTAGATATTTATAATCAAATGAGTTGTTTCAGATAATATGTCGTCTTGTGCACAAGGCGTTTTTATAATTGCCAAGAGGTTGCTCTGCTCTTGACCGTTTGGCGAAATTTCTGTTGTCACCGCGGTAGATCACGAAGAAATTTATGGGACGTTACGTGATTGTAACCGAATTCTGTCTTCGCAGTCAGGTACGGAGAAATTTCGAGATGTTACACGATCGGCGCTGGTCTCACCCGTTTGTCGAGATTCCCGTTGTTTTCGCGATAGAACACGGATAAATATCGCGATTTAGATAATCGGTGTCACTTTTAGTCGTTCGACGAGATTTCCATTGTCCTTGAGGTCGGGCACGAGAAAATATAGCATTATTACGCAATCGGCGCCACTTGCTGTCCGTTTGACAATAATCCAGTTGTCCTCGTCATTGAATGCGGATAAATATCGCGATGTACCGCAAACGCTGCCGCTCTCGGCCGTTTTACGAGATTCACGTTTTCCTCGCGATATTGCACATACCGCGCCGCAACCGGCCGTTGAACGATTGTCTATTTGTCCTGACAGAATGGTGGAGGCAAGCTCAAGGTTGGACATGGTTAAAATTCACGAGTAGTTATGGACAAGTTGTATGGTCGGCGCCGTGATTGCCGCCGTCCCTATGCTGTGGTTGGGAGTTATCAGTTCAGGGTGGATCACAAGGAGAAATTAGTATTGCGACGCTACGTAAGCTGTCATATCTAAGTGGGTTAATGCACTTCTCGCTCCCCGTATGCTTTTGAGTATACGGTCATGGGAAAAGTAGCGAGTAGGTTTCGGAATGTTCCGTGATTGGTGCCCGATCACCTTTGACGGGATTCCCGCAGTCCTCGTGGTCACAAGTTCACGCTAGGGTACGGGTTTTATGATATTACATAACTGACGTCGATTTCGGTCCATTTGACGAGATTCCCGCAGACAAGTCGTGCGGTCAGCCGGCCGTCTTGAGTATGAGTGTTCGAAGTAGATATCAAATATTAAGAATTATTCTGAGAGGATTGCACGAATAATACGACTAGAGGACACTTTTTCTTTCGAATGCAAATCACGAATTATAAGAGTTTTTGAAATAACCGGTTAGATTATAATATATCCGATGGAAACAAAGTTCGAAGGAAAAATCGACATATAACGGAGTTTCGAATTAACCATACTGGATGTCGCAAATTTACTAGACAGATTTTTAAAATAAGTCATAGCCCAGGTATTTCGAAGCTTTTTCAGAATTCTTTTTCGAAACGGCAACATTTCGCAAGATTGCGACATTAAATTATTTTTCGTTATTTCTGGACTTCAATTTGACATAGTCTCCAAATAAATGCGAGAAATGCGAGGTTTCTGATTAGTTTCAGAAGTTTTCGCAAATAAACGTCACGCAAAAAGTCAGGTTTCCTAATAACACAGATAAATATTTCACACAAAACTAAAACATCTTCTTGATGCCGAAAATATACGCTGAACGATGTATACCACTCAAGGTATCCTCAGTATGCATTTCCTTGAGCTCAGGCACGGGGAAATATAGCTTATGCAAACGGCGCCACTTGCGTGAAACTCGCTCCATCGCAATCTCTCAGCCTAGAGGCGCGGGTTTAAACGATTCAATCCGCCTTCAAAAAAATTTCGTTATCCGAATGTAAAATTCGTTACTTTTTCGTTACTTTCGTTACCCATTTGTAAAATTCATTACTTTTTCGTTACTTTCGTTACCGGTAGACACCCTGTTGAGAATGGAAATTATTTGCAGTTCCTTTTTCTTTTACAATATATCACTGGGGCCCGAAATTCGGAAGAAATAATAGTAATTAAGAAGATCGGAAGACGAGGTGAAAATTCGGAAAGTTTCCGAATAAATCGGAAGGGTTGGCAGGTATGGGCATGTACCCCTTGGCATATACTCGAGTATTCCAGCACAGGCATTCAGCTGTGCGGGGACCTGCGTCGTCAGGGGGATACTACTGCAGGGTACATGGCGCACCCACCTGTCAGTGTGGCCAGACCGGACAGGTTGTCGAGCGTTATCGCACACATAAGTGGCCCTTCCCATAACAGCAAGCACTTAGTAAATTTTGAGTGCCAGCCCTCAAAACATGTACGGAAGGTGTACGAAGCATTTAGAGCTAGCTGTCAAACCCGTAAAGGGGACCTAGGCCCAGAAACCCTTTTAGTCGCCTTCTACGACTGGCAGGGTATACCTGTGAGTGTATTCCATCCCTCCCACTCACGGGAGGTCCAATTTGCAAGACAAGCCGGAAACCTAAAAGAATAGCCAAGGTCACCCCTTTTAGTTGCCTCTTACGACAGGCAGAAGGTACCGTGGGTGTATTCTAAACCCCTCACCCACAAGGAGAGCAAATAGAAGAGCATGGAATGAAAATCAGAGAGGAGAAGTCAGACGGTAGTGATGAGATATGTGCAAGATGGTAGAGGGTAGAAGTTATGAAAAGCTTTAAATACTTAGGGAGTGTCCTCACAAAAAATTTGGAAGGATAAGTGAGGAAATTGGTAAGAGGTTCCAACAAGCAAATGGGTTTTACCATTAAGTGACAGGTCTGGTGTGGAACCAGGAAGTTCCCGAGAAATATTAAAAAATCTTGTATTGATACTGTGCCCAAATCCAGCTGTCCAGATTTGAGAGCACAGGCCCAGATGCTTAGTCCAGAGCTGAGGTTTTGAATAGCACGCTCCCATTGTTCTTAGAAGCATTTCGAAGCTTTATGCAGCCAACAGATCGCTAAGTGACGTAGCAAGTTTATCAGAGTCGAGGCTATATTTGCATTAAATATTTTCCGATTGAGTAGAAACATGACACTAACACCAAAATACTGGCACGGACAAGGGAAGAAGAACGTGCTATATTTCAAGAAAATTGATCGAGCAGAAGCTGAGATAGGAGATGTTTTAGTTTGAGCAGATCTAAAGCAGTGACGTCAAGGAGTCCGTCCGCAGAGTATAAAATGGCTGGGAGCCATAGTTCAATATGTTACTTCGCCACAGCACTCAGTTGCTGATACATCACATTACTTCGTAAGCGCTATGCCGCTAAGGACATCGTTATACTTCGAAAATATCTTCGTGCACATGGTTGCAATACTCTACGTTTTTACTAGCACACGGTTGCTATGACTTAGTGAATTCTATGACAGTACATGGTTACTGGACTTCGAAGAGTATTGTCAAGGATAGTCGTCTGACTTCTGCTTCTCTTTCTGTCATATCATAATTGATATGAGGGTTTTCTTAAAATTATGCAAGCATAATGATGATTTTAATCATTACATTTCTGTATAATAAAGAAAAATATAAGAATAAAAAAGAAGAGAAGCAATATTCCGAGTTCCGACGAGCCGCGAAACACATCCCCTTAATTCTCTACTGTATTTTAATCAGTTTCATTGTTTTTAATAAATAATTCAGTTCTATATTCGATGCTTGTGAGTGTCATGATCTGGAAACCGTTTCCCACAAATGGGGGCTCGTCCGGGATGGACTGAAACAACGAGTTACAACGCAATCCACGACACGAAGTACGACGCAAAATACGACGCTATTTTCGACGGCTAATCATATTTGTTGCTGTTGCCTACGACGCTGACGACGAGACGACGTGCAGTTTTGTGAGCCCACGACGTGCGAATCTACGACGAGGATTCATAGGCTAGCAAAATTTGTTCTTAAGTTTCAGTGACAATTAGTGGTGCTGTGACGACGACGACTAGGGTCGGAATCTAAACGACGACAGAGGATTGTGGATGTGGTAAGAGAATAGCGACTCGTCAGAGAGAAGCGATGGGAAGCGGTATTCAACGATATCACCTACAAATATCACCGGTTTGGTGAATGAGGTTAAACAGGTTTGATAGCGAGGTTATGAGGAAGCGATATTGACGGAAAACTACTTGACAGACGTGAGTAAACAAATAAGATTTCTACACTCGGTGCAATAGAGAAAATAAATAAGAACATAAGTGATGCTCCGATCAAAGCAATCAAAGTTTTACATAACCTCATTTTCGAGCATATACCAGACGACAGGAAGAATCAAAAGCGACTGCGAGAGTTTCCTGGATTCGATTTTGACGAAAATTCCATTGAAGAGGAAGCTAAGAAGAAATTTATCGAAGAAACATTTTCCAAGGCTGAACTGTTGCATGTTTCTGAGATTCTTAATACCGAGATCGGGACAAAGGAGGTAATGATTAACACCATTTGTTATTACTTGAGAAAATTGGATGAACTCGCTACTAATATAGACGATGATGATGAAGATGAAGAAGACAAAGAAGACGAAGAGAGCGAAGAGGAAGACCAGCACAGAAGGTATAGAGAACAACATAAGTTTTCATTGTCGTTCCGCGACGTAGAGGGCGCTATGAAAACATTTAACGGTGAGGATGGTTACCCAGTGAAGAAATGGATCGCAGATTTTGAGGAGACGTCAATCTTGATGGGATGGAGTGAGCTGCAAAAGTTTATTTCGCTAAGAAATCACTCGATGGTTTAGCTAAGCTTTTTATTCAAGGTGAGAAAGGACTGACGTCCTGGACTGCACTGAAGAAGGCCTTGAAAGAGGAGTTTGACTTGGCGGCAAGCAGTGCAGAAATCCACAAGTTGTTAACCCAGCGACGAAAAAAGCGCGACAAATCTCTACAGGAATACTTTCTTGTGATGATGGAAATCGCTAGTAGAGGTGATGTTGAGCTAGTTTCTCCGTGTCAGTACGTGATTGATGGGATCGAAGGCGATTCAGGATCAAAACTTCTTCTCTATGGAGCAAAAAATTCCAAGGATTTCAAGGAGAAAATGAGAAGTTATTAGATGGCGGTGAAGTCTTCGCCAAAGAAAAGCACAAAGTATAATAACAGTAATTTTCAAGGGAGTACCAAGAGTGCCAACGAGAAGGACGGAAAGTGCTGGGGCAGTGCAAAGAAGAAAGAGGCGAGTAGTGGAGATAGATGTTATAATTGCGGTGGATCTGGTCATAGTTCAAAGGAATGTGAGCACAAGGATAAAGGCAAGAGATGTTTCAACTGCAACGAGTCTGGCCACATTTCATCCGAGTGCAAAAAAGAGAGGAAGAACGATAAGAGGAATAATCAAGGTATCAATCTTATTGATGAAAAGAAAAGCTGCCTCAAGTTCAAAGAGGTTAGTTTGGATCAGCAGAATCAGGCACTTATCGACTGCGGCAGTCCTTATAACCTACTGCGACAAAACACCCATAAGACCATGCGTTCCCCAGGATTGAAGAGCACGGATCTTGTTTTGAAAGGATTCGGTAACGGTTTTGTTGCTCCTCAAGGTTACTTCACAACAGTCGTTGAGGTAGACGAGCTGGAGTTCCAAACCAACGTCTATGTGGTTTCTGATGATACTATGGAGTGGGACATGGTTATTGGTAACGATTTATTGGATCAGGGTGAGGTCATCCTGAGCAAGCAAGGAGTTACCATCAAGAAACTAGAGGTCCCAATGATGTTGATCAGGGTAGCCGATGAACAGGAATTTGATATCGAGAACTGCGTTGATGAGGAAAAAAGGGAACAGATCCAGGATTTGGTAGCGAGATATGTACCAAAGAAGACGAAATCTACCGATGTCAAGATGAAGATCACATTGAAAGAAGAAAAACCTATATTTAGCAGGCCCAGACAAATGGCACCTCTTGAGAACGAATTTGTCGATGAGCAAGTCGAGGCGTGGCTGGAGGAAGATATCATAGAACCGAGTCAATCAGAATATACATGCCAAGTGGTGGTAGTCAAAAAGAAAAATGGAAAAATGCGACTTTGTACTCATTTTCGTCCAGTGAGCTCAATCGTTGTTAGGGATCTATTTCCCATGCCAGTTATAGAGGATCTTCTGGACAAGTTACAGGATGCTACGGTGTTCTGCACCTTGGATCTCAGGAACGGATTCTTTCACGTGGAAGTCGAAGAAGGAAGTCGACGATATTAGTCATTCGTAACGCGTTCTGGACAGTACCAGTACAAAAAAGTTCCATTTGGATTTACCAACTCACCTGCAGTCTTCCAACGCTTTATTAAAGCTGTGCTCTGGGAGTTAATCCGAGAGAACATAGTGTTTACCTATATGGATGACATTCATCCCAGCGAAGGATGACGACGAGGCACTCCTACGATTGAGACGAGTGTTGGAATTAGCTGCAGAGTACGGGGTGGAAATCAACTTCGAGAAGTGCCAGTTTCTGAAGACGGGGCTACAGTTCCTTGGATACACTATTCAACGTGGACAGATTCAACCCGCCACTGAGAAGGTCCTTGCTGTACAAAACTTCCAGGAGCCAAAGACGATCGCTGCGCTGCAGAGCTTTCTCGGATTGGCTGGCTATTTTAGAAATTTATCCCAAATTTCTCGATTGTAGTCAAACCACTGAGCGATCTGTTGAGAGGTAAGCCGAAGTTCAAGTTTGGCGAGGAACAACGACGTGCATTTGTTGAGCTCAAACGTCTTCTCGCTTCAGAACCTGTGTTGAAGATATACAACCCGAAATACGAGACGGAGCTGCACACTGACGCCAGCAAGAGTGGGTGTGGCGCTGTGTTGTTGCAAAAGTACCCAGAGGACAACAAACTACATCCAGTCTCATACATGAGTAGAAAGACTACGATACAGGAAGAAAAATACAGCAGTTACGAGCTCGAGATCTTAGCTGTGGTGAATGCATTAAAAAAGTATAGGGTGTACTTGCTTGGAATTCCGTTCAAGATCGTGACTGACTGTATGGCATTCCAAAAGACAATGCACAAAAGGGACCAGGTCCCACGAGTAGCTAGATGGGCTATGGCCTTGGAGGAGTTTGACTATACCGAACACCGAACTGCAACCAGGATGAAACATGTCGATGCCCTGAGCCGATGTCCAGCAGTGATGTTAGGATTCCCTGATGGACTTGCAGCGAGGATCAAAATCGCCCAGAGAAAAGACGAAGGATTGACAGCGGTAAAAGCGACACTGGAGAAAGGGCCTTACGAAAACTTCATCGTCAGAGATGGACTGCTGTTTAAATTTGTTGACGGGCGAGAGACGTTGGTGGTCCCGCGGTCAATGCACCATGAAATCATCAGAGCTGCACATGAGAAGGCACACTACGCTGTTAAAAGGACGGAAGAAGACGTAAAGCAGGAATATTATATTCCAGACTTGGCCAGCAAGGTGAAACGAGTCATAGCCAACTGTGTGAAGAGTCTGGTGGTTAACAGGAAGGCAGGCAAGAAAGAAGGTTGGTTACATCCGATGTTCAAGGAGAGTGTGCCATTGCACACCTACCACATGGATCACATTGGACCACTTAAGTCTACACACAAGGGATATGAACACATCTTCTGTGAGATAGACGCCTTCACGAAGTTCACCTGGCTGTATCCTGTGAAAACTACCAAATCGGCCGAGACGATTGAAAAGATGGAGTTTCAGAGGACGAACTTTGAAAATCCAGTTCAAGTGATCACCGACAGGGGGCCATCGTTCACCTTCCATGAGTTCCAGGACTACTGCAAATCGCAGGGTATCAAGCACGTCTTGATCACAGCTGGGCTGCCAAGAGCCAATGGTCAAATCGAGAGAGTCAACTCAACTGTGACCATGATCATCGCTAAACTTACCATTGACGATCCGACAAAATGGTACAAGGTTGTACCATCCGTCCAACGAGCTATCAACTCTACGTTCCAGAGGAGCATCGGAATGTTACCTTTCGAGCTGCTGACAGGAGTCAGAATGCACAACCAAAATGATCTACGTGTAGTGCAACTCATCGAAGAGGAGCTGATCGATTCGTTCAACGGAAAACGTGATCAGATGAGAGAAGATGCAAAAAAGCAGATAGAAAAAGTACAATCTGAAAATCGTGCTGAATTCAACCGACGACGTAAGGAGCCTAAGAAGTATCAGGTCGACGACCTGGTTGCCATCAAACGCACTCAGATCGGTCCACATCTGAAACTAAAAACCAAAAGTCTAGGACCTTATCGAGTGACTCGAGTTAAACTCGACGACACATATGACGTCAGCAGAGAAGGAGACCATGCTGGACCAAGAATCACATCGTCCTGTGCGGAGTTCATGAAGCCCTGGCCGGGCGGATCTTCTTCATCCGGGTCGGATGAGGATCAGGACGGCCGAATGTGGGAGCCGGATGAGGATCAAGACGGCCGAGTATGGGATCTAGGGGGCGCAGGAGTAAGCTCAGCACCATTGTCTGAGAATAAAAAAGAAGAGAAGCAATATTCAGAGTTCCTACGAGCCGCGAAACACATCCCCTTAATTCTCTACTGTATTTTAATCAGTTTCATTGTTTTTAATACATAATTCAGTTCTATATTCGATGCTTGCGAGTGTCATGATCTGGAAACCGTTTCCCACAATAATGCTGATTTAATAATTATTATTTTCAATATTTTGCCGAGATAATAATAATTATGATTTATATTTCCTAATAATCAGATCTTGTAGTGTGATTTATAAAGTTGACAAGAGTTTAGTGCTTTTCAGTCGGTCAACACGAATGTACCCAAATTACATTATTATTAATCTCATGTAATTTATTTCAGGATTAGGGTATAACCCATCTCTTTTGGGTACATTCGTGTTGACCGACTGAAAAGCACTAAACTCTTGTTTACTAAGGCAACACTGAAAATATGGCTTCAAACACCACAATTATAAAGTTGATATTTAAAACAGTTTGCTAGATCGGATACTTGTTTTTCCGAAGGCTAGTGGTTAACGCACGCCCACATTCAACTAACAGAATAATTCTATAGGAACATTTTACACTTGCATCATGCAGTTAAATCTTTTAGAAGACACGGAAAGTAATGATACGGGAAGCAAATAGAATGTATAAAATAGGGTTTTACTACAGTTTGTATAAATATAAAATCATTTTGAGCAACGTCTTGTGATAGAACTTTTGGCTAGAAATAAACACGGTGTGGAATTATTAATGTTTAAACTGATGGTAAAATTACTCTAAACTCATTGAGGAGCTTACTCGTTTATAAATCTTCCAGTTTGAGTAACAAGCAAAGGCTTGATTATTACGTATAATTTGGGAAGAAATTATTGTGTGTGTGGAAATAGTTAAATATGCCATTCTGATTGTGCAATTTAAGTCGCAGGAATGAGGTTGTGTTAAACCATATTGTAGGTTGGATAACTTTAAAATATATTGGGGAGTTGAAATATTGTTGCAAGCCACACATTCGTCGAATTTATAACCAAGGCAGGGTGTCGAGCGATGACCTTTTTTCAAATTCCCGTATTTCCCGTACGAAAATTCACCAAATTCCCGTATATTTTAGAACTCTCTAAGACTAGAGTTGGCATACCGAATGGCTGAAAAATGAATCTTAAAGCGCGAATCAAGATTTTCTGGCGTAAGTGTAACTGCATTTTTGGAGATACTTCCGCAACCCACGGGTGATGGCGAGATTTAGGCCTAATCCGTAGCGTGAGCAAAGCGCGCGCGCGCGAGTGAACTCTCTCGCAGATGGGATGAGATGCTACGAACACAAATGAAATACCGTTTACCTTAGGAGAGCTGATATAAATGACTGTTTTACTGAGGAGGGTTGAGAGAGTAGAGAATAGGAGTGTCACATAATAAATGTTTACGGGAAGTGACTGAATCGTATGGTACCGTAACCATATAGAGCTTCCACGAGTTAAAATGGCACCGTAACACTAACAATAACAAAACGGCACCGAAGCTTATGCATAGCGAACTTCCGGTCCGCGAATCTCCATTTGATTTTCATTGGCAGTGAATCGTTTGTTCATGATTATCTTCTTTATTATTTCGGATTGTGGTTTTGTTTTTATGCGTTCAACTTATGAAATAAGAACTAAAGGGTTGGCCTTTAATGAATATTCCAAAGACAAGTGTCTCCTAAAAGAGTAATTAGTAGCACTTCGCATCAGAGACGACCATAACAAACAGCTTGCCTACAAGTGTACGATTTGCACATTTGAAACGGCAGTTCTAACATATCTTAGACTACAATAATTAAGTTGGTTCAAATTAAATATGTTATATGTGAGAATATTATTATAATTTGCTATCCGGTTGTTATATTAGTATATTATGCATTAACGTGACCCGTTTAAATGCTAAATTCTGACGGAAGCTACGAGTTATAGCTAAGCTATTCACCGTACCGGTAGGCCTAATATTTACTAACAACGCATCGTTTCTTCTTTAATATTTATTTAATCATTATAATTATAGTAGCCTGTCTATTAACACTTATTTAACCAATAATCATTTTATAATTCTATACATATTCCAGGTATTACAAGAAAGCGATATTTGATAGCACATGCGGTTCCACCTTAAAATCCAACCGTGCCTACTTTTCAGTACCTATGGAAAATATTACCGTAAGTTAATAAACCAAACAACTGGCGACAATTTTTTTAAAAGCTCATTTACATCTTCACCCTAGTCTACGTCAAGTAGGCCTACCATACGGTAATCACTGAAAGGGAAGAGGGGGGGGGTTATGACCTCAATTTCACAAACGAACGAACCTCATTTAGCATGAATTACGGAACCCGAATCCGAATGGAGGTATGGATTGTCTGCATTTAGAAATATGTTAGTCAATAATTTAAAACAAGATGCCAGAAAACTAAATTCAAAAAACTGCGTGCCTACTACGGTGTTAAGTTGCTCCGTGAAAAAAATACACTTCGCCAAGATTACACGATGTGCAGTTAAATACAATCGTCCAATTGGAGAAACACTTTGTCACGATCTTATAAGCAATTCAAACATAAACTGCTGTAATTTACGGGGAAATGTGCAACATTTAGAGACTACGAGTGTTGTATGTGGCACAGCGTTAGCAGAAATTTCGCATCATTAATACATAAGGAATGAACACATGCAGAGCTTTCTCACTGCACACAGCTGAAGATCATACATATCATTCGAAGGAAACAATGCGAAGGATATATCGGGAGCTTGGAACAGCTGAGCTGTGCTGCTAAGTTTTTAGTGTTGTAGTAAATCAACTGATTCGAATAATACACAGCGCTACACTTCGGACATTATTTCTGTACAATTATACGTAATATATTTTAAAAAACTATCCTGAGTCAACCCCAAGGACATTCAGAGAAATACGATACTTTTAGATGAATAAATAAATTACACACCGAAGCTATGATACCTTTATTATCGGTATTCAATTCAAAGAATACGACAAAGAGGGCAAACACTCTACAGCTAATGAATATAAAAACACTCACCATGCAATGATTATCCTTTAACATGAAACAAGAGTCCGCGTGGCGGTCGTTCACAGCTTACTACAGTAGTCGACAGATACTCCATGCACACTCACTGAATCACGACTCTCTACGGTTAATATTAGCTTTCGTGGTAACACAAAAGTAAAGTTAAGGTAAAGACATATTTAGCACTGAGCACTAAAACAAGCAGCTCTGTGGCGATATTATTGCCGTGGTTTTATATTGTCGAGTTGTAGGCCATTGAATGAAAGACGGTATTCTGAACACTATGACCGGAAACAATAGCCTGTGCTCTATTATCGATTGAAGCAAGCGAACTGACACCAATAAATAAATTATCCTCAGTCATTTGGCAAGGGTGTCTTTGACACCCTCCATCCCTTCACTGTCCCTATCATCATCACTACCATCACTGTCTTCGTCAGAGCTTGATGAATTGCCAAGGTTAATACTAATTCCATCCACCGCGATATCCAGACCGCCTTCAGTATTCTTTTCTGTACATGCTGTACCGGATGTGTCCAGTCCTCGGATCGAACTTCGGCGAAGTAAAAGTAACGAAACAATGACAATAAAAGGAAATCCGACACTGACAGTGGTTAACAAGCGACTGAAAAAATGCCTGCCCATACGAGAAGAATTCTGTCACATATGTGGTGAATTTTGTTGCCACATGTGGGTGACGGGTGTTAGATAGTAAAATGTCGAGAGCTGTGAGACATTGCTTGTAGTTTTTGAAATTTATGCATGTGTGACGCATTTGCATTGAGTGTTTGCACGGACTTTAAACCAATTTGGTATGTGCATCTCCCCTGATAAAGAAGACCATGGAAAGGCTAAAAACAGAAAAAATACCACACGCGACACGCCGTGAATACTTTTTAATTTAGATTTATTTTATCAAAGTAGATAATAGAAAATAAAATAATGCAAAACGAAATTAAATAAGACACTTTGACAAATACAAGATTGTTACTAGGAACTTCAGTTATACACAGCACAAAATTAAGTTCGTATGACAGTAATAATTTCTGGATAGGAACTGTAGGCTAGTCATACACAAAATAAAATAAGTCACTTTGTTAATACTAGATTGTTGTTAGGTACTTTAGTCACACAAAATAAGATAAAACAAACAATATTCAAGGATTTATTAATTAAACCTTCACTAGGGAACTCATCTTCTCTTCAATTTTCTCTTCTTCAGAACGGGCGTCGTTCAATATCTTCTTCTTTTTCTTTTATTCCAATTCCTGGAGATCTTTCGTGGGTTTTCTTTCCACTGCCACCTTAGCCGTCGCTTCGCACCTGTTTTGCTTCCTTGAACACGGTGTAGGAGTTTCGTACAGTATGGACTCTTGCTCACGGTTATCTTTTCTACTCCACCAGCTGCCATCACAGCGTCCTGATTAGTAAGCATTCCAATCAGGAAGATGGTATATTGGCTTTCACGGCCGGTGTATTAAAACTCAGCAATTCTTCTAGGTTTGTGCCGTGTCTTGTGTGGGGTTTCGCCTAGGACAACAAGCTGGCTCATCGGCGGGCTCTTGGTGTCCCCGCCCGGACCCCCACAGGAGTAACGAACTGCGCACTACCTCCCTTTGTATAGAGTGCAACTGCACTACTTTACTGCGAGAACTAAAAGTTTAAGCAGCCTTAACCTCCCTATGAGGGCTTCCAAAAAGATGGTATATTGGCTTTCACGGCCGGTATATCAGACTTGCTTCTTCGTGATTGACGATCATGCACTCCTTGTTCAGGGAGAAACCTCTGTCTAGAGCTGCATTGTTGTGATAAAAAAATCAGTATCATTTTAACGAAGGTTGCGAGATCGTATTTGGCAGGAACTGAGGAAGGTGCTGAAGCCACTAATTCAGACCACAGCACGTCGAGCCGTGGCTCTTTTCAGTCGAACTGCTTCAATCACAAAGTGACGGAGGGCAGTCTCAGAAGTGCGGAGTAGCTGCTCTTGATGCGGTCAGCCATTGCGCCAGAAATCAAATTCTTCTGATTACAAAGAATTTCCAGGGCAATGACGATCCTAACTTCTTCCAACTTAGGAGTCTCAGCGACCCCTATAGGGTCTAGGCACGAAATAGCACGGGTCATCTTGTGAGCAAGAAGTGAACTCTCTTTGATTTTTTCAGCCACAGGATACGAATGTGCGAAATTGCAGCACATCCGCGCCTGGAATTTTCTGAGATCTTGAGTTGTTAGCTTCTCTAAGGGCTGCTGTTGTCGAGAAACCCAGGTCTCCTCTGTGAATAACAATGCGGACTGATTCGTGTATGTCATTGTCAGAAACGAGTGCGGCGCGCCGCTGCGCGGCGCCCTGTGCGGAGAGGGTACGGCCGGCGGTCGGCCAGGCAAAGCATGCATTCGACGTTGGCTGGGTTCTCATCCCTCTTAGCGCTCTATCGGTGGCGCAAATTGCGAGTGGCAGCGCGGTCTGCAGGCGAAATAGAAGACTGAGCGGGAGGACTCTACCGAGCGTTCGGGGGCTAAGAAGTCAGGCATTATGAAACTTTTCAAGATTTCCCGTATGAAGTGCGAATTTCCCGTATAATTCCCGTATTTTTCCCGGGTCACTAAAATTCCCGTATTTCCCGTATCGCTCGACACCCTGCAAGGGTTATTTTAAGGAGCCATCATAGTCAATTCACAGTTTACCCACGTGTTCTATAAATATTTCCTAGTAATTGTTGACCCGGAATTTCGTTATTAACATTTACCTTTCATTATGAGAAGACTTTACCGTTGTCTAAATGCTAATTATGATCATGTGATTTTTGACACATTTAAATCGAATGGGCCGATGCTGTAAATTATTTAAAACTGTTATTTCTTAAACCACCACTACAATTTAGAGGATATTTGTGATCCTGTTAAAAATATAAACATTATGTAAATTAATAAGATGATTAACATTTTTACATTCTGTCAAAGAATTGTAATTTTGATAATAACAAATAATATTATTGTTGTGATAATTTTCTAAATAATATTTCCAAGTGATATTTAAATAATTGAATGGTTAAATCCATAGTTTAGAGAATTGATATTTTGTTAATAAATTTTTGACCATGATATTGCTAATTGAGTCAAGAGCTCAGAATAATTTTGGATCGAGAACAGATGGTACAATAAATATTTTTCTGTTTATCGAAGTTCTTCGAATCCATGTTCGAATGTCCATGTAATTAATATTGTGTTATATTCATTGTTATGACTTTATATTTGAACCAATTTTGAGATACTGATTCCTGGAAAAAGTGTTAGTTAATTTTCTGCTACTATTTTGAAAAACAAAAACAGTGATTATTTTTCATCGAGTGATAATATTTCATTTCAACATGAGAATACTTAAAAGTTAGGAATCAGGATGGACAATTCAATTTGCACTGACAACCCTACGATTGTAAATAGTTCATTTGAACGAAGACAACAGGACTAACAATCTGACTTTCGTTTCAAATGCTTAGTGTTCATGTGTTGGTGAATCTGTAAATTTATGTATATAAATGTATGATCCGTCATGCATCCATAATGCTATTTTTAGTATTACTTCAGTTAACTTTTTAAGCATTTTAATAAAATGAGATAATTTTACGGATTGTGTTATTTTCAGAAAATCTCCTATCCTTATTGTTGCATCGAGCCGAAAATCAGTAAAGCAATTTTTTTTGTGTCATTGTAGTCACTTTAACCCTTATGGTGCCTTGGGATGTTTAGATTCTCGTGCTGACTGATTTTTGGCGAAATGCTTATGTGGTCGTCCGGACTGTGGTCTAAGCAGGCACAATACACGCAAAAGGCACGTGGACAATAACTACACGGGACGAAAGTAGAATCCAGGCAGCAGAGATTAAGTTCCTTACAGGTATTATTGGAAAGACTCGCAGTGACAAAATGAGAAACAAAGAAATTAGTGATAAAACATGATTCTCAAAGTTACAGGACAAGATCAAAACCAGTAAACTAAAATGGTATGGACATATGATGCAAATGGGAGAAGACAGACTCCCAAAGCAATTATTTACCGAAAAATTCAAAGGAAGGCGACAAAGGGGAAGGCCAAGGATAACTGATACAGTGAGGGAGAGCATTGAGAAAAGAGGAGTGAAAGTGGAAGATATACTGGAAGAAGGACAAGAGTGGTGGAGAGGCAGAAAAGTATGGAGGTCCTTGATTCACATCCCAACCCAGATCACTGGAACCAGAAAATTAAGAAGAAGAAATGTTAAAAGCCTCCTTCTACGGCCAGCAGTTTACTCAACATGCCTGCAACGTATCATCGCCCCATAAAATTGGAAGGAATTTTGTCCAATAGGTCGAGTAAGATGCTGATTGTGAAAACAGATCACGACTTCTTCCCGTAGCCGACCACAAACTCCACTAGGACAACGGAAATGTCAAACACAGCAAGAATGGTGCAACACATACTATACAACACTTTTTCCTGAACACAACCGCAAGTGCAGCAGGGAATCTCAACAATCTCTTACAAAATAGTAAGAGCGTACGTCTGCCCGCCGAAATGGCAGCAGTGGAGCGGATTATGTGTACATAATTTTCCATGCCTAGCTGTGATCACGAAACTGTAGGCATAGTGGAAGTTCCATCGAACAGGCCGAGAATAGTGCCAATCACGTAAGACATTATTTTTCTGTAAACAATCAAGAATGCAGAGGGAAATCTCAACAAATGGGCCCAAAAGGAGTGCCGATTTTTCCATGCCCAGATATGAGCTCAAAACTGTAGGGACAGTGGGTGGGAGTTCCGATTAACGGGCCGAGAATGGAATCAAACAACATTTCGATACATGCGCGGTGTTATTTTTCTGTGCCAATTACACAAAGAGGCGACTGCCAGGACAGTTGGAAACCTGTCAAACTGACCAAGAGTGGCGCCGATTGTGCAATATCGCAATAATTATCCGGAAAGGAAGGAAGGAAGATTGTAGTTTTACGTGACTGTGAATCTTGTGATTATGAGCCACGGGACCTCCTTTTTACGTGGAATCCGAACCACAGGACATGGCATTTCACTTCGAAAATCTCACATGCACTGACCGGGAATCGAACCCGGACCGCCTTGGTGAGAGGCATACAGCTAGACCGCTGAGCCACCACGCCCCCAGACAATAATTATCCATTCCTGGCCGCAAACTCTAAGCTGTTAACGAGAACAGCAGAAATCTCACCCAAACAGGCCAGAAAAAGCTGCAATCTGAAGAGGCTACCACACCACTTTGCCCCTAAGTGGGCACTCATAGATACTATCTGCAGCTCATTGCTTTTTGTGGCAGGCAAGACATATCTTGTCATCTAAGCAGCAGCTTGAATACACTACCCACAGTACAGTTCTTGCGACAAATAAGCAAACTTTTTGTCGTAACGCAGAAAGTGTTAACTGTGAGTACCATGTATTCAATGTGCAGATAACCATGGGATATATATTAAGATGTTTCAAAATTTCAAAATTTGCAAACTGAATCCGTTTCAATATACAAAAGTCCGTTAAAACAGATAAAATTTAAAAAAACGGCAACCCTGTATTAACATGTCTCTTGTGCCTTTCTGAAATAAATAAATAAAATAAAATTAGAAGCCACTGCAAATCAACAAAAATTAGCATTCATGTCCGTCTCAAATAATTAGGAATACAGAAGAATAAAAAAGAAGGGTTTACCTTGGGAAGAGATAACAGCAGCCAGTTTGTCATGCACCTTGTTAACCACCTTTCCTCCCAGTTTCTTAATTTCTTCCTTCAACTCTGATTTGCTCTTACTAGTCTTTCCAACAATCACAAATTCCATGTCAGTTAAAGGTGGAAGAGGTCTGAACACTTTAGGTCTACAAAAACACAAGAAAATGTTCTCCATTATTACATAATATAATCCAAAAAATATCACAGTACAGAATAATGCATACATTCTGAACGCCACCCTCCATTGGAATGATGTATCCTGACCAGCAGAATCTTAGTCATAGTACTTTAAATAAGAAGGAACATATAATAATAATGAAAATCCACAGCCTGCTTCCAGTCTTCGACCGGGTCAGGAATGGAATGAATGAAGTCCCCATCTAGCGGCGAGGATATAAACTGTGCCGGCTGCCGAGGCCTGACGCACTCCTCTGGGGCAATGATTAAATGAATGACAGATGAAATGAAATGATAGTGGAGAGTGTTGCTGGAATGAAATTTTGACAGGGAAAACCGGAGTACCCGGAGAAAAACCTGTCTGCCTCCGTTTTGTCCAGCACAGATCTCACATGGAGTGACCGGGATTTGAACCACGGACCCAGCGGTGAGAGGCCGGCGTGCTGCCGCCTAGGCCACGGAGGCTTCCCATATAATAATAATAATAATTATTATTATTATTATTATTATTATAATAAAAACAGAAAATACAGAATGTGAACATTAAGGCTTTCAAGGTCTGGAATACTATTAATATTATTCATATTTTTGGGATTATGCCATGAGAAAATAAAAAATTAAAATTCCTTCAAGTTTCGTGAGGGACCTTGTCTCTTTTTCAAATACAGTGCACTCCCGTTAATTCGCGTGCGGATAATTCGCTTTGCGGTTAATTCGTGGGTTTCGAAGTGTATTTCTTTAAAGTAGTAATTCGTACACCCACTAACCATTACGCTAAATAAAATTCTCTCCTGGGTCATTTAAAAAGAATTTTAATGTGATATGCTGCATGGAGACGAAATCATTGAAATTTGAGAAGACTGGACTTCGTTTCCTTGCTATGTAACAGTAGGCATACATGCACACTGCTACAAGAATTCTGAAAACTTGTAAACATACGAGCATGTTGCCGCGGGCGGTATAGCACAGATTCCGTTATCTTGGAAGCGGAGACAATGCAAGTGAATGCTCTTTGTCTCAGAACCTAACCTTCGTGTTGCCACAGCTGAAGCCCAAAGTCGCTGACCTGTGAGTTGAGCAGGCTAGATGCGCGGACAGTGAGCGTACGGTATAGTATACAGTAGTCTATTGTAGAAGAGAAGTGTGCTTGGCGTGCGTATGTCTTTTCAGTGTTTTGAAGTCAGCTGCGAGAGTTTTCAATCGTAAATTGTGGTTATCAGTTTTCGATATGAGCGGTCGAAAAATGAAATACAAAAGGTTAAACGTCAGTGAAAAACTGAAATTATAGAGAGGCTGGAGAGAGGCGAGACATCATCTAAGTTAGCCAGCGAGTTTGGTGTGGGTGAAACTACAGTGAGAGACATGAAAAAATAAAAGGAAACCCTCTTCAAATTTTCTGCTAAGTGTGATCGTTCATCAACCCGGAAATCAATGAGAACATCAGGCTATGAAAATCTAGATGAAGCCATAATACGCTGGTTTAATCAAAAACGAGCGGAAGGTATTCCTGTGTCCGGGCCAATGTGTGCGGAGCAAGCCAAACGTTTCCACATTGCCCTTGGCTTAGAAGGAGATTTTAAAGCATCTTCTGGCTGGCTTACGCGGTTAAGAAACGCTACTGCGCCCGTATCCACGTGGTCTTACCTGATGAAATCCAAAAGAAAAAGCAGGATCGTAGAATCTGGAAGCCCCGGCTGAAAATAACCCCCAAGACACCACCACCAAGGATAGACCATGGATAGGAATACCACAAAAATTAAAAAGAATGTGATAAGAAGATGCCAGTGGTCTATAAAAAAAAGAAATGAAAAATAGCCCAAAGTGAGCTACCAAGACTCTTAAAGAAAATTAAATTAATCTAATCTCGGGCGCGTTAAAAAGCATCCTAGCTAATGACCCACTGGTTCTCGAAGCACATTCTATCGAATAGAAATCACTAAGTCATTAGTATGAATTTTAAAATTTAACAAAAGTTTATTAACTGAAACCGCAGTGATGTGAAGTAAAAACTCCACTGAATAAAAGTTTATAACCTTATGCCTCTGCCGAAGCATGAAAAATTTTGACAGGGAAAACCGGAGTACCCGGAGAAAAACTGCCTATCGTCTCATCATCATGAACGAAGTTCCAAAAAAAATAAAAAATTTACATACAAATATTTTGGTATTATAATAAATGAAATGGGGAATGAAAATCAGTGTAGAAAAGAGTAAGACAATGGTGATGACAAGACATAAGGAAGAAGGGAAAGGAATTGTTAAAATTGGAGATGTAAATCTGGAAGTAGTTGAGCACTTCAAATATTTGGGAAGTGAATTGATGGAAAATGCAAGACTGGATATGGAAATTAGCAAGAGAATACAAGGTGGGAGTGCCTTCTATTATCAAGTTCGGAATTTAATTTGGGATAAAGACATACCAATGAAGGCTAAAGAAGTGATGTACAAGACTTATTACTTACCAATATTGACATACGGAGCAGAAACTTGGCCTATGACCCGGAGGGATGAAAGTAGAATGCAGGCAGCCGAAATGAAATTTTTGAGGAGTATGTTACAGAAGACTAGAAGAGATAGAGTGAGAAATGAAGACATTCGAAAGGAAGTGAATGTACAGAAGCTGAACGAAAAGCTGGAACAGAACAGATTGAGATGGTATGGACATGTGAAGAGGATGAATGATGAAAGAATGCCAAAACAAGTGATGGAGAGGCAGATGACGGGAAAAAGAGGACGAGGAAGACCTAGAGGTCGGTGGTTGGACCTTGTTAAGTGCAGCGTGATAAACCGGAACATGGAGTGGCGTTTAGTGCTTGAGGAAGAGTGGTGGACAGACCGAGTAAAGTGGAGGGGACTCATGTTTGCTCCGACCCGGCCTAGGCTGGAAAACGGAAAATGATGATGATGAATAAACCCTTTTTGATATATTTATAAAAATATTCTATTCAATCGTAGCAATTAATATATACACATTTTACATAATTACATTTTATTTCTGAGATTAAGTTGCGCCTAGAATTATTCATCACGTTAATTTCATGTGTTCATATGAATGTATTTGGTTTCAATTGTCAAGTCCGTGCCCTCCTAAATGACAAACAATTAAGCTAATCGGACGTCGTATTGTTAATTATATTGATTATATTTCATTTCACTTTCTCACAGATATTAGATTTTCTATCACTCAATATTTTAGTTATAAATAGCTAAAGTTTATACAAGTATTAATATTACAGTCTTTCCAATTAAACTCTATTCTAAAAACAATTGTTACTAAAACTTAACAAATATTAACGATGTTGTTACAATACTTGGTTTCTTAAATGTTGGATTCAAAATTGTATATTAGCTTTCCACCAGCTAAAATCTTGACTCAATTTCACGTTCAAAATAATACACCGTAGTGCACTCAGCAATAGCTCTAAAGCTAATTCAGTGCTGGAAAAATTGATATTGACTATCCACATATGTCAAATATCTCCTAAATTGCAATCCAAATACGCATACAAAATTCCATTATTATCAAATCATCGCTAAACAGCTCTTAATAAATTCCAAACATTACGAATATTACACAAGTTTTTATACAACCATGGATAAATATGTTGCTTCAAATTAGCCAAAAGTTAAAGTGTCGAGAATAATCTTTATCAGAACAATGATAAAATATTGTATTCACAAGTCCAAATAACTGTGTGAGAATTCGAAGTCTGTCACCTCGATTATGACTTACATATATTTTAAACATTTCTCTCTTTACATTACATATCATTACTAATTACATTTTCTCAAACAAAGTATTTCTTTCGTATATCTCAACCGACCATTGTGAAAAGAACAATTCAGTTTCCGCATAATTGAAAATAATTCCACTGGAGATCCTCCACAAAGGAAAACACGTCAAAACTACAGCATGGGAAAGAGCCAATCTTGAGAAGGTACAAATTAACCATTAGATTTGAACGCTAAACCAAGTTGGAGTTTCCCACAAGAATCCACAAAAATTTAAAAACTGAACGAGCTCACAAAGGGAGTCAAAATTAAAAGAATTTCAAAAAATCTGGATTACCAGAAATAAATTCGCACAATCGCAAAGAATCATACTAGAAATCACTATGTTCCATGTCTATGCTCAATCTGCCAAAAATATAGACCTGAATGTCTATCTAATAACTTGCATGAGCTTTCAAAAATATATTCGAAGTCAAATTCAAAAAGTCCAGAGAATTTGTTCAAAGTCGAATTCACGTATACAACGGATTATGGGACATCTGCTTGGGTTAGAATTATTCTTATATAATTTTAACGTTGTCTTCTCCCTATAATTTTTCTCATGTTGTCTTCCCAACAAACTATATTCTTCTATCTTATTCCCAAATTACATCTTAATGAAAGCAAGGTAATGTTCAAAGTAACACTACAATAACTACTAAATTGAACTACAAAGAGAATTACATACTCTGACAGAAATGATTAAAGAATCACCCTAGCCCTTGTCTGTAATTCTTAACTACTCTAATCAAAATTGGTGAAAAGGAACATTCAAAAGCATGACAAATTCATACTGTCTACTAAAAGAAAACTTCCAGCTACCTTGTTGAAGTTCTAGTTGAATGAAGTGAGAATGCTATAACACATACTCCTGCCTGGGATCGAACCATATCTGCTCAGCTGTACCGATCACGAAACGACTGGATATCAAGTACACCCGATTACCGCTCGCGAAACGAGACAAAGCTAACAGATGTTCATTAGACAAAGTTCATAGTTCTTTCACTTGCTAGAGAACACGACAACATTGATGTAGTAAGCCAAGCCAGTTTCATTATGTAGCAGTACAAATTGTCATTCAGACTTTCACAGTCTCTTCAATCTTCTCTTATAAAGTCTCATACTATAGTTGCTCATATTGGAATCAAGTAATCCTGAGTATTCAACGCTGCTATGTGTTACATTTCTTGCCTGTGTTTAGCCCATATTCTGCATCTTCATAACGTAGCAATATCTCTCTCTCTTTATATCATCTATGATAATCATGGCTAAAGCTGTTTATTCTGTACTGCAATGTAGAACACGATGTTGTACCATTGGCTTAATAAGAAGTTGTCATACGTGACTGCAAGTTCGCTGTGCTCGAATTGAAGGTTAACACTATCTGAAACTATAATAAGATCAGACGAAAATCCTATCACGTTATACTGTAACACGTATATATCGGTTCAACTCCACGATTACCGAACCAACACGTCTTCACGGTAAAGCACGAACAAGTCTTAGACCAGAGAGCTCTACGACCCTCCTCTCTGAAGTTGTATTCACTAATCAAATCTACGTTTGCTCTCGCAAATCATACTGTCTCCAGGTGATCCACAATGCACTTTGTTCTCTGATCAACAGCTACTATCGATACATATATCATTGCCGAGTTCGATAATCACATGTAATAATACTGTATGCATTTATACTCATATAAAAGTTCTCCGTTATATTCCTTTATCCACAGGATGTGTTTCCCATTCTTTGTTTCATACTGCATTGTGTATATTGCTCTACCACGATGTTCAAAATAACGACAGTGGTGCTGTGTCCATCTTGTATTCAATACAAGTATTAAAATATCCAACATGTGGTCGTCGGCATGTACGGCGGGTTGCTCACAGCTCCTGACCTCGCCACAGTATTACCGCGCACCTGCATTCCAAAGAAATTTCGCAGTGCTGCCATCAGTGTTATTGCCAACTTAACCTATATCCAACTAAATTCAAAATACGGTCTCTCTACGGAATAAGGGAAATTGCGATTCACGGAGAGCATCTTAGCACATACACGAGTGGTGCTGAAAAGTTTGTACAGGAATTTCAATCATTCGTTAACAAAGAACAGCTTGACCTAAGACAGCTTTATCATCATCATCATCGGCTTTAACTCGAATCAGAGTATAAATCTTCTTCCTTCAGTCCAGTTTGTGAATGTGTTTACGGTGACTGAAGAGTCCAATCCTGGCATGGAACAAGCGTCCACACAAGTCACATAGTATTGCTGGAGGAGGACGTGGTTGGGCTGCTTGAAGTTTCCTAGCTTGACGCTTGGCCTCTTCATGTGTGCGTCGATCCCTTTCAAACGTCTTTACAGTATCCGAGATGGTACGGCGCCAAGTTGAGCGGTCTTCAGCCAGCATGTCCCAGGTTTGTGAATCAAGACCTGTCAATTTCAGGGTCTGCTTAAATTGGTCCTTGTAGAGCCTCTTAGGACCACCATGAGGTCTGGTGCCATAGCACCATATAGCATTTGACGAGGTAATCTCACATCACCCATCCGATGGACATGACCAATCCATCTAAATTGGTGACCTATTATGGATGATTCTATGCTGTTGATTTGAGCCTTTTCCAGAACAGCAATATTGGTAATGCGGTATTCCCATTTAATCCTCAGGATTGATCCAAGTTTTTGTAGGTGGAAACCCTCAAGCTTCCTAAGATCACGTCGGTAAAGGGTCCACGTTTCACAGCCATACAACAATGTAGAAATGACTACTGCTTTGTACACCATAAGCTTTGTACTCAAAGACAGATCTTTATTCATGAAGACCCGGTGCGCTAATCGTCCATATGCTGCATGGGCTGCGCCAATTCTCTTATCCACATCCTGCTCACAGGTACAGCTCACAGAAATGGTATTGCCCAGGTACAAGAAGTGGTCTACCTGTTCTAATGGCAAATTTGAGATGGAGATATTGAACTGAGGAAGAGGTGTGCCTGGTGAAGGTTGTGCCAAGACTTTAGTCTTATTGACATTTATAGTAAGACCAAAGCGATCACATGCACTTTTGTAACAATTAACTGACTCTTGCAGCTCTTCTGGTGTGAGAGTTGGTGACGCAGCATCATCTGCATAAAACATGTTAGTAACCTTAGTAACCTGAGTTTTCCTCAAGGAGCAGAGACGAGTTAGGTTGAAAAGCCCTCCATCAAAACGATACTTGACCTCCACACCTGGGATGTTTGTGGGTGAATCATAAAGCATTGCAGCCAAGTACAGCGCAAAAAGCGTTGGAGCCAGTACACATCCTTGTTTCAGTCCATGGGTAATGGGAAATTCATCAGACATCTTATTCTGATGGCAAACCTGACCAGTCATGCCATCATGGAGAGTCTTATTCTGATGGCAAACCTGACCAGTCATGCCATCATGGAGAGCCTTGATTAGATCTACAAAACGCTGAGGGCAACCAAACCGCTTCAGCACCGCCCACATGGTTGGTCTTGGAACCGAATCAAATGCCTTTTCCAAGTCATAAAAGACTAAGAAGAGTGGATTCTGTTGTTCTCTACATTTTTCTTGTAGCTGTCTCACACAGAAAATCAAGTCAATTGTGCTTCTGGAAGTTCTAAATCCGCATTGTGACTCTGGGAGGATCCTCTCAGAGATAACCTTGAGGCGGTTAAGTAGAATTCTTGCAAGAATCTTCCCCACAATTGATAGCAGTGATATACCATGGTAGTTGCCACAAACACTGTGATCACCCTTTTTAAAGATAGTGACGATGGTGGCATTCTTTAGGTCTCCAGGTACCTTTCTTGATTCCCATATTCAGAGGATAAGTATGAAAATTCTTGTTTTCAGGGAATGACCTCCGGCTTGAATTAGTTCCAGAGGGATGTTATCTGGGCCAGGTGCTTTTCTGGGTTTCAATTGGGTGAGAGCTGCACTGAATTCATGATAAGTAGGAGGTACTGCCAACCACAGTTGTTCAGGTTGTTGCGGCACATCACAGAGGAAGTCTTCAGCAGCTTCTGATGGACGATTTAGGAGATTGGAGAAGTGCTCCTTCCAGCGTTCCAAGATTTCTTGACTATCAGTAAAGGTAGTAGAATTATCAGCGCTTTTCAGTGTACCTGATGATGAGCGAGATGGTCCATATATTTCCTTGAGTACGGCATAGAAGTTCCTCAAGTCTCGAGCATCCGATAGTCTCTGCAGTTCCTGAGCCTTCTGTTGCCACCAAGTATTTTTAATCTGCCGCATTTACCCTTGAGTTCCAGTAGTTTATCTCTCTTTGTGTTGAAAGTTGGGTCTTGAAGATGGGCAAGATAGGCATTCCTTTTGGCATCGATGAGAGACAGTATTTCCTCATTGCTGTCATCAAACCAGTCTTGTCTTTTCCGCACTATAAAACCAATGGTTTCCTCAGATGACTGTGTGATAATCTTCTGTAATGTGGCCCATTCTTGCTGAATAACATTTGTTACTGGGTTTTCTGATAACTGGGTGACGATCCTGTTTCTAAAATGTTTGTACATGGATTCATCCTGAAGTTTGGATGTATTAAACTTCTTTCTTGGCAAATTTTTGATGTTCCTAGGTGGTTTAGGTCTGATGGATATCCTGAGCTTACATATAAGAAGTTTATGATCTGTCCAACAATCGTCTATATTCCTTGCTGTTCTGGTAATAAGAGTGTCCTTCTTATCACATTGCCGGGTAATGATATAATCAAGAATGTGCCAATGTTTGGAACGAGGATGCATCCACGTGGTTTTGAAGCGGTCAGGTAGCCGGAACTGCGTGTTGGTAATGAAAAGTTCGTGTTCTACACAAAGACCAAGAAGCAACAGTCCGTTGGGATTACATTTTCCAAGTCCCTGTTTGCCAATCACATTATTCCATAGCCTGTGATCTTTCCCAACTCTGGCATTGAAGTCACCGAGGAGCAAGAGTTTATCTGCAGATGGTACCTTGGAGATGATTTCACTTAGCTGATTATAGAACTGAGCCTTTACTTCATCAGAATCTAAGGTAGGAGCATAGGCAGAGATAAGTGTCATAAAGGAACCTCCTGAGAGTGGTATGCGGAGAGTCATGAGACTTTCGCAGATTGCAATGGGCGTAGGTTGGTGATAATTTACCAGTTTGGTCTTCACAGCGAAGCCCACACCATGAATACGACATTCACCCTCCTCCTTTCTTTTCCAGATTCAGTAATCTTGCCTTCAGAAGACAGCCTAGTTTCACTGAGAGCAGCAATGTCAACGTTGAGTCTTGATAACTCATGGGTTACGAGAGCTGACCTTCTCTCAGGTCTAACGATATTGTCCAAATCAAGCAAGGTTCTGATGTTCCATGATCCAATAATCAAATTGTGATTCTTTACTGTTTTTGAGTTTCGACCGCATGAGGGGTGACCTGCTGAGTGCGGTTGCCCAGCCGGACCAAGATTGTGACTTCCGATGTTTATCCCACCTTTTCTAGGGCCTTCCCCATGTTGGGTGGGCAGCGGTGCCCAAACACAGATGCAGGACTGAATTTCTGAGTAGTCAGAGTCTCAGGAAGACGACCATCTCACATCTGCTGCCAACGTGCAGGTCCAAACTAGGGGCTTCCAGTTACACCCATAACCTGCCCCCACCGTCCATATCCCATCGCCGTTGGACTTTGAAAAGTGACGTTCGGAAGAAGTGCCACTGGCGTGAATTTGTTTAGGGTGGATCTCAGCTTGCCAGGACGAGACCCACACACTATGATCTCTTGAGCCTTATCCTGCGGCTCACAAAGGATGAGACATGTAGGACCGAACACAGAGACTGCAACGAACTGCCGCATACTCAAGTACTACTGAGGTGCGCCTTTACAGCCAGTCCGTCTGGCGTGGCCTCTTCCGCCTCTATGACCGTTGGGAGCCATGAGAGTGAATGGCTCCTCCTCCGCTCATTTTGCCCTTGGGCCAAAACCTGCCCATCATAACTATGGACAATAGTTTGCCCAATTAAACCTGAGCAATAGGCTGCCCCTTCCACCAACCACACTGTGCCAGAGTTCACCTCTTTCACTGCAGGTACCGTTGAGGACTTCACCGTAACCCTGGCAAGGGACCCTAACAAGGTACTACCAGCCGGGCCAGCTGGACCAGGGTTTTTTAAAGAGATGTTACTCCTCTATCACTCCCTACTTGATCATACTAAATATATATTGACGTCAGAAAAGTTGGATGGCGCAGCCACGCGGTAGAATGTTGAAGCTGTAACATTGTGACTGGTGAGATTTATTTAGATGGTGAAGCATTGACGTCGTGATGGAAACAGAAATAAATTTGTCAAATTTGAGGAGGTACTGCTCTGTATACGGTTGCAAATCGTATAAAACGGGTACGAAATATCTTCACTACTTTCCTGTACAAAAAGTTCAGAGAGAAAGATGGCTTCGGCGCTGTCAATTGGAAAACTTGTTACATGTTACATGACAGTGTGCAGTCTGCATTTTTGTGAAGACGACTTCTTTCCACCGGTACTGTTGATTATTGATAGTTATTGTCTCTAATTTGTATTCACATGGATTTAGCTACATCAAAAATACTGATAAACTTGTAGCCTATTACTTATGTGCCGTACCGGTACATAGAATGTAATCCGCTCTTCGTAAACTTATTTTAGGGGTTCTTCCGATTGACAATAGCCGAATTGTTAGAAAACTTAAGAAAAATGCTGTTCATAGCCTTAATTTGCCAGAGAATTTATATTCTTGCCTTTGAACAGCAAATATGTAGGTCATTGAAGTATGATTTGGCTTAAATTGTGTTTTTGGCTATGATCTCCCTACTGTTGAATTTAGTTAATTAAAATGTAAAATCTTAGTTTTAAGTACCGGTTTGGTGACCCATCATCCCAGGCAGGCCGCTAACACCTATACTACTCAGGCAGATAGGTCACTTAGTCGTAATTTTAAAGTTATAGTGATGTTAAATATACATATGCGGTAATGTAGCACGAGACCGGATCGTCCTAGGCTATTCTAACTTTAATTAGTTCCCATTTCAGGGTTTTTCAGTTTTGAGTGCGAATAGTTGGTTTGAAAGTTGTACAACAGTAAGGAGAGCATGTTTTGTATAGGTTTTAATTGGTATTATGGTTTATGTCGAGTTGAGGAGTGAATTTGGTTTGGCTTAAAGTGTAGTTTTTTATCTGTTCTGCTTGCTTATGATTATGACAAGTTCAAATGGAGACTCCTCCTTTGTTAAATATCTGTATTTTAAATATTTAATTAAATATATTGCTAAAGAGGATGCCTCCATTTTAACTTGCCTGTGGCAAGAGATTAATAAATTAATATTCTTGCCTTTGAACAGCAAGTATGTAGGCCAATATTTGCAATATTGAAGTATGATTTGAGCATCCCAAGTAACGCTTCATTGAACCCAAAACATTCATGCAAATTCAGGGTTGCTTGATTCACTTTATTATCAGGCAGTCGTCCTTTGTGTTATGTGATATATATTGTGAAATTAATAAAAACATCGATACCGCTAGGCTCCCAAGTACAGGCTTCATATATGTAACAGCAAACAGTAAATTAACTATCTACATGTGGGTAATATTTTTAACTGGTAGTAATTAGACACTGCATTTAAATTGATTATAAAAATATTTCTATCAATGAAAGAAAATATGTAGTATTTTGCCATCATAAATTAGAAGCCATAACAAACACACTCCCAATTACTTCACGTCACTATTTCGCCGCCATATTGCAAACAGCTGACCGTAAGCTCCTCCCCCGTTTCGGACGTCAATATATACTGTAACACTGTAGTGCCTATACTATATAAGATATCACCACTGCTCCATGCAGACGAGACAGGGTTGTATTTGAAATGTTTACTGTCCCGAACATTAGTGATTCAAAAAGAACAGCACGTCCCAAGCCGTAAAATATCGAAGGAAAGAGTAACAATTATGGCGTGTGCTAACGCAAGTGACGATCACAAATTAAAATTGTTAGCGATAGGGAAATCTAAAAAACCTCGTTGTTTTAAACAAGAAAATGTCCCACTGCAGTACTACCATCAAAAGGCAGCGTGGATGGACACACAAATATTTAAGGACTGGTTTCACAATCATTTTGTAAAACAAGTAACGGCCTATTTAATTAAGCAGTCTTTACCAATCAAAGCAGTGCTCTTAATTGACAATGCGCCTTCCCATCCACACGAAAGTGAACTTAGAGAAGGTGATATTGTCGTCAAATTCCTTCCCCCTAATGTAACTTCTATTCTGCAACATATGGACCAAGGCGTTATTGCTGCATTAAAGAAGAACTACCGGTCATCTTTGTTACAGTAATTGGTTGGAAGTACTTAATTTGTTGGATGCTCTTCATGCAGTCAACACGTCATGCGGGAAAGTTACCGGCAATATGCTCGCACGGCCATGGAAATCTGTTCTAGGCGAAGAGCAAGCGTTGGGCGGCTTCAGTGACGGCGATATTTCGGACGGGCAAAGTAGTCTCGCTATGATGAAATCATTACTGCAAATGAATAATATTTCTAATAATCATTACTGCAAAACCTGGATGAATGCCAAGATGCAGATGAAAATTACATTATTGAGTGGTTAGACGTCGATAAAGACGATTATGGTTTCAGACATGAAAGTGAAGAGGATACTGTACAGAGGAGATCCAGATGATATCGAGTGCGGTAGTGATGCAACGGAAATACCGAAAGTTTCCCACAGCCAAGCTAGTGTCTCTATAGACACACTTATCTCTTATGTAGAAAATCAAGATGAATTTTCATTCTCAGATATTGTTTTCTTGAGAAATGTACAATCCAAAATTTAAAAAAATGAACAATTATCTAAGAAACAAAAAGTGATGACGGATTTTTTCATTAGGCCTAGATATTAATGTAGACATAATCTACATAGCATTTTGTAATTTTCCTCTAGTGTGTCTTACAATACAATGTGAAGTGTTATAATTATTTTTGCTTGTTCATAAAGTGCATTTCAATATTTTAACCAATGGTTTTGCATTTACAAGGCTTAACAAAACTTACTGCGGATAATTCGCAGTTTTCAGTAATTCGCGGGAGTTTGTGCATTAATTACCGCGAATTAGCGAGAGTGCACTGTAGATTTAAAACAATGTGGCCAAAGAATGTGTGCCAATGAGCTTTTAAAAAAACTAGATAAGTTCCTCCGTTTGTCACCAGATAGCAGCCAGAAGCTACTGTATGGACCTTGGTAGAAAAACGTGCCATATTAAGTAGAACGGTGGATAGAGTAGTACGGAAGGAGAAGGAAAAGGAACAGGGGGCCGGGGGGAAAATTGAGACTCCTCGAAAAATGAGGACATCCAAATAAGGGGGAAATAAGGGGAAATGGGGAGGTGGAGGGATGGATATAAGGAAACAGAAACCAAAGGGAAAGTGACGGTACCTGACGTATTACAGACCTCGGCAAAATAACAGAAAGAAACTCCTCCAGTGACAAACAAAGGAGATCAAATCATGGCACTGGAGCCATAGAGGAAACCGAACAATTTGAAACAGGTGAAGAAACAGAGAAACAGAGAGGGGAACTATCTTCCCAGATCTTTAATAACGGGCAGCCAAGTGTCACTTAGACGATAGTGTGTCCCTGCTAGAGTTATTGGGGTTTTTACAAATTTCAACTGCCTCCCTTCAGAGCACAATATATGTTTCAAAGATGCTCATGCACTTACCCTTGTTAAGCACAACTGGTCTAGAATTACCGTATGTACCCAAATTTAAGACTAGGTTTTTTCCAACCTTTAGTTTAAAAAAATTGGGGTCGTCTTATATTCAGGGTATAAAAAATATGTGATCTAGGTTTTTAAAAATTATTATTATTGTTGTTCGCAAAGTAAGTGGCGGCGGCATCTTGTAACTCACAACGAATCAATCCGTTAATGAAGATTAAAATATGGTTGGTTATGTTTAATTACCATGCATTTACGAATAGCATCCAGCAACACTCTCCACTATCATTTCATTTCATCTGTCATTCATTTAATCATTGCCCCAGAGGAGTGCGTCAGGCCTCGGCAGCCGGCACAGTTCATATCCTCGCCGCTAGATGGGGGCTCCATTCATTCCATTCCTGACCCGTAGGAGACTGGAAGCAGGCTGTGGATTTTCATTTTTCATACATTTTGAGGTTAGGATTTATGCATTCACGCATTTTTAATCGGATAAATAACACGTTCAAAAGCATACGGAGATATGTTTTTAAACAATATTTACAAGGGAAAAAAATATGTCAAATTTACGAGCAGTAATTGAGTGATCAACGTATCTTAGTATAATAACGTCAGCACTCTTTCTAAATTGATGCCGAACATCTGAAGATCGTGTCGTCGTAATTTAAATACTCACCACACCCTTTTTTGCTGAAGCCGGTACGCGCACATCATACGTCTTGTGAGAAATGTTACGAGACACTAGAAACATAACGAATTCTTGTTTTCTATGTCGTGAAATTGCAGATCTAAGATACAGGTTATGGCAAGTTCATTAATAGAAAATAACGATCGTTCGTCATCTCAAATAGAGTTTTTAACTCTTCCTTCAGCAGTTGGTACACAGAAAAATCAATGTACTTTGTTACAGTGGGCTGGCATTCATGACTGCGTGCCGCGTTGCCGCTGTTCGCTTGTTTTTGTGCGGCTTGACGCATTCACACCTACACGTGGTCTTCACTTGTGCTCGGTGCGTGCTGGTTTTCAAGTCGAATTTGTGTCTATTGATAGATTATTCATTGTAATGGCAGAAATTCGTGGAACGAAGAAATTTCAAGTTCCGACGGGTGAAAGGAAGAGTTACGAAGCAAACTTCCCAGTTGATAGTGATTTGTTATGCTGAAACAACATCAAATGTTAAAGCAGGACAGAAGTACGGAGTGAGCGAGTGCAATGTGCGTAGCTGGCGGCAAACGAACGACAAACCTAAAAGTGTTCGTCCCTTTAAGATTAAACCTAAAAGTGCGCACACAACAAGAAAATCTTTTCGTGGACTGAAGAAAGGACGCTTTTCTGACTTGGACAAAGAAATTGTAGAGTATGTCTTGGAAAAACGGGCAGAGGGATTTCCGATAACATGAGACGTCATAAAA
The DNA here is from genome assembly GCA_946902985.2 of Meconema thalassinum. Classification (NCBI taxonomy): domain Eukaryota; kingdom Metazoa; phylum Arthropoda; class Insecta; order Orthoptera; family Tettigoniidae; genus Meconema; species Meconema thalassinum. The sequence continues at coordinate 510,180,508 of OX336390.1, read as the reverse complement.
ATGAAAACCTTGGAAATTTCTCGACGAATGTGTCTTGCGGGTTTTAAGGTGAGTCAAGGGTGGTGCACTCGAAAGATGAGACAGCCTGGTTTCGCTCTACTGCGGTGCACTACACTGGCGCAGAAGCAGCCAGAGGAATATTCTAAAAAGCTGTTAGCATTTCAGAGGCATTTCAATTACGAAGGAACAATAAATATTTGTCAAATCGGTAATGCCGACGAGACACCTGTTTACTTCGACATGCCATACAACACGACAGTGGATAAGAAGGGCACTAAGGGTGTGCTTATGAGAAGCATAGGTAATGAAAAAATCAGGGTGACTGATGTTATGTGCACTTGCCGATGGGCGTAAAATGCCTCCTTTTGTCATTCTTAGACGAAAAATCATACCTAAGGAATAGGTGCCAGCCGGAATCATCTTCTGATGCCACGAGAAAGGTTGGATGACCCAGGACCTGAAGGTTGATTGGGTCAAATGAGTTTGCCAACGCAGACCAGGAGTCCTTCTCAAGCAGCGTGGACTTCTTTTTCTACATGCATTTAAAGGGCATCTCACTGACGAGGTTAAGTCACTGATTGGGACGGGAAACACGGATTTGGTGGTTATACCTGATGGAATGACGTCACAACTCCAGGTAATGGATGTAGTGGTAAATAAACCATTCAAGGATCATCTTCATCAAATGTACACCGAGTGGCTCTTGGAGGGCAATCACGGTGTTACTCCCAACTGGCAAGTTGAAGAAACCGAGTATTGGCATGCAGGGAGAATGGTTCGCTACTGCCTGGGGAAGGATTTCGAGCGACTCTATTGTTGCTGGTTTTTTTAAATGCTGCATTTCTAATGAAATGGATGGTTCGGAAGAAGATTTGTTGTGGCAGAGTGGGGTGCTTGGGATGAAGATGAACACGATGGTAACAGTGATATTGAAAGTGATATTGAAACTGACAGTGATTAATGTGAGATCGAGGACCTACAGCATTTAAAGGATTTGATAATTTGAAAACATTTTTGGTACAAAAAGGGAGTTGTGTGACAAGATATGTAAATCAGTATTGAAACGATGTGTTAAATGTAGATCACCCTGTATAATAATATTAATAATAAAAAATTATGTTTTTCATTACTGGATACAAGGAAACAAAGCATATTGATTTAAAATAACTTCAATTGTTGAGCAACTTCTAAGATACAACAAACCTATCAGCCACGGTTAGCTAATTTGCAAGCACAACCTTAAGGGCATATATTGTGCAAGTTAGGAGTTCATGAGTATGTTTTTGAAAAAATCTGTAAGAGGCAGTTGATAACTAGGCCTCGTCTTATATTCGGGGTCGTCTTACATTCAGGTATATACGGTACAAGTGAGGCAGTTGAAATTTGTAAAAACCCCAATAACATTAACAGGGACACTGGCTATCAGCTGAGTGACAATTGGCCGCCAGTTATTAAAGATCTGGGAAGATAGCTTCCCCTCTCAGTTCCTCTATTTCTTCACCTGTTTGAAAATGTTCGGCTTTCTCTATGGTTCCAGGGACATGACTTGATCTACTTTATTCGTCACTGTGGGGAGTTTCCATCTGTTTCTTCGTCGAAGCCTGTATGACGTCTGGTACCGTACAGATACACTTCCCCTTTTGTTTCTGTTTCCTTATATCCAGCCCCTTTTCCCCTTATATGGACATCCCCATTTTTCGAGCAGCTTCAATTTTTTTCCCCCGCCCCCTTTTCCTTCTCCTTCCTTGCTACTCTCTCCGACGTTCTACTTAATATGGGGCGTTTTAATACCAAGGTCCATACAGTAGCTTCAGCTGCTATCTGGTGATGAACAGAGGAACTTCTCTAGTTTTTTTTTGTAAGCTCATTGGCACACATTCTTTGGCCACATTGTTTAAATACTATTGAAAAAAGAGGCAAGGTCCCTCACGAAACATATAGGAACTATTTTTTTCAGACTGCATAATCCCAAAATCTACTATATAAAGCTCAAATACCACTGACTGACTGACTGACTGACTCATTCATTCATTTATCACGAAATCTCAGAAACCACGGAACGGATTGGAATGGAATTTGGTATGCAGCTTCCTCAAGGGCCGCAAACACCCACTAAGAAAGAATTTTTGGATATTCAGGTTCTAAAGGGGTGTTAAGGGGGTGGATCTGCATTTCATTGAATAGCAATATCTCCCGATTGGTTTCATTGGGGGATGTGATACTCGGCATATAAACTCATCATTAAAAATAAGAAGACACGTGTCTGAGGGTTTTTCGATGTGGTGTATATTATGAGATGAAAGGGGTGAAAAGTGGGGGTTGAAGGATTCCTAACGGAGCTTGTATCTCTTAAACGACATAGGCGAGGAGTTTGGAACTCAGCCGAAAAAAATCAGCATAACAAATAACTAAACAGGTGTTTGACCGTTGTTTTCATAAATCCAATTTAAGGGGCCCATGGGGAGGGGTGAAATTATGGGGGAGGGGGGGGAACGTAATATGTCTGAGTGTAAAATTATACATGGCCTATGTTGTAGACAATAAATAACACATTACATCTTTTTTGTCTCTTGCTATTTCATCATACGACGAATACGTAGGGAGTTATTAATGATTTTGTACTTTTTGGCCGGAAGTCCCAGGAATAACATAAAAATTGATTCGAATGAAATTTCAAAAAATAGTTTTTTTAATATTTTTATTATATTTTTCACGTCTTTTAGGGTCCGAAAGCAACATGATATTTTGATGTTTTATTTTCCGTCCCATGCATTTTTGGTTTCAGGTGATAGAATTATTTTCCACTAGGACCCATGCTTATCTATCTATTTAACTAATGTTATAACGGGATTCCAAATGTTAGTGCGGGCAAAGCCGTGGGTAACAGCTAGTTATGAATAATATTAATAATACAGAATGTGTTTATATGAGTAAATGCTACAGTATATGCCGTAGATGTGTGTCTATATGGAACATTATGAGGAGACACCACTCACAACATCAACATACAAATGCTGGTTCAGGTTCGTATTTGGATGTACTGGTCATATGTCCATCACCCCGTCGATTGGTACTAACAGCTCCAGTCCATCACCCTGAAAAAAAAACTTCATCATGGGATGATTTATGGTCTGTTGCAGATGTGCTGAAGTTGTTGGCTCGTTCTATGCTCTGCACACATTTTGAACCCTCTTAGCACCAGTCAACGAGATGATGAACACAGGATCAGTACATCCAAATACGAACCTGAGCCAGCACATCAAAGTACCGTATTTCCGCGCATAATCGTCGCCACTGCGTAATCGTCGCACCCCACTTTTCAAGCACTAAAATAGGTTTATAAAATTTCATCGCATAATCGTCGCATAGCATGTTCGTATTTGTGCGCCAGTCAGTTGCACACGCTACCGCGACTTTATAACCCGGCGCGACTTTGTCAGACGAAAAATATCTCGTCTTTATGCTTGCGGGCAATGAACTGTGACGCGAGCGGCAAGCTTCGTCACTTAGAACATTCCGCGAGCGTATAATCTGGCGTGATCTTGTCAGGAGAAAGTAATCTTGTCTTTATGCCTGCCGGCTATGAACCGCGACGCGAATGGCCAGCGCACATTCCGCGAGCGTATAGGCCTAATCTGGCGTGATCTTGTCAGGAGAAAGTAATATCGTATTTATGCCTGCGGGCTATGAACCGCGACGCAAATGGTCAGCGCACATTTCGCGAGCTTATAGGCCTAATCTGGCGTGATCATGTCAGGAGAAAGTAATATCGTAGTTATGCCTGCGGGCTATGAACCGCGACGCAAATGGTCAGCGCACATTTCGCGAGCTTATAGGCCTAATCTGGCGTGTTCATGTCAGCAAAACGTAATCTCATCTTTAGACCTGCGGCCTATGAACTGTGACGCGAGCGGCCAGCGCACATTCCGCGAGCGTATAGGCCTAATCTGGCGTGATCTTGTCAGGAGAAAGTAATATCGTAGTTATGCCTGCAGGCTATGAACCGCGACGCGAATGGTCAGCGCACATTCCGCAAGCTTATAGGCCTAATCTGGCGTGATCTTGTCAGCAGAAAGTACTCTCGTCTTTATGCCTGCGGGCTATGATCTGTGACGCGAACGACCAGCGCACATTCCGCGAGTTTATAGGCCTAATTCGGCGTGATCCTGTCAGGAGAAAGTAATATCGTCTTTATGCCTGCCGGCTATGAACCGCGACGCGAATGGCCAGCTTCGTCAGCACATTCCGCGAGCGTTAACCTGTCGTGACCTTGTTAGAAGAAAGAACCCTGTCTCTGACTGCGGGCTATGACTCGCGCTACGCGAATGACTGGCCCGTGCAGCAAATAATGATACAGTATACTCTTTGAAATTAAATATTCTTCGCATAATCGTCGCACCCTGCTTTTTTCCACGAAATTTCGGCAAAAAAAGTGCGACGATTATGCGAGGAAATACGGTAACTCATCAGAGAAAAGAACTTTCTTCCTGAGTCTCAAAGTCTAATTCTGATGACCGCACACCACAAGGACATTTCCTGTGCATTTCTCCTGTTAGGTGTATCTTTACAGTCTCAAAGTCTTAATTCTAATTCTGATGACCGCACACCACAAGAGATTTTTCCTGTACATTTCTCCTGTTAGGTGTATCTTTACAGATACTTTTTCATAACAGTTTCCTTTTTCATTCAGTGAAATTGAGCCAGCCTGTTTGTGCTGCTTGTAACTTGCCAAGGTGTCAGGAAACACACACCGTTTCCGTACCAAATAAAAGAACTCAGAGCAACGAGTATCCCTCTTTCTCCGGGTTGGAGACATAAATTTAAGCCAATCACAACACCAATAAGTAACCAATGATAAAATAGACGATACTATGCAAGTCCAAGTTACGATGTGCAATAGCAAGTTGAGTCTCCACAGTGCGACAGTCAGAATAAATACTTTTCATTTCCTTCATATTAGATATATTTATCTTTTCTGACTATTTCCATCCACTTGCAGTTTACAATGACAAACAGATGTTAACAAGAAGCACTCTGACTGTCAACATTAAGGTTTTGCATCAATTTATTTTGAATCACTTAGAAATACAATATCAGAACAAGCAATTCATAATTACATTGCCGCTTGTTACCAATGTCAAAAAATGTCACTAATAGTTAAAGCCCTGTGCAGATGCGGATATCCGCAACATTTATCGCCATGCGGATATAGTTTGCATGGCTGTGCGGATAGAGGATAAATTGCAGATAATGTTTGGAGTAAATTTGCGGATAGTTTTTAGAATACGATCCGAACTTGTTGAATATCAATACTAGGACCCAGATGTTGACTTATTTTTTATTTTCATGACAAATGTAAAATTATAATTTAAGCTTATCTCATTCAAATTATGTCATTAAGCATAATTAACGCTCCGAACTAAAAAGTGTTGCATTTCTGGCTGTATAACATTCATTTTTAAACATAGCAAATGACATACTTAGCCTAAGGGAACGACTTTCTCCTCAAATGTATGTCTACCCATTATTCCCGTTCTCCAACGGGGTCGGGGATGAGATGTGATGCAAGTCTTTGTGGCGGATGGTTATTACAGCCCGATGAAACGTGTTGCTTTAATACTTTATCTAATTAAAAATATTATTGCAATGCCAATAGATTCGAATAACAGTCATGCGGATGCGGATAACGTTTTCTTTATCCGCGCAGGGCTCTACCAATAGTTACCTAGGTCAACCACAGAAGCCTTAAAAAATAATAAAAAATAAGAAAGAAAATCAACTCTTGCAAGGTAAGGTATGAAGTTCACAACAACAACAAAAAACTGGGACAGCACCCTCATATACACATGTGGAATATCTACACATTACATGCTGAACAATTCTATTTATAGAGCCTACACCATCACCAAATTTAGGAGCCAACACTCCTTATGCCCAGGAAGTATTTGGAGAATGCTACAATAGCACTATGCTTCCTGAGAGCTGTATTCACTGCAGGTAAGCAAAATTAATTGCACAAGAAAACCTCAAAATTCCTCAAAAGAGACATACATTGAAATAAATACACTCTTAACCTAAAGCAATCACACAGAATAATAACCAACGATTGCTCTGCTAATACCTGACAAAGAAGGAAACAACGAAGTGAATCTTCTTCATAGTTGGAATTGGAATTAGATGGCTATAATGAGCAATCGATTCTATAAATTTGGAGAGGAAATTTTGATATTCAAGTACATACAACAAACTCTTTGAGAATATTTAATATACTGTAAATCTCACAGAATAAGTGCAAAAATAAAAGTGCATTAACTAATTCCATTGCACCAAGACATATCTTTAATACTATGCAGAAAATTATAATTGTACCTTGAAATTGCTAAACATAGCATAAAACAAAACCATTTGGAATTGTAAAAGAAAAAATTATTCTGTTATTCAGGAGTGTGTTACACCAACACAAAGTTTATTGTATATTCCCAGATATCACAGGATCACAACATGCATCACCCAATTAGAATAGCTTTCTCCCTTACATGCCTTCAAGAAAGCAGAATTACCAAAGCCAGTAACTCACCCAGCATTTTCTTCCTTCTTCAGTGAAGATGTAGTTGGAGCAATTTCAGCCATTAATCTTGTACGAGGAACATACTTATACGATGCTCTGAAGCACACAGAGTATTATAAACATATGACACACCAGATACAAATGGTAGATAAATCTTAAATTATGCATGGCACACTTTCTGTGAACAGAGAACAATGACACAGCGAATGCTGGCATGAAGGAGCATTTCTATGTCCTAGAAGTGAAACCTCGTATCTTGCATTCCGCAAGTTCTATGGAAATGCTCTGTAACAGGCACTCACTAAGGGAACATTTCCACCTTACTAGCCAATTTTGTCTATCTTGGGTCAACCATCTGCAATACGGGAATTTGTGAAGAGATAAGAAAACGGATGGCTATGATGCAGCTCACCAAGATATGGCAAAACAGAGCGATAACATACAATACAAAAATCTGATGGTATATTGGCTTTCACGGCCACGGACACTACGAGGCCGCTGATGAGCCAGCTTGGTGATACTAGATGAAACCCCACACAAGACACGTCATAAACCTAGAAAAATTGCTGAGTTTTAATACAAAAATCTGTTTTGTTGGAACACTTGTGTTTTCAATCTTCTCATATGGTAGTGAAACATGGACCCTCAAGGCCAGAGACAAGCTGTGTATCGATGCATTCAAGCTTTGGTGCTGGTGCAGAATGGTCCGCATAAAATGGACTGCAAAGAGAACTAATATGTCCATCTTAAAGAACTCAACACTCTAGGGGCCTTTTTTCAATTGTCAACCAAAAAAAACCCTCCATTCTTTGGACATAATGTGAGAAGAGATAGAGACAACTTAGATAAATTAATCATGGAAGGGAAGATCGAGGGCACGAGACCAAGAGGGAGAGCAGCGAGCAGGTGGATAGACAAAGTTACCAAGATCACCCGTCTTCCTCGTCAGCAGGCTTTAAGAAAAGCTGGTAACCGTCTGGGATGGCACCACTTAGTTCATAGGGTCACAAACCTCAGCCATGAGTAAAACTACTTGTGATGAGCCAATGTGAGATAAGAGATATCACTTCTAGGCCATTGATTTTCGAAAAGGCTAACAAAAGCTCTACACAATTCTGATACTGGCACTGATAGCTGCCAATAATTCAATACAAGCAAATTTGAATAACTAAAATGCATAGGATAGTACCATACTAACATAATGCTTTGGAACGTAGAAGGACTGAAATCCGTCCTTGACATGAACTCCACTTTTAACTTACAGGATTACGATGTACTTCTTTTCACAGAAACGTTCAGCACAAGTGACATAACCATTAACAATTTCTACGGAGCCCACTCCCTAGCTAGGAAAGGGGACAGAGGAAGACCTTCAGGCGGAATAAGTTGTTACATAAAGGCCCACTTACAACCAATCAAGGTAATAGACTGCACTGCGAACACCCTATCCATATCCACACGAATAATAAATATAATAGGAGTATACTTCAAGCCTAAGACACAACCGGAGACAATTATCGATGAACTAGGGAAAGCGCTAGAAAGCACCGACGATGACAAACCTATCATATTAATGGGAGACCTAAATTGTCGTATAGACAAACAGGATGCAAAAACTCTAGAGGTTAAAGATTTCCTCATGGAGTACCAACTCAAATTACTAAATAAGGAAGAAGAATACACTTACATAGCACCAAATGGAAAAAGTACGATTGATTTAATCTTCACTAACAATCAAGGCCATGGGCAGCTAGAAACTGGAAAAACCACACTCAGGAAACATCTACCCGTGATAGCCAAAATCCAAGTAAAGGGAACGATGCAGGTCCTCACAGACAAAAATGTCAAATCGAAAGTATCAAGATACATAAATGAAGAGAAATGGCAAGCATTAAGAATCCAAATACCATTAATAATGAGTAAGCAGAAAACCCTAGACGAGACTACTGAGGCCCTAAACGAAATAATTCTGCAGGCTGCCACAAAAACGCCAAGGAACAATCGGATAGCGAAACAATGGTTTGATTCTGAGTGCTATGCTATGAGGAAAAGAACTCTACAGTGCCTTAATGCAGCTAGAGAACACGGAAATGGTGCACTAGCAGAGTACGCTTCAGAACGTCGAAAATACAAGCAGCTACTAAAAGAAAAGAAACTATCGTATGATCTCCACGTCAAACAGAAACTAATCGCAGAAGCAGAAAGGAGTCCACATAAGATCTTAAGGTCTTCGAAGAAGCAAAAATCGAGTTATCCAATAAACATTGATCAATGGGAACTACACTTCAGCAGCCTTCTAGGAGAAAAAGATAAAATATCAAATGAATTCACATTGACACCAGATCACTCGCAAGACATTGACTTCCATCACATGTGATAAGTCATCCATCTTATAAGAAACGGCAAAAATAACAAAGCGGCTGGGCCAGACGGAATTTACATGGAGCATCTAAAAGACACCTTACAAGACATAGCAGAACCTCAAACTGCTCTATTCAACAAATGTCTTATGATGAAATCAATACCGCATCAATGGAGAAGATCAACTATAATAGTACTTTACAAAGGCAAAGGAAGGAAAGAAGACCCGAACTCCTATAGAGGAATTGCTCTAGAGAGTGTAATGTTTAAACTGTTCTCCAAAGTCCTATTAGGACGCATCGCGTAAAACCTTTATGCAAATATACCTACATTTCAATATGGATTCACTCCAGGCAGATCAACACTGCACGCGGTGCAAGAAATTATTCAGGAAATAACTATCTCTAGCTCATCGCAACTCCCCGATATATGTAATCTTCATAGACTACTCCAAAGCTTTTGATAGCATCAGCAGATCAACATTGGTAAACAAATTGGAGAGCATATTAGGCAAATCAAATCAGGAGCTCCAAACCAATAAGTCTATCCTTGATGCAAACCATATAGCGGTGTATGATGGCATAACTACATCGAATGACATTATACAAACACGAGGGGTCTTGCAAGGAGACCCGATGAGTCCGGTCTTATTCAACGTCATGACAGCGGATATCGGCAACGCTATAAACGTCAATGTAAAACTACTGATGTACGCGGATGACATGGCCATTCTCTCCAAAAGCCCTAAACATTTACAAACGGCATTAGACGACATCAGGAACTGGGCAACATACAACTCTATGGAAATAAATGGCTCAAAAACCAAAGCAATGAAATTCAGGAGAGGAGGCAAACTTGCAAAGGGGGATCATTTCACTTGTGGCAACTCTCCCTTAGAATTCGTAACAAATTTCAAATACTTGGGGGTCACCCTCCAAACTACGGGAATTACGTTTTCACTACACATACAAGAACGAACAGCAGCTGCAGCAAAAGCAATATATGACATACCCAAATTACAACTACTGTCAGTTTCAACAGCAATGGCACTATTCAAGATCAAAGTCATGCCGACTGCCACCTATGGAATACAACTAATCTGGAACTACCTGACGGTCGGAAATCTAAGAAAGCTGGCAAGCGTTAAATCTAGCTTCCTCAAAAGAGTGTTATCCATCTCAAAATTCACAAGAAATAGTTATGCTTATATCCTTGCGCAGGAATCTCTCTTCATGGATGACATAAAACACTGCTTTAGTTTATCGGAGACACAAGCATATGCAACCTTCATCGAAGAGAGGAGCAGCAAAGCAAGACAGATACCGGAGGGGATTAGAGAAACAGACGCAATGACATCAGACTGCTGGAAAGGACCAAACTTCCAACTCCGACACCTGTACACACGATTTGCAGTACACGGCTTTCATGGAAAGATTTGCACAGAAAGCACCTACCATGATCCTAAGGACAGCTGCATCTGTAAGCTATGTAATGAACGGTGCCCGAAATATCACCTGCAGGAGTGTAAAAATAGGACTGTTTCACTAATAGAGCTATCTAAAGATAGGTGAAATCACGACAATGTAACTTTTCATTTTTATTTTATTTTTTCTCTAAGTACACATTGTGTTTAATAAATATAATATAGGATAGTACAAAACATATTGTCACAAATAACATTTTAGATATGACATACTACCATTTTAACACTTGGTATGCATAATGTAAGGTGAACGGATAAATACAGTGAACTCCCGATTTAACGTTTCCCAAATTAACGTTTATCCCCAATCAATGTTCCTCTCCGATGGTTCTGGAGGAAATGTACTAGGTTTATCAGGTTTCATTTTAACATTTGTTAATTTTACGTTTAACCTCCATTTGAGGCTTGGTTTTAGGATCACTGAAATAAAATCTGTTGAATTGACACTGGTCCAGTCCCTAGCAATTTGCAAGTTAGTATTTTCTCCCTTGCTACATCAAGAGTACGACATCACTCTCTTTGCAATGACGTAAGATTTAAAAAAGAAATTAATAAGCCGTGCCACAATTTGTTGCGAATGGGAATAAGCTTTAGGAAAATGTAGCATTATTGCCGCGCAATGGTAAGACAGAAGTTACCCATGCACGCCCTGCGGGAAGTCTTAACTGGCTGAGGAAATGTATGAATACATACGTGTGTTCCCACTGCCTTGAACTTGGCGCCTGTCATAACGCAGAACTCCCAAACATACGCGAGTAGATGCTTTGTTATTGGCCTAGTTAAGGAAATCACGCAAGGACCTTGAGAAACTGACCAATCACTGCAGGCTGGCAAGCTCAGGCACATTTATTATAATCGTGAGTCAAGTTATAGGAACAGGGAAGGGTTAGTTAATGAAAAATATATCAATTCCTTTCGCTGGTTTCTAAAAGCTTTTTATCAATTGGTTTTTAAAAGCTTTATCAATTAGTAAATCCACCATTTGTCAAATTCCGAGTTAACTTCACAAAATGACAAAAAAAATTAACGGCAAGGCATCTCGTACTTTTAGCCATGCTTCATTCCGCAGACGTTGTTCGACAGAATAATACTAATACATACCTGCCAACTTTCAAAAAGGGCTTTCAGTAAAACTTGCACACGCAAAAAATCCAACAAATGTCGACATATCCTGGCTTGAAACAATAATCCTCCTGGGCTACAAAATACAGTAATTCATGCTTTAAACAGGATATTTCAATGAAATCTTACCTACTTTCATCATACGCCAATTATCTGTAGACGAGCATGACCCTCAAGAAAAAGGTGTGGAGAATTTTGGTTTGGGACATAGATATAACAGGACTTCCTTGAAGTAATATACCTAGTTAATACATTTATACTTATCACTCACTGGAAATTACTTGCACTTTCAATTTCATAGCTGTGGCTTTTTAGCTTCCAGCAAAATGTCTGGAGAAAAGGTGCTGGCATAACAGGGACCAGAACTCCTGGACTTCAAAATAGAAATAGACTACAGAGATTCATTTGGCATGACAAAATTCATGTACTTTCTTCACTTCGGAAAATTAAGAGTTCAACAGCATTAACCTAAAACACTGCAGTAACCGATGATATAATAAGGGTCAGATTTAAGAGCTAAAGTTGTGGCTTGCTTTGCTTTCTTCAGAAAGTCAATAGAACATGTGTTTGTGTAACATGCTTCAGAACTTCTGGTCTTCAAAATGAAACGGCTTCCCGAGTTCCATAGGACATCGATGACCTGAACTGTGTCCTGTTCTTCTTAATCAGGCTAAAAATTGGTTCACATTCTGTCTTCGCAGTCTAGTACGGAGAAATATCGAGATGTTACACGATCGGCGCTGGTCTCAGCCGTTTGACGAGCCCGCAGTTTTCACGATAGAACACTGAGAAAAATCGCGATTTAGATAATCGGTGTCACTTTTAGTCGTTCCACGAGATATCCATTGTCCTTGAGACCGGGCACGGGAAAATGTAGCATTATTACGCAATCGGCGCCGCTTGCTGTCCGTTTGACAAGAATCCAGTTGCCCTCGTCATCGAATGCGGAGAAATATCGCGATGTATCGTAATCGCTGCCGCTCCCGACCGTTTTACGAGATTCACGACCTCACGGTTGGACACTGAGAATGCGATAATATGCATTCGGCGCCGCACCCGGCCGTTGAACGATTGTCTGCCTGTCTATCTGTCTTGGCAGAATAGCGGAGCCAGGCTCGAGGTTGGGCTTGGTTAAAATTCATGATCAGTTATGGACATGTTGTATGGTCCACACCGTGATTCCCGCTGTCCCTATGCTGTGGTTGGGAGTTCACGGTGGATCACAAGGAGAAATTAAAATCGTGATGCTACGTAGTCAATTTTAAGTGGATTGATGCACTTCTCACTCCCCGGATGCTTTTAAGTATACGGTCATGGGAAAGGTAGCAAGTAGATTTCGGAATGTTTCGTGATGGATGCCAAATTATCTTTGACAGGATTCCCGAAGCTATCGTGATCGGGCATATTTCGTTTGACGAGACTTGCGCAAGCAAGTCGTGCGGTCAGCCGGCCCTCTTGGGGATGTGATTCTGGAGGCTGACCTTTCGAAGAAGGTATCGAATTTTACGAATTATTCTGAGAGGATTGCACGAATAATACAAGAGGGCACATTCTCATTCGAATCACGAATTATACAAGATTTCGAGATAACCGGTTAGATTACATATCCGATGGAACCAAACTTTGAAGGAAAATTCGACATATAATGGAATTTCGAATTAACCGCACTGGATTTCGCAAATTTAAGAGTGATAGATTTTTTAAATAAATGTTTTTCAAAGCTTCTTCGCGATTATTTTCGAAACGCAAGATTGCTACATTAAATTATTTCGAGTTATTTATGGACTTACATTTGAGATAGTCTCCAAATTTAGAGGTCAATAACAGAAATGAGAGGTTTCTGTTGATTTTCGAAAGTTTTCGCGAATAAATGTATCGCGAAAAGTCAGGTTTCTTAATAATACAGAAAAATATTTCACACTGAACTAAAACCTCTTGTTGATGCCGAAAACATACGTTGAACCGATATATACCACTCAAGGTATCCTCAGTATGCATTTCCTTGAGAGCGGGCACAGGGAAATATAGCTTAGCCACTTGCGTGAAACTTGCTCCATCACAATGTGTGAGCCTAGCAGCGTGAGTTTAAACGATTTAAACTGACCTCAGCAAATTTTCGTTACATCCAAATATCCAGACAAAAATTAGCTACTTTTCGTTACCGGTCGACACCCTGAATATTCACATGTTATTCCATAACTACACGACCTACGCTTTGTAATTAGTGGTGAAGAAGAAAAGAACTATTTTTTAAACAGAACGGTAAAGGATAATTCGAACTAATCTATTTTGAATCTATTATGAATCGAACTGATCAGCGCATTAAAGAACAAGCAAACGGTTATCCCAGATCTTTCATTCAACAGAAATGAATCGATATCGATCGATTAGGATTCAGGCAAATCAGGACGCTTCTCTTATTCCCAGTCGAAGACTGTAACGATCTGGTGAATATACAGTAGTTTAGGGCCATGTATTGATTGTGCACTGGTCACACAGTATGTATCGTCGGCATGCGAAAACTTGTTCTGGCGCGAATTCTAAAAAGAAGATCTTGGTACGTACCTGTAAATCCGTAAAATATTATAGTTCATCCGTAAAACACAATGCCTTTCCGTAAATTTTATGGCAAAAACGTAAGAGTTGGCAAGTATGAGCAAGACATAAAATTCTGTATTTTCATGGTGTTTCAATTTCAACTAATAGAATACAAGATTGCGAAGCCTCCGTGGCTTAGGCGGCAGCACGCCGGCCTCTCACCGCTGGGTCCGTGGTTCAAATCCCGATCACTCCATGTGAGATCTGTGCTGGACAAAACGGAGGCAGACAGGTTTTTCTCCGGGTACTCCGGTTTTCCCTGTCAAAATTTCATTCCAGCAACACTCTCCACTATCATTTCATTTCATCTGTCATTCATTTAAGCATTGCCCCAGAGGAGTGCGTCAGGCCTCGGCAGCCGGCACAGTTCATATCCTCGCCGCTAGATGGGGGCTTCATTCATTCCATTCCTGACCCGGTCGGAGACTGGAAGCAGGCTGTGGATTTTCAGAATACAAGATTGCATGTCTAATTAAATCCTCCTTACATCCTTCCATATATATACAGGGTGATTCTCTATGTAGTTTACAACTCAATAATGTGTAATTGTTTATTGGAACCACTTACAGACTTGGTTTATATGTCATTACATAGCAAAACACTTCAAGTTTTTTTGACAAATCCATTACGACTCAATGTGTGCACCATTTGTCATCCTGGACACATCCCAACGGAAGTTGATTTCCCGCCACGTATGAACCAGCATTTCCGGGGTAACAGAGGCGATGGCTGTTGTGATGCGATGTCTCCATTCATCAAGATTTGCAGGTAGGGGAGGGATGTACACCCTACCTTTCACAAAGCCCCACAGAAAGGAGTCAAGTGGTGTGTAATCTGGGGACCGTGGCGGCCAGGTAATTGTTTCTCTCGAAACAGCGCAAAAAACGTTTCATTTTGGGGCTGTCACGTGGTGCCCATGGTGGTTTTTCCATGCCCCAAATACGACACTTGTGTTGACTCGGCCAGAAAGGTGCAACGTTGATCCATCGCTGAAGACCACATTGTTCAAGAATGACTCATCACGCTGATGCGATCCATCATTTCAACACAGAATTCATGTCGGGTATGTTTATCCGCTTCACTTAGTGCTTGAACCAAGGGCAATCGGTATGCTTTCATAGCCAAATGTCGACGCAACACCCACCAAACAGTGGTCTGAGGGATACCAGTTTCGATTATTCCGGACTGCGGACAAACCTCTCCCTAACTGTTTCCACCACATCGCCAGTCACAAGTGCGCGGCCTGGAGCCTTTGTGTGCAGCACAGAACAACCTGTTTCGGTAAATGTCTGGTGCCATTTGTACACTGTTGGTCTGCTGGGTGGGTCTTTGCCAAATTCTGTGTGAAACCTTCGCTGTACACTCGTTGCTGACTTGGTTTCTTCAAACCAGAACACGCACTTCGCTCTTTCCACTCCAGTGAAAGACGCCATTTCCAACAAGAGACAGGTGGCGCGCGTGGCGGACAACTGTGCAACTACAAACTACGTGAGTCAAAACTTGAAGTGTTTTTCAATATAATAACATATAAACCAAGTCTGTAAGTGGTTCCAATAAATAACTGCACATTATTGAAGTTGTAAACTACATAGAGAATCACCCTGTATATTTATATTTAGCCTACAATATTATGGAAATTTTTCTCATCTTAACGTACAATAGTACAATATTAAGTTTTAATAGATTATAGTTTATTATTTAATAGCCTAGAAGTTTTATTTTGAGACAGTGGCTGCCAGTCCTTTAAAAGAGAAATATAAAGTACCCCAGTAGAATATTGTGATAATTTTTTGAAAACTTTTTATTTAACCATGATATAAAATAATTTGTATGGAAGAGTAATTTGTGCATGTAGTAGTCAATATAGTAGTGTATAAATGTTAAAATCATCATGAAAGAGCATTATAATGTTTCATTCACAGAACCTCTATTTAAAGTTCAACTCGATTTAAGGCTCAAATCTGCAGGTCCCAGGGCAAATGTTAAATGGGGATTTCACTGTAGTAATATTATTCCCCTGAAAGGCACACACATTCAATTAAGACAAAGATATATACAGGGTGAATAATAACTAACACACTGGGAAAAACAGCAACCACAGCAAAGGTCCATGCACCAGTCAAGACTGGTGGCATTGCTAATGAGTAATGGGTTACCCAACCACAACCGGGCCAGAGGCGGTGTTCCACAAGATAAACTGCAACAAACTTTCCCAGGCTTCCTGTGCCGCTGCAAATTGTGCTTTGATATGAATGTTCAACATTATCAAAAGTACAGATAATACAAAACATTCAAATTAAGTATTGCTGCATATTATGATACAGCTTTCCCCTGCCCAGCTACAGATGGCTGACTCAACAGTGATACTGCCAGCACTGACCAGTACATGGAACTGGCTGCAGTCGCTAATTTTCCAAACAAGTTAGGTTTCATCTACCCTGTATACCGTATATACCCGAATACCACCCGCACACTTTTATACAAAATCGGACGTGAAAAATTGGGGTGCAGGTATTAATTGAGTCATCCAAATTTTAAAGATTTAAATTGCCCGCCACGCGTGAGTATCCGCTATTATGGTGCTCGTTCGGGTGTAGCCTACTTGTTTATTTCAGTCTAATGGCTTGACCGGTCGCTCAAGCCTAACACAAGCGTGAGTTACATTAGTTGCATGATAGCATGGCATCAGCAAAGGCTCGGTGGAACAGGAAGCAGGCTGCCCGCGCAAACTCGGCCGCCCGACCGCTGCGAACTCTGTATTGTGTAATATTGCATCATCCTGGTTAAACAGAAGGAGATCTACTGCGGCTGGCAAGTGAGCAGTTGTGATTTTTCTACAAAGTCTGCGCGGGCTGGTAGCATGGCCCACGAAATGGAAAAGTTAATTGACCTCAGTTTGACCACCCCAGTCCGCGACGGGCTGTGGTCGTTCCGTTCGCGCGGGCAGCCCGTGTCCTGTTTGACTGAGCAGATAACTCGGCGCACGCAATGGAATGTTTAAACTTCACTGCTGTTTAAACCATACCAGCAGATCTTGTTCTACTTCGTCGTATTTCCCGGTTTTAATTTTCTTGCAGTTTGCGGAAGTATTCCCGGCAGAAGCCAGTGTTTTCCATATCTTCTCACACATGTTTCAAGGTTAACACTGTCCAATGAGCTGCTGCTGTAATGGCGTGACGTCGCCATAGTTCGCCCGGTCAGATGATTCAGTGGCGACCCGCGAACACTCGGAACTGCTGTATTCTTTCACTCGGAACACCGAAGTATCTTCGCAGAGATTGGTGAGATTTGATTCTATAAAAAAGTCAGTTGTCTCCAGTGAACGCCTTATACTTTAAGGGGATACAAAATCTGATCTATTTAACCGGGAAAACCTCTTATGCAGAAACACTTTATACGGGAAAAGTATACATGTATCTTATAGGACCGATCACGGGACCAAGAATATCGGAAGTCTTAAGTGGAAAAACTTTTTATGCGGGAACTTCTTAACCGAGTTTTACTGTATTACAGTGTTAATAGTATACATTTTTGTTTAAAATAAAGTGTCAAAAACAACAAAAGTTTTTTTTTTTTAAATTTCCATCCAAAAATGAGGGTGCGGGGATTATTCGGGGGCGGGTAATATTCGGGTGTATACGGTATACTAAAATTATAGTTTTCAAAGCAAGAAATCATACTTTTATGGCAATGGTTGTTGTGTAACTAAATACTCACAGAAAGCTGTGTTCTTCTTTCAGCTCGTCTGGTATTTTACAAGGAACTCTCTTGGGTTCTTTAACAATTTGTTGGCATTTCGTCCACTCTGTCAGATCGCCGAGGCACTGGTAGCCCACACCTGATCTATACACAAACTGACCTTCCTTGCATTCTAAACAGCGCTCTAGAGCGCCAAATGTCATGATATCTGCCAGGCGATCAAGCATCTGTAGAATAGAAGAATTGTCAATTATAATAGAATTCACTGCAAAGATCCTTTATACATCATTTTACCCACTACTGGCCCATATATAACTGAAGTGATTACTTTTGATCACAGTATAATTAACCAATCCTCATAGGTTACAGTGAATCCAAAATTGATAATACTGTTCTACACCCCACCTGCACCCAAAATAATTAAAGGAAATACAAGAAAACTAACACTAACTACAAAGCACCATCAGGAGAGACAGGCAAAGTTACACAATGGATAAACCCAGCACACAGTCTAAACAAATAAGTATGCCAGAGAAGGAAGTATTGTCATCGCGCCAGGAGATGGCAGTTCAACACGCTGTGACGGGGTGCAGAGGTCTTGCAGTACGCATACGCGACCCGCCGATTCCAAACCTAAATATATCCACATGACAATGGTTGTTATCGCAGCAGACGATACACAGCAAGTGACAGAAGGAATGTGCTGAGTGAGTGAATCAAGTAGTGACCAACTTAATGCTTTTGGAATGCGCAGTATGCAGTGAGCGGGAAGACATCTGCAGTTCAAATCTAACTGCTATCTCCTGGCGAGATATCAATACATCGCTGACACCACAAATTTACGCAAGAGCCACAAACAGCCATCATCGAACCGGCGGCGAGGTGAGTGCTGACATAAGCCACTCCAGTTCCATCCTCTCAACACCCCCCCCAAACTCCTTCTCTCAAGAATTGTAATAAATCGGGTCTTTCCATGCAAATAGAAACTTGCTTCATCAATCCCCTTGGGCAGTTCAGATTCAATTCCCAACACAAGACCTCGAGCTATCACCATGACCTTTTCATATCAGCAACTTAGCCCATCACGCCGAGACATCAGATTCTTAAACTCGCAGCCAGTCAGGCACTCCTTCCCATCACCATTACACTCGAGCCACCAACACACACGTCGAGTTGCACCCCTCTTTCTCTCGTCCCGAAACCTCATCAGTCCATGGCAGCGAGCATAGGTCCGCCAACCCAATGTCAACAATCTTCTAACACGTCATAATTGCCTTATAATTATTTACTTGTAATATTTTCCCAGATGTTATTTATTTCAGAAGTAAAGTATTAGGGTCACCTCCGTGGTGTAGTGGACAGCATGCTTAGCTGCCACCCTGGAGGTTCGAGGTTTTATTCCCAGCTCTGCCACGAAATTTTAAAAGTGGTATGAGGACTGGAACGGGGTCTACTCAGCCTCGGGTGGTCCAAATGAGTAGAGGGGGTTAGATCCCCACCTCAGCCATCCTCAAAGTGTTTTTCCGTGGTTTCCCACTTCGTCTTCGGTAAAATAACGGGATAGTACATACTGTAAGGCCACGATCGCCTCCTTCCAACTTCCGTGTCTATCCCTCCCACTCTTCCCATCCCTCATGAGGCCCCCTGTTCGCTTTGCAGGCGAGGCGCAAGTCCTGCCTCCCCAGTTGTATCCCCCTATGTCAAGCTCAACTCCAGGACACTGACCTTGGCCTGCCCGTTCACCTGACCTAAATCCTCTCTATTTTTGGCTGTGGGGACATGTTAAGACCTTGGTGTATGCAGTCCCCATCAATGATTTGCAGACACTATGACAACGAGAGTTCGATGCATGTGATGCAATCCGGCAATGACCAGTGGTGTTCCAAAGAACGCGTGATTCCCTGCGGCGTAGGGTGGAAGGCTGCATTACAATGGATGGCTTGCACATCGAGCACATGCTGTGAAGAGTACATCAGAGACATGGTGATCATTGACAGTAGCGATAGAGGATTGTATCTCCAAATATATGAAGTTTATGACCAATGTTGATAGGACCTTTTGTTCTGCCCTTGTTGCATACTATAACCTCTGTAAATATTGGAAACTTATTTTTGGGACACTCTGTAGATAGGGACCCTGATTTATGGTAATATAAAAGGTCCCAAAGCAATGAAATAAAATATCCATAGGGCCTGTTTGACATCTCTTGATGAATGCAGTGCATTTCCATTTGTCTGTTGGCACAGGCTAGAGTAAAATGTGGCTTTTCACCGAGGTGTCAGTCTTGCTCATGGCTGTGATTATATGGAAGCTACTGAGGGTGGTGCTTAGTTACGACATCCAGGGCACAGTCCGTGTCTGTGGATGCTGTGAAAGGTTCTACTCATAGGATTAGTACTGCTGTACTGACTCAGTGAGGAAAGCAATGGCAAACTACCTCACTCCTTAATATAGCGCTGCCTTAGGTTTTTGTGGGCATCTACCCACATAACCTAATGGCGGTACTTTTTGAGGATCCAACCAGCCTTCGGGTTGACTACCTAACAGACAGTCAGAAATAAAAAAGTGAGGGTTGAGGGCCGTTTTCACTAACTACAATTATCTCTTAATTCATAATTAAAGATTATTTAATTTTGCGCGAGCATTTCATCAAACCAAAACGCTTGTTAACTTACCACTAACAAGGACTTACGTTGAATGGCCAAATCTGACCAATCAACTCTGTACAGCGTCGTTAGAGGGAATCAGCTGAACTCTACCTTATGCACCCTTCAATGGCGGTTTGTTTTCGAGTTTCACACACACTTTCATCCATATGAATACAAAATATTTTTATAACAATGAAATTACAAAAGATCATATACATTTAATGCCAAGAAAGAAGAATTCGGAAACAAAAAAGAAAAGCATATCCGAAGAGGGATTCGAACTTCTTCCAGCTCTGCATTATATACTCAAAAGTCTACAACGCAACCGCTTACGTAACGAAGACAACGGGAAAGCGTATCTTATTTAGCTAATTAAACAATGTATACATAAAACTGCCAGTTCTCCTAAATACTTGGTTCATATCATTTTAAGTTTTTGCCATGAATAAGGTTTTCTGTATTTCCCTTCCTTTATAATTATGTTCAGGAAAATCTGAAGGAAGCATCGCAAACAATGATGACTGCTGCATGCTTCTTGATCTGTCCGCCTTGTTTCTCCAGAATGAAACAAGAGTCTACACAAGCTTGAGAGCCATAAAGCGTATTGAAGTAATTAGGAACCCGAATGGCCTTGTGAAATGCATGAACGATAATGGCGAACATTTTCAACACCAGCTGTGAACTAGGCAAGTAGAAATTCCTATACTCAATGACTCAGTGCCGGGCGGGCGCTGCATTACGGCAAAGTGCTTGGCGGAAGACAGGCTCGCAACGTGGGAGAGCGAAAATCCCCGTCACATATAAAACCAAGTCCCTGTATTAAAATAATTGTGAATAATGGAAGTTAGCAAAGTTCCACTTTCTTCCACCAGCGGTACCCAGCGATGGAATGGCTAGCTATCACTTGATTTCAGTCTACTACTCATAAATAAACTTATGGGTATACTCTTAATAGAAGCACAGCTATTACAGACAGATTTCATACGACATTATGAAGGGAATAATCTCAGCGACATTACATACCATACCTGAAGCATAAGTTTCCTAATGCAGTGTAATGGCGGTCTAGGGGATAGCGTGCTTGACCTTATAAATCACCAATTTTAGGCAGTTAGAATCTCACCGAAAAAGAATATTTTTGTCTGTCAAGTTTTGTTTCATTTTTATGCTTGGTGTTTCATTACATCCAATTTAACCATAATATAAAAATTTCTGTACATGTTTTTATATTAGAAATCATTTTTGTAGGGCTACTGGTACCTAATTTTTGGTTCATTACAGGGAAGTGATGTTTGATTAAAGGACTTAGACATAGGCACCTCAGCCCCGTGGAAGTTCCACCATCATCCGCCTAGCACCTACTGTGCCCTGGCTATCAAATGGCCTTATGTTGGGGAGAAATTTCATCTTTTACTAAAACTGAAGTAACTTCACAAGTAATTGAGCTATGACTACGTTTGTTGGCTTGAGACATTATGCACTTGACGAATCATCAGATAGGCCACAACGCGTTAGCATGTGCCTAGCTGGCATCAGGAGAGCATGGGTTCGAATCCCACCACTGTCGTCCTGAAAATGGTTTTCGTGGTTTCCCATTTTCACCACCAGGCAAATACCGGGATGGTTCCTTTCAACAGGTCCATGGCCGACTTCCTTCCACAATCCCTTCCCTGACCCTTCCTTAATTAGATGCAAGATAGCGGTCATCTGGACAATTGGCCTGCTCTCGTGGTACAGAAGTATAGGGGCAGATGGCCTCGTTGTTCCGCCCCTTAAAATAACAACTAACCGTCTTGTTATATCTTGCAATGTCCCTCCTTTATTCGGACATCTTTAATTTGATCCAACCACCTCCTTCCTGGTACCATAATTTCCATGAACTGTCTGGAAATCCACATCTCCTGCATATGCTTTACATGACAAATCTATTTTGATAATGTATAGCTGAGCCTTTTTTCCACATTATCAAGGTCAACCACATATGAAATTATACCTCGATACCACTACAGCTAAATAATCACCACAAACCATAAAAACAAAAGAACTAATACTGCCAGCAAAAGAGACTTACCCGATCTGGCCCCACAGGCACATCCTGATTATTATATTCTAGTAGTGCTGCCAATTCTTTTTTGTGTAGTTCACTTTTAAGAAGGTCACGATATTTGTACATGATTTTGCTTTGCTTCTTCATTTCGATATTATCCTTTGAATCGTTTTTGGCCTGCTTGGGTTTTGTAGGACCATCTGGTTCATCACCATTAGCTTCCTTCTTCACCTCAGCACTGAATTAAAAATAAATTAAGACTAAGCAACATTGTAGTAAGTAAACAAAGGAAGAAAGCCAATACCTGTATAGAAGGAATCCAACTGGAGAATGGAGCAGTTTCAATATCTTGGGAGAATAATATAAGAATTGATAAGTTTGTGAGCTTTATTGCTGTCTGTCCTATAGTCAACTGTTAAAAATGTGTTAAAGATTCTCTTTTTGATATTATTATTGCTTGTTTTAATCTTGCTGTTGCGTGTCGCCATTTCCGTACATCATTTTGATCCTGAGTAAGTTCAGCTGTTCTTCTTGCTTATGCATCAGCATACTAAAAGCACGACTAGGAGTACATGAACTTAATATTTCACGATGGAAACGTTGTTGTTGTTGTTTCCTATGGCTAGCCCGGATTCCAATCCATCAGCTTTCTTGAGTTCCAATAGTTGTGTGAGGTTTCCTGAAGTGGTTCAAGTTTTATTTGCAGATTGCTCTTATTGATGTATTCTTTGGCGAGACTTAAGGGATCTTTTTGTGTTTTAAGATTGGGGCTAGAAACGTCTGTAATTTCCTTATCATTTATCATAATAGGATTCAAAGGAGTGACTACGAGAAGCTGCCCCGCCTCCCGCTGACTTTGCGAGCTGTTTGTGGAGTCTTTGAAGGGTTTTTATCATACAAAATGAACAGGCGGGCCGCAGTGCCTGAAACGAATCAACATCCTGAGATCTGAAGAATGCACACTTTGTCACGAACCTGGAAGTAAAATGGATAAGGGGCACCTGCTACATTGCAACAAACTTGATGTGACTGCTAGAACTTCTGGAAACCTTACACAACTCTATTGGAACGCAAGAAAGCTGATGGATTGGAATCCGGGCTAGCCATAGGAAACAACAACAACATATTAAGTTCATGTACTCCTATTCGTGCTTTTAGTATGCTGATGCATAATTTTCTCTATAGAGTTCAGAGATTCGAAGAGTCTTTAAATGATTATGTAACTGATATCAAGTCTTATGCTAGAGTTTTTTCTGTGCAATTAAGTGAACAACAGATTGTGGCTTCTATTTTGGAAGGGATTAATCCAGAAAGCAGGTCATACTTGACAACATGAAGTATTCCCATAAATTTCTCTGATTTAAACAGATTTGTGTTGTACTCTGGTATTATCAAACACTCCGATTCCTTGAGAGTTGCCAATGTTCCTCCACCTAATTATAACTTTAATCAATCTCAGGATTATGGAAATCTTTACCGTTATGATAGCTCACAAGGCCCTCGTTTCCAAAATAGAAATTCCTTCGATTCGAGTAATCGCACATCAAATTACAGAAGAAGATGTGCTATTTGTGGATCAGTTCAACACATTGCTAAATGGTGTACGAGGAGACCTAAACATAACCAATGACTAGCTCGTAAAGAGACTTCTTCGGATTGTCATGCATCAAATATTTCTAAAATAAATTCTATGAAAGTAAAACATTATTTTGATGATGCCAAAAGTCTCAAACCAAAAGTGAGGTTATGTAGTCGCATTTCTGAAGTTTCTAAACTTTGTTCCCCGTTAATTGACATATTTGTAAACAACGAACCTGTTACCGCACTGATCGATTCAGGTAGTGTGAAATCATTTTTAAGCAAAAGTTGGTTTGAAAATATGAGATCAGTATGCAAATTTGGAAAACTTATTAAGGAACCGAATAATTTTGTGTCAGCGAACAGTTCTAGTCTTGAAGTTTCTGGATTGGTAAACTTAAAGATCCGCATTTTAGATTTCAATTGGAGATATGATTTTTGGGTTGCAAATAATTTATCTAGCGATGTCATTATGGGTGCTGATTTTTTTGTCTCATGTTGGATTCTTACTAGACCTTAGAATCAGGTCATGTTGGTTTCGTTTCAAGCCTAATTTAAAATTAAAACTCAAGCCTTGTGTTAGTTTTTCCAGAGTGAATTGCTCTGAAGTAATATATAGTTCTGACACCATTAAGGAGCTTAATTTTGAAAATCTAAAACCTGAACAAGCTGATAAACTTCACGAACTGTGTTCATCCTTTCCTGAGGTTTTGACGGATACGTTAGGGGTGACCAATCTGTTGGAATACAAGATTGATGTTTCGGATAATATTCCAGTCAGTTCGCCACCGTATAGACTAGCCCCTCCCAAGATGAAAATCCTGAAAGAGATAATCGACGAGATGTTAAGTGAAGGGATCATTAGTAAATCTACTTCCTCGTATTCGTCACCTATATTCTTGGTGCCAAAACCTGACAGTAAATTTCGGCCGGTAGTTGATTATAGAGCGCTTGATAAAAAGGTTATTCAGCAGTCCATCCCGCTTCCTGATCTGAGACCTTGTTTTGCTTGGTTTAGGGGTGCCAACTGGTATACGATATTAGATTTGAATCGCGTGTACTTTCAGATTCCATTAGCTGAGGATTCAAAACATTTAACAGCCTTCTCCATTGACTGGAACCTCTTTCATTTTAATCGTTTGCCATTTGGGATCTCCAAGGGTGCAGCCATCCTAAGCCGTTTGCTGGATATGGTATTTGATGGAATCAAGTTCAATTTTGTATATCATTATCTAGATGACGTGATATTTAGTGAGAACTTTGATGATCTTCTGGAACATATTAGTGAGGTTATGTCTCGTCTAAAGAAAGCTGGTCTTACCGTAAAACCATCTAAAGTTTCCTTTGCCAAACCTAAGATTTCTTCTATGGGTCACATCGTATCATCGTCTGGAATTTCTGTGGATCATTCGAAAACCCAAGCAATTCGTGACTTTAACCCTTTGGCTTTCAAGGTAACGATCTATCGGTACCCACGGGTCCTGCGAAAACTGACACGGTAACGATCCGTCGTTACCCGTCTTTTTTATTATTAGTTCATTATTTACGCGCCAGATAGCAGCATTTTTTCACGGAATAAGAAGAGTATAGTTGTATCTCACGTTATACTCCGCGGGAACTTCCGGCTATCCGTATTTATCGATATGCGTAGAAGATTAACTGGAGAGTCTGAAACATGTGCTCACTGGAGTTCCGTATCTTGTTTACATTGTGTTCGGCGGCAAACTTGTGGTCATTTCTCTGTGTTTTTGTACGTGATTATATAGTAAAATTAAGTTATATCGTACGCAATATATTTAGAAAACGTGTTAGTTCATTATTTAAATAGTTTTCTTAGCTAATTAGTTGCATAGTGGTAGTGAAGTGTTAGATATAGTTCAGTTATATTAGGCCTAGTTATTGGCCGTGTGTGACATGGCGGAACAACTTCATTTGGCTGATGATGATATCACTGAATATCTTGATATTTATTCAAGAGATGATGATCTTTCTCTGTCCGAATCGGAAAGTGTAGGGGATAATGATGATCCAGTAATATCTTCATTGGTGAGTGCTACATATTCGTTAGAAATCTGCGTTTTATGCAAAAATGGCTGACATTTTTTAGTGTTACATCATTCTAAACATTTTAATTTATCCTTGGATCTAATGCACATAAAATATTGATATTTACTATGCTAGTAAGCAATATTATAGCCTTCCTACTGACATGAATAACAAACTTGGGCTGTAAATACCATTTTCTAGAATTACTTCCAAAATTTCAAAATCTGAAATTTGTTAATTTTGATTTCACATTTCTTATTTTTTAACATTTAACCCTTTTGGATTAGATACATGACTTACTTACAGTAATAATACGTGTTATATACTCTATAAGTTTACCAACTTTCATGTTGATATCTTCATTGGTGTGCCTTCCATGAAATTTTAAAAGAAGTGTGTGCATAGTGTGGTAAATATGGTTGTCAGTTTTGACACATCCATCAGCTGAGAGCTTGAAAGCAAAAGGATTAAACCCCCAAGAATGTTAAGGGTGTAGCAAGGTTTATCGGTATGATGAACTACAGTATTTCCGTAAGTTCATCAGTAATTTCGCTCAGCGTGCTGCTCCAATAAATGTGTTGAGGAAGAAGGGAGTTGATTTTGTTTGGGGACCTTTGCAAGAAGCAGCATTTGAAGATCTGAAATTAGCATTAATAAATGCACTTATTTTGACCATTCCTGATTTCTCTAAAACCTTTATCGTGCAAACCGATGCCTCCAATAGCGCTGTTGGTGCCGTATTACTACAAAACCATGGAAGAGGTAGGTTACCTTAGCATACACTTCCCGCACTCTGAATGATGCAGAAGGAAATTACTCTGTTTATGAACTCGAGGGTTTGGCCGTCATGGATGCTCTTGAAAAGTTCAAGTTGTATATCGAACACGTACCCTTCGAGTTAGAAACCGATAACCAGGCCTTGAGTTGGGTTCTTGGCAGACCAAGAAAAACTGGTAGAATAGCTTGTTGGGCCACTCGAATTTCTTCCTTTAAGTTCTCTGTACGTCACATCCGAGGGAGTGAAAATGTCATCGCTAATTGTTTAAGTCGGATGTCGTCGCCGTCGGCTGTAACTCGATTCCGAGTAAACATACTTCTTCCTGCATAGAGCTTTTCAGACCAGCTTGTGGATGTGCTTCTGATGACTGAACAGGCCAATCCTGGCATAAAACATGCGCCCACATAAATTGCACACAATGGTCGGGGGAGGGCGGGGTTGCAACTGACGAAGCTTTCTTGCTTGTCGCTTGGCCTCTTCATGTCTGCAACGTTCTTCCTCAAAGAAGTTGACAGCCGTCGATGTAGTGTTCCGCCACAGTCAACGGTCCGCAGCAGATGTTTCCCAAGAGTGGATGTCTATACCAGTCGTCGTCATGATGTGTTTTAACTGGTCTTTAAAATGCTTCAAAGGGGCCCCATGAGGTCTAGTGCCGGAGCAAAGTTCACCATAAAGGAATTGACGTGGATGTATAGTCGGATGTATAGTGACACTAATGTTGAGGTTGAGGAAAATGTGAAGTGTGACGCAATTTTAGAGCATAACATAACATGTATATCGAAAACGTACCCTTCGAGTTAGAAACCGATAACCAGGCCTTGAGTTGGGTTCTTGGCAGACCAAGAAAAACTGGTAGAATAACATGTCGAACGTAATTCTGTCTAACTGTCCCATGTTGTTTCGGGACGTACCTGAATATCAGAAGGAAGATCCAGTTCTAAGTGAGATTATAAGAAAATTAGAGATTGGTGAAGTTGTAAAACCATATTCTTTAAGGAATGTAATCTTGTGTTTGGCCTGTTCTGATAGAACACCTGAGATTGTTCTTCCCACTATTTTAGTAGGTGAGATCTTTAAATACTTTCATGGGTCTCCTATCGGAGGGCATTTAGGAATATTTAAGACCAGATTAAAAGTGAGGCAAAACTTTATCTGGAAAGGTATGGATGGTGACATCAGAAGACTGGTAAATAATTGCATGACATGTAAATTGGCTAAACCATCTCCTAACTGAGGTGGATGTTATAGTCTCAAATTTCCAATAAACCCATGGAAAGATTGTTTGTGGATTTTGTCGACCCGATGCCGCTGTCGAAGCTGGGTAACCGCTTTGTACTGGTTTGTACGGATGAATTAAATGTCTTAACCAAATTTTTGCCGTTTTTGGCCCCTGCGAATTTCTGGTATCAGATAATGCGAGATGCTTAACATCACACGTTTTCCGCAATTTTTGTTTCGAGTTATCCATTTCCCATGTGACGTCTTCTATCTATTATCCTAAAGGATCGTATGCTGAGAGGGTGAACAGAAATCTTCGAGCTGCATTAATTGCATACCACCACAAGGACCATAGATTATGGGACAGCTGCATTCCTTGGTTGACTTATTCGTTCAACACTGCGGTGCATGAATCTCATCGTACCACCCCTTTTCATTTAATGTTCTCCTTCGTGCCTAATTCTCCTATTTCCAATTTGTGGACTATTAATCAATTGTTGCCTGATAGTTATGAATGAGAACGTACGTTCTGTTTGGAAAAAGGCCAAGAAATATATGAAGGTGGCACACGAGAAACTGCAGCAGAGGTATAATAGGGGACATAAACCTACGTCACTTCAGATTGGGGACATGGTTTTTGTCAAGAATTTTTCTGTTAAGGAAGCTGGTTCTAAAGAATCTGGGGAACTAGTCACTAGATTCTGTGGCCCTTGTGAAATTGTAAGTTTCATCACTCCGGTGACATTACTTGTCAAGAACCCTCAGAAAAAGAAAATATTTAGAGTGCATTTGTCTCATGTTAAGAGAGGTTGTGATGTTTCTAATTTATGATTATAAAGTTGTATTTTAAATTTGTAAGAGCAAGGAATCTCAAAACATTTGATGGGGAAACCTTAGTTAAAATTAGTTATGTATTTTCTGTTAGCCAAAATGTTTCCTAAATCTTGTTTAACCACGGACTTGTCGTACTGATGTAAATCAGTAATTGTGTTGAAGAAATAAATGGACCATTGCTGTCGGGAGTACGGTTTGACTTCAGATCAAATGTCGGCGATATCGTCATTCTGATTGAAGAGTGTTGTGACTGTTGCGAATGTCCAGGGCCCGGACATCGTGATGCTATGCCATGACCTCTCACTAAGATGACCGAGTCTCCATCAACCTATGAAGACGTTATTTCTGTATGACCGAGTCTACATCACCCTATGAAGACGTTATTTCTGTATTTTATTGTATCAAAAAAAAAAGACTGTACTACTGCCAAGTAAGAGTTGGAATTTTACGCATGTTGGTGGTTTTCAGATGCATGAAAAACTTGGGTGTATCAAATCATGGAACTATCAGTTTGGTGTACAAGGTGTTGTTATGTGAGAACTGATGTATGTTTTCAGCTCATATTTTCTTGGTGTATTTTCTACCCCCTATCATAAACTTGTGAACAATCGTTGCCTATTGTCCAGCATTGTGTGGGGGAGAGTTGACCCGTTAATAAATATTAACGTGCATTCCAGTCGTTCCACGGGCGGCTGTAGTTGTGAACTTGATCTTCACTGTACCTATTGGTGACTGTCCAAACAAGTGAGCCGGCAAGCTTCAGCGGTTTCTGTACAGTCGATGGCTCGCTCTAGTGGCAAATGTTTGTACCTCAGCGAGATTCTGTCCAGTCGATGGCTCGCCTTAGTGGCAAAAGTTGGTACCTAGTTTTGAAGTGCACAAGGTCTTCCGATCGGGTCCGTTCGTACCCGAACGACACCCATTGTCCTCCGTTGTTGTGCAAACAAAACAAAAGTCAGTTGGGGATTCTCGCAAGACAGAAGAGATGTGAGAACTAAATCTCTGGCGTAAAACGGGGATTATCTGGCCGAAGGTATAGATGATCAATAATCCGATTATATTACCTCACTATGTGATTCCATATATCGTCCACCGTTCGGAGATCTGCTACATCGATTTAAATATGGAGATACAAAGAAAAACGTAATGTGTAAAGCTTGGCTACAGAAGTACATCTCTATTAAGGTTTGTTATGTATTATAAGTTTTGGAACTATTTGTCGTACCTGAAAAGTGAATTGGTCGTTTGAACGAGTAGGTCTATATTGTGTTGGTGTTTTTCAGTTTAATATCTGACGTGCCGAGCTGTGTAATGTTCAGATCTCATTTTGTTTTTAGCGAGGAATTTTCTAACCTTAAATAATTTTTGTAAAATATTAATTCCTTTTTCCTCGTCTCGTTAGTGTGATCTCTTATCACCACTTATGATATGTATTTTATTTTTCCCCTGACCGTTGCTTGGAAACTATTTCTGGATTGTTAACCTTTCATGTTTCTCTTGGAAACAATGTAATTAATTTTTCATGTCGACTTGTGGTCAGTCATATTGGATTTGCATGCTGTACGCACGTATTTTACTTTGGTCCTGAGTAACTAAATGATTTAAAGATTTATTCAATTAATTTGAAGGAAGCATTCTCTTAACACTTTGACGTTGTCATTTACTTCGAAGATATTCGTGGATAATTAATTTTTTTCGTATCTAATTCTACTGATGTGGAGTATAATTTGTTCATTGGTTATTGAACTGCATGACTGAAATTAGGTAAATAACTTACATCTCCTTCTCAATTTGTGGGTTCCTCGCTTCTTGATATTAATTGTTTTATTATTATTATTATGATTTATGTTATATTAATTATTTAAACATGCATGTAAAGTTGTTCTTTCATTTAATTTATATATATATTGGGGATAGTGTTTTTCAGTTTAATATCTGTTATGAATGTTATGAAATGTGCTTCGTGTTTTCTTCAAGTTTAGATTTAGTGCTCCTCTCTCAATTTAAATACAACCTGGGTATGGTAATTTGTCCAGTCATTCCACACACCAATTCTTGATGGGCTTTGTCATTATGATTTTATTTATTTTAAGGGTTATGTACTTCTTTACTGTTAGTGAGTCGGTGGCTTTGGGTCAGACAGAAGTTGAAGATGGGCTGAGGGAAGAACAGTATGGATTCAGGCCAGGAAGGTCAACAGTTGACCTATCTTTGCTGTAAGACAGCTACAAGAACATCATTATGAATATGGGAAGATCTGGTGATGACCTTTTTGGATATTGAGAAAGCATATGATAGTATTAATAGAAACAAGGTATGGGAAGCAATGAGAGCAAAAGCAGTGAACAAGGAGGCAGTGGCAAGAGTGAAAGCAATGTAAGAGGGAAGCAAAAGCTGTGTGAAGGTGGGAAGGGAGAGAACGGAATGGTTTCAACTGGAGAGTGGTCTGAAACAAGGAAGTGCCCTCTCACCCCTGTTATTTATAGTGGCGATGGATGAAATCATACGAAAAGTGGTAAATAGCATTGGGGAAAGGAAAATGAAGGCAATGTTGTTTGCTGATGACCTTCTGGTATGGGGAGAGGATGAGGAAGAAGTACAAGAGCAATTGGATGAGTGGGAGAAGGTAATGTTATCATATGGGATGAAGTTCTCAGCACAAAAGAGAGAAGTGGTCATCACAACGAGGAGGAAGAACAGACTGGATATGGGCATAACACTTGGAGGACAGCAGTTGCAGAAAGTAGAATGCTTCAAGTACTTGGGAAGCATAATTGAAGAAAAGGGAGGCAATAGGATGGAAATAAATGAAAGGGGAAGGTGCGCAGATGGATTTTTCAAGAGAGTTAGGGGGATGATAGGGAATAAAGATGTACCACAAAAATGTAAAGGAATCATCTACAAGACCTACTTTGTGCCAATTTTGACGTATGGTTCAGAAACATGGGTGATGAAGGAAAGGGACAAGAGTAAAATACGAGCAGTGGAGATGAAGTTCCAGAGTAGGGTAGGAGTTAACAAGAATGGACAGAGTAAGGAATGAGAGAGAGATGGTAAGAGAGGAACCATTGCAAAATAGAATAGAGCGGTCTAGGCTACAATGGTATGGACATGTGAGGAGGATACGAGAGGATACCGAAGATGATGTTTGGAATGGAAATGAAGGGAAGGAGGCCAGGGGGAAGACTAAGGGACAGATGGACAAAAGGAGGAGTTAAGAAGAGTGTGGAGGAAAGAGGAGTGTGCTGGGACACAGTGGAAGACGAGAGCAGGTGGATGGACAGGAAACGATGGAGAGGCGTATGTTCCAAGGAGACCCGCGGTCGGAAACTGCTCAAGATGAAGTAGAATAACAATATCAAAAAGAGAATCTTGGAACACATTTGTAACAACAGTCGACTATAGGACAGACAGCAATAAAGCTCACGAACTTATCAATTCTCTTAACAACAAACACGTAGTCACTCCTTTGAATCCTGTTATGGTAAATGATAAGGAAATTACAGATTGTCATAAAATAGCAAACCACTTCTGTAAACATTTCACTTCAATTAGACTATCAAAACAGAAAAAGAAAGAAGACAAGATTCTCAAAAAAAATAGTACAAAAATTCATGAATAATGCAGACTATATCATTAACAATGAATTCTCAAGGAAGTAAATGTTAGCAATAAAGAACACAGAAGTCAGAAAACAACCAGGACCTGATGAGATATTCCCAGAATTCATAAAAAATCTAGGACCATCTGCTCTGAACATACTGCTACACATATTCAACGAATGTTGGACATCAAATGATAACCTACCTAAAGACTGGACAAAAGCAACCATCATTCCCATCTTAAAACCAGGCAAGCCAAAAAACCAAGTCCTCTCGTACCGACCGACCTATAGCACTTACCTCCATTCTGGTAAAAATTCTATAAAGAATGATTACAAATAGACTAAATTGGTACTTGGAAACTAAATCTCTTCTATCAGAAGAACAAGCAGGTTTTAGACAAAACAGGTCCTTCTCCCACCAAATAATGAGATTTACACAAGCTGTTAAAGAAGCCTTTAACAAATTTGTAAAGTGTTCTTGCAGTTTTCATCGATTTTAAAGGAGCCTATGATACTGTATGGCGTAACATGCTGCTAAAGAAGCTTATCAACTTAAAAGTAAATGGATGTATGTTAAACTGGTTTTCAAGATTCCTTTCCCAAAGAACCATCAATGTTCGTTAAAACAATAAAACTTCAGGTTGCAAGCAATCAAACTAGGCCTTCCACAAGGAGCTATCAAGCACAACTTTATACAATGTGTACATCAATGATCTTCCAAAAACAATAAAGGAAGTAGGCAATGTGAATATCAGCATGTTTGCAGACTATGTTATCACTTAGACCACAGCACGTAACAGCCCAAATAAGCAAATGCTTCTTGAACACAGAATGAACCAGGCACTTATAAAACTCAAAAACTGGACTGAAAACAATAATATGGAAATCATTACTACCAAAACAGTATACCAGTTTTTCTCCCTGAGACACCACAATCCAACTTTCAGTCTCAAATTCAGTAATCAAGAACTTTCAAAAAGTGAAAGTACCAAGTATCTAGGTATCATCATGGACAAGAAGCTGAACTGGACCTAACACATACAACATGTGGAGGATAAAGTAAGCAAACGGATGAAATTACTGAAGAGACTAGCAGGAGCTACGTGGGGGAGCACTCAAGACACACTCAACAAGACCTACAATACTTACATCAAACCTGTTCCATTTTGAAGTTGACAACAATCGATATTTGTAAACATCAATTAAGTTGCTATTTTCATTGCTAGAAAGTTGCACATTTCAAAGGCCAGCACAAAAATTTTGTAAGAAGAAAACATTCAGTAATTAGGATTTTTCTATAAATTGAAAACTTTTGCATTAATGGGGAAAAATTTGCAAGAACCCATAGTTAATGCACTTTGCTGCAGCTTCAATGCAAATTATGGGTATGCATTGCCACAATAGTCAACAAATAGATTAAAATCGAGATAAGAATTACATTTATCGCAGTTTTGATTTTCCCATCTCTCTAATTATAGTTATGTAGGGGCAAAATGTCTGCAAATTACGTCATGTCCAATATTTCAATAAGACTAGTTGATGATAATTTTTGTTTAAACGGACCTAACAGAAGTTATCGGCCCCTAATGGTCTGGGTGATAGCAAAAATGACAATGAAATGGAAACCAGAACGAAAACCGAGGTAGACTGAAAACACGTACTAAAAGTAACTTAGACTGAAAACACTCACAAAAGGCAAGTTAAATGAAAATACTTCCAAAATGCAAGTTACATTTGAAATACTCACAAAATGCAATATAGATTGACCTTTTGTAGTTTGAGTCTTCAGTCTTTCGACTGGTTTCCTGCAGCTCTCCATGCTTCCCTGTCCTGAGCTAATTGTTTCATCTACGTAGCTACCACACCCTACATCCGAGACAATCTGTCTAACATATTCTAACCTTGGTCTACCCCTACTGTTCTTATCCTCAACCATTCCTTCTATAACTAAGTTTGCTATTCCTGGGTGTCTAAGATGTGTCCTACAAACCTATCTCTTCTCTTCATTAGCAGTCGCCAGAAACATCTCTCCTCTCCCACTCGTATTAATACCTCCTCATTCGTAACCCTATCTCCTGAACCCATCTGATATTCATCGTTCTCCTGAACACCACATTTCAAACGCCTCAATTCTCCTCTTTTCTGCTGCTCCAACAGTCCAAGTTTCACTTCCAGCTCCAGACAAAGGCTCTCGAAAATGACTTCCTAATACCTAAATCTATATTCCATGTCAACAGATTCCTTTTCTGTAGAAATGCTTTCCTTGCCTGTACTAACCTACTTTTTATATCTTCTTTGCTTCGTCCATCACTGGTTATTTTGTTACCTAAGTAACAGAAGTCACCTACTTCCTTTAGCGTTTCACCTGTTAATTCGACATCCATAGGGGTTTCTGTTTTATTTCGACTGCAATCCAACATTTATGTTTTATATTTATTCATTTTCATCATGAATTCTTTCCTCAAGACAGAATCCATACCTTTTAAAAACTCATTCAAATTCTCTGGCGTATCGGCTAAGATGACGATGTCATCAGCAAATCTCACAGTTGAAATTATTTCTCCTCGACTCTTTACTCCTACTTTGAAATTTTCTCCAATTCCCTTCATTGCTTTTTCAATGTATCGATTGAAAAGTATGCCTTACACCTTTCTGAATACCAGCTTCTCTCTCATGTCCTTCCACTCGAATAACTGCTGTCGGGTTTCTGTATAGATTGTAGAGCACCGTCCTATCCCTATCCTGCCACGGTGGGTTAGTGGTTATCATGTCGGATTACTAACCCCCAAGCTTGCAGGTTCGCTCCTGGCCATGGTTAGCGAGTTTTGAAAGGCGGCAAAAATTACGGCACGCATGTCATACGATGTTGGCATGTCAAAGAACCCATTTGAATTCAGTAGGCCATGTTCATAACGGCAAAATTAATCTCGGGATTTTCCGCCAACACATAGTTCCTCATTTCTCTACTAGATAGCGCTACAGTGTCGAGGCGCCTAGATATCTAACCTACTTGACTTTTATAGTGCTTCAGGGAACAACAAAATTCGACATGCAAGCAGCCCTCTGGGTGTCATATAATAAAGCTTGCACCCTGCACCCGGCACCCGAGGCCATACGATATTATTATCCCCGTATTGTATTCCAATCCTTTTTAAAATGTCAAACAACTTACTCCAATCAACGTTATTAAAAGCCTTTTCTAAGCCTACAAATGCCATGAATGTTCTCTTACCCTTCCTTATTCTAGCTTCCAAAATCAGCCTTAGACTTAGTACAGCTTCCCTTGTTCCTACGTTTCTCCAGAAGCCGAACTGGTCTTCACCCAACTCTTTATCTCTCTTACCAACCCATACATACAAAATGCAATTGAGGTTGAAAATACTTACAAAATGCAATTGAAATTCAAAATACTCACAAAAAGCAATTTAGATTCAAAATGCCACCCAAGATTGAAAATACTAGCAATAAGAGATTGAGGTTGAAAATACTACAAAATACAATTGAAATTCAAATCAATCACGAAATGTTGGCGCCCGCGATGTAAAATACTTACAAAACGCGATGTAGATTGAAAATACTTACAAAATGCACGCGAGATCGAAAATGCTTACAAAATGCAGGGTAGATTGAAAATACCCACAAAAGGGAAATTTAGATGAAAAAAGACTTACAAAATGCAATTTAGAGTGAAAATATGAAAAAAAATTGAATTTAAATTCAAAATACTCACAAAAAGGCAAGTTGGATTCAAAATACTCACAAAATGCAAATTAGATTAAAAATACTTACAAAATGCAATTTATATTGTGAACACTTACAAAATGCAATTTAGGTTGAAAATACTTACAAAATACAATTGAAATTCAAAATAGCAAAATGCAATTTATATTCAAAATACTTGAAACAGGGTGACCGCTGGTTACCTAAAATTATTTTCCCTGAGTTTTCCCTGTTCTATTATAATTTTTCCCTGTGTTAAATTTAACCTTTTACTAACACATACACTTTTATAAGGTTACTATTTGTTTATTTTCAGAAAATAAAACAAAATGTATGTACGGTAACGACTTTTATTAATTACAGAACGTAAAATACATAACACATAGTCTCTTACGACAGCATATCTTTCACAAATTAAATAACTTGCACGTTTCATTGATCACATTTCAAGATAATCACAATTATTTAGGTACATGAATAATATTTAATCACAGATATTTAGGTGACTGAATACGTTTGACGTTCTCTTTCATCAATGTCTTTATTTTCATTTCCAGCTCGTAATGCTTTGTGCACAATTCTTCCTTTTCTTTATTTAATGCCATTAACACTTCACCCTCTCTCGTACCGACTCAACTGTTCTATTTCCGTTCCCCATAGTTTTCGTTCTTTAATAGCGATCTGTTCCTTAGCCCTAGCCCCACAATCGTAACGAACCATTTCATCATCAATGTTTATATCTCCAACGGCATTCTGAATTCCATTCCCTGCTCTTCTCATTGCCATGAGAGTTTCCTCATTAATGCTTTCCACTAACATTTCTTTGTTAATAGAAAAATAAACCTCCACAAAGGCGTTACCATAAGAAAATATGAGGATGATTTTTATGATCTGCCACCCATCTTTATATTCTGCCAAGCCCTTGAACTGTTTAGTATAAAAATGATCCAGGCGAGATTTACTCCTATTAAATTGTTCAAGCTCTGTCCTTGTTGACACGCAATATAAAACGACAGAACAGAATTATGGCTCGATCTGACAAAAGCACAGTCACATGCTGGCTGGTGTTCCTTGCTTTGTGAATTTTTCCTGTCATGTGGCTAGTGATAGCTCTCTTGCCCATGTTGCTCAAAGCAATGTCTTTTGCACACGTTACGAAAAGCATGTTTTGCATTTTTGGGAACTTCTTCTAACCAAGGCTGAAAATCTAGGTACTTTGATGGTTTCAGCTATTCTGGATTGAATTTTGATGATCCCTCCATGATTTTCGAAAAATACAAAATACAAAAATACAAAAGTGTTATTGTTGATGAGTGAATTTTAGGTTATGTAAACCATCGTCGTTGCAGTATTTGTTTTATTACTCATTATAGACAAAGAAATTCCATTTACCTGTATGTCTATTCGCTCATCGCTTCTTATTAAAAAAACGCTTTGACAGTCTGCAAATCATTTTCATACACACGTCGACAGTACAGGAAGGATGCCTGGGACATAAGTAAACTCGATTCAGATTTTGCGCCATCTGTTCAGTGAATCACGTTACACCACAACTATACCTTATTCCATATAAGTTGAGAGTCTTGTATGCAAGATTAACCTTTTCACTGCTAATACTGTGAGAGACTATCAAACCCCTCCATGCTGAATAAATTTTTAAAAGTATGTTATTCAGATGAAATTGCCGACGAGATATCTCGGGCGCAGCAAAAACGTGACGTTCTACCGCACCCGAGATATCTCGGGCGTAGCAGTGTAAAGGTTAATTAATACCGCCAACGATGCATTATTATTAAGCCCAATCATACGTCAAGCTCATCGTGCCAAATTTTTTCCCTGTATTTTCCCTGTTTATTCTATGCAATTTAAATTCCCTGTGTTTTCCCTGTGTTCCCTGAGTTTTCCAGAAAGCGGTCACCCTGTGAAAAAATGCAATTTAGATTGAAAATGACGGCAAAATGCAATTGGGGTTGGAAATATTTACAACATACAATTGAAATTCAAAATACTCACAAGATGCAAGTGAAAATCAAAATGCTTACAAAATGAAATTTAGATTGAAAGTGCAAAATTCAATTTAGATTGAAAAAACTCACAAAACAGAATTTAGATTGAAAAGACGTACAAAATGTAATTGGAAGTGAAAAGACATACAAAATGTAAAAGAAAAAGAAGAAGAATGATCCGGAAAGATGAGAGAAGGGCCAATTACGGCGGGAAAGGAAGAGACTCCCTAGGCCTCGGATGTCCATCGGGGTTGGAAGAGAACAACAGTTGACCAAGGGAGGCTGACAGGAAAGATAGCAGAGAAGAGTCAGGCACAAGTAAGTGGAAGCAATGCCGGACTCAGTTGGGGTCCCGTGGTCGCCAATCCACGTCCCACTAGATGTGAGCCCCTGGGGGCCAGTAAGACTTACGGTATATTAACATAGATATTTGAGAATTCATGTTACGAGCTTCATATACTCTCCCTCCACATTGCAATAATAAAACAGTTCAGGACCTATTTTGCACTACCCCTCTCCCTCAATCTCAATACTACGGCTCGTGATAATTACAGATGTTCTGACGCGATACCACGTGTGGTGTTTGCCAATGTATATATCAGGTTTTGAAACGTCAATCTTGTAAAAGCACCCATTAGTGAAACACACACTTTTTCATACTTTTTACAACATCCGCACTGAAAGTACAATGAACCTGTAAACTTTTAAGTTACTGCATTTCTGGTATAGTCTGTTTATGGTAAATAGAGTACCATTTCTTAATCTCCAAAATTAGCAAGGATATAGGTACCTCTATATCAAAAATATAAAAAATCTGTAGCTATAAAAGAAGAAAGGAATTTCTTAACAATACTGACACAAATCCAACGGGGCTACATGACCGCGTTGTCGCAGCCCCTAAACTTAAGAACCAACCAACAAATCCAACGATCATACAACAAAGCCATATATTGCCAACAAATACTTACTTCAAGAAAGGAAGAAAAAAAACCTATTCCTCAGTCCAGTAAATCTATTCTAAGAAACCATCTTGTGGCTTAGCAACTAGCATCCTTCGCTGATGCCTTGGAACTCCAATTTAGATTCCCAGCTGTGCCAAGATATTTAGTTCTGGTCTGAGAGCTGAAAAGGGGTATACTCAGCCTTGTGAGGCAAAACTGATAAGAGGTAAGTTCGATTCCCACCTCAGCTATCCTGGAAGTGGTTTTACATTTCTACTCCAGGCAAATGCCAGGATGGTTCGTAACTTAAGGCCATGGCCACCTGTCCCAATCCTCGCCTAAATTACAAATACACACACTAATACAAACACCATAGTAACAGGTTATCCGAAAAATTCTACACACACTTGGTAAGTACACAAGGTTGAAATGACCACGATATCCAAGCTCTAACTCTAGTCTAAGATGGTGGCATACTGAACTTCTTGCAACAGAAAAATTTCTTTTGCTATTCAATTAGCAAAAGTATTCCAGTAGATCAGAGGTCTATAAAATCACTGCTAGTTAGTGTTGAATGAGAATGTGGATCATGCTGAGAGAGAAGAAGAATTCTGTCAGGCTGAAAAATCAAACACCCTC
Organism: Meconema thalassinum; assembly: GCA_946902985.2. NCBI lineage: Eukaryota > Metazoa > Arthropoda > Insecta > Orthoptera > Tettigoniidae > Meconema > Meconema thalassinum. The sequence continues at coordinate 510,140,618 of OX336390.1, read as the reverse complement.
CATATGCCTCTGGTTTCATATTTTGTCCTGGTTACTACAGTATTTCAGTGCACTGATATATAGCTAGCTATCAGACAAACAGAAATGGAAAAGATAGCTATCACCATCAGTGTAATATATTTTTGTATGAACATATGAATACGAGGGGGTACCCAAAAAAAAACTGACTTATTTTTCAAAAGCTATGTAATTTCAAATTGTTAACAAAACAGCCATCCCTTTCAAAATACTCTCCATTACAACTAATACATTTGTCCCACCGGTGCTTCCACTGTACGAACCATTTTTTTTGTAGTCACCTTTAGAAATGGCTGAAAGCTCCTCCCTCGATTTTTTCTTTCATGCATGGAAATAAGAAAAAGTCGCACGGAGCCAGGTCAGGCAAGTAAGGTGTGTGGGGCAGCCGAACCATACCATTTTTAGCCCAAAACTGTCTAACAGAGATGGCTGTGTGTGCAGGTGCGTTGTTGTGGTGGAAGTACCAGTCCCGTCTGCCACAAATCAGGTCTTTTTTGACGAACACTGTTGCGCAATCTTCTTAAAACTTCCAAATAAAAGGTTTGATTGACCTTTGGAGAACAAACTCTCAATTTTTTCAATATTTTCGTCGATTCGGGTAGTTGATGAACGTCCAGAACGAGGTTTGTCATCAATCGACATGTCGCCATTTTTAAACCGAGCAAAACAGTCGTACACTTGAGTTTTTCCCATAGCGTCATCTTGGTAAGCTGTTTTCATCATTAAAACCGTTTCAGTATCATTCTTACAGAGTAGAAAACAAAATTTCGCAGCTGCACGTTGTTCACTTAAGCTTGCCGTCATAAAAACGACACCGGAACAAAACAGCGCTAGGAAAAACAATCACCGCAGATGAACAGTAAAAGCCAGGTGGACAGCACAGGTGGCGTTGAACTGGCAGTAGTTGCGTTATAGACGCCTAGTGGCAGAAATGTGTACTACACAAGTTCTGCCCACGGCAATGTTATTTCGTTTTCTTTCTTTTTTGGGTACCCCCCCCCTTGTACATGAGCCAATTCAGCAATGCCAATAAATTAAAAAGTTTCACTAAAATTGGCATTTTTAGACTTACATTTTTGGCAATTGATCTAACACCATCTTCTGATCTTCCTTGGACAAGGTCTTTATACCTGGTAGCACTGAACCTGTTTCAAAGAACTCCAGCTCACTGCGTAGTTTGGCAAAACATTCCACATGATGCCATCTGTCTTGGGCTCCATACCTCCGAGCATTATCACTTTCATAATCCTTCTTAGCAATGCGCACTTCATCCTGTGGACAAAAATTCAACTCACATAAATAATTAAAATATTCAATGAACAAGAAAAAAATAAAATGGGGGAAAAAAATACCACTACTGTAGCAATGCACATGTTCTGAACATCAAACTCTTCTTCAGCACTTCGTTTTGTCAAATCTAAAATACATTGATACTGGCAGGTCTTGAAAACTAGAACAGAAAACTTTGGTTTTAAAAATACATGAATGCCTAAACAGTTACATATATAATTTGAATCAATGAATGTTTTCTTAAAACATGTCAATATGAGCTCTTCTAATCGGCTGGTGTAGCGTCATATGGTTCTTGATCAAAATATTGTTTGTTCTATGGTGTCATTTGGAATGGTTCTAATGCTGGTGTCAATCCTCATGACAAAGCACAAAACAAATAGAATAACAGCCCAACTGTTCCTTATGTGCCAAGTTCCAGCCTTCCAAATTCTGATTCATATGTACCTTACAGTACAGCCAGCAACTGAAACTTTTAACATTACTAGTTAAAAATAAACAAATTAACTCCAAACAAAATGAAATAATGCTTCTACTTCAGGTGATAATGTAGTATATTTATCCCTCTCCCCGAAACGTAATAAATCGCAATGAACCTCACATTCTATAATATCAAACATCCAAAAAGCGATAATTAATAAGCAGAGAATCTAGTCCGCTCAGAACATCTGAAAATGAATCCGTCCACTAAAATACACTCTGGCACAACAAATATCACCGCACCAACCCCAATTTTAACCTAATATAATAAGATATGAATAAAATACCCCAAACTAACCACACAAGGTGAAAACCCGAGGGTGGGCTCATGTAACTAAATAAATTCGGTTACAAATTCCTAAAGGAGCTCCCATATCTATTTATCAGTTTGTAGATTTTACTGTTTAATCTGAAGAATTTATTGTTGAGAGTGAATTTAGTAAAATTATAAAATCTTCAATTTCTGGCCTACTTAGTTTGCTATGTTGTATTAAATTTTCAATGATTTGTATAGTTTTATAAGGTGCGTTCAAAAAGTGACGAGCCAGAGGCTGTAATGCGCTAACCGGTGACGACATGGGCTAATCGTGGCGAGTGTAACGAGGTGTCGTTCCGACCAGAGCATGGAAGGTCACAGCCCGTCGCTAGAAGGCAAGAGTGCACTTCACGTGACGATACAAAGCGAGCAGCAGCATGCATCAATCATCCAACCAAGACCAAGACAGTAGGCCATTCGACATCCTATCTGGTGTGGTTGAAGACTGAGGGGCACCCATTGGCATACCTGCCAACTTTTGAAAAGGGCTATCAGTAAAACTCACGCGCGACAAAAAATTTAACGATTTTCGACATACCCCGGCTTGACGAAAATAATAATACTTCTGGGCTACAAAATACAATAATTCATGCTTTAAACAGGATATTTCAATGAAATCATATCTACTTACATGATTTGTAGATGAACATAACAATCAAGAAGAAATCCATGTTAATCAGCAGCAGGCGTGGTGAATATTGGTTTGGAGCATACATAACAGGACTTCCTTGATAAATTAAGCCGATATACGATAATTGAAAAAGGTTTTACACAATAAAACTTGTTTAACGTAACACAGGCAAGAAATAATATAATACACACTGCAAATCACATGCTAGTTCGACTTTAAAGTCATGGTTGTGGCCTTTTTAGCTTCCAGCAAAAAGTCTTGAGAAAATGCTTTGTCATAACAGGGACCAGAACTCCTGGTCTTCAAAATAGAAATAGACTCCAGAGATTCATTGGACATGGATGACCTGAACTGTGTTCTATTTTTCTTCACAAGGCTGAAAACACGTTCACATTCTGCATTGCTATGGGGTATGGTGAGAATAGAGAGCATTACTCTAGAAATTCGGTTATACTTAAGAAGTCCATCGGCTCCACGAATTCTTGATATTTGTGCCCAACTGGAATCACTTGCAGCATCTTGATGTGCAGCCAAAGTGTCATCTACCTGAAGAGCTGTAAACTGCCTCTGAAGCTCATTCACCACCTCATCGGTAGTTTCATTCTCTTCCTTGCATAACATGATAGGAAACTTTTCCAAGAAAAAACGAACGGAAGAAAACTGTGCATCTTCAATTTTGTCTAACCTAGCAACTTGAGCATTCTTTAGCACGTCATCCTTGAGTGGAAACTTGTTGATGATGTAGTCACAGGCAGTACAAAAGTAGTTTCTCACTGATGAAAAGAAAAGGGATTTATCTGTATCCTGGAGATCATTCACTATGTTCGAAGTTTGAATGCCAATAACTAACTCATCATCACTTCTTTGATTTTGAATCAAGTTGTACTCAACTTCAAGCAATGAGGAGCTTTTGACAATTTTGGGCTTAACAAACTTGGTGAACAGCTGCTTTAGCAAATCCATTAGAAGTTCTAATAACAAGTGAACTTGTGGGGAAGAAGTCTGAAGGGCAACATTCAATTTGTCAAATACAGGAATAGTCACATGAAGAAAAGTGCAAAAGGCCTTGTTCAAGTTTGAGGACAGGAACATAAACAATTTTTCCTCACGAGTTGTAGCAGAAGTCTTATTTTTTAGGATGGGTTTGTCACATTTGGAAGAATATGCTATTCTTTTAGGGGCATGTGTAGTAGCAGAATCAAGAATTCTCTTCTTCTGATACTCTTTGGATCCACTTTGTTCAACTTTAGGTATTCTGAAAGATGTCAAGCTTGTGGAAATGTTTTGGGTACATAATATTACTTCCTCCTTGAAGAAAGAAAGAAGAGGATCCCACTGGTCCAGTAGTCTATCCAAACATCTGCCTAAAGATAACCACCTAGTACATACATGCTTCAGAATTTTCTTTGCTTCCTTATTGTGCAAGTTCTGAAATTTCTGAAGGCGTTCTTTTCTCTTTACACTCTTCTCTAAGAAATAAAATATATCTACAAGGATCTCATCCACTTTAACTGGTAATCTTCCAGCACCTTTTTCAGCTGCTAGATTAATCAGGTGGCAAATGCACCCTATGATGGCAATACCTGGTTGAACTTCCTTCAGAACTGCTGAAACCCCATTTTTGTGTCCTATCATAACAGGAGCATTGTCGGAGCAGAAAGCCACACAGTTTTCAATTGGTATATTATGAGAACTCAGCTGTGATAACATCAGGTTACCTATGTTTCGCCCTGTTGAGTCCCCGTCCAACGCTGGTATGGATAGCACAGTGCTCACTACTTTTTCCTGCCGAACATCATAGAATGTAACAACAATAGGATACAACTTGGCATTCGTATCATTGCTTCCATCCGTTGCCAAAGAAAATGGTCCGTTCTGAAGGCACTTAACAACTTCAGATGATGCATTTTTTGCCATTTTATTTACAATGCACGTCGTTTTCGTGCGACCACAACTATATTTCTTTGCAACTTCTGATGTGGGAAACATCTTCTTAAATAAAGCGCCAGCATGATCAGCCGCACTTAAGGGCACATTGTGTTCCACCAAAAAGGAAGTAAACAGACACTCGGCCCTAATTACGTCACTGTCAACGTTACCAGCCTTGGCAAAAAAGGTGTTGATTTTCTTGCTATCTTCCTTCGATTTAACATAACTTATGTGTTTACCGCACTTCACATGATTACTTAAATCGTTTTTTCCACCATGAGCAATATTAATATCACACGCACATACCGTGCAAAAGGCAAATTTTTCTCCCTTTCTTGATTTTAGTATGCACGGAAAATCAACCGAGTATGATTCTTTAAATGTCTGGAAGTACTGTTTCTTGTTGTATTTGTTCATTCTCGATATCTACTAAAACATCGAAAGGAACCTGGATCACTAAACGTCACATAAAATTATAACATAAATCGCATAAAACACAGCCAACACTTCATTAAAACAAGTCAAAGCACACAAGTCAAATGAACACGACGCCAACCTCGTAAAGAAAGAATATGCACATGGTAGAGAGAAAAAAACACACACGTGGAACGAATGTAATTAGTCCAAGGAATACAGGAAACTGCGAAGCACGAAGATATAGCACAAAAACTCGAACACTTCATTAAAATATGCCATAACCTTAAAATACGAAAACATTCAAAGAACGCCAACTTCGCGAACAATAAACAACTCACGTGGTCAAAGAATATCGTTTAAATCTTAACGAGCGAACGTAGGGGAACAAAGAATTTGCGAAGCAGAGCGTGTCGACACCTAAGATTCACATGGAAGAACGGTTATCCCGGCTTCAAATTCAATTACAATGACGACACAAACATGACTCGGTTAAAAGTACGAATCAACTCAAAGAACGAGTTATCGACTATCGTGGACTTGCCTTCGACCCACGCAAACAATCGATTGTACGGAAGTGGGAGGGATTATCGAATGTTAATTATCGTTTCAAATTTTTGTCCGCGAAATCGTAAAATGACACCGTTCATCCGTAAAACCGTAAAATGCTGCAATTTCCGTAAAATTTACGGATAAACCGTAAAAGTTGGCAGGTATGCATTGGGCACACACTTTCCGCAAGTGCAGTCGTTCCTTCATGATGGTGTGCACACTTCCGACGCTCAATCCGACCACGGTGGCAATGGCGTTCACTGTCACTCGGCGGTCCTGGGTAATGAGTGAATCAACCAGCTGGACGTTGATCATCGGTAATACAGAGGGGTGCCCCAGACCGGGCATCATCGGATAACGACACCCGTCCTTCCCTGAAGCGCTTGTGCCACGCCTTGACCCTTGCAGTGTTCGCCGTACACTTGCGACATTCGGCGATGAATGTCCGTTCCCCCTATTCATTTCGCTGTCAGAAACCGAACAGCACCTCTTTGCTCTTCGTTTGACGCCTCCATGTCACTATTTGCAATGCGACTGGCAACGTTGGACGATTGATGCATGCTGCAGCTCGCTTTGTATCGTCACGTGACGTGCACGAGTGCCCTCTAGCGACGGGCTGTGACCTTCCACGCTCGGGTCGGAACCACACCCCGTTACACACGCCACAATTAGCCCATGTGATCACCGGTTTGCGCATTACAGCCTCCGGCTCGTTACTTTTTGAATGCACCTTATATTTTATGGGAATATCTGAATACATGTCCTTTATATCATATGAGTGTGTCAACAAATAAAATGAAAAAGGCACAATCTCTAACCTGGTCAACATATAATAAAAAATGCCTATCAATACCTACTAAGATCCAACATTATAAAACTGTAACTCTCCCAGAAGCCACTTATGCTTGTGAAACACTGTTCCAAATTAAAAATGAACAAAGAACTAATCAGCTCCTCAAAACGGAAAGAAGAATCATTAGAACGTGCATAAATAAAAAGTATCAGGTTGAGGGAGTCTGGAGGATTCTCCCAAATGAAACTGTCTATCGTGAGATTGATCCAATCACCAGCACAATGAAGAAGAAAAGAATCATATTTTTTTCACATCTTACGGCTTCCAGAAAACAGAATTGTACGCCAACTGGTGATGAGAAATCTAGGAAAGAAAACTGGAGGAAAATGGATCCAAGAAATCCAACAAGATCTCAAAGCAGTTGGACTTAAGATAACAGATGCCGAGGAGAAAAATAAAATTAACACCATTCTTAAAACTCACAAATTTTCTGCAGAAATGACACATAGAAAGCCAATGGAGATTTCAGATGAGTTGAGAAAATCCCGATCTGAAAGAATGAAAAAGTACTGGAAAGAGCGCAAGAACCAAGCAGTACTACCTTCAAAGAAGAAGTGATTGTGGAACGACTCAAGTGGTCCAATGTGACCAATCAAGATAATAATAATAATAATAATAATATGAGTGTGTCGTGCAATTGATGTTTAATTTTAATTCTTTAGCTTTTTGGACAAATTCATTTGTATTTATGAAAGATATTTCTTTTATTGAATTTATAATGCTTTTTAAATTTTGTAAGAATTTAACTAAATTTATAAATTGCACTTTCTCTAGTGTTAATGATAGGTCTTATGGGTCTGTTAGCTGGAGTTAGACAGCTCCTTAACCCGGTCCATGAGGCAATTATAATTGGCTACATGGATAATTCTTGCCAGGCGCGTCCACATCGCGGGGGTGGGCAACGGTACTGTAACATACCATGGAACTACAGTACCGGCTAAGTTCTGGTGAGGACCCAGTCCTATGGGGTATAACATAGGCCCCGTGCACAGGGTTTCGTGCGAAGACCTCAACGGAATCTGCAGCGGAGAAGATGGACTTCGGAACGGTGGAGATTGCGGAAGAGGCAACCCAGTACTCAGGGAATAGTATGAGTACAGCATCAATCGCCAGCGTCTGTTTCCCAGGTTAGGGGCGGCTGCAAGGGCGTCTGTTTCCCATGTTAGGGGCGGCCTGTATAATAGCTGGCAGTAGCTTCATAAAACGCCTTTGGGAGTGGCGACCCCATCGTAATAATAGCCTAAAATGGAAATGGCACTTCAAATGATTCGGAGAAGGTTAGGGCGTACCCTGCAGGCGACGCGCAGTTCTTTTGGTACTGGGGGAACTGTGAGAAATGGGCGACCAGTAACCGAAACCGAAATGAAAGTGGGAATCATGAATGTCATGACCCTGACAGGCAAGGTGGAGGAGGTGGTAGACTTCATGGAGAGGGAGAATGTTGGATTGATGGGGCTGAGTGAAATGAAATGGAAAGGTAAAGGAAGGAAGAAATTGAGGAAAGGATATACATTATACTGGAGTGGTGGCCAAGAGGCAAAAATGGCATGGGACTGATAACCTCGAAACAACTGGAGGAGTATGTTGAAGTGGTCGAGTGTGTGAGTGACAGAATAATGAAAATTAGAATGAAGATGAAAAATGACGTGATGGACTTCATACAAGTGTATGCACCACAGACTGGAAACAGAGAAGAAGATATTGAAGTATTCCTGGAGGATGTAGAAAGAGTAATTTCAGATGTAGAAGTGGTGATCATGGGAGATATGAATGCACAAGTCGGAAACGAGAGACAAGGAAAGGAAGAAGTCATTGGACAATATGGATATGGGAAAAAGAACCGGGAAGGGGAGGAACTTGTAAACTTTTGTGAAAGGAATGGGCTGATAGTGGGTAATTCATGGTTTTGGAAGAAAAACAGCAGGAAAATTATGAGATATGGTTGGGGCGATAGAAGAACAAAATCAGTAATTGACTACTTTCTGGTGGAAAGGACTAATCGCGGAAAGCTGACAGATGTGACAGCTTTACCAGGAGAAGAATTTGATGGGGACCATAGAGCTGTGGTGGCAAAATTTAGATGGGAAAAATTGGAAAACCTAAAGGAAAGAGAAAGACAAAACTGTACAGGAAGATTTTCAGGAGAGATTGAAGCAACAAATCCCAGTTACTGAAGTGGAAAACATAGAAGAGGAATGGTCCCACTTTAAAAAGGCATTTGTTGGTGCAGCAGAGAGTGCTTGTGGTAGGACGTCAACAAGAGTGAAAGAGAAGGAGACACCGTGGTGGAATGAGGAAGTGAGGAAAGCAGTGAAAGAAAAGAAGTCTGCATGGAAAGAATGGAACCGAGATCAAACAGAAGAAAGCAAAAGGAAGTATCACGACAGCAAACGGAGGTGTGAAAGTGGTAGGAGAAGAAAAGAAGAAAAGTTGGGAAGAATTTACACGAAGAATGGAAACAGATGTAAGTGGCAGTAAAAGGATGCTGTATGGGCTTCTAAGAAGTAAGAGGAAAGAGTTACTACAAAGCTAGTGAAAAAGGAAGATGGCGAGTTGTTAACACACCCAGAAGAGATAAAGGGACGATGGAAGGAGTATTTCGATAAGCTATTGAATTTGAGCAATTGTACTGGTGAGATGGAAGTGACACAACCTGATGACTCTATAACAATGCTGGAGGTGGAATTAGCAGTACAGAAAATGAAGATGGGAAAAGCAACAGGGGTGGATGAAATCAGTGTAGAAATGATTAAGGCTGCTGGACCTGTTGGTATGCAATGGTTGTATCGACTGCTAAAGTGTGTGTGGAAACGGAAATGTGTACCAGAAGACTGGGAGAAAGGGCTAATAATACCAGTGTTTAAGAAGGCTGCTGGACCTGTTGGTATGCAATGGTTGTATCGACTGCTAAAGTGTGTGTGGAAACGGAAATGTGTACCAGAAGACTGGGAGAAAGGGCTAATAATACCAGTGTTTAAGAAGGGGGTCAAGAAGGTGTGTGATAACTATAGAGGGATCACCCTCATATCACAGATAGTAAAAATACTGGAAAGGATATTAGAAAGAAGAATGAGAAGAAAGGTGGAAGGAGAGTTGCAAGAGGAACAGTATGGCTTCAGGAGTGGAAGATCCACAGTGGACCCAATCTTTAGCTTGAGGCAAGTGATGGAAAAGAACTGGGAATATGGAGAGGATTTGATCATGACTTTCATAGATCTAGAAAAGGCATATGATAGTGTCCCCAGAGAGAAGGTATGGGAAACCATGGTTAAGAAGAGACTGGGAAGAGAAATGTTGGAAATTGTGCAAGCAATGTACAACAACTGTGTTAGCAGGGTACTGACCCCAGCTGAAAAGACAGATTGGTTTAGGAACAAGACTGGACTAAGACAGGGGAGTGTGCTGTCACCTCTCTTGTTCATAATGGTGATGGATGAAATTGTAAAGGAAAAAAGGAAGCATATGGACATAAAGAAATTAAGTTACTGTTATTTGCAGATGATATTGTGGTCTGGGGAAGGAACACCGAAGAAGTGCAAAAACAACTAGATGCACTGAACGAAAATATTCAGAAGTACGGCCTGAAAATCAGTATAGAGAAAAGCAAGACCATGGTGATGACAAGAGGGGAAAGACAAGGAAAGGGCACTGTGAAAATTGGAAGTCAGAGTTTGGAAATTGTGGACACGTTCAAATACCTAGGAAGTGAATTGATGCAAACTGGTAGGTTGGACATGGAGATTGGCAGGAGGGTACAGCAGAGCAATGCATTCTATCAAAGTGTAAGAAAACTTGTTTGGGATAAGGAAGTACCAAGGAAAAGCAAGGAGATAATGTATAAAGTGTACTATGTTCCCATATTAACTTATGCAGCTGAAACTTGGACCCTGACAAGCAGGCAAGAGAGTAGAATCCAAGCCAGTGAAATGAAATTCCTAAGAAGAATGATAGGAAAGACAAGGAAAGACAGAGTGAGGAATGAAGATGTTAGGAAGGAAGTTGGGATGGAAAAACTAAATGAGAGAATTGAGAAGAATAAACTAAGGTGGTTTGGACATGTAAAGAGGATGGAGGAAAATAGAATACCAAGACAGATGCTGGAGGCGAAGTGCAAGGGTGAGAGAGCAAGAGGAAGACCTAGAACAAGGTGGATTGATTCAGTGAAGAACAGAGTAAGAAAAAGAAATCTGGACTGGGACAAGATCGTGGAAGAAGAATGGTGGAAGGAAAGAGGAAAGTGGAGAAGTGCCATAAATACCCAAACCCGGCAGGAGCTGGATAAGGGGAAATGATAATGATGATGATAGATGAATTAATTTTTGACAACTCTTTGGCAGTAAAAAGATAGGGATTCATCTTTTTGTTTCGTTATTCATTAAAAATTTCATGTTTTTTGAAATGTGTAAACTTTTCTGTATATTGTTGATAGGATCTTTAATTATGTGAAAGTTTGCCCCCATAAATAAATTTTCAGTCTTGTCTATATAATCCTGTTTGTGTAATATAACAGAAGCATTGCCTTTATCGGCTTTGGTGACGAGATTGTTGTCCTTGACTAGTTTATGTTTTTTATTGCTTTTTGATGTCTTTTATTGTTGGACCTTTGTTTTAGTATTTTATGAATTGTTTTTTAGCTTCAATTCTTATAGCAATTTTTGTTTCTGCTATCTTGTTATGACTTTCTTATTTAATGCACTTGGCCAATTATATTTCGATCCTTTTAAGATGTCTAATTCATCTTTTGTGAAGTGTACATTTTTGTATAATTTATGATAGGTAATTGAAATCAATGTTCCATTTGATTTTCATTAGTTGCAGATTTCCTGTATATCTTTCTGTTGCTTGGTTCAACTAAACAGCTTAATTTTTTTATCTAACGTGTTTTGCTTTTTCTTTAAGGCTTGTTCAATTCAATTTATCCACTGTAGGTTGAAAATATACCCATTCAATATAGGGTGTGGTTTTGTGTATAGACATGTGTGTAACTTTAAGAGATTATTCAATCGAACTATCTTAAAATATAAGAATGTAATGTCACTCTTCAGCCAACTCTTGTTTTTCTTCTGAGCATTAATTTGGTAGTTCATTAGTTAGCTACTCTTTTGAATGGCCCTTGGTTGTTGTTGGTTAGATTTTGATTTATGCATCTTTTTAAGATGTGACTGTCTTAGGTAATGCACGAAATTTAATTTGCTAAATTTGTTCAATACCTTACATGCCTGGTCAGCACTTTCATGTATAGTTTTGAAATGAACCATTGTGGTTTGTTTTTGTATTTCCGCATTAACTTACAATGATAATCTACGATATTGTTTGAAGGGCCCACACAGTTGATACAAATTATATTTTGGTATAGCCCGACCCAGCGGTTTCAGCCGCGATATGACCGGACAGGCGTGGCTTCAGATCAGTGGGAGGGGAGTTGGACTGTTTAGCACGACTGACGGCTCACGTCACGTGTCGCCGAAATGAAATATCACGCGCACCGAGGGGTCAAGTTTGACAGGATACGGTTTCTACATAAAAGTAGGATGAAAGGCAGCATTTAAGCGAGTATATAGAAACATGAATCACAATTCTCACCCAGTAGTTGACTCTTTATGTTATTTTAAAACATGCTTCGATACGAGCCGCTGCTGAGTTGGGGAGCCAATGTAATGTTGCCAAGTCGTTGCACAAAGACGAGCGGGTGAGCGAAGCTCTCGTCTACACTGCGTAGCATTATGTTATCAAGGCCAAGTCCAAGCAGAGAATGAACGATGTTGCTACATCGGGACTCGGGGAGTCAAGACGTGTCACGTGTGTCAGAGGAGGTGTGAACGAATTTAAAGTGCATAACTGCATCGCGGCAGACATTCCTGAGTCGGGCTTTATTACATTTTCTTATGTTTATATGTTTCAGGCCCAAAGTAGCAATGAAAACAAAGAATTCAAAAAAAACCCTATTCTTCAATACACATGATGTCAACAAAGCACACATCAAAACTCTGGTGTATATAAGCTCAAATGCAACACATGCGACACAGCAGTGGCGTAGCCAGGGGGGGGGCGGGCCCCCTATAAAATAAATCTAGAAAATGCGGTGTGCATAAGCCTTCATATTTTCTTATGGCTCAAACAAATTAAGAACCTACAACGAAATGTTAAATACAGTAAACTCGTTGATAAAGAATGTATTAATAATCTCTGCACGGCCAGTCATCATTTCCGTGTCTGAACTGCTTGGAGGAGCTGAAATAACAGGGTAGCAATTAAGATTGTGAAATGGGGGTATTTTCCAAGAACAGTAGGTGCGTCAGTACCGGGGATACAACCAGGTAATGATGACAATAGACTACCAAGAAATTAGGAGATTGCCAATTAGCAAGAGACCTCTCTGAAGGGGGCCAGTTATAGCTCGTCAGTGTTAAAATGTCCCAGGCTACAATACTGGCGCAGCGTGGTTGATTGTCGCCACTGTCGGGATTTACGGAGAATGTGTGTCTGTGCGAGAGGAGAGATACAGTTTGTAAGTGGTAGTATTGGGGAAGAGTCGAGAATTGTTTGATAGTTGCTCTTCTCTTTCTTCTTTTTGTCACATTAGCGAGTGTTTAGAAGATCGACCGCTGTATCATAAAGAAGACAAAACTCTATACATCTCCGGTAACTTATAAAAATATTTTATTGTAGGTGAAGAAAATTGAGGCCCCCATTTCATTATATAAGCTTTTACAAATAATTTTCTCAGTACGGGGAAGATGCATTGCTCACTGATAGAATGTAAAGTTATTCGGTTTTTTTTTAAGGTTCGTATTTATTTATTATTATTTAAATGGTGTTACAGTTTCCTCTGAATAATAATAATAAACAAGAATGAGGTCCACGGTGACTGTTAGGCTTACCTTAAAGCAGCACTGTATAAATTAGACTAACAATAATAGACCTAAAAATTTTGCAATGTACCTTCCATGTTTGATGCCTTTATGAGTGTCCCTTCTTCCTGTTATCTACTCCTGATGGTATTTTTTGGACATATTCATTCAATTGACTAAAAACATTTCAGGTGAATAAACTATTTAAAAGACACCAAGACATAGTGCGGTATTAATGTAAAGAACATTCTGAACTGAAATGTGTGAATATGCCTTAATAGTAGTATTCTGATAACTGATAATTGAAAATCTGAACGACAGAGACAAATATAGACACTGACACAGCTGTGATCTGCCTCAAAACAAAGCAACGAAGGGCAGAATTCAGACTGACAGGAACAGAATGAAGATTCTTGTCCTAAGCTAAAAATGAACCCTAAAGTACTTATAATCAGAACAAGTAGTTCCGTGAAGAACTATATAGCCTATTTTCATATATCCTATTGGTCTTCTTTATTAAAAAATTCTCCCGCCTATGAAAAGGAACGCCATGTTGGATTGTTATGTATGTAGGCCATTGAGTTATGCACCATTAGATGAAGATTATTGCGTAGGTTCATTATTCAAACGTTCACTTCGATCGCACAAGAAATAAAAACTGAATTTTAAAATTTCGCATGGCTGCCATCTTGGGGTTACGAAACAATTGAATTTAATTAGATGTCAGTAGATTTTGTTTGAACATTTACCGCACCAAGTTTCACTGCGCTTGGATAATCATATCGTGAGTCAATTCCATTTAAATGTTTTAACTTTGCTTGGTCGCCATGTTGGTATTGTGCTCACCAGGTTATTGAAAATCCAATAGGTGAACTTATATATTAATTAATACCCTCTTATTAGCATACAAAATTTCACTTCGATTGCTGCAATCGATTCGTAGGTATTGAGAACCCTCTACATGTTTCGGATGGTCGCCATATTGGATTGTTATACTGTGTATGTAGGCCATACAGTTATGTACCATTAGATGATGAAAATTATTGCGTAGGTTCATTATTCAAACTTTCACTTTGATCGCATGATTAGGACACAAGAAATAAAAACTTCCACTTTGCTTGCCCTGCATGTTCGTTTTGCACTTAACAGGTTTTATAAAGACGCATAGGTAAACTCGTAGTAGTACCCTTTATCACTGTACACAATTTCAGGGTGATATCTGTTACCGTTGCGGAGGTATAGAATGCCAGTGAAATATTTCGCATAGCCCGCAGGTTCAATTGGTGAAACGTATCAAAATTTGCAAGGCACGGTCGAGGTAGTGGTATGTGCTTACCAAGTTTCATTGAAATCGCTCTGGCCATTTAGATTTTATTAGGTGGGGGGGGGGGGGGACACACACGCACACACACATGGACAAAAGATGATCTAATAGGCCTATATTTTTCATAAATGAAAATATGCTAAAATATATGAACTCCTGCAGTAATAGATGAGCACCTAATGGGCCCCCTCCAAACTAAAATCCTGGCTACGCTACTGCGACACAGTATGGGTCACATTAATGTGATAAGGCACAAAAAGTTCTCAGCTATGTATGGCTGAAGAAAAACAAATTTATTAACATTGAGAGGACATGACAATGCTACATCCCACAGAAAAAGGATATTAAATTAAATATTAAAATCAAAATATATGGTAACCAAAAATTAAACCCCGAAAGAAACATTAACGAAACACCAGAAGAAAAATCTGCTATTTAACATAATAGTAGAATATTTACGTAAGAGGAAGAATCCAAATAAACAGTCATAATGTTAGCACCACCCACAGCTATCCGCCTCACTCTTAACAACGACCTTGTTTCCCTCATGACCTTTCCTCTCCAATCTCAACATCTCGGCTGAGGTTACACAGAGCACACTACATGTTTCACTCTGCTGGGGTAAGCCAGAATTATTTCAATCCTCCAAGCCAACTAGAAGATTTTACAATTCACTATTTTCTTTTATTTTAATGTTGCATAAGGCAAATTCATGGTCCTTCTCAACAAGTGTTTCTCCGAATTGACACGAAATTACATACCACCAGTTTAATTGGACATGTGTCATTAGTATCATGTCCATAAGATTCATCTTAAGCAAAAATTAAGGAAGACTACATATTCTAGCTCTGTTAAAGCATATTAATGTATATAAAGAAAGTTTCTAATGCCATACCACTGATTACGGCAAAAGCTGCATTTTAATTGTATTTAAGCTTTTCAACAGATTTCAAATTAATGCTTTTCAGTTGGTCAACACGAATGTACCCAATTGTAATGAGCGTTTCGCTAAACCTGAATAAAATTTACATGAGATTAATAAATAATAATCGAAACTGGTCATCCAAGTGAATTTATTTATTTATCTCATGTAATTTTTTTTCTGGTTTAGGGAAACACCCTTTACAATAATTGGGTACAATCGTGTTAACTGACTGAAAAGCATTATTTAGATTACTAAGGCAACACTGTAAAATGGCTTGTAACATGATAATAACAGATTTCAGATAAATCAATGTCAAAAATGAAAAGGTTCACCCAATAAACTATACAGTGAATAACAAATTTCCAGTTCTCAATTGACTATTGAAAATTCAAATGAATTTAGTACAATAACTGTATAATGTGTTTCATAATACAAGGTATGCTTGTTATGTGCTGATTTAATAAGTTTGTGCTGAAGAGGGGGCAGTTGTTTGGGCCCGAAACATGTACACCTAAGAAAATGTAATACCAAAATAAAATTTGTATCGACTGTGTGGACCCTTCCTTCAAACAATATTGTAGATTATCATTGTAAATCCATTGTCACTTTGTTTACCGCAGAACCAATTTTTAGGTACGGCCTGCCCCTTTCTAGGATCTTCCAGAAAGAAAATATAGATCTAATCAAAGCAGCATTTATTTCTGAGCTGCAGAAAGTAAGAAGGCAATAGGGATGTAGCCGGAGAAAGTTCGCGCCAGATAGTGCTCGTGTAGTACTGGGTAAGCGCAAGGCGATCGTCTTATGTTTCTTCCAGTCATTTGCGAGGAATGTTTAAATTGTGACCGAGTTTTCTAAGCTAAAGTAAATTATATCTTCTCTAATTTTACTCCAAGACTATATTAATTAATTCTATAGGTATATCTCCTAATATATTATGGACGATTTTCAGAGTTTAAGCGTCAAACAGCTGCAAAATGAGCTACGGACCAGAGGCGCTAAAACTACCGGGAGGAAGGAAGAATTAATAAAGCGGTAAAAACAAAATTCTAACACGCTTTATTATTCAAATAATGAATACCAGTCAGCATGCTTTCTCCCAAAGATTACAATTACTTGAGTATTTTAGGCCTATATTGATAAATATATCTCCGTAAGACTTAAATCATAAAGAGAGATTTAAATATTCACTTGGTCCCCTTGCTTGTAGACTTCGATTCATGTCTTTTTTTTAGGTTGATAGCTTACATGAAACTGTCATGTTTTAAGGTAAACATAATCAAAGAAAGTTTATACCGGTATTGTACCGGTATACCTCGAAAATGCTCGCAACGTTTGGTTCTTATGTAATGTTGTCAATTTCTCAATAACAATCGTTCCCATACCCCTGGGCGTTCAATTTTTTTAAAGTTTGAGAATCCCTGCTTTAGGGCCACGAACTGTTTCCATTCATCTGACTATGTCTCAAGAATGTAGAAGTCAGTTGCTACCACATTCTCCGTCGGGCAGATGGAAGTTGACGATTAATTCTGATCTCAAGAAACCAACCATAATACGTCTGTGGCTGTTAATGTTGAGACATTTATTTTTGAAGTATTTGTCCGAGTCTGGCTTTGAAAATGGGAGTCAGAAATATTACATTCACTTCTTCGTGTATATTGACGATTTCTTCCCGTACTTCAATGGAGATGATTTCTTCAGATTCCGATATTGTAGGCTTATCGTGATAATCCTGCAAGTTTCTTGTGTATGGCCTCTTCCTTATTTTTTGTTGTGCTCGTAGTCCACGGAAAAAGCGATGGAACAGCGCCCGGTTTTAATCTTGCTCTCTCACCTTCAAATACAAACGCATAAATTCAGTGGTTGTTATCGAAATGTCTAATAAGTTTATAGGTACAAAATAGGAATTATTTACCTTTGTAAATCACACTTAACCAACACAGTTTTCGTGAAGTCGTCGGGTCGTAAATGATGGGAACACACTTTAATATATTTGGTCAGATTTTTCTCACCGAAATTTTTCCTTGCAATAGTATGTAACCATTTCTTCCTCATTTCCTTCTTTTATGGAAATTGGTCAAACGAAAACGGGCTTCCCTGATTTTTGCAAAGAGGAACATTGCAATAGCTCGGCATAGTCACGAAAATAACAATTTAAACAACTTAAATTCGTACATGTTAGCGACAGGAGAACACAGGAGACAAATGAAGAGCGCCTTGCGCTTACCCAGTACAACAGCAGTGCGCTCTATCGGTGCTAGTTCTATACATCCCTATTGTGTGATTAAATTTAAGTAATCTACAGAAAATCAAAGGTCATCACAGAGATGGTAGTCGTCGAGGAATCTACGAAGAGAATATCAGAAAAACAGAACATATATACAGTCACAGAATCTGTCAAAAAAAATTATAGACTGGGTTTTTCATTCCCTACACTGAGAAAGAGTTAGAAGCTTGAGTTTTACTCACTCTCACCCAGGCTCAGTAAACATCATTCAGAGTTGGGTTTATGGAAAGCTAGACCGGCCATAAACAACTTAGTTCCCAGAACCACAACTGAGACCTTCCAGCAGTGTAATCCTGAAATTTAACCCACATTTGAAAACTAATGCAAATATTGTGTACATTGTCAGTTTCAAGATCCATGGCAGAAAGATCCTTTACATCTCTGAAAAGGAAAATTGTCTATTCAGAACAACGTTCCTGCAGGTGCCCAAGTGACAGATTAACTTTCTCAAAAATGAAAACGAATCAAGATGTTCTGAGACTTCTTTACGCTTAGAAAAGAAAGTATTTTACTTGTATATATTTGTCTCTCATGTTAACCCTCTTACTCTCAAGGTAACCCATGCCTGGTGCGAAAACTGTCAGGGTAACGACCCGCTGAAAACTTGAATAAGTTCTACATTTCCTCGTTAGATCGCCCAAGCGTGCTAAACGAAGGTAGCCGGATTCCGATCTTCATTTATTCTTAGAGTTAGTGCAGTTATTTGGCGCGGAAATATGATTTGTTTATGTTCCCGAACATGAAGTTAGCTTGAGATTGAGTCGTGATAACAGAGGTCATTTTTGGTGCTGTCTTTATTGGTTAATTGTTAGAATATAGTCAGTTGGTCATTAGTATATGTGTAGAAGTATAATTTGAAGCATTTTCTGTTAGGCTTGGTTCAAATTAGCTGTGACCTAGCGTATTGTGGGCACAATAGCCTAGCGTGTGATTATGGCTGCGTCATCTTCTCGGTTAAATGACGGTGATATTATCGAATATTTAGACACTTATGACAGTGATGATGATTTTCTTCCCGATGATAATGATGTGAGAAAGGGTTACGTCCAGAGTGCTTGTCTAAACACAGATGCTGAGTTTGGTGAGTGAATTGTCCCGTATAAATAAATTAGAACGTTGCGGATTTCCTCCGTTGTGTGGAATGGTGGGTTTGGTATCCAGCGGCCAAAGTGGCTGCAACCTAACCTAGCCTCGCTACTGTTTCGGTATTAATGATTCAAAAAGCAATACCTATCTTTTGACCAAGTGTCTGACGCTTAAATAAAGAAAACAAGGTTTTCATAGGAAAACACAAAAGGTATATATTTTAAATAGGTTTTACAAAGAGGAAACTAGAAAAATATACTCTTCATAAAAAATAAAAACAATGGCGGACAACCAAGGAAGGGGGCATGGTAATCTTGCATATATGTTCAAGTGTTTTCAGAACCTCAGGCAACCGATGAACAAAACATTAGTTTGCAATAAATTAGATCAGGTATCTTTCTCATGGCTTAACGTCCAGTATTGACGCCCAAATAATTATTTGTTTGACCATAACAATTTAAATCTGATGTTGTTTCCTATGGCTAGCCCGGATTCCAATCCATCAGCTTTCTTGCGTTCCAATATAAATCTTTGCCAACAGAAAACAAAGGAAGATCAGCCATCGTAGTGTTTTAAGTTTTCTTCCCGTCAAAAATCCTCCCAATTACATTTAACGTAATTGGTTGAAAAGCTTCCTACAAGTTAAATCGGAACAGATAAAATAACTTAATGCATCATTATTAATAATAATAATAATAATAATTCGGAAATCATTTAGCGTTTGCTCCAAAGATAAAAATTACTTGATGCAAAATTAAGTAATTTACGTCGATAACACAATTATGAGCTCATAAGGTAAGATGACAAGATCACATCTTTTGAAGAAATAAATATAGTGAGCATGAGACACTCAAATCACAAACCATGGCAAACTAAAAAGGTCATACCAAGTGCTAGGCCATTCGTCACTTGGCCTCAGAATTCTTAACAGGTTGATTTCAAAATAAGACCGAGAATGCATCTTTCCAAAAGGAGTGATTCTTCCGAGATATTTATAATACGGTTCGAGACATTACCTTTCTATTTTCCCTGATTATTTCCCAGGCTCCGAGACAAGCCCGGACTAGGCTTCCGTTCTGGTCAAGATCCCATTGTAGAATTGCGTTACTTTTGTTTCGCTCACAACACTCGACATACAGCCGCGCATGAGCAGATACCAAAATTGTGTCGAAACAAATGAAGAGCAATGCGCGCTTAGCCGCGCTAGCAACTTCCTCATTAAAAATCACAGTACTTACTTATGGGACTTAACCCTAGTCATCAATGTTTAAGTTGGTCAGGATATGCCTTTGTTTGATGGCATACTCCGATTGGTTGTCCACAAACCTTGACAATTACTTAAAATTGAAGAGTACAAGATACAGCAAGATACATTAAACATGCAACACATCACTACAGACATGCAGAAATAAACATGCGAGATACAATAATTATAATTTTCAAATATTTTCAATTGGCATGCAGTGGCAATTCGTCTACTGGCATGCATTGAACTTTTCTTTAAGGGGAAGCTAATTTCTTTATTTATTTCTTCTTTTCCTGCCTAACCGGGGGTTTAAATGAAAATCTTTAAGTGTCCAAGGTTTTATCTGGAAGCAGATCAACAAAATTATTCCGACGAGACACGGCGACGGCCGACGGGGCGCCAACACGCCCGACGGCGCGGAGAGGGCTGACAGCTGAGTTTTATATTGAGTCGATTCAATCGGCTCATGAATATTTTTTATAAGTGAAATAAGAGTTTAGTGCTTTTCAGTCGGTCAACACGAATGTACCCAAAAGAGATGGGTTATGCCCTAATCCTGAAATAAATTACATGAGATTAATAAAACACTAGGATGACCAGTTTCGATCGTCAAGCGATCATCATCAGATCCATTACACTTAGGCTACAAAATCTATGTTTGAAATACAGGTGAAAATATTTACAATATGTACAATTATTTAGTTGCAGTATTAGTACTGCAACTGTCAGTGTATGCTAAATGCAGTATATATGTTAGGTGAAATGCTAAATGGTGATAGCTATCCGTAGATTGTACTTTAGAGAGATTATATGGTTGTAAACTATGGTTAAACTATAAAATTTTAGGCTAACTACTTATCTGATTGTCTTCCGCACAACAGCTACTCGCAGTTTTCGTGCTCACTGGAACTCACTGTGCGGTCGACTGCGGTGGTTATCTTAACGACTGGTTTTTCCCTGCTTTCTCCCCCCTGCCCCTACGTGCTGTGGGGAGTGATAGCGATGTGTTTATGTGAGGTGTTGCCAACCTAGATAAGATGTATGTTATTGAATGAGGTGGGTCTACAACTATTAAAGACCGTGGATTAGCCCTCGCCACGCGTGGAGCATAACCCATTCGAACTAAGCGTTGACGGTCTTATGAGGACGTCCCGGCACCTTTAATACTGCCGCGAATATGGGCCTTGGTTTATTGCAGAAGAAAAGTACATCGTACACCTGATCCAGATAACATTTACCTATTAAAAACCCCCTAATTTCCCCCCTTTTTTATCTAGCTTGGCTGTGTCGCTAAATTGTGTTTTGTTTCCGACAGGGTGTGTTTTTTAGTAGCGTGAAGAGGGGTGAGCTCTCCATGAACGTGTGTTCATTTAGATTGTTGGGATTGTTTCGTTTGGCTAGGTGTATCTCGATTGCTTCCTTTAAGTCAAGAGCTCTGCCTTTCGATTCGTGATGGATTATTTTAAGGTCCGACTCTATGTTGGTAAAGCTGTGCCCTGCGTCACACATATGTTCGCACACGGCTGAATGTGTTCCGTATCTTACCGCATTCCTATGTTCATTATAACGTGTGTCTACTCGCCTTCCACTCTGCCCGATGTAATTAGCTTGACAATCGGTGTCTTGGCACGTTATAGAATAAACCCCTGACCTTGAATACGGGTCACATTTATTTAGATTACTATTTAGGAGGTGCCTAGCGGTTGTGTTTTTCGTAGTGAAAGCTATCTTTATGCCTTGCTTTTTGAATAGGTTAGTGATTTTATATGTACAGTGAAACCCCTCAAATCCGAACCCTGGAAATCCGAACGAGTTTTCTTCGACAATTTTAAGTTTGAAAAACACACGCAAAACAGAGAAACGTATTTATTTAGTCATAAAACAATTACATATTCTACATTATAACCTTATTTTTCAATAATTAGTTGAAAAATTAACAAAGAAGTAGAGTTAGCGTACGTAACACAGTGTAAATGTGCCTGCATACTTATCTCATCCTGGATTGATAATAGGAAAAGTTGGTTATTGAAATTTCTTAGGTTAATCACTTTGCAAGAACAATGAAATAACAATAGAAACACACAAAATATCACTTAATCTTTCACTTGAAATCAGTTATCTTCAATTGTCGAAGTGACGAAAACCTTCCCGCAGAGGCAATTGCGCACGAACATGACATCGTTTGAGGTGGCTGCTTCGTGTTGTTCTACGAAGCGCAATGCGATGTCCAGAGCAGATGCAGCCTCAGTATAAGTCACATTGTCCAAGTTTCTTCTTCCTCACTGTCACTAGCTACATTGCTGTCATGTTGACTCACTATTTCATTTTCGGTGCATTCTTCATTGACATCAACTGTCGTCCACTACTCTAGACAACCTTCTCCAGCATCCTAACCTGCTATATAGATATTTTTTGGCTAATCCGAATAAATTGAAATCCGAACTGACTACAGCCCCAATTAGTTCGGATTTGAGGGGTTTTACTGTATTCGCGTTCACATAGTTGAAACGTGCAAATTTTTTCTCATTACTGTCCGGTTTGGGAATCGTTTTATCTTTATTTTTATGTTTGGCTATAATTTGATTTATTTTGCTTGGCGAGAAGTTGTTTTCCTTTGCTATTTGCATAATAGTTCTTATTTCCTTATTATAGTTGTCTTTTGACATGGGTATGTTTAAAGCCCTGTGCACCATTGAATTGAAACCCGCTAGTTGGTGCGTACTGGGGTGATTAGACTGATTGTCGATTGCATGCGAGGTTTGTGTTGCTTTCCGAAATATGGAATATGAAAGGTCGTTGTCTTTACGTTCAATAGTTATATCGAGATAATTTATTTTCCGGTCTATTTCAGATTCCTTAGTGAATTTGATAGAGTGGTGAAGGCTATTAATGGATTGGAGAATTGTTTCTTCGCTTGTTAGTTCAGTATCGTAGATGCAAATTACATCATCTACGTATCTTTTCCATATTACTATTCCCTTTGTTGAAGTCTTTTCTAAGAACGCATTTTCTAGTGCATTGATGAAGATGTCAGCGATTAACCCACTTAGTGGCGATCCCATTGCTAGGCCTTCTCTCTGTGTGTATATTTTATTGTCGAATTGAAACACGTTTTGGGTGAGAACGACCCTCAGTAATCTCACAATCTCTTCAATTTCTTTTACCGAATTGTTGGATTTTAAGTTGTTTTCGATAGTGTTGATTGCTTCAATAATCGGAATATTGGTGTACATGTTAGTTACGTCGAAGGATACTAGCCTGAAGCTAGGTTTCATTTGTAGGGTGTTCAATGCTGTTACTAGTTCTGTTGTGTTCTTTACAGAGTTGTTTTTGTCGTTGGAAAGACGGCATTTTAAGATTTTTAGTAACTCTTTGCTGATTTTGTAATTAGCGGCATTCCTACAATTGACTATTGGTCTCATTGGGCATTCCTTTTTGTGTATTTTTGGTTGTCCCCTCAATGACGGTATTTTCGGGTTCATGTTTATTAGTTTTGATTTTTCGGCTTTGGTCAGTATGTATTCTGTTTCTTTTAGCGCACTTTTTATTTGTTTTTGGAATTTGTTGGTGGGGTCTTTTGTTAACTCCTTGATTTCGTTGTTGTTTAGGAATTCGACTGTTTTTTCAATGTATTCTGTTTTGTTCAAAATTACTGTAGTGTTTCCCTTATCTGCTTTTGTGATGATTAAGTCATGTTCTTTTATTTTTTGTTTCAACGACTTTATTTCTTTGAGTTGTTTGTTGTTTTGAATGTTATTGCTATCGCCCTCTCGTTTGAGGATTTTTTTGGCTTCGTTGGTGGCGAGATTTTTGGTTAATTCCCTGTCTTCTGCTGGGAGCTTGTGACTGGCTATCTCAATATCTGTGATTAACTGTTTTATATTGTGGTTCGTGTGTGCGTCTGTGCAGTTGTATTTCAAACCTTTGTCTAACATATTCATTTCACCTTGAGAAAAGGTTACGTTCGTTCTGTTGTTTACTCTGCTGTGGAAATTGAATTCATTGTTATTCGTGTGTTGTTCGTTAGATTGATGGTTCTGTGTTTCTCCTAGTTTTCTTAATTTATTTTCTAGCGTTTCATGCTTCCTCGTTGCTCTGATTTTGATGGTGTCATGTAGGTGCTCGGTGAAGCTGTCCCATTGGGCTTAGTTCGAATGGGTTATGCTCCACGCGTGGCGAGGGCTAATCCACGGTCTTTAATAGTTGTAGACCCACCTCATTCAATAACATACATCTTATCTAGGTTGGCAACACCTCACATAAACACATCGCTATCACTCCCCACAGCACGTAGGGGCAGGGGGGAGAAAGCAGGGAAAAACCAGTCGTTAAGATAACCACCGCAGTCGACCGCACAGTGAGTTCCAGTGAGCACGAAAACTGCGAGTAGCTGTTGTAGGGAAGACAATCAGATAAGTAGTTAGCCTAAAATTTTATAGTTTAACCATAGTTTACAACCATATAATCTCTCTAAAGTACAATCTACGGATAGCTATCACCATTTAGCATTTCACCTACCATATATACTGCATCTAGCATACACTGACAGTTGCAGTAATTGTACATATTGTAAATATTTTCACCTGTATTTCAAACATAGATTTTGTAGCCTAAGTGTAATGGATCTGATGATGATCGCTTGACGATCGAAACTGGTCATCCTAGTGTTTTATTAATCTCATGTAATTTATTTCAGGATTAGGGCATAACCCATCTCTTTTGGGTACATTCGTGTTGACCGACTGAAAAGCACTAAACTCTTGTTTACTAAGGCAACACTGAAAATATGGCTTCAAACACCACAATATAAGTGAAATGTAACATATTTTTCACATAAATCTGAAACTATTGCAGAAACAGTTATTTAAATCAGTCAAATATGTGACTAATCAAGTTGTTTTTGGAATGAAGCTGTAAGTTTAAAGCAAAGTAAGACTGATCTGAGTAGGCCTAATAATAGCATTACAAAAAAATATTTCTGAAAGAGAAGACAAACCACACATTTCTATAATTTTTGGTACACCCTGTAGATTATAGAAATTATTGAAATATTTTTCTCAGAGGTCTTGTATCTATAGAATGACCACAGTTGGTGTCATTGTGATTCCTGTCAATGCAAATAACAATTTGCATTTTCTTAACAATATAGTGTACTTTCATCAGAAAATGGCCACCAACTTCCTTGCATACCATTCAAAGAGTTTTTTTTTATAAATCTGAAACCAGGGCACAGGAAGGTATCAGATGAACATGTGTGAACAACAATGTTGTCTTTATAATAGCATTGCCTATGTGACCCAAAATAGTATAAACTTACAGTAATTATAATGAGTTCTAAAATCACATTTTTCTGCATAAAAAATATTTCAATATTTTTAAATAATTTTTGTTCTACCTCATAGGTAAGATACGACCTTGAACTATTTTTCTCCCATATGATTGGTATTTCAGCTATATCTGTGGGTTTTTTTTTCCGTTGTGATACCTGCGAATGTGTAGGTGTTATAACGTTTTAGAAAACATTGGGTAATTTCATCAGAAAACAGCTAACGGACTTCAAGCATACCTCCCGAAATGGCCTGAGAGCAAGAGGGTTAAGGCTGTGCGATCACTACCGCCGTCAATCGCAAGGCAAGGGATGGCAGCACTATAACCGTTTGACAGCCGCTGCATTTGTGTTAGTGATCTGTCTACCCGTCACTTACCACCTCCTTCCGCCCCTACCTCTCCTCGTCACTCAATGTCTTCTCTCTCTCACTGATAGCGTTAGACTGTAAGTGGATGTGTTGTACGGAGAGTGATATTTTAAAAGAAATTACAATTTTAGGCTAGTTAAAACTCATTTTATTACATTTCTAGTTTCTAAACAACCCTCAACAAATAGGATAGGCCTAATCATAAAATTGGATACAGGAAGCACCTGATCAGATAAAAGCAACAAGCTATATCAATGGAAACCTGGTATAATGAGCTAACATAGATGATTTTTTTGGCATAAATAATATATTATGGAAAACGAAGCATGTGCTTGATGTACTTTCTTACCCAAACGCACATCATTAATAACAATACGGGCGGAGACCCTTCACCCCATTAAAATTAATAATACGCAATCACGTTTACATATTTCAACATTTCTTCGGCTATACAGTTTTTCATAAACTAAACTACTGAAAGTGCTATAAGTCTACTTCCACCGATAAATATCAGCTGAACGGCCCCTTTGTTCGAGAAATAACATGGTTTACAAGGCAGGCTTTTATTTTTTATTTTAAAAAAATCAGTTTTAAGTTTAGTATTTAGAGCTTTTTATTTATGTAAAAGGCGCTTTGCAGGCCTTTGCTAGGACAAAGGTGCTCATTAAATCGTTCATTTCTAATTTTTTGGCCGTTTCACATTCAATTGACAGAGTAGCCAAACCGTTCAGACGCTCCTGCGCCATCGTTGATCGCAAATAGTTTTTTAGCCTATTTTCATTTATGGAAAAATAGGCTTATGAGATCACCTTTTGTCCGTGTGTCTGTCTGTGTGTGCGCGTGTGTCCCCCTAATATAATCTTAACGGCTGGAGCGATTTCAATGAAACTCGGTAAGTTCATAGCACTATTCCGGACGACCCCAACCGTGATCGTGCGAAATATTTCATCAGCATTCAATATCTCCTAAACTATTACCGAGAATACCCTGGAATTTTGTACGGTGATAGAGGGAACTACTAGAAGTTCACCTATATGACTTTTGTAAACCTGGTAACTACAAAACCAACATGGCGGCCAAGCGAAATTGAGACTTTTAAATAGACGTTTCTCGCGATTTAACCAACCAAACGCAATGAAACTTGGTACAGTATACGTTTATACACATTGTAATGCACTGACATCTAACTTCGTTCAATTGTTTACATAATCTCAAGATGGTGGCTGTGCGAAGTAATTCACCGGCATTCTATATCTCTGAAACTATTACCGGTATCACCCTGACATTTTGTACGGAGATAAAGAGCACTACTGGAAGTCAAAAATCGGATAACTACAAAACGAACATGGCGGCCACGCGAAGTTGAAATTTTAAATAGACTTTTCTTGCGATTTAATGATCCAAACGCAATAAAACTTGGTACAGCAAATGTTTATACACATTGTAATGTACTGGTATTTAATTTAGTTTAATTGTTTACATAACCTTAAGATGGAGGCTGTGCTAATTTTAAAATTAAGTTTTTATTTCTTGTGTCGTAATCATGCAATTGAAGTTTGAATGCTACACGTACACAATAATCTTCATGTAACAGCACATAACTCTATGACATACATATATAAAAATCCAACATGGCGACCATCCGAAATATTTAGTCGGTTCTCAATATCTACGATCTATTACAGCAATCAAACTGAAATTTTGTATGTTGATAGTGGCAATTAACATAAGTAGGATATATGAAAATAGACTTTAGTTCTTCAGGGAACTACTTGTTTTGATTAGTTTCAAAATGGAAAAACTCCCTTTCCCCCGACGCAACCGTTAAAGGAATTGTAAACATAATTCGATATGCCGTCGTTAAATTAGGATAGGACTCCTTTATCGGGGCTAAGTACTCTAGTGCACCGCAAGCACTTTTTACAGATTACAGAACAGCGTACCAAAGTAATTGTTGCTCCAGAAAAAGATCCTCTGCATCCAAATCTTCAAGCTCCCCGTCTTTTAGAAAATTAAGAGTGTTTGACAATGGTCTTTCAATTGCTTTTCCTCCAAATTGGAAAGCTTGGAAGGATTGAAGAGAAATTCAAAGTATTCCGAAAAAAATTAACTTCGTTAAATCTATTTTCTACGCAGCTCAGTGCAGTATCTACGACAGACAAAAAGTAATTTACCCGAAATTTATTTACAGCTTCTTTTTGAAGTTCCTCTTCAGTTTTTTCCACCTGTTGATCATTTTGCTGTTTTATTTCATCAAGGAACCTTTTGCGATTGCCTTGACGGCGAATAGAAAATTTATTTGCATAGCCCAAATTTTCCATTATTTCTCTAGCGGTGGACATTGCACTGTCAAAGCCAGAAAAAATGACTAGGCCCTGAAGTTCGGTTAAAGCCCTATCTAACGAAGTCTTCTCAGGTTGGAGAGTTTTACTTGTTGAGTTCACAGAAAATGAAATATCGTACCAGATAACGAGGCTTAAAACAAATTCATATAAACTTGTATGAAGCAACAAAGATTGGGCCTCTGACCAGGTAACAGGATCTTTGATAGTTTCTGCCAATTTTTCTAGAGCTTCGTTTACTTTGCCTAACTGGTACCTGATGGGCTTGGCACAGCTAATTCAGCATTCCCATCTCGTGCTAGCTAAGATTTTAGTGTGAGGAGGCCAGGACATAGTTCGCACAAAATGTCCCACCTTTCCGTGGAAGCTACAAACAAAGTGTACAGGCGCTGAACTATACCAAAAAATGCCATAGCGTTCTTATTGCATTAACCATGTCACCCAAAAGTAAGTTAAGATTATGTGCAACACATGCCATGAACATTTGTCGTTTATTAGTATTTTTTACTCACATCTGCACTCCCTTATACTTGGCCTTCATATTAGCACCCTTGTCATACCCTTGTCGCCAACAGTCCATGATATCAAGATCATTATCCTCCAATACTCCTTCTAAAACCTCAGCTAACCCCTTTTCCGTAGTGTCGTGTACCTCCAAAAACTCGAACGATTCGACGATCCTTGGAGTTTCTGCTATCATATCAACATAGCGGAGGGCCAATTTTAATTTGGGCTGGACTGAATCAAACACACTATCTTTATTATTTTATTTATTTTCATTTATGAAAAAAAAAATGGCCAGAAGCGCAGGGCCTTTCTGAGCGCGACCGCACCTCTCGCGCCGCCCTCGCGACGGCCCTGCGTATTACCAATTTGTGGACTAGGCTCTCTCCCTCCGTCCAGCCCAATAAAAAATATTATATTATGATATAGGCCTATTATTATATTTTGATATAGTATGATATGATTGCCGGAGAGAGCTGGCCGTGCGGTTAGGGTTGTGCAGCTGTGAGCGTTCATTCCGGAAATACAGTATAACCTGTCATATCCGGACTAATGTGGCGACCGGCCGATCCGGATATGGAAAAATCCGGATATCACAAGGCTATTTTTACAAATGGCTAGGTGACCAGAAATAATTCACGAGTTTGTTGTTGATTAATTTTAATGTTTTTAACGGTTGCTTCACGCACTGTACATCGTAACAACAGTTTTTTTTTTCCTTTTTTCGGACATTTTAGCAAAAAAAAAAACAAGGTTAAAAGATAACAATAACGATAACAACGGTAAACAATAACAGTAACAAAAGAAACACTCGCAAAACAAACTGTCGCTTCAAGACTCACGCACAGACTGAAGGGTAGAAAGAGAGGCAGACTCGTGTTGACGTTGGTGGCAGGCAGGCAGAAGCCGTGAGTGGAATATCGCTTATTCACACAAAGGGATGAGTTTCCGGGAAGATGTCGTTGACCGAGTCAGGCCACAACCCCTCGCGGTCAAGCACGCACACAGCCTTCCAGCGCTGCAACTTTCACTCGTCCTCCCTGGCTAGCACACTAATGTATCCTCGCTCTCAACTACGACTTAAAAATTCATTCGGAGATGTGTCCGGATATGGGAGGGTTCGGATATCACAGGTCCGGATGTGACAGGTTGTACTGTAGTGGGTCCGAACCACCCCTTCCCTGTCGGTAGCCCTGGAGATGGTTTTCCCTGGTTTCTCATTTTCAGACCAGGCAAATGGGCACTGTACCTTAATTAAGGCCACAGCCGCTTCTTTCCCACTCCTAGTCTTTCCTATCCAATCGTTGCCATAAGACATACAGTATCTGTGATAATGAATACTACTACAGAACTGGCATATGATACTTAAACTACTAAAAAGAAAAAAAATACAACTTTTTATGGTGGAGGTGGTGGTGTTGGTGGTGGTGGATGTAGTGAGGGTGATAAGCAGTACAGTATAATGGACGTAACATTTAGATCTTTTTCCCCTAATGATAACAATGGTAATAATGAATAGGGAAACGGCTATTTACTAACTACAGCACTGACACATGTAATTTACAAACAAACTTCTAAAAATGATTAGAAAGAGGAGTAAGCGAAATAAAAGACACTGCCTAGGGCCTATATCTCATTGTCTGTTAGAAATGTACAGACCAGTAGTGTCGTTTTTTGTCGCATAGCGCCGTAGGAAAAGGATCAGAACACTTTGGAAAACTTCGGCTGTCCCGAGCTCTTGAGGTAGCAATAGTATCATTTATGGCCACATAACGCTCAACGATAAGTTTCGGAATAAATTACTGTAAATTTGAAAGCACCAACGCTTATTGCAGCTGATAACCTCAATGTATTGCACCAACACCATTGCACTTATACTGATGCATAATATGTTCATGATGATAACCGTTTTAAGGGGCAAAAGAAATCATTTTGCACTAATTACTCTCAGTGACTGGAATTTATAAGCAGCACAAGATTCAACTATTTTCGCAATTCTGCACCAGAACACTGATAGGGGCAATGTGATGCAGCCCGAATTGCCAGCCAACAATAGACTTATTGAGATACTGTTACATTTACACTACTACGGACATGAATGATTCTAGGGCCTTAATACATGGTTTTCAAGTTAAGTTTGTTTGTTATTCTAAATGTAGGGAATGGAAAGCGTTGTCCAAAATATCAAGTGGACAGTGTTACCAGCAGGGTTTCCAAGTGTATGTATAATTTGGTGCAATTAGGAGGAACGGTGTAGATTTGTGAACAAGGGCCTAAATGCAGGAAATGGAGTGGTCTGTCCGAAATTTAAAGTGGATAGTGTCACCCGCAGGTTCCAAAGGGTAAGTGTACAAAATGTGATTCAGATCGGTGAAACGGTGTAGATTTATGCCAATGGACCTAATGCAGGGAATGGAGTGGTCTGTCCGAAATTTCAAGCAGACTGTGTTACTCGTCGGGTTCCAAAGTGTAGACTAAGTATGTGAAATTTGGTTCAGATCGGTGAAACGGTGTAGATTTGTGCCAAATGGCCTAAATGCAGGGAATGTAGTGGTCTGTCCAAAATTTCATGCTGACAGTGTTACTCGCAGGGTTCCAAAGGGTAAGTATAAAAATTTTGGTTCAGCTTGGTGAAACTGTGTAGATTTGTGCCGAAGGGCATAAATGCAGGGAATGGAGTGGTCTGTCCAAAATTTCATGCTGACAGTGTTACTCGCAGGGTTCCAAAGGATAAGTATACAAATTTTGGTCCAGATCGGTGAAACGGTGTAGATTTGTGCCAAAGGGCCTAAATGCAAGGAACGGAGTGGTCTGCCCGCAATTTAACATAGCCTAAACTATTCCTCTTGAATCTGGCTATCATATAAACTTATGTGAGTTGTAATCTTCAAAATATATCAAAATAATATCTATACTAATATAATAAAGCTGAAGAGTTTGTGTGTTTAAACGCACTAATCTCTCGAACTACAGAAGATCTACCCTCTTATAGGAATTTCTCCACCTCATGTCCGAAGAATGGTAGCAGCAGCATCTGAGAAGAAACGGCAAGAAACCGATTCAAGGCATCCACTTTTCGGCCAACAACCAGCCCGACAGAGACTTAAGTCCAGAAACAGCTTTTTGAGGGGAGTAACAGCCCTCGAAGGCTCACAAGAAGCTGTCCGTGTGAAGATATGGAAGACAGATCACAGACCCAACTATTCCTCTATCAGAAAAAATGGCACCTGGTCAAAACTTGCCGTATGGAATTTGGAAATCATTGAACAGACTGAGGACGGGGGTTTCACGCTGCAAGAACAATCTCAAGAAATGGAACATGCTCGTCAACAATGATGAGTTCTGCGACTGCAGAATGTTACAAGATCCAGAACTCCTACTGATCTGCTCCTTGATGGAGGACATATGTTCAAAAGACGATCTTTTGGCTGCAAATGCTAATGCTATAACTGTTGCTACTTACTGGCAAAATCTAATTTGATTTGGACACGGAAAATAAAATAAATCATATAAAAAAAGAATTTTTCGAATCCGACTGGTAGTTTCAGAGATTAGCACGTTTAAACACACAAACACACAAACTCTTCAGCTTTATTATATTAGTATAGATATATATATATATTATTTTGATATATTTTGAAGATTACAACTCACATAAAGTTCTATTGATCATAAACATGGTTTATTCTGCTAATATAACTTACAGAATTTTATAAAGTAACTTATAAATAATTTTTAACATTCTGTAAGGAGTAATGGGCGAGATAATAACACTTCTACGATTTCCTCTAGACTGTGGTCGAGTAGACTGACAGGATGAGTCAGGGAGGGAGGGGGGTGCAGAAGCTGAGGTAGGAAAGGTGTTGAAGGAGGGGAAGGTAGGTGCCCGAGGGCGCTCTTGCCCAAGACCTTGTCTTGTCGCTGTGTGTGTGCGCGCATGTGTGTGTATGTGTGTGTGACCGATTCAGCCAGCATTTTTTAGAGTCTGAAAGGTACATGCACCACGGGTATATCGCTGAACCAATTTTCTTTATCAAACTTTTCTACTGCTCAGAATAAGATCCACTTCAAGTTAATATAACTTTGAAGTTAACATAACAATTTTTTCACACTAAAAAAAATATTCATATCTGAAGAGGTTAATATAAAATTTGAATTTCGAAATAAGAATTGTTCCTATTGCAGGTACTACTACAGGGGTTGTTGTACAGAAATTTCGATGTCTTCCGATTATTAGTTTCGTCGTGGTGATTGTACCTTTAACGCTCATAATAGCCACTTTGAAGCCATGTCCTCTTCAAAACGCATATAATTTCTCACAAAGACCTACATTAGAGATTAAGAATAAAAATAAAATTTCAATTTTTAACCGCACAGCCTCAAGTGATTGAATTCCATGCTCTTTTCTTTTTAATTTATTATTGTTGAAAATTATAGAGATGTGTACTTGTGTTACTCTATATTGTTGTTGTTTGTAGCCAATTTGATTTACTAATATAATGTTACCGGTACCCAATTATGAAACATTGAGTCACATTTCAGATGCCTGTGTTGTCTTCTCACTACATGCTTTCCCTCACTTAGGTACTGCAGTGTAACTGTAGAAATGGAGGAAAACACATTTCAGTTGCTGAAAGAACTGGTGGAGATAATTGAAAGCCAGTGAAGAACTTAGGGCTATTTTTAAAAACTAGTCTGGCTCATATTAAACTGGAGTGTAAAGAGCTTAGAGGAAAGAGAGAAAGTAACATTACACAAGATGTCAACGACCCAGTTGAATAACAACGTACGGCATTTCCCTGTATCGTGGAGTCTGGAGTTCGAAATACTGAGCAAGTTGGAAGCGTGACAGCCCTGGTGGCTGATTGTAAAGCCAGCCAGGGCAAACTCAAAACAGTTGAGATTAAGCTGAACTGTGACAAGCTTAGAGGAAGGGTGGAATGTGACATTGCAGAGGTCACTGGCGACAGAGTTGACGAACAATTGAAGGCAGTCCCTCAAATCATCGGGTCTGGAGTTCGGGACAGTAAGCGAGTTGGGGAGAAGCTACGGGGAGGTGCGACAGCCCTGGAAACCAGATAAAGGCGTACTAGCACTGACGATGGGGAGAGCATCGCAAGTGTGAAGACCCTGCACGTCGAAGAGACTACATCATGGCAGATTTGCAAGACCGAGTTCAATGGCGTGGCAGATTATGATGGGTGGACGCCGGAGGACGCAGCTGTTCAGATCATTGCGGGACTTCATTGACATGCGGCGGAGTGTGCTACACAACATCCAGACGGGGACAAGGTGTTACGGGATAGTTGCAATGCTGGAGGAGCATCACGGTGACTACCAGCTGGCAGCCATTTATCACCTACAACTAGAAGGGAGCTCCCAGCCTACGAGTGAGTTTCGAACTCGCAGATGGATGCATTGGCTGGTTTGCCTCCCAAGCATATACAGTATGAAGAAGTGTACACCATCGCTGACAGGCATCGAGATGCAGTGATACATCATCCATCATCACACAATGCTCACCGGAAGGCATGGCCCTTGGAAAGCAATGACCATCACCTTGAGAATGACTGTGACACCACCGGCAAAGATTGAGACCATCAGAGAAAAAGACAAGCTGTAGGCTAGCTTTCCACCACTGAAGTCCCGTACACCACAGCAGAAGAGTCACCTGATGGCTAGGGGTTGTACGCGGCCATTTGTCAACGCTAATCTTCACTCCCACTTTTAATTTTTCTCCAATTTCCTTCATTGCTTGTTCAATGTAAAGATTGAAAAGTATGGGTGATAAGTTGTAGCCTTGCCTTACACCTTTCTGAATAACAGCTTCTCTCTCATGTCCTTTAGCCCGAATAACTGCTGTCTGGTTTCTGTATAGATTGTAGATCACCCTCCTATCCTTGTACTTTATTCCAATAGTTTTCAAAATGTCAAATAATTTAGCCCAATCAACTTTATCAAAAGCCTTTTCTAAGTCTACAAATGCCATGAATGACCTCTTATCTTTCCTTATTCTACCTTCCAAAATCAGCCCAAGACTTAGTACAGCTTCCCTTGTTCCTAAATTTCTCCTGAAACCAAACTGGTCTTCACCCAACTCAGTTTCTATTTGGCTTTCCATCCTCGTGTAAATTATTCTAGACAGGATCTTTGAAGCACGAGTAATCAAGCTGATTGTATGGTAATCTTCACATCTGTCAGCTCCTTCTTCGGTATAAGGATGATAACATTCTTCTTGAAATCAGAGGGTACCTCGCCTGTCTCATAAATCCTACACATCAAGTGAAACAACCTGATCAGACCATCTCCTATGCAGCGTAGCAACTCAATCGGTTTATCATCTATGCCTGGTGCTTTGTTCCTGCTTAAATCTTCCAATGCTCTATCAAATTCTGATCTCAATATTGAATCTCCTTTCGCATCCTCATCAATTTCTTCTTCCCTTTCCATTACATGATACTCAATCTCTTTTCCCAAATACAGCAGAACCCCTTTTTAACGAATCTCAGGGGGATTTGATATTTCTTCCTTCGAAGGGGGTTTTCCTTAAAAGGGATCGAAGAAAATAGGCTATATATCACAAGAAATAATAATACATTTATGTCTTCAACTAATGTAATGTCAAGAAATAATAAATGAGCATGTTAAGAAATACTCGAACCATTTCATTAAAAAGTTTTCAAGTTCCTCGTACGGCGAAGAACGAATATTCTTCCGTATTTTTTCCCCAGAACCGCAATGAACTTCCGCAGTCAGAATAGCTTCCTTCTGTTTCATGATGCCAAACAGCGTAGAGAGTTCCAAGTCATATTTTTTGCCATCTGTGACAAAGGTACTTGGCTATCCATTTCAACATCCCTAATGATGTCGATCTTTTATTGAAGAGTCAGCTGCTTACGTTTAGCAGCCATAATGAACGTGATCCGCCGTAACTCGCAGTGCAACTCTTATCACAGACCATATGTAACTCATAGCACAACTTCCAACAACACAGGAACAAAAACAGAGAATGAGGCTGGTGATATTCTTCAGTCTGCGCCCCTCACGTCCGTGTGATTCCTAAGCAGCGATTGGAGCAGCAAGACAGAAGTGCCTAGCCGGTGTAACAGCGCTGCGGCTATAGGGTAAGGCAGCTGACCTCACTGTAGACATAACCCGACTAAAACTGTCCTAACTCCCTAATGGTTGGAGATAAGTGTAAGTGCTCGCGGACTTTTTCGTAGAGCTTGAACGGCTCTACATTTCGTATGTGTATACTTGGGGTCTATCGATGACGGTTTAGGCAGTGTAAGCCATGGAAAGCAAAACTTTCTACTTATTCCATAATTTTTTCTAGAATACATTTTCATTTTGTAGAATATCCATAACCATTTTCAGTTTCTTATTGCTTTTAATCTTCTGAAATATATCTTTCACCATACATCACGTGAAGTTTGCAAGAGACCTACGGCATAAATATTTATATTTTGTGAAGTTGCCCGAGTCTCGTGGCATGTACACGTAGGCCCTACGTCAGTCATGCCTCTAGGCCGTATTGCTAGTCTCAAGGTAAACCGCACTTCGTTCCCATACAGCCGTCATTCCAGTACTACCTACAGTTCAATGGGCATAACTAACCAAGAGCGTCTAGCATGATAGTGACTGCTGCTTGCCGGTAACAGTGATTTCCAGAGGCCGCGCCAATTTATCACGGTTCCATGCATCGCTAAAGGAACGATTTCGTTTAGCGGGTTAACTTAGGACTGAGATTACATCAAAACGGAAGTTAATTTACATTCAAAACAAGTTAAGAAAAAAGTATCTTATCGAAATTTTCGTTACACCGGGATGCACGATCGTAATTTATGTGAAATATATTCCTTAGAAGCGGACTTTTCCTTATATCGGGGTTCGTTAGAAGGGGTTTAACTAACACTGTGCTTATGGCGATTTGGCTGGGTCTTAGGAAAATCTTCGTTAAAAGCGGGCACGTTAAAACGGGGTTCTACTGTACAAACACTCAATGTAAGCACCTCTCAACCTTTTCTTCTCTATCTGTTAGAGGCTTTCCATCCGTGTCCTTAATATTACAGCACTTAGTATTCTTTTCCCCAAAAGTATTCTTAATCCTTCGATAAGCTGTGTCTACTTTTCCTAATTTCGGACATTTTTCTCTATCTGCACCTTTCTCTTTCAACCATTCTTCTTTCGCTTCCTTGCACTTCTTGTTAACCTCATTTCTCAGACGTCTGTATTCTGCTTTCCCCTTTTCATCTTTTACATTCTTGTGTTTCCGCCTTTCATCCATTAATTCTAGTATATCCTGTGTGATCCACGGTTTTCTACCTATTCTTTCTGCAATACCAATCTTTTCCTCTGTGGATTTTCTTCTTCTTTCCGATGAGGCCTGCTAAGGACCACGTGCCAATTTCAATTCTTCACACTTTGTTGTTTTCTCTTCCGTTCCCTCCAGTACTCCTTCATCCGTTCACTATGCTGCTTCTTTCTGTCCTCGGACCACTTCGCACCAGGTTTCTGTGGCAATCTTCCTTGGAATCCTTTCATACTTGATACCCTTTTTCTAAAGATCTCTCTGTTCACCGTTTCTTCTTCACTTATATTATTTCTTTCTAAATCTTTATTTACTTCTTGAGTCCAGCTAGTTGTTGCCCTTTTCTCCCAAAGGTACTTGAATATCCTTTTTGTTAATCTGGAATCATCCATTCTGTATATATGTCCAAAAAATTGCAATCTCCTTTTTCTTATCGTTTCTGTTATATTTTCTATGTTCATGTATATTTCATCATTAGATCTTAATTTCCATACTTCTGCTGTTTTCACTGGGCCTAAAATTTTCCTCATGATTCTCCTTTCTAGTACTTCAAGTTTGTCTAATCTATAGTTTAGTACCAGACATTCACTTGCGTATAGGCATTCATGTTTCACCCCTGTAGTGTAGTGCCTTATTTTAAGATTTTTAGATAAGTACTTTGTGTTATAAAAATTCTTAGGGCCGATCGTATAAAGATCGCTTGACTGGGGATCAAATTAACTGGAGTTCAAAATCTGAACCAAGTTCAGTCGCCGTCCATGTTGTATAAAACTATTCGCGGATTCAGAGATCCTAGTTCAATTTGATCTCAAGTTCAAGGATTTCAATATGGCAACAGCGCAAAATAGTAAGGATATTCACGTATAGAGTGCACTAAACTCATCTCGCTGAGCGATCTTCAACTTTTTGTTTGTTTATTTTTGTGTATGTTAACCTCAAAAGAAAGCGTATTGACATGTGCTGGGGATGAAAAACTAGAACATAACCTAAGTGCACACCATGTTTGTCTGAGCGGGAATGTTAAGACAAAAAATGTAACATATAAGACCATTTCAGTACCGGTAACCGGAAAAAGAATGTTCCATAGACTTCAAATTTGCGGCCGAAATTTTGCAAAGGACTTGCAACCGAATCCATAAAGGTAGGTGAAGTCAATTGATATAATTATTTACAGCTTTTAAATGTACCCTAGATGCGATTACGTTGCTGAAAGATATATAACACGGTTTCAAACCATTTTTTAAATTTCTTTCAGGTTCAAATTTGATTATAGCAGGCGCATCCAATCTGGTCCTGCCTGAGCTGGAAGTGGGATCACATGTGAATTGTGGTCTCATACACCTTTTGATATTTATACAAATCACTATGCTTCCTTCTGCATGAAATCCATGAAGGGAAGTTCCTTGCACATCTTTCAGTTATATTGTATAGTAAGGCATTTCTCCACCCCACCTATCCACCTAACTGAAAATAATCTACAATAGCTGAATTTGGTCCGTGTACCATAGTTTTATGCATTAATGAAGTGAATTTCAAGATGTAGAGGGGAAGATCATGTTGATACCTGATATTAGGACCCTGAAAGTCTCCATAAATATAATTTTACATCAATTACACTGTTATAAAATATATGCTTAAGACAAGTAGGCTAGGTCATTCCTCAAGGTAAATAGGCTACTGGTAGTGAACACTGAATCAATAGCCTCGATATTGTAGACTATTGATTGCTTAGTTTATTTGTGTAGCCTTCCTTGAGACTCTTGTCATTGTATCACAAAGGACAACAGGCTATCCTTTTTATTGGCAACCAAGGCCCCTAAATCTTAATCCAACAAGAAATAATATACTAGCATGCATTGCTAGGTAATGCTATAGGTTCGGAACAGTATGGTATTCAAAGGTTTATTTAAATCAAAACTTTAATTTAATTTTGCAAATTAATGCCATATTAGTATTGTTAGGCCTACCCCA
Source organism: Meconema thalassinum (assembly GCA_946902985.2). Lineage (NCBI taxonomy): Eukaryota > Metazoa > Arthropoda > Insecta > Orthoptera > Tettigoniidae > Meconema > Meconema thalassinum. The sequence continues at coordinate 510,101,595 of OX336390.1, read as the reverse complement.
ATGGCAATATCATAGCCTACTGTACATCATGTTTGGAAACTTATTGCTTTTCTTTCTCGTAAGCTGCAATTGATTACTATAACGTTTGCAACATTGTTGGTATGAAACTTCTTAAATATAAGTAGGTAGAAAAATGTGCAGTAGCCTTACTTAGAAAAAAGAAGTACTGGTATGTAAATAAATATACTGTATCATAATCAAGGAGGCTTCCAATTATTAGGTCATGGTGTAGAGCAATTAGTTCAGGCAAAGGTCTTACACTCCAACTATTTTTTACAACACATGACCCAAGCCTCCTTGGTCATATATGCAGTCATGAAAATCCAACTGAAATATACTGTAGGCTCTTCTTCTTTTTGCACGCTTTGCATTGATCTGTTATGCCTATTTTCTAACAAAGCTTAACATGAAAATAAATGATCATGTTACTGTCTTGTATAAAAATATAATTTTTTCCTTTGGTCGTAGGCTACTCCATTTACAGGGGGCAGTGAATTACAGTGAATTCTTTATCATGTATGCCAGGGCTGGATTCTTGCTCACAATCCAGTGTACCCAGGCATTTCTATTCAATTACACTGTAGCCACTGCCGAGCTCTCCACTTCAGTGGTGTGGAGCCAGCTCATGAGAAACCAAGAGCCTGAACTTTTTTGCAGGCTTTGCTGGCAATGGCTACAATAGCTTACTGATGAACAGGTCATGTTAAAGCAACTTGATACCAATCTTTGATAGGGTTTTTAGGCAGTCTTTATTTTTGTTTTTGTTTTCTGCTTCATTTTGGGGATTAGGACATGGTCAACAACTCCTTGCACTGGGGTGTATATGGAAATGTTGACTTTGAGATACACACTCTTTGGTCATACAAACTGAAAAGTTTCAATAACTTACATCAAAATGTATAAAGTGATCTGTTTTGATTAAATAGGTCATGTTACTGTATTCTAAATTTAAGAAAACCTTCATAGGTACTGTCCAATGCTAGGTCTCCTTAGCACGCTGCAGTAGGCAAACTTATCTGTTTACAGGAACTATGCTGAGATTGCTATTTATGGACAACATAAGCACAATGGTTAAGTAGCATGGTTTACCACAGTCTCAAATTAACCTAAATGATGGTTACATTTTGATATAAAGATAAGTAAGCCTCTGTGGAATTTGTTACACCAGACTACATTTAATTGAAAGGGGGAGGAATGAAATCTTCCGATGGCATCTGGTTAGTTTTAGTATGTCAGCATCAAACATCGGAGGAAGCTACTAAGTCCCAAGGAGTAGGCAAATAAACTTAAAACGTTCCCTACCGTATTAAATAAAACAAATTATTTAAGTATGATTTTTTCCTGGACTTTTACTTATTATTTATTTATACGTGCACTTTCATCATCATCATCATCTTGTACAGTTTCCAGCCCCAGGCTGGGTCTGCTTGGAACGTAAGCCTCGCCACTTAGTCCTTTCTTCCCACCACCTCTCCGCTGTCACTCTAGTCCAGTCCTCGCCTCTCTTCTTGACACATTCCTCCACTTCTTTCAGCCATCTATCTCTTGGTCTTCCCCTTGGTCATATCTTCTGCATCTGCATCTCATGTATCCTCTTGGGAATCTTCTTCTCTTCCATTCTCTTTATGTTATTTATTTATAAGTGCACTTTATGCCCTAAGGCTAAATTAATGCTTATCCATAGTGAGAATTCAGTTGTTGTAAAGTACACTCCACACTTCACTTGTTATTTTCTAACATGTGTTATTGTTGCAGGTAGCTTTGGAGGTGCCTCTAGCAACAACACATAGCAAGCAGAAGCCACTGTGTCGAGAGGACAATGGGCAAAATTAAAAATGAAAGAATAATTAGAATATGAAATGTTGAGCAGGCAGAAACTGAAGGAAATGAAGTACTAATGCATTATTTAATAAAAATAAAATAAAAGGATGTAATGTTATTCTGAACTAGTTGTTAATTCTTCAGGCCCTGATTATTCCTGAAATTGTTGCCACAATATTGTCCTCCATTGACTTAACAAGGTTACATAGTGATTGGAGTACAATGTCCCTAACACTCATTTGTGCTCTCTCTACAACTGAGCATGGATGATTTATATTTATAAAATTTTGTTATGTGCATATAAAAAATGTTTCTGTTAAATGTGCAACAGAAGACTGGTGAAGACTGCAGATAGGCTATGCTAAAAAAATGGTCGAGGGGCATTCACCGTTATTGATCCAAGTTATTGAAACTCTGAAGAAAGAGAGAAACCCCTCAAGGACGCAGAAATGGCAGCATCTAGAGCTATCAACGAATTGGAGGAACTAAAACAGTACCAGCGCAAGAACAACTTGATAGTGTATGGAATACCCACTGAAAGAGAGGAGGATGTATTTCACAAAATCTCGGACATTGGCAAGGCGTTAGGAGTTGAAATCACCAGGGCAAACATAGACGCAGCTCACCGCCTCCCGTCAACAAAGCCTGGGCCTCAACCGATAATTGTGAAATTAAATAATAGGTGGAAGAAGGAAGAGATTCTCAGTGGCAGAAGAAAAAAGAAGACCCTGAAGACGAGTGAAATTGGTTACAGTGATGGTGGTAATATATATATCAATGAACACCTGACCCCAAGAAATGAAACCATCGCCAAAAAGTGCCGTGAATTGAGACAACAGGGAAAAATCTTTGCAACTTGGGTCAGAGACTGCAAAATATACATTCGGAAAAATCACAATGGACCCTCAAAGCTTATATCAAGTGCTGAAATACTGAATGAACTCGCCCTCTCAAACTAAAATCTATGTACCGGTAAAGTAAGATATCTACTAATTATCCCATATGGAACTAGAATTACAGAAATTAAATTTTTTAGGTAATGCAAATAATAATACACTAGAATTAACCGAGTGTAACTGTAATACACTTAGCGATTATTATAAAATTAAGGACAGTAAACAGATAATAACCGATACCAGTACACTAAAATGCGTACACATAAATGCACATAGCATAAAAAACAAGTTCGATGATATCCAAATAATTTTAGACAGAATCAAAGGGGTAGATGTCCTAGCAATCTCAGAAAATTGGTTAACAGAACAAACAAAAATGTTTTTCAATATTAAGAAATATGTTGCATATCACATAGTTAGAAAGCAAACTGGAGGGGGAGTATCTTTGTATATTTCAAACAAATGTAGCAGTACCCTTGTAAAGGAAATAAATTCCACCCACAGCATACTGCACATTACTGTGAGAAAAGGCCATCAAGAATACAATATAATCACTGCTTATAACCCTCATAAAAGCAATATTCCACACTTTCTAACTGATCTCGAAGTAATTATTAGTTCTTACTCAACTAATCCTGTCATAATACTAGGTAATATGAATATCGATCTATTATTTAGGGACAGATATACTAGTAGTTATATTAATCTAGTCAAATCAAATCATACGGTCTAGTCTTATGTAATACAAAATATCCAACTCGTGTAACACAAACTAGCTCTACTCTAATTGATCATGTATTGGTGAACGACTGTGACAAAATATGTAATGTCTATAATATTGATAATGATTTGAGTGATCACCATTTACTAATCTGTGAAATGAGAAACAAAAAGATAAACAGGAACTCAATATGTGATGATACGCCAATAGAAAAGGATAAAATAAACTACAAAAAACTTAATAAATATTTAATAACTCAAGAATTTGTATGCAATGAAACTAACATCAATGACTACTACAATAAATTCTGTGATTTTATTAATTGAGGATGTATTTCACAAAATCTCGGACATTGGCAAGGCGTTAGGAGTTGAAATCACCAGGGCAAACATAGACGCAGCTCACCGCCTCCCGTCAACAAAGCCTGGGCCTCAACCGATAATATGAAATATACGAATAAGGAGCCAAGTGCCCCACCAATAAAACCCTGGATCACACAAGATCTTTTAGCACTAATACACAGGAAAGATAAGATATATACAAAAACCAAAGTTAAAAAACCATCTGCAGAAATTTTAGAAGAATATAAAATTATTAGCAACCTAGTTACAAAACTTAAGAGAAACCTACAAAGAAACTACTTGGACCAAAAAATTCAACTACTTGGACCAAAAAATTCAAAATTCAAATAATCAGAGGGAAGTGTGGAGTGTTGTTAATGAGATGTTAAATAGGCCAAAGAAGGGGAAAAATGAAATTGTCAAACTTATAGTCGACGGCACAAATATCGAAAAAAAGGAAAATATATGTGATGAAATTAATAAATATTATGTCAATATTGAGCCTCCGTGGCTTAGGCGGCAGCACGCCGGCCTCTCACCGCTGGGTCCGTGGTTCAAATCCCGGTCACTCCATGTGAGATCTGTGCTGGACAAAACGGAGGCAGACAGGTTTTTCTCCGGGTACTCCGGTTTTCCCTGTCACAATTTCATTCCAGCAACACTCTCCACTCTCATTTCATTTCATCTGTCATTCATTTAATCATTGCCCCAGAGGAGTGCGTCAGGCCTCGGCAGCCGGCACAGTCCATATCCTCGCCGCTAGATGGGGGCTTCATTCATTCCATTCCTGACCCGGTCGGAGACTGGAAGCAGGCAGTGGATTTTCATTTCATTTCATGTCAATATTGCTAACAGTATATGGGAAAATCAAGGAAACGGTTCTACCTCGGACATTACAAGCTATAAAAATACTACTAGCACTAAGACAATCTTTATGTTACCTACTGATGCTAATGAAATACAATCAATTATAAATTCCCTTAAACACAAAAACAATATAAGTGAGTACAACACTACTACTGTCATGCTACAATTGTGTCTTGAGGGCCTTACACCATATCTTGTCAAAATAATAAATCTTTCACTGATGACTGGTATATTCCCCGATGCCTGTAAAGTCTCTAGGGTGGTCCCGATCTACAAAAAAGGAGACAAAACCCACCCATCAAATTACAGACCCATTAATATTATATCTGCCATCAGCAAGGTTCTAGAAAGCGTTGTTAAACGAAGACTTATGAATTTCTTCATGAAAAATGATTACTTTGCAAACTGCCAATATGGGTTTATTCCAAATAGAGGAGCTGATAGTGCTATATTTGAAGTAGTAACTGATGTAGAAAAGGCATTAGATGAAAACAAACTAGCTGCTGGTGTACTAATTGACCTTCAAAAAGCCTTCGATCTGGTTAACCATAAGATTCTCCTTAATAAACTAGAATTTGCAGGCATCAGAGGAGTGGCACATGATTGGTTCAAGAACTACCTCACAAACAGAAAACAATATGTTGCAATCGATAATGTAAAAGGAACTCAAATGAGAATTGACACAGGAGTACCTCAAGGTTCTGTCTTAGGACCAATTCTTTTCTTGGTCTATATTAATGATATAGTATTATTAGAATTGAAAGGCAATCTTAAACTATTTGCAGATGATATTTTTATACTCTATCTGGGAACATCTGAACAGGAAATTATGCTAAATATTAATTATGATCTCAATAAGCTGGTGGATTGGTTGAGAGCACACAAAATGGTTATCAATATCACTAAAACAAAATATTTATCTTCCATAAACCATCATACAAGATTGAGACCACAAACATAGTCAACATAGCCAACAAAGAAATAGAAAGGGTTAAATCGGCAACATACTTAGGTATCACACTAGATAGTACACTAACCTGGGAAAATCATGTAGAAAATGTAAAACATAAAATCAGCCCTATAATTGGTATTATTTTCAGATTAAGATATAGCTGTCTTACTAGCCACCAATTGAAAAATATATACTTTGCTCTGATACATTCACATCTAATGTACATGAATTTCATATGGGGATATTATAAGAAGGAGCTGATAAAAGAACTTGAGATACTCCAGAAACGTGCTATAAAATCTATCTTTGGATTTCCTTGGCTCACACCCTCAAATGAATTATACTCAAGAACTAAAATTATGCCACTGCAAAAACAAATAGCTATGTCAGCAACAGTATTTGTATACAAATTAGAAAACAAATTGACAAACACACACATCCATTTTACCCATGCAAATGACATTCATCATTATGCAACAAGAGGAGTAAATCAATTATTCACCAGCCATTCCCAATCCATTAAATTTGGAACTAAAGGAATTATGTCCTCTATAATAAAAAAATACAACTCGCTACCATTAGGCATAAGGGAAAGTTTCTCTATAAAAACATTAAAGAGGAAAACAAAAGACTTCCTATTATGGAATGAATAGCCCATATACAATAGCCTTAAGCAATGCAATGTATCATACCGAATCATCTTTGTAAAGTTAGTCACTAGCAATCTAATATAAGTTACTATTAAATTAAACAATAATGTTACAAAAATTATATGTATGCCATGCTGTAACTATGTTACTTGATTGTCCCTAACACGAGCTCAGGCTCATTGGGACCTATGTAAATGAAAAATGAAAATCCACAGCCTGCTTCCAGTCTCCGACCGGGTCAGGAATGGAATGAATGAAGCCCCCATCTAGCGGCGAGGATATGAACTGTGCCGGCTGCCGAGGCCTGACGCACTCCTCCGGGGCAATGAGTAAATGAATGAAAGATGAAATGAAATGATAGTGGAGAGTGTTGCTGGAATGAAATTTTGACAGGGAAAACCGGAGTACCCGGAGAAAAACCTGTCTGCCTCCGTTTTGTCCAGCACAGATCTCACATGGAGTGACCGGGATTTGAACCACGGACCCAGCGGTGAGAGGCCGGCGTGCTGCCGCCTAAGCCACGGAGGCTTACACCTATGTAAATAAATAAATAAATAATGTCCAGTACAACAGTTATCATTTGTAATGCACTCACAACTTGAATCAGAAATCTGCTGTTTGCCATTTAATTACAGTTGTCATGTATGAGACAGTCGAAGCCAAGCTGTTAATTGCTTGCATATTGAATTTCTTGAAATTTGGTTAACACAATAACATTTGAATTGGGTAGGTTTTGGAGAACTTACTATGAAGCAGACCACTGTTTTATTGGAGGTTTCAGGTTCACTTCTCTTTCAAAAAGTAGTTTTTAAATATGGGTTTTTATCACTTCAAAAATGTAAATGCTAGAATATGTTATCAAATGGTTGTTGGAACATCTTGGTCAACAGCCCTGTGTACTTGGGTGTGTGTTGATTTTGTCTGATAACTTGAGGTGGCTGTAGTAGTGTACCAGTATGTAACTGTAATAAAAACAGTGGATTTAGTAAGTTTTCTATGGATGATATTTTAAGGAAAACCTGGAACAAGTTTGGGGTAAGTGACCCAGGACGTACAGGTACCCGTAAGTAGCATTCTAGCATTTGCCTTGGTATAGTGTGGGTACCTCTGAAGAGCCACACTTAGGATGATCAATGTCATCACTGGGATTAAAATATCTGGACTTGCTTTCCACAATGAAAAGAAAGGAAATTGTGAATATACACCTTATATGCTACAGCTGGTGATCTATTACAGTATTGTTTTAGCATTTTCTTGTTAATGTGATGCAGTTGTACAACATGGGGCTCTCCTCAAGTGCTCGGGGACACAGTCCAGGGGATGCTTGGATGACCTGGGTCTATTTACACTACTGGTATTTGGAAATAAAACACATGAGCACAGTAAAAGGTGGGGAGTGGAGAAGAATGGAAGCAAAATAGGATAGATGGAAATGTTTAAAAAACATTTTCTCAGTACAAATACATTCATACACCTAGCAAAAATGTCTTGATCAAACATTTTGCATAAATGTAAGCCATTGAAATGTACATGTATCTAAATTTACATGAGGGACTATTTAGAAGTACCGTAGCTTATGGCACCCGGCTATGGGCTTACAATTGAGGTGCATGTTTACTGCCATATGGGCTAAATAATGTGAAGTGTGTGTCACATGAATACTAGGCCTATGATACTGTAGTTCTTCTACAGGATATCTAATAGGCTACCCTATTAGCAAAGGTAAGATTAAGTACCAGTGACCTACCAAAAGGCACCGTGGATAAAATAGTTATTTAATGCTACTATTACCGTATCGTATGTGTGTGGTACCGGTATTAATATATTCACTGGTGGCATGAAGCACCTCTCGGAAAGCTTTTAACCTCAAAATTGTGCATCGCATTCCTAGGCTTAATTACGGTATTGGTGCATATGTCAACGATACAAAGAAAAGTTACAACACCATCACTGATTAAAAACACACAGTTTGGAGTGAAAACATAAATTGTTATCAAATGTGAACACGTATTACGTCCGTATAGCCTTTAGGCCTAATATAACCCTCGACTTGGAGGCACTGAACAGGGTTTATAGGTGACATAATACAATACAATGTAAAAAAAAACTGTCGTGTTTTGATATTTATTCAAAACTGAAGAAATATATCGTTCAAGTGTCTCAATAAGACACGATTTTTAGGAGAATGGCATTCTTCCTCCTCAAAATCCAAGATCACTCAGACTAAAATGCATTATCGTTGAGAGCGAGCACGCGCAATTTAAGCCTAGTCCAGAAAGAAATAGTACCGTACCGCCATATAACCTAGGCCTACTAATGTACAAGCTTTCTAACATATTTCTCTTTTTAATACAGCCTAGAACTGGAATTTAAGCGCTAAAATGTTTCACGGACAACAGCTGTGAACTAAGATCAACATGGCTGAACCGAGAACTGTCGCCGGTTAAATATGAACTCAGATCAAGACGCGGTGATCTTAGATTAACGTTTATACAACAGAAATTCTGAGTTCAGAACGCGTCAAGATCAGCTGAACCCGTTGAACTGAGATCAAATGCTTTATACTATCGGCCCTTAGTGATACCATATGCTCTTTCCATCTTGTGTACCCTTTCTTCTACCGAAGATTTTTTAAACCATTTTCTTGAATTATTTCTCCCAGACATTTGAATTTCTTTACTTTTTCCACTGGGCCAATATCTGTTGCCAAATATTTTGAAGCGTTCTTGATGTTTGTAATAAATTTAATTTTTTCTACGGAGATTCTCAAACCTGTTTTGTTGGCTATTTCTTCCAAGAGATTGATTTGTGTTGTTGCACTTGTTAGGTTTTCTGACAATATAGCAAAATCGTCTGCAAATGCTAGGCAACTTATTTCAATGCCTTTGTTTCTTCTCCCCAAAGTTACTGGCGAAATGTTATGTTCTTTTAGCTTTAAATTCCAAATTCTTACAATTTTCTCTAAAACACAGTTGAACAAAAGGGGTGATAAACCATCACCCTGCCGTACACCTGTACTTATCTTAATAGATTTTGATATCTCACCCATATATTTTACTTTTGAAATCGTGTCAGTAAGGGTTTCACGTATTGGGTTTGCCAATTTAGTTTTCACTCCAAATTCACGAATTGTTTTATCTATGGTTTCTCTATCAACCGAGTCAAAGGCCTTTTTAAAATCTACAAACGTCACAAATGTCCTTTGAATTCAGTATCCTATGGCGAATTATGGATTTTAAGTTAAATATTTCTTCTGAACAAGATCTACCTTTTCGAAATCCAGCTTGATACTCGCCCAGTTGCTTGTCAAGTGATGTTTCTACTCTATTCAGCAATATTTTTGAAAATACCTTGTATGGAATTTGAAGAAGAGAGATGCCTCTATAGTTATCCAAGTTTTGTTTGTCCCCTTTTTATGCAATGGGTGTATTAGAGCCACTTTCCATTCCTCTAGAATCCTCTCTGTTCTCCAAATATCTTCAAAGATTAACTGAAGCTCTTCAATGATTTTTGATTGAGACCATTTCAAAAGTTCAGCTGTTATAGAGTCCTCTCCGCTAGCTTTATTATTTTTTAGATTGTTAATTGCTTCTTTAATTTCTTCAGCATTGGGTGGTATATCTTCTTCCAGATTTTCTGTTGCTTGTGAGAATTCCAACTTATGATCTGGTTCAGGGCAGTTTTAAAGTTGATCAAATTGCTTCGCAAGTATTTCACAGTTCTCAACATTGCTTAGGCCAAGTCTACCATTTTCATCTTTAAAGCATATGCTAGGCGCTTGATACCCCTTTAATCGACTCTTAAAAGTCTGATAGAAGTTTCGAGAGTTATTTTTAACAAAGCTGTCTTGCAGGTCAGTAAGTTGTGATTTTTCGAATGATCTTTTAACTCCCCTTATTATTCTAGCAGTGTCTTTCCTTTGCTGTTTGAATTGGTCATAATGTTCCGTCTTTCCAGAGCATTTCCACTTTATCCATTGTTTTGTTCTCTCTTGTAACGTATCCTCAAATATTTGATTCCACCAAGGTTTCTTCTTAGGTTTGGCTAGCCCAAACGTCTTCTGAGGTGCGTTGATTATTTCTTTAGATAAATCTTGCCACGTCCCATGATGAGTTACTTTTATTTCTTCCTGAAAATTTTCCAATGTTTCTTGTGTAATTTGAAGTCTATTTGTGTTATATTTATTTACTCTTTCCTCTCTTCTGTGGTTTCTGTTGGGTAAGAATTTGAGTTTAATTTTAGACAAATAGTGATCAGAGTCAAATTCTCTGCTTCTTATAACCTTGACATTCATAATTTCTTTCATGTTTCTTTTGGATATAGCTACATGATCCAGTTGAATTCACCTAGTATTGGATTTGGAGAAATCCATGTTTTAGCTTTTCTTGGCAATTTTTTGAAGAAAGTTGACATTAACTTAAGTTGAAAGTTTTTACAATTAGTAATTAATCGCATCCCATTTCTGTTTGTTCTTTGGTGTGCAGCATATTCTCCCACTATTGGTCTATGAATCTTCTCTCTTCCTATTTGGGCATTGAAATCTCCAAGTAATATCACCACATTTGATTTTGGAATTTTAGATATTTCATCTAGGAGGTCCCAGAATTCCTCTACTTTATTTGGGTTCTTCTTGTTGTCTTCGTTTATTGGCGCATGTCAATTAACAAAAGTATATATTTTATTTTTGCATTTCATTGTCAAAAGACACATCCTTTCTGAGCGTGATTTGAATTCAGTTACATTGGCTAATAGACGTTTATGGACATAAAAGGCTGTTCCCAAGAGTGGCATTCCTTTCATAATTTTAATCGCAGGTTTACCTTTAAAGACTGTCACATTCTCATCCAAATATCTTGTCTCTTGTACTGCTAAAATTTGAATTTCGTTTCTATCTAAAAGCAGTTCTAATTCCTTCTGTTTACCCACCTTCAGTAAAGAATTTACATTCAAAGTACCTGCAAAAAACTTATGTTTAAACTTAAGTCTGGAAGGATTCAAGGATGCTCCGACTCATCCCTATTGCAGATGTTGGGACTCCCCAGAACCCTAGGTCCTGATGCATTGCATAACGCAATGGTGGATTTCTCTTCCGAGCTGCCACCAGGGGTAGTGCTTTCTTTCAGCGGCTTTTCCATTCTGCAATTGAAATTGTGTTTTTCAAGGGTAGGAATAATATTCCAAAGTAAGATGAGATTGTTAGTCTGAAAGGATTTGTTTTCGTGGTTGACTCCACTAGGTTCTTCCGCCCTCTCAGCCGTTGAGAAATGAAATTCTTCTTCCGCCTTTGAGACCGTTGACCGTTTTTCTTAGAGCCCCCAGCACTGATCGGCTCACCGACCCAGCTTCCCGCTGGGATTGGTTGCCCAACCTTCCACTGGGTTGCTCGGCTTAACAGGGGCACCTCTTGTAGGTTACGTGCTGGAGTTATATCACTTTGTTATATCATTCTTCAAATGTGCCCCTTCGTCTGCAATTGAAGTTTGTTTAGGGTTTTTCTTTAGTCCTTCCTTTATCAGGGTGTCTACTGGAAGTATGAAGTAAAAATTAATTACTTTTAAGTTACTTTTTAGTTACCTTTAGCTACCTCTTATTTCACATCTCTGCAATCTACAAGCATAGGAGTTCATCGTGCGCACGGCCCTGATTTAATTCGTATTTCTGCCATGGAGAATTTCAGTCGGGGTATGAGGAGATGAAGCTGATAATGTGTAAACAAAGCATTGCTCTGGCAAATAACATCTCATTCAATCACGAGTATGTAACAGTACATTAGCAAGGAACTGGCAAGCAGTGACGTAAGCCAACAAATACTGAACAGGCTGAATATTGGTCACGAACCTGCATTTCTTAATCAATAACAGATAGGAAAAGAAAATATTATTACTCATCTTCCAACATATGCAGTGTGTAAATCTGTATCAAAGTTTCACTCACAACAGACCTAGTTTATGTTCTATAAGCAATAACTAGTAAGGAAAGTCCACATTGATCAAATGAAGTTTTGACTGAGGCAGATTAAAATGGAAACACACTGCAAGGAAACATTAACACAATAAATAGGATTTCACTAGTTCAGGTCTTCTTATGTCTAACATCATTTTTATAAGGATTGAACCAATAAAATATATGTTAGCTAATGTCCTCGACACATGATAGTAACAATAAAATTATATTTAAATGCGAAATTAAACATCTTGATTTACCTATCTGTTAAAACTAGACTGCCCAATGTTGTATCCAATGGGAAGGAAAAGCTACATTTCAGTACAGCACAATGAAAGAGAATAAAGTAAAGGGAGGAAATATAAGACATTTCAACATAACTTTTTACATTACAATAGCCTAATGAGTTATTGTTACTAGGGGTTCCTTAAGAGTTATGCTAAGATACCGAAAACATGAAGATTACCGGTATTAAGTAGGTGTATTATTCAAACTTCAATCACATGATTAGGACTCAATAAAAATAAAAACTTAATTTTAAAATTTTGCACAGCCGCCATCTTGTAGTTATGAAAACAATTGAAATAAATTAGATGCCAGTGGATTAAAATTTGTATAAGCATATACCGTACCAAGCTTCACTGAGCTTGGATCGTTAAGTCGCGAGAAACGTCCATTTAAATATTTACACTTTGCGTCGCCGCCATGTTGGATTTGTGCTCACCACGTTATTGAAAGTCCCATAGGTGAACTTACATTTATAAGCTCTATCAACATACAAAATTCTAGCTTGATTGCTGTCATAGATTAATAGATATTGAGAACCGTCTAAATATTTTGGATGGTCGCCATGATGGATTTTTATACATGTAGGCCATAGAGTCATGCACTATTAGATGACCATTATTGCGGAGGTTCATTATTCAAACGTTGACTTCATTCGGAGGATTAGGACCCGAGAAATGAAAAATTATTTTAAAATTTCGCACAGTCGCCATCCTGAGGTTATGTAAACTATTGAACTTAATTAAATGTCAGTGCATTACAAAGTGTGTAAACATTTGATGTACCAAGTTTCACTGTGTTCGGATGGTTAAATCGCGAAAAAAGTCCATTTAAATGTTTCAACTTTGCTTGGCCGCCATGTTAGTTTTGTAATTAACAGGCTTTCGAAAGTCGCATAGGTGAACTCTTAGTAGTGCCCTTTATCACCGTACAAAATTTCAGGGTGATATCTGTAATAGTTTCGGAAATATAAAATGCCGGTGAAATATTTCGCACAGCTGCCAAGTTGAATTGGTGAGACTTAATGAAGTTTGAAGGGCACGGTCGGAGTCAGCCAAAATAATACTATGACATTACTGAGTTTCATTGAAATTGCTCTAGCCGTTTAGATTTACGTGGACAAAAGGTGATCTCATAAGGCTATTTTTTTCATAAATGAAAATAGGCTAAAAAGGAGTGGGTGGGACGCAAAAGGGGAGCGGGGAGGGGTAAACCCGGTACGCAGAGGAGGGGGCAGCAGGTCGAGGATGGGTCGCGCTTGAAAGTGCATTGCCGCGGCATCCCACTGTCTGTTGGAACAACTTGCGCCGAGCAATAAGTTGGCGTCAAAATTATACATTAATTAGATGCATTTCTATCTATTATATCCTCTTTGGACTGAAGCCTATGCATGGTGTTTTCCGCATGTCTCCGCCTACAAGGTTAAGTCTCACATATAGCATAAGTACTAAAATGCCGGATTATGATTGGTGGAAGATTAGGATACAGCTGATTCGCCCACTCGCCAAGAAATAGCGCGCCATTCGCGTCTTCAGAGAAGGCAGAAGCTGCACAAGCCCTTAGAAGAGTATTTTTCCTGAGTTTGAGATTTATCACTCAAGCAGTTTCAGAGACGCACACACATGTTTTCGCGATTAAAAATTTTTCAAATCTAAACTTTCTGGGACACTTATTCCTTGAAATTTATCAAAGAGCATGAGTGCCAAGTTTTACATTTGAAACTCCAAGAGGTTTAAGATGTGGTTTTTTTTTTTTTTTTCAGCCTCTATTTTTCTCCCGTTAGAAACTGAATTTCGTGAACCTTGCCTATAAACTTAAAGCAACCTTCCTGAAAAAATAAACGTCACCGAGATACGGCTATAAGATCGTAATATTTGCCTTTTATATGTAGAAATGTTTCACTTTGTCTCGATATTAATTTGTGGATACGGCCCTGTTCCGTGCGAGTAACGTAGTTATGACGATGCCTATGTATACGGATATACGGTTCCGGTATTGACGTATATAAAAAAATACTTACAAGGTTCTTAAACCTCGCGATTGTAAGCTACAAGACGTCCTTTCTACAAGGACTCCGAACCTCTCGACGCAACTTCTCACTTTGTAACATATAAACCTGAAATTCGACATTAGTACATCGGCAACTTCCTTTCGTTCACAGATTACCATCTACTTTAGTTCTCAGCAGATGCGAGTGGCGCGCTATCTCAGAGGAAAGTACGAATCAGATGTAGCTCAATCATCCACCAATCACAAGCCGCCATTTGAAGGCCTGTGCTCGCTATGTGAGACTTAACGTTACAGGCAGAGTATTGTACAAGTGGGATCGGCGAACATGCGTGCGTGAGACTGGCCAGCTTAGCGGGCGCGAGTTTAAATGATTCAACCCGCGTTTGGGAAATTTTCGTTACCCGTTTGTAAAATTCGTTACTTTAGTTACCGGTAGACATGTTTATACTCTTCTTGAATCTTTCATTTACATCCTTCTCTTTCAGTCTGTCTATTGCTCAAATTTTGGCTTTTGACTTTCCTTCAGTTTCTTCAACTTTATCTGAATTTCATAACAACCAGATTGTGGTCAGAGTTTATGTTATGTTTTACAATCCAAAATTTTATAATTTCACACAAAAAAGTTACAAGTGAAATATTCAAATAAAGTACTTTCAAGTACTTGAAAGTTAAGTACAACCAATGTCTAAAAACAATTTAACAACATTGAAGATTACTGCTGTTTTAATTTGGGGGCACTTTGGGAGTGGTTGCGGCATATATTATCCCCCTCTCCCTGGATATGTGCTTGAATAGGATTATTTCAAAAGTGTAATGCCAGGAATGGAGCAGAAACTTGGTCGATGACAAGGAGAGATGAAAGTAGAATACAGACAGCCAAAATGAAATTCTTGAGGAGAATGGTACAGAAGACTAGGAGAGAGAGATTGGGAAATTAAGACAATCGAAAGGAAGTGCAGAAACTGAATGATCAGCTGGACCAGATGGTATGGACATGTAAATAGGAGGAATGACAAAAGACTGCCGAACACGTGATGGAGAGACAGATGACTGGAAAGAGAGAACGAGAAAGACCTAGAGTACAGTGGAGGATGGATTTGGTGAAGGACAGTGTGAGAGAACAAAACCGGAGTGGAGTTCAGTGGTTGAGGAAGGATGGTGGACAGACAGAGTAAAGTGGAGGGGTGTCATATTTGCTAAGACCCGGCTTAGGCTGAAATTGATGATGATGAGTGCCAGGAACTGAAGTTTGTGAAATAATTTTCAATATTGAGTGCTTATCTAAAGCACAA
The DNA here is from genome assembly GCA_946902985.2 of Meconema thalassinum. Taxonomy (NCBI): domain Eukaryota; kingdom Metazoa; phylum Arthropoda; class Insecta; order Orthoptera; family Tettigoniidae; genus Meconema; species Meconema thalassinum. Next base: position 510,085,817 of record OX336390.1, on the reverse strand, counting down.
AGAGTTTCAATAACCACCTCCACCAACTCAGAAGGTTAGGTGGTCAAATGTCCCATAAGTACAGACCCTGACTTTAACGGGACATGTTTGAAAAATTAATTGGGAAGTAACACCATAAAAAACATTTTAAAACTTCCTCACCTTGAAAGTTAGCAATATCCTTCAAACCATGCATATAATCAAACCCCATGTCTATCAATTGTTTGCAATATGGCAGCTACCAAATATAGAGATCGTTATGGTCACAGGCCCTACAACTACAAGCGTCTCGCGATCATATGAATGCGGCTGCACCTCAAGGTAAATACTGTATCTGTGAGAGAGAGAGTGTACCATATCGTTACTTCCAGGCTTCCGCCTCAGATACAGTAATTATATTCTTTGCTCCGCCGCCATTTGGATGAATTTTTAACCAATGTGAACGATGTTAAGGTACTTGCAGTTTTCCTTTTTAACTTTATGGATTAATATAATTTTGAATTATGTTGATACCGGTAGTTAACATTTATTTTCACTTCTAGGTATGTGAATTAAAACAATCGAGATGAGGATTGGTCCCTGTGGGATAATTCAAGATAGTATTTTGACTTAACCTATAAGATAGCTTCGTAATGTTTGCATTTTTGTATGGTTTATTGGGATGAACTAGCATTATTTCTGACACAGCATTATTTTGACGAATCCTGCATTATTTTCATGAGAAATTTCATCATTTTTTTTTATATTACAGAAAATAAGTTATATCAAGAGTTTCTACAACCTGGCTATCTCCTTCAGGCTTAGCTGCCGGGAAATAATCTTCCACACAGGTCCGAATTCAACCAAAGGAGACGAGGATTGAACCCAGACAGAGCGTGTCCCCAGTTTCTGACTGCCTCAGGTAGAGTATTTTAGTATTAATATTTGTTGTCCGAGTGTGTCCTCCGATTTCTGAATGCCTCATGCATAGTAGTATTTTGGGTAAAATCGACGGTAGGATTTAGACTAGTCCGCAACTTTGACAAAGCGCAAGTGCTATACCAACACAAAATAATTTATTACTAGTTGAAAAGGCGAGAATATGCCTTGTAACACAACTATGTTAATATGGATAATACATGATTTTCATACCGTTCTATGGGACAATACCAATTGAAATTGATGTTTATTATCACAAGTGCGATGGAAATGTGTTCTAAATTACGTTAAGGTAACTACCGGTTTTCGTCACTGAGCCAATAGTCGTCACTCTCGTATATAAGTACATATAAGGTAAATGCACCAATGGCCGTCATGTTAAGACAGATTTAGTCAAGAAAATATACACACCTTATACATTTTGGTAAATTTTTTCAACAAAAGCACTCGACCTAACCTCAAACTCTACTCAAACACTGGGAAACTCTCAATATCGAAAATATTCGTTTTCAAAAAAATTACGTATTTAAAAAAAAAAGTGTGCTTGCCCTAGTTCTCGGCAGGATGTCTTTGGATTTTTCCTATATTCGTCACCCGTTTGCACCAATTGCCGTCACATTGTCAGTTTTCCTTGTCTGCTCTTTATAATGCAATTCTGTCAATTGTTGCGGAAGACACCGATTTATCGACTTGGAGGCTAACATTTACGAATACAACAGTACCAGTAATTATGTTTTTTCTTAATAAAAAATGAAATATTAAAGAAAGAAAAAGAAAAGACTGCGCCGGGAAGCGGGAATGGTGGGTAGAAGACATACGGGCATGAAAATATCGCAATTCTGCTCTAAACACATTTATTAAAAGTTATTTTTGTATTAGCTTAAAGTGCAATATTAATAGTCTAATAATTAAAATTCAAGCAATATAACACAAGAACGTGTATTGGTGTAGGCTTCCCCGACCGGTGTTCAAGAGCGAATAGTCATTTTCCGGGCTGTTATGCTGTGATTTTTTAATTTATTTTTTTTTTTTGGACGGGGGATGGGAGGCGTAGTCACATAAAACGGGAGACCAGACCATGTCATAACACTACGTCAGAGTTGAACAATCACCGAGGGTCTGACAAGATGGACTGTAAGTCGTTTTCCACCAAATAACAGTAGGTTTTAATTTGATGTTCTGTAATATTGCAGCACGGTTTACTGTCAAATTTTGAGGGATTCGTGAAGACAGGCTTGGATTTCTTTTTAGGAAAGATTCACACCATTTCCTCCCTGGCCGCCCAGCTTTGAAAGGAGAGTCCCTCTTCTATTCTTTTGTGAGGCACTGGACACTATATTGCAAATCGTCCTTTGTTACCGGGAACCCTGCTTTTCCTAGTGAGATAACCCATTGAACTAACACCGTCTATTAAAAATGAACTTGGCCCCATCTTCCTCTCTCTAGTTTATCCTTTAATTTTGTCCGAGAAGGCGCTTCTCGAAACACCACTCCGCTCTGCGGCCGTTGTAATACTCATGCAGTCCTCCTCACCGACCTTAATAGCAGCTTCCATATGCCTAATATCGTAATTGAGAAATGTGCATTTCGACACATTGCTTGAAAGCAAAGATTAAAGTATTAGAATATATTTTTTATCTCAAATTAAAAAGAATCCTCTGTAGCACACATAGCCTTAAAGACCTTAGGCCTACTACTGATAATAATGTTATTTGTGTCACGTCCCTTTTAACTACTGCAGATTTTAGAAAAACCTAAGTGCCGGAATTTTGCCCCGAAGGGGGATCTATAACGTGCCAGTAAATCTATTAACACGGCTCCCTCGCAATTGCGCACCCTCAAATTCCAGATGACTGCGCCAGGATTCGATCCTGCAACAGCAGGCGAGAACGTTACCGCTGAGCCACGCAGCCAGCATAGACCTACAGCCGTCAAAGAGACAGATCTACATAATAACAGCACACTGTAAATGTTTATTGGCCCTGAAATGTTAACGCAAACTTTAACATTATCGTGCACTAGTGTTCGTCACGCATGTGCTCTAAAGATCGTCAGCTATGACTACAATTGGACATGATGATCAAACGACAATTTAATTAATTCAGGGTGCCCCAGCACTACATTATAAGTATATTGCCGCTGTGAGTTAGGTCTTACAAGGAGATATGACAATGTGCCACTTTTCGTCACCAGCATTTCTAACCAAACTTGGAACGTGAGCACGAAATAGCAAATCGCATATGTTACAGAAACAATTACAAACTACATCACACACTTGTAACATTTTAAAATGTTGGAACATAACACGTATGCACATAATTAACTTGCGTCCCTTCTTAGCACATACGAGAAGATATACGCCGCGTCAAGATAGCTCAACTCACAGGAGATGTTTGACGCTGGGAATCACCTATTACATCGCACGCATGATTTCGCAAAGTTGCTCCTTATCGGCAAGAAAGGTATGACGAATCTCGTAAGACTTCATGCGTTGAGAAAGACCCATTGACATGCTTATTTTCTGTACTTTGTACGAGAGTGACGACGACTGGCTCAGTGACTATAACCGGTACAATTACCTTAATAAGGATGTCAACGGGTCTTTCTCAATGCACAAAGTCTTACGAGATTCATCGTTCCTTCCTTTTCGATAAGGAGCAACTTTGCGAAATCATGCGTGCGATGAAATAGGTGATTCCCAACGTCAAACATCTCCTGAGTTGAGCTGTCTTGACGCAGCGAATTGCTTCCTGCATGTGCTAAGCAGGCACGCAAGTTAATTATGTGCATACGTGTTATGTTCTGACATTTTAAAATGTTACAAGTGTGTGATATAGTTGGTAATTGTTTCTGTAACATATGCGATTTACTATTTCGTGCTCACTTTTCTAATTTGGTTAGAAATGCTGGTGACGAACACAAAATTTTAAAAAATGCACTTTACCCATGCTCGTCATTTGTGATGAAAGCTGACACACTGTAATTTCTCCTTGTAAGACCTAACAGCGGCAATATACTTATAATGTAGCTCTGAAGCACCCTGCATTAATTAAATTGTTGTCTGATCATGTCCAATAGTCGTCACAGCTGACTATCTTTTGAGCACATGCGTGATGAACACTAGTGCACGATAATGTTAAAGTTTGCGTTAACGTTTCAGAACCAATAAACATTTAGAGTGTGCTGTTGTTATGTAGATCTGTCTTTTTGATGGCCGTACGTCTAGGCTGGCTGCATGGCTCAGCGGTAACATTCTCTCTTGCTGTGGCTAAGGTTGCAGGATCGAATCCTGGTGCAGTCATCTGGAATTTGAGGGTGCGCAAATGCGAGGAAGTCGTGTCAGTAGATACACTGGCACGTTATCGATCCCATTCGGAGAAAAATTCCGGCACCCCGCCGTCTCTTAAAGCCGTAGTAGTTAAAAGGGACGTAAAACAAATAACATTATTATTATTATCAGTAGGTCTAGGCCTAGGGTTTTTAGGTGTGCTAGAGAGGATTATTTTTAAATTGAAATGAAAAATATATTCTAAGACTAAATCTTATGTCGAAACGCACATTTCTCAATTAGCCTACGATATTCAGCAAATGGAAGCTGCTATTAAAGAGGACGGCATGAGTATTGCAACGGCCGTGGAGAGGAATGGTGTTCCGAGAAACGCCAGCTCGGACAAAATTAAAGGATAAACTAGAGAGAGGAAGATGGGGCCAAGTTCCTTTTTAACAAAGGGTGTTGGTTCAATAGGTAATCTCACTAGGAAAAGCGGGGTTTCCAGTAACAAAGACTATTTGCAAAATAGCGTCCAGTGCCTCACAAAAGAATTGAAGAGGGACTCTCCTTTCAAAGATGGGCGGCCTGGGTGAAAATTGTGTGAATCTTTCCTAAAAAGAAATCCAAGCCTGTCATTACGAACCCCTCAAAATTTGACAGTAAACCGTGCTGCAATATTACAGAACATCAAATTAAAACCTATAGTTATTTGGTGGAAAACGAGTAACAGTCTATCTTGTCAGACCCTCGGTGATTGTTCAACGCAGACGTTACGTTATATCGTGGTCTGGTCTCACTTTTTATGTGACTACATGTCCCATCCCCCGGCAAAAAAAAAAAAAAAAAAAGATCACGGCATAACAGCCCGGAAAATGACCATTCGATCTTGAACACCGGTCGGGGAAGCCTAGATCAATACACGTTCTTGTAGTTATATTGTTCGAATTTTAATTATTATTGTATTTCCAATGCAATTTAAGAAATACAAAAATAACTTATAATAAATGTGTTTAGAGCAGAATTACGATCTTTTCATGCCCGTATGTCTACCCGCCAGTCCCGCTTGCCGAGGCCGAATTTTTGTCTTTTCCTTTTTAAAATAATTACTGGTGCTGCATTATTCGTAAATGTTAGCCTCCATGTCAATAAATCGTTGCCTTACCCAACAACATTGACAGAAATGCATTACAAGCAGATAAGGACAACGAACAATGTGACTACAATTGGTGCAAACGGGTGACTAATATTGGAAAAATCTAAATACATCGTGACGATTACTATAGAGCATCCAGCGTTTAGAAAAGACTGTGGGTCTTATGGGCTTTTACTTTTAACGGAAATCCCCCCTACACTGGTTTTGTTGCCTCACCTTTTATCATGAAGGAACTCTGAACATATATATTTTTCGTCATAATAGCTTCCTACAATTATCTGCCAACTGATTACGTTTGTTATTGCGTACAAGTATCGCTTATATTACGTGTTAGTAATTTAAATTTTTTCGAGGTAAGCAAGTTGGAAAGAAGAGCCTCGTCCTGTGCTGCATGCTCGCCCGGAGTGGAGCACGTGCTCAGTTCCGCCGGCAACATAAGTTCTGAAGCACTATCCGTCATTGGTGTTATTGTTGTGTGTCTTTATTTTCTGTTCGAGCGAATCAGGGCTACCGACAGTTGGGTTCGAACCCACTATCTCCCGAATGCAAGCTCACAGCTGCACGTCCCTAACCGCATGCCTAACTCACTACAATATTAAAAATATTAATCTAAACAAAACAACAAGAAGAGAATTGAAAGAAACTAAATTATAGCCTAACTAATAACAAAAAAGTGATGATCAACAGTATTGCTGACGTAAAAATTGTTAACATCGTCAGCATACAGTACATCCGAGACGGAAGGAAGGGTTGTGCTCTCGACATCTGTCAATCAGTTATGCGTCATATCACAACGAAATGAATGTCGTTATTGGTTCTCTTCGCGTACGGTATTCTTAATACTGGTCCAATCCGTTAACACCTGCAAAACTGCTCCTTCCTGTGCGTGTTCTACTTCAGGTAGCTGCTGGGGTCGTGGTTGTCGCGCCAACTTATGAAAGCACAGTACTCGAAGCGGGTGAACATAACGTATGACGTCAGTGCTACTTCTGTCTAGAGCTAGCAACACTGTCGCCATAAGGCTCCACAGTCTTTTCTAAACGCTGGATGCTCTATAGCGCAAAAACACATTTTTCTCCAAAAATACATAATTTTTCCTAAAACGAATACTTTCAACATTGAGAGTTTCCTAGTGTTTGAGTAGAGTTTGAGGTTAGGTATAGTGGTCTTCTTAATTTAAATCACCAAAAGGTATAAGGTATATATATTTTCTTGACTAAATCAGTCATCATGACGACTATTGGTGCATTTACCTTAATAAGTGTTATTTTTCTTCCTCAGTGAACGACGGCAGCCATGTTCCTCAAGTGCTGAGCATTAGTCACTTGTTAACGCCTACCCACAAATTGCAGTTGGCAGACGGTAGTCGGTAGTTCACAGTCGGCAGTTGAAGTCAGACCCGTGCTCTCTTAGGGCGTAATGCTCAATGTGTAGTTGTATGTCGGTAGTTGATAGTTGACAATCAGCATCGCGTAGTCGGCTGTCGCCAATTTTATTTTTGACTGCGGCCTTGACCACGGGACGTTAGCAGGGTACTGTTGACACAATGGCTGTAATTGTTGTCAATAACCATTGATCTAGACGAGTTTAGCTGTAACCATTGTCAAAAACCATTGGATTAGACAAAACGAGGATTAGAATGGTCGGGTTGAGGGCCTTGACCACGGGAAGCTAGCGGAGCACTGTTGACGACTCATTACGCTGTAACCATTGCCAAAAACCATTGATATGGACGAGTTAGGCTGTAACCATTGGATTGAACAAAACAAAGGTTAGAATGGTCAGATTGAAGGCCTTGACCGCGGGAAGCTAACGGTGCACTGTTGACACGTCAGGCTGAAACCAATGACCCGGACGATTTAGGCTGTAGCCATTGTCAAAAACCATTGGATTGGACAAAACAAAGGTTAGAATAGCCAGGTTGAGATGCCGCCTTGACCGCGGGAAGCTAGCAGGGCACTGTTGACAACACGCTAGGCTGTAACCATTGGATTGGACAAAACAAAGGTTAGAATAGCCAGGTTGAGATGCCGCCTTGACCGCGGGAAGCTAGCAGGGCACTGTTGACAACACGCTAGGCTGTAACCATTGGAGTGGACAAAACGAAGGTTAGAATGGTCGGATTGAGGTGCAGCCTTGACCTTGGGAAGCTAGTGGTGCACTTTTGACGACACGTTAGGCTGTAACCATTGGATTGGGCAAAACTAAGGTTTGAATTGTCAGGTTAGGTGCGGCCTAGGACGCAGGAAGCTAGCTGGGCACTGTTAATGACACATTAGACTGTAACCATTGGGTTATATACAGCGGAAGAGTGAACTACATCCTTTCCACATGTATTTTGAAAATAGACCAATAATCTGTTGTGCTCGTCGCAATTTTAATGTTCTGTCTATTGAAGCTCTTTCATTGGCATTCCAAGTTATAATCTCACCATGAATTTCTCTACAACCATTATTTTTTTATCACTATTTAGAATTATATGTGACGTGTTAACTTGAAAAGAGGCATAATTTCTGTTTTTCAAAATAAATTTTAACCCAACCTTTGCTGCTAATCGTCCCAATTCTTCTACCTGGAATTTAGCTTCTTCAATACTATTATTTGCAAATAATGCTATATCATCTGCAGGTACAAGAAAATTTATCCAAATATTTCTTCCAATCTTAATAGTCAGTGGACATACAGTACTTTATTCCATTCACGCATGAATTTCCCCAGCACACAATTAAATAATAATAAAAATAAGTCATCTCCTTGCCGAAGACCAGTATGCATTTCAAATGGCTCAGATTTCACTTCTGAACCTTACTCTAGATTTAGTATTTTGAATAGTGCTCGTAATAAGTTTAATATGTTTTCGATTTATATCAAATTCAATAAGAGTATTCAATAATGATTTGCGGTGGGCACTTATCATAAGCTTTCTGAAAGTCAACGAAAGTGATAACTAAATTCTTGTTCCTACTCCTTTGATGTTTTATAATCCATTTGATACTAATAATTTGATCTCGACAGCTTCGTCCAGGATGGAAACCACCCTGATATTGACCAAATTCACTATCCAGCTGCTCTTGAATTCTGGAATATAAAATCTTTGAACAACTCTTATACATGACATCCAGCAAATATATTCCTAGATAATTACTACGATCTGATCGATCTCCTTTTCTGTGTAGTGGCTGTATAATAGCAACATTCCATTCTTCGGGCAATTTTTCTGTATTCCAAATGTCAATAAGAAGTTTATGCAGATTCCGAATAGTCTGTATGTTTGCGTACTTCTAAAGTTCCGCCACTAGTTGATTCTCACCTGCCACTTTAAAATTCTTAAGTGAATCAATCACTGCATGCACGTCCTCATGAACCAGTGCTATGATATTTATTTATGTACGGTACTTATGTATTTTTATTTATAAAATTGGACTATTTGTCTGTCATTTATAAAGCTCGAAGGACTCAACAGATTGCAGTAAAAAAAGATGGCATATTGGCTTTCAAGGCCGGTGAATTAAAACTCTGCAATTCTTCTAGGTTTGTGGCGTGTCTTGTGTGGGGTTTCGCCTAGGACACCAAGCTGGCTCATCGGCGGGCTCTTGGTGTCCCCGCCCGGACCCCCACAGGAGTGACGAACTGCGCGCCACCTTCCTTTATATTAGGTGAAACTGCACCAGTTGACTGCGAGAACTAAAAGCTTAAGCAGCCTTAACCTCCCACTCCTGTGGGGGTCCGGGCGAGGACACCAAGAGCCCACCGATGAGCCAGCTTGGTGTCCTAGGCGAAACCCCACACAAGACACGGCACAAACCTAGAAGAATTGCTGAGTTTTAATTCACCGGCCGTGAAAGCCAATATACCATCTTTTTTTGGAAGCCTTCATAGGGAGGTTAAGGCTGCTTGAGCTTTTAGTTCACGCAGTCACGTGGTGCAGTTGCACCTAATATAAAGGGAGGTGGCGCGCAGTTCGTCACTCCTGTGGGGGTCTGGGCGGGGACACCAGGAGCCCGCTGATGAGCCAGCTTGTGTCCTAGGCGAAACCCCACACAAGACATGGCACAAACCTAGAAGAATTGCTGAGTTTTAGATTGCAGTAACCTTTAGTAAATGCCTATGATGATATTGTGGGGTTTGAAGCCATTTTTCAGTTGGTCAATTAATCTCATATAATTTATTTCAGTATTAGGGTATAGCCCAGCTTTTTTGGGTACATTCGTGTTGACCGACTGAAAAGCACTAAACTTTTGTCTATGACGATATCCTAGAATGAACTTAGTCTATAGAAGCCATTCATACATATAAAGTTCTTAAGGGGGTCTCTGTTTTGTTAACTTTTGTTGTCACCTTTATTATGCTTAGTCATTTTAGTATGTACGGTTCACTGTCGCTGGGTTTGATAATAATTAAATATCATTCATCACTCATCAGACCAGGGAGCATCTAGAGGCAGAGTCTTCATGATTGTTCTACCAGGCTCTTTTCAACATTCATTCCTGATGAATTTGTTGAGTGCTTCTCGCCAATAGCCCGCCAGTATGCCATTGTTTGTAGCATAAAAATTAGATGTGGTAATAAACTTTATATTTTCAGGTACCAGTTGGGCAGTTTGTAATTTCCATTTCACATGTGAGCTAACCCCTGTCTGGTGAGCTTACGTTCCACTGAATAATGCGTGAGAAAATAATTTGTATTTTATGTATGAGATTTAAGTAATAAATTATTAACAAGACATGCCTTGCCTACAATTTTCTTTCCTTCCTTCTGAACAAGAACATGCATACAAATGTTAGAGAATACTGACTTCGGTACATATGTTGTACCTTAATAAGTATTGAATTCTGGCCAATATTTTTCTTAAAAATAAACTGAACAGGAATACATACTTTGTATGTATGGAAAGGTACCAGTAGGGTTGAGTATTGAGTATGCTCCAGTTGAGAACAGTATATAAAACTAGTGAGTACTTAATGGCCAATAATATAGACGAATTTGCATAAACTTACAAAATTAAATAGAAAAGTCAATGTGCCTTAATTTCAAATTTTGCTGTTTTGTGTTATGTCTGAATTTAATGTTTAGTAAGAACAAATGGGAAGGAAATACATCAAGGTGGGACCACATGCACCCATGCTGGCTTTACCGACGAGGGAACTCTACTGCCTGTTTGCTCAGATTCTATTAGAGATCTGATTGTTTCCACTTCCATGGAAGGTTGAAGTTGTTACATTTGTGCCATGATTATTGATTAACAGGTGACTGGGAAGGAGTATCCAGCAAGTGAATTTTTTAAAATCAAAAATGATAGTTTGCTAGTTCCGAGCTTTATCGCTGTATGCTAAGTACAATAAGCCAGGTGAAGGATAGTCTTTCTATTTATTTTCAGTCACCATTAAATCTATCACCATGTCGACTACTCTATAAAACAGGGAATACTCAGGGAATTTTTAAATCCTGGAAAACTCTGGGAATTATCAGGGTATTTTAATGATACTCAGGGAATTTTAATCTTACAAGGCCCAAACGTAAATAATTGGAAATTAAGAATTTTCATTTTGATGGGGGAAAAGTATATTCTGGTGATGATTTTTGTAGATGTAGGTTCGTACTGACATTAAATCGGTGAGCTCTCATTTCTTACAAGATGGAGCACACAAATGACATGTGTCATCAGTGTATCATATATATTATTTCAGTGGTATAGATCCCTCCAGTGGCGCTTACAAGCGACCGATCGTGACAAATGAGCATTCAAATGAATGAGAATAGACATTAGCAGTGACGAATTGCACTCTAATTTCATAAATATCTTTAAGAAATAACTTTTAAAAAGTGTGTGATATGCAGATACTGTTGCTGTAGAGAAATACGCTCCATAATTGCTGTCCACTTCATATTTTGGCCGCTGTGACTCCTGTTTCATGTCATTTTAACATTCTGAGGTCTTTCCTTTATCATTTTCCATGGATTTCAGAAACAGTACGGTAATTTAAGGAATGAGTACTCAAATCGTATACTTTCATAAATATCGATTAACCAATGAGTGTTACGGCTAAGCTGTCATTCAATGGACTCGGCACACAAATGACAATAGCAGTGACGAATAGCATTCTAATTTCATAAATATCAATTTTTGTAAGAAGTGTGCGATTTGCAAATACTGTTGCTGTAGGAAAATGTGACATCATTGCTGTTCAGTTCACATTTTGGCCGTAGGGACTCCTGAAACGTAAATAGTGTTCTATAATCATTTGGTTCAAATAAACACATAACCTTTCTCCCTAAGTCTCTCATTATAAACCTGTTGGGGAAAGTGTGGTTTATGAACATGTGAGATTTCTCGCATGGGTCCGCTAGTTTTTTTCTTTTTTTTTTCCACTTTGCCATGCTACCCTTTATTGTTCAAGCACTATTTGAAATGTTCTTTAAGTATTGCCCGTTGAACATTTGATTGCAGCTGAGCCTGGCTGCGCCAGTGTTTGTTGTTGATTGTAGCAGCTGCCCCGCGGGACAAGCGGGGAATACAGCGATGACAAAAGTACGTTCTGCACATAAGACAAGCAGCATTGCGCGTCACAGGAGCTCATGTCACCACAGACAGTCATACTATAACTGAGACTATTGGAGCCGAGTCATATCCAATTCACGCAACTGTGCCTGTCAACGAAGCAGGCTGACGTGTGACACAAGTAAACAAGGAATAGTTCCCATCTCGACCGCAGGCAATCAATTCGTGAAAGGGTAATACAAACTCTGTTTTATATACTTATTATGGCCGCTACTGTTACTAAGGGAATTTTCTGATTTATCCTGCAAAAATCAGGGAATTGTCAGGGAAATCTGTTAGTTGGATTTGGTAGACATCCTGCAATATGCATTGTTTAGCTTAAGTTTTCAAATCCAGTACACTGTTCACACCAGGGTACAAACAACTACTGTATTTTTATAATTAATTTATTGCAGCCATACTCCATTATACTGAAAATACATCTGATAATATAAATAAATATTCACGTTAGAACGAGTTCTTGGCTTCAGGTTATACGGGAGTGCAAGGCTATAATCCTTCACCACTACTGTTTATTTTAATATATGGATCCTTTATAACAGCTTAGGCTTTCACAGCCGGCGTTCATAATTAAGCCATGTAGAGGAGCCCAGTAGGGCACCAGGACTGGCAAAAACAAAGTCGCGGAGCGCGCCCAGCGATCACGACAGAACCAGAGATCAGCAACCGAACACTTGACGGCCGGGTTTTCCCTGGGCGACTGCCGGGCTGTGGCGGGAAGGTTCTTCAGGTTGATGTGTGCGTGATATCTTGGCCTTGGTGTTCTTAAGGGCCGGGATCCATGTATTACGCACTCGTTCGATTTCTTCCTTCCAATTGAAGTTATCGGGGCGTTTGAAGAGTTCTATAGCTTCCCGTTGCAGCCGTGTGTGGTTGTGGAGAGTATCTCCATGTCACCGTACTGTACATCGTGGCCGGCCAAGAGAGTGCTCAGCGACCGACGATTTCTCAGTTTGACCCAGGCGGCTGTGTCTGTTATGTTCCTTGGGTCGGTGGCTACGCTCCTCTTCGTGGTTCCTATGTACACCTGTCCACAGGAACGCAGGATTCTGTCGACACCTGCAGTGGAGTGTGGATGGCACTTACTTGCCCTTAGTGGATCGCAGCAAATCCCGGATTTTTGCGGTGGGTTTATAAACTGTCTTAACCCCAGTTCGTTACCTTCTTCACGTATGGCACGAAGACTGTGGCCACCGGAGTTTCTTCTGTCTCTTTCCTTGTGCTCCGGTGCCTGGGATGATAATGCCGGACCAGTTTCCTGTGAAGCATCGGGAGATACTCTGCCTGGACCATGGCTTACAAGCCCAGACAACTTCAACATAGTTACGGATCCTTTGCTGAAGGGCAAATACTGCCAGGGTCAAAGCCAGATAAGCAGTCTGGCTTATGCTTATGACTTGGTTGTACTCGTCGATTGCTTACAAGTCAATATGTTAGAACTTTTACAGAAATGTATGGAATATGGTATGAAAATCAGTATTTCAAAAACTAAGGGTATATCTGTGGGGAAGAAACCCAAGAAAAATGGATGCCTGATAGGAGGACCATATTCATTAGTAAGGCCGTGTATTTTCTCACGATGGCAGAATGGGGAAAGAAATAGTCAATGCAGCGAGTCTTCAGTTGCAATCTACAGTATTCTGCAAGACGTGAGTAAAGTGGCGAAACTCACTACATCGATCAGTAGTTAGACCAACCTTGCCGTAAGGAGGTGAGAGCTGGGTAGATTCAGGATATCTGATACATAAGCCAGAGGTTAGAAAACTTAGGAAAGTGGATAGATTGAGACTGGAATTAGTGAAGTCTTCTGGCAGAAAAAACAGGGCTTTTGGTCAGGAGATTATCAATAGCACTAAATCAAACAATGCCTATACAGGGGTAGGTCTTGTATTGACCAGCACACCAGGTGGAATAATATAAGCAATGGTTATTGTAGCTAAAAGCTTGCCACGGTGGGTGAGTGGTCAACGTGTCGGTCTACTAACCCCAAGCTTGCAGGTTCGCTCCTGGCCGAAGTAAGTGATTTCTGAAAGGCGGCAAAAATTACGACACCATGTCATACGATGTTGGCATGTCGAAGAACCCATTTGAATTCAGTAGGCCGTGTTCATAATGGCAAAATTAATCTCGGGAGTTTCCGCCAACACCAAGTTCCTCATTTCTCTACTAGAAAGTGCTATAGTGTTCAAGGAGCTTAGATATCTAACCTCCTTGACTTTCATAGTGCTTCAAGGAACAACAAAATTCGACATGGAAGCTACCCTTTGGGTGTCAAATAACAAAGCTTGCACCCGGCACCTGAGGCCATACGATATTTTTATTCATTATTGTAGCTAAAATCGGTGCAAATCCTACATGCACCACAGTAGTACAAGTCTATATGCCTGCCAGTCAAGCTGATGAAGTTGAAAAAGTCTACTAAGAAATGGATGGAATTCTGAGGTATGTAAAGGGTGATGAAAATATTATAGTAATAGGAGATTGGAATGCTGTAGTAGGAAAAGAAAGATAGTTGGAGAATTCAGATTAATTAAGTGAAAGGAATTATCTAGGAAATAGGCTGATGGAATTCTGCACTCAGCACAGGTTGGTCATAGCTAACACCTTATTCAATACCCACAAAGCAACTTTTAAGTCTGTCAACATAATATTATCACCAATTAAGGGGACGAGCATAAAATACCTGAAAAAATTACTTACCGTAGTTAAATATATATATTTGTTAGGACTACAGAAAATGAAAAAAACTAAGGGGTGACATGCATCGCTTGTCAAACGACCATTAAGGTAACTGTACCGGTTTTCGTCACTGAGCCAATAGTCGTCACTCGCGTATGTAAGTACAAATAATAAGCCTGTCAACGGGTCTTTCTCAACGCACAAAGTCTTATGAGATTGGTCATACCTTCGTTGCCGATAAGGAGCAACTTTGCGAAATCATGCGTGCAATGCAATAGGTGATTCCCAGCGTCAAACATCTCCTGTGAATTGAGCTGTCTTGGCGCGGCGTATTGCTTCTCGCATGTGTTAAGCAGACACGCGAGTTAATTATGTGCATACGTGTTATGTTTTGAAGTTTTAAAATGTTACAAGTGTGTGATATAGTTGGTAATATTATTTCTGTAACATGCGATTTGCTATTTCGTGCTCACGTTCCTAGTTTGGTTAGAAATGGTGGTGACGAACACTGGATTTTAAAAAACGCACTTTACCAATGTTCGTCATTTGTGACGAAAACAGGCACATTATCATATCTCCTTGAAAGACCTAACTAATAGCGGCAATATAGGCTACTTATAATGTAGTTCTGAAGCACCCTGCATTAATTAAATTGTCGTTTGATCATCGTGTCCAATAGTCGTCATAAGTGACGATCTTTAGAGCACATGCGTGACTAACACTAGTGGATGATAATGTTAAAGTTTGCGTTAACGTTTCAGGACCAATAAACATTTACAGTGTGCTGTTATTATGTAGATCTGTCCCATTGACGGCCATAGGTCTAGGCCGGCTGCAAGGCTCAGCGGTAACGTTCTCGCTTGTTGTTGCAGGATCGAATCCTGGCGCAGTCATCTGGAATTTGAGGGTGTGCAAATGCGAGGGAGCCGTATCAATAGATTTACTGGCATGTTAAAGATCCCCTTCGGGGCAAAATTCTGGCACCCCGGCGTCTCTAAAAGCCGCAGTAGTTGAAAGGGAGGTGAGCTTGTAGTTTTGCGTGATCATTCATCACGCCATCATGAGCCTCGGGACCCTCCATTTTACGTGAAATCCGAACCACAGAACATGGCATTTCACTTTGAAAATCTCACATGTATTGACCGGGAATTGAACCCGGTCTACCTTGGTGAGAGGCAAACAACTTAACCACTGTGCCACCACATATTTGATATGGAGACTTCTCTGATGGAATGTCTAGCTGCTTGGGCATCCACTATTCGTATGTAAAGAAGATCCATATGTGGAAACACTCGCCAAATCACCAGTCTTACGTTGTAGCCATAGGATCACTCATGCTTCAAAGATCCCGACTAGAATAATTTACAAGAGGATGGAAAGACAGAAACTGAGTTGGCCGAAAACCAATTTGGTTTCAGGAGAAACGTATGAACAATGGCAGCTGTACTAAATCTTAAGAAAAATAAGAGAACGTTCATAGCATTTGTAGAATTATAAAAGACTTTTGATAACGTTGGTTGGAGTAAGTTGTTTGACATTTTGAAAAGGATCGGAAACCAGACAGCAGTTATTCGAGCTGAAGGACATGAGAGAGAAGCTGGAATTCAGAAAGGTGTAGACAAGGTTGCAACTTATCACCCATACTTTTCAATCTTTACATTGAATAAGCAATGAAGGAAATTAGAGAAAATTTTCAAGAAGAAATAATTTCAACACAGATTTGCTAATGGCATCGTCATCTTAACCCAATCGCCAGAGGAGTTAAATAGTTTTTAAATAGTATGGACTCCTTGAAGGAATTCATGATGAAATTAGATGCAAAACAAAATTAATGGGATGCAGCCAAATTAATAGGGTTGGTTAGTTCCCTTAGTTTAGTGGCTGCGACAACACGGTCATGTAGCCCCGTGTACTTTGGGTGTGTGTAGAATCTGTCTGATAATCGGTGTTAATTGTGATGGCTGTATTAGTGTGTGTTATCTGTTTTTAATACAAGTAAGGACTGCAGACATTGAATTTCAAGTAGTTTCTACTTTTTCCGCCACCATCAACGACTACTAGTTCAGAACTTGGTTACTAGACGCCACCGCAGTCAACTCCTCGCGACGAACGTTGGAACCTAAGAGTGTTGTTCTAATGTTTAACCTATAATTTAGCTTCACACAGGTGTAATTAGTGAAAGGATCTTTAACATGCCATAAATCTATGACATGGGACCGCCGGCTTTACTTCCCCTCCGAAGGAAGGCATACTGAGGGATATTTAACGCTCTTAAAAATCCTCCGACTTCGGCCGGTTTGAACCCATCAGAATGTCAGCATGCTACAAACTATGCCACCGAAGCCGCTACGATTCGTGAGAGGATTTGAATGAGTTTTTAAATGGTATGAACTATGTCTTGAGGAAAGAATTCATGATACAAATCAATCAATGTAAAACAAAAATAATAGAATTCAACCGAAGGAAATCAGAAACACCCCATTGACGTCAAATTGGCAGGTGAAACGCTTATGGAAGTAGGAGGCTTATGCTACGTTAGAAGCAAAATAACCAGTGATGGACAAAACAAAGAGGATATAGAAAGTAGGTTGACTCAGACAATGAAAGCATTTCTACAGAAAATAAATTGTTGACAGTAAATATTGATTTAGATATTAGAGATGGAGCTCCTCCATTTGCAGGAAAACGAGAAGGGTTAGTTAAATTACTGCAAAATAGGAAACATTTCTGTAATGCAGTATCACTGCTTAATACACCAAGAAAAACTTTGTGCTAAATCCCTAAATTTAGATAGTGTTTTGAAAGTCGTTGTAAAAGCTCCTCTATGAAAAATTAGATAAATACGGCCCAGTATATAGGCATATATGGCATTGCAGTAAGATAGTACAATTGTGGGCAATCAGACTATTCTGAATGTTTACTGATAGGATCAATGCTAGGTTAGATTGCAATCGGACAGATAATTGAAGGTTAGGAAATTCCCATCAATGACAGGATATTGTACTATATCAATTTCATTGATTGTATAAGTTTATTAAATATACACATTGAGTAATGAAAGACAGTGGTAGCCTGGCCTATTATGGAGTCCTAGAATATGGGTCTAGTTTTAATTTTTCCTCCTCGCAGGATTTCACCGAACAATTTTTATTAATACGTCCTTCCGCATGTTCAAACCGGTTCGAACGTCTTGTGGTATAGCACAGTAATAATCAGTCGGACGCACGTTTTCCAGTATTCCACTGTCATTTAACATATTTTTTTAAATCAATACTTCAGCTGATTTTTATATACCATAGGCATCAGGCATATTAATAAGGAGAGAGACCAAAGGATATGGGCAAAGATATGGTTGGACTACTACTGCTGCACATCGTCAGAATGCGCGTACGTTATGTTGCTCCGTAATTACAATATCTTTGGATGAGATGACTACTCCATAAAAGTGTCCTATTTGGTACCATAGGTTGACTGAGAGTTGTGTCTACAACTGAGGGGCTCGGTGGAATAAGGGCCCATCCCAACCAGACTAAGTATTGAGAAAAAATGGGTTGTTAAGATTGTACATCATTCCAAATTATGTAGAATATAATAATAATAATAATAATAATAAAATGAATACCGTTGAAATAATAATAGCCTAATTATATCGTCTTACGGTCATACAGAAAAGATCTTAGGGGCTGACCTGCCTGGTTTTCTTTCTGTTTCAGGTGAATTACCTGTTTTTTTCCTGAAGAAATCTATGTATGAGTGAAATTCTTGGCATTATTTCATATTACTGACATTCAGGACATTAAGCACCCTTTTACTTGATTCGCTACACTTGAGACTTCAATATTTCATTTTGTTTAAAATAATTAGTCTGTATGAGAAGCATTTATTAAGTTTTACAATTAAAAATTTGTTTTCTGGGTTTCATGAAAACAGTGACTTACCTGGTTTTTTTCCCTGTACCCTTCAAATGACCCTTTTACCTGCAAATGTTTAGTGCGATACAATGTTTGGTTTTTGAAGAAAGGGGAAATGCTGTAAAGAAATTAATAATAGGAGCATGAATTGAAATATGCAGTATATGTTTGCACTATTATTATATATGACTAAATGATTCAAGAAACATGATTTTCAGCTCATTATTGCAGGTGTTCAATAACTGAGGCATCCACATCATTGTTGCCTGAACTAAGGCCCTTGTAAAATGTTGGATATAGAGGAGGTACAGATTTAATAAGTTTCATAATGTCCTCATACTTAGCCCTCTTTAACTTCCTGCCACAGGGGCATTTTGTGTTCAGCACAATGTCCAAGTAGTACAGGCGGTTTCCCCATCCCTTTTTGTAGACTTATTGTTTCTTCTGAAGCCAAATCCCCAAAACAAAATTTTATTTGCATAGCATGGGTTCCTTTCACAAACCGAAACTGAGATGCCTTTTTTATATCTACTTTATGTTTTTCCACTGTCACATTTCTCTTTATGAACATGTTTAAGTTGTTGAGATCTTTAAAATCCTCAGTCCCCATTTCAATAACAGTGAAAGGTTTCTTCATGCGACTTTTCCTAATAAGTTCACACCACTGTCCAGGTGTATAAACCACTTGGGTTTTCCTTTCAAGTTTTTCAAGGACACCAAAGTCAGCATCACATGGAAGGAAAGTGTGACCTGGCACAAGAAATTTGTGTTTGATTTCCTCAAACAATCCGCAATCAATCATATATAGCCATAGCCCCATTATTGCAAAATTCTTGTTCTGACCAATACACGAGTCTCTATACACAATAAGTTTCCTTTTGTCAGCCCTTTCCTCAATCAATGACATAACTTTCAACAAACAACTTGCGATTTCATCTGCACCTCTGGAAGCAACAGACTCAGGCCAAACACACATGACTGCAGTATCACTGTTGCAAGTCCACAGTTATTGATAAAACACACATTCCGTCGGCAAGTGAGGAGTTGGAAGGGCTTGCTGCAAGTCCATTGTAATAACTAACATATCACTGTCTGTACTTTACTTGAGTCTCCTTTAAGAGACTCGTAAGCTACTTTAGCTTTCCGCAGATCCACTTCATACTCTGGTGGTTTTGGGTCCTTTTGATGTGCCTCATCACACACTTTACAGGTATCTGTTGAGGGGATCTTAAATCCAATGTTATATTCAGTATTGAAGATACAGCTTTCTATATGTTCAGTGGTTCAGTGAACCCCCTAGAAATATATAACTCGTAGCAAAATGGTTAATCAAGTGCATATTTCTTTATTACATATGTAAATTTGCGCTCGGAGGGATAATTTTGACATCAACACTCGGTTGCTCTCCGGAACCAGCGAAAAGGGTCAATTTTTGGATCGATGGCGCGCGAAAGGTTCAATTTCTGGATCGCTGGTGCGCGGCGGTGGGACGTAAGGAGGGAGCGATGGGCGCGGGGTTTGTGAGGCAAGGGGTGTTAGCCGAGAACAAAGCTAAACTATCGCTGGTGAAAGGCCCAGCTCAAGCCAGCGGTAGACACGATCTACCCCGAACCACCCCGAAGTTAGCCGCTGCAGCCCTGGGCGATGTATTGTCTAAGCGTGCGGTTTAAAATTTGCCTTTTATGGTACGTTTTGAAGGGATTTTAATTTCACGATTTTGCGTTTTAGATATAATTAACCACAATGAACCAGAATATTTTTGTAACTACGATTTGTATAACATCAATAGGCATACGTAGCCTATGTTTATGTAATTAATGTAAACTTTTAATTATTTAGAAGTGCTCATAAAGGCAAAATACGTCAAGATAAGAACATAAATAACAGTCTGCCTAACAAGTTCTTGAAGCAGTGTTTATTTCTGACTCGTCAGTTCAACCACCTCCAGAACAGTACCTTAGCGAATATCTTCTCAAGTCTGTGTTTATCGAAGTGCTCTATTGTATCTGATGATCTTTATCACGGTGTGTGGCGGTGTCTTGAAGCGTGTCGAGTATTCATCAGTGTGAAAATGAATACCGTTCGGTTTCTTCTAGAGAATACCTTTCCAACACTTACTATAGAAGAAAAGTGCAAAATAAAGCAGCTTGGCAGGCCTCTTCCCTCCCTGAACATTATTCAAAAGCAAACTATTAGAGGTAAGGATTTTTGTAGAACATTTAAGCCACAGATTTATGAGAGGAATACTTGGCTATGTGGTTGTGATACCATTAATAGGCTTTTCTGTTTCCCGTGCTTGCTTTTTGCTAAGGTTAAGGACACGAATTGGACAAAAACAGGGGTATCAAATCTCAGCCATTTAACAGAAAAGATCAATAAGTACGAAGCATCTATTACACATAAGAGTGCATGTTTAGATCTTTCAGTTCTGGGGAAAACAGATATTAGGCAGCAGCTAAGTAGCGCTTTCAGAAGGAATATTGTGAAGCATAATGATAGTGTCAGAAAAAATAGGAACGTGCTCTCGAAGATCATTGACTTCATGAAATTCTGTGGTGAATTTGAACTTGCTTTGAGAGGTCATGACGAAACACTCGATTCAAACCATCCAGGAGTATTCAAAGGACTCATTAATTTTACTTCAGCATTGGATACCGTCGTTAGGGGTCATTTGAACAGTGCTACAGTCTTCAAGGGTATGTCGAAGGACATTCAAAATGACATTCTGGAATGTATGTTGCATGTATGTCGCGAGAATATTTTAGCTGAAGTAGCTACTGCAGACTTCGTCTCCCTGATAGCAGATCATAGATGAAACATCTGATGTGTCTTCAAAGTGTCAGTCATTGTACTTCGATATGTATTAGCTAATGGGAAGCCTGTTGAAAGGTTCTGGACTTTCTTAAACCCAGCAGGAAACGACGCCTGCTCATTTGCCGATAGTATAAAAGGGGTCCTCACTCACGTAGTTGGAGAGCACAAAAAAAAAAGTCTCCCAAAGTTACGATGGTGCCAATGTTATGAGTGGCCGACACTCCGGAGTACAAACAATTGTAAGACAAGACTACACATTTGCTTACTTTGTGCATTGTTACGGCCATCAATTGAATTTAAATCTGGCTCAGACTGCTAGCCACAACAAAGAAGTGCGATTGTTCTTTGCCACCATTGGAGAGATTCCAGGATTTTTTCTCATTCGCCTCCGAGAGTGGGCATTCTTGATGAGGCTGTGGGCAGAAGAGTTCCGCAGGGCTCAGCTACGAGATGGAACTTTAAATCAAGAGCAGACAAACAGCTACTATGAACCAAGCACATGGACTGCGTCTGAAAACACAACAGCCAACGTTTACTTTTTGGTTCGAGTTCTTTTACAGTGTTATGCCCCACGTGGACATTCTATACAACCAATTACAAAAGCTTCCTGCTAACCCTGTATCAGTGCGAAGTGCAGTAAGCTCCTTCGAAACTGCAATTTTGAAAGTAAGGGACAATGTTGACAGCATCGTTGTGGAGGAAAATGTAGAAGACAATAGAGGGAAAAGAAGATGCGAAAATAGTTATTACTCGAGGAACATTGCGGCGAAGGAGGTGTGTGATGTGATTATAAATCACAGCAAAGAGAGATTCAACTTCTTCAACCACTTACTGGCCTTCACCTTCTTTGACCACCAATTCTTCCCATCCTTCCAAAATAATTTTCCAGAGGAGAATCTTACCTATGTTATAGAATCATATCCTTTTCTTGATCAAAATAAACTGAAAACCGAACTGCAGGTGATTTATTCAAGAAGTGATTTTAAAGAAATGAAAGATGCAACTGACTTCCTTGCTCTTTTGATAGAGAACAATCTCAAGGAACCTTTCGGAGAAGTGATGACACTTTTGAAATTAATTATTACTGTCCCCATGACTACTTCTGAAGCAGAAAGATGTTTTTCCACTTTAAAGCGGATTAAGACATTCCTGAGGAGTACAATGCATGAAGATAGATTGTCTGCTCTCGCTATGTTGTCCATCGAGAAGGAGATGACTCATAAATTAGTCGAGTTTAATGATAAGGTAATTGACTTATTGGCCGCCAGGAAGGAAAGGAGGATGGATTTCCTGTACATACAGACGACAGCAGTTATACCAATGCCAGCAACGTCTTCAACATCAGACGAAACTGGATCAGCTTAAGGTAATTATATTCTCTGTCTTTCATTTCTCCTAGTTTTAGAAACTTCTTCGAGCTGCAATCATGTGTCCTCAAAGGAAAGTCACCTTTCTAGTCATGCAATGTCACTATTTTACGTCTATGTAAACATCAAGTAACATTAAATTTGGCCACGTTATTTTTCAAAGTAGTGAACCCCCAGATGTTTTATCCACGCGCCGCCACTGTGAAGATATCACGAAAAATATGCTCCTTCACTGACTATTCATTATCAGTTTCACACTTCTCCAGATACAGTTTGTAGAACTGTGATATGGAGTGTACAGATTTTATATATGACTTATTGGGATTAGATTTTCGGCTGTAATGTGAAGTGTACCTAGGAAAACTCTCTATTGTCTTTCTCACGACGTCCTTTCTTTCTTCAGATATAGCATGGGGTCTGTTTTTATTGTGGCCACGCTTGTCCATAGGGGGGCAACACTGTTCAATATTTACCAGGCTTTTACCAGGAATTACTTTCCCAGATGCCAACACATACTCTTCTCCACGGTTTCGTAGAATCTTCTTCTTTGTTTTATGTCACTGCTGCACATTTCTTTTCCGTTTCTTAGATTTTGAAACATCACCATTAACACAAGAATCAGGCGAAGGAGGAATTTTGCCGCGCGCTGTAGACGAGAGAGCGGTATGCTTCCCACTGCTGCAGCAACTTCTGGTCATATGGCGAGAGTTGGGATGGGCCTTTATTCCACTCGTGCTAGGGAAAGTTCAAAACATAATGTTCCAAAGAACATGTCAAACACCACTTATTGAATAAAGATTGAAGTTCAAGCTTGTGAACAATGACTGCAGATGGATCCCAGATACCGATGCCGTACAGAACTCAAAGTCGGCCATCGGTTGGGATGAACCCTTATTCCACTGAGCTCCTCAATTGCTAATGGGCAAGGCCTCAACTAAGAAGCAAGATGAGGTCTCATGGACATGTTTACATGTTGCCAGTAGGGCAATATCAATGCCATGTTACATTTCTATGGACCTAATGAGTTCAAAGAAAGAATTTGAATTGATAGGGGCAGGACAGCTAGGTCATCTGCCCTTCACCCAAGACTATTAAAGAAAGATTTTCAGTCGGTCAACACAAATTGGACATTAAATCAAAATTCAAATTATTTCTTTGAACGGTAGTGTCTTTGCATTTAGGTTTGCCCTAACTAGGATGTGTATCTTTTCTTTCTTAGTAAACTATTGTTGAAATGTTACCTTTCATGTTATTACACAATCTGCTTATATAAAAGCACCTCAAATTACAAAAGTTATCTTGTTGGGGGCAGATGACCTCTTAGTTCAGCCCCTTAAAACCTCAATAACTAATCTTGATATTGGTGATATGAGAATGGTTCCATATACAGATTCTTTTTACTTAACCTTCAATTAGTCGCGTGAAAAACACGTAATTAGTCCCGCACAGAAGAAACTCCCAAGTTTGACAAATGGATAGAAACTGTGTTTACAACAAATTTTATCTGTACAATTGACTATTGTAAACATGTTAAAATTCTATAATTATTTTGAAGTTAAAAAAATGTTTTATTTGTACTACTTATAGCCTACCTTATATTTGTTTTGATGAATCTTTTTTTAAACCTAAGTCAAAACCAAACTAAAAAATGTTTTACAAAACTTAAAACATGAAAAATTAAAGTGTAGTTCTACAATTATAAACCTACAGGTACTAATGTTTACAAAAAATAAACCATGAAGTAAAAAGAACAGAACAAAAAACCTGGAATCATTCTACACTTCCTCATCACTGCTGTCTTGGTTGCCATCTTCTGCACAGTTGGTAGAGAGTGAGTTAGTTAGTTGTTTTAAGGGACGGAACTACAGTCATCTGCCCCTAGAGAGGGAGTTGTATGCTGCTTACAAATGTATCTTGAGCACTTGGAGCATATCACAACAGTTTTTCTGTTTCACCTCCAAGTACAATATGCACAGTGCCCGGCTGCACCAGCTGCATGTCTTTTCTTATCTTCATCTTCAATACCAGCTATTTTTCTTGCTTGTCGCTTCACTTGCTGAGGTAGATCTTCCTGTAGAGCTCTTCGTCTGATATGCTTTAGCGAGAATTTTAAAAATGTTTTTACGGACAATATTTACCTGCGTGTTGGCTAAATATATTATGTTAGCATTCACTGCACCAATGTTCATAAGAGCAAAAAACAGAGCCAAGGGCCATCTGTTTGTGTTTGTTCCCACATTGTAGGCTGCCTTCAACTTGTGCAAGGTGTCAACTCCCCCTTTTGCTTTTATTGGCAATATAGTTTCTGCCTTATCCTAGTTACCATATACAGTATAACCGCAAGGTGGCAGTTCATAATATATTGTTGAAATACAGTGCACTCCCGATAATTCGCGTGCGGATAATTCGTTTTGCGGTTAATTCGCGGGTCTCCACGAGTATTTTTTAAATTGGGAATTCTCACAGCAACTAATCATCACCCTAAGTTAAGCAATCTCTCTGTCGTTTAAAAGAATTTTGATGCGACGCAATGCGTAAAGACGAAATCATTGAGACTAGGGAAGACTGAACTGCGTTTCTCTGCGCTGCAACAGTAGGCCTAATTGCGCAATCTTCGAAACTTATGCGCATGTTGCCGCGAGTGGTATAGCACAGATTTCCTTGGTCTTTGAAGCCCAAACAATACAAGAGGAATGCACTTTCACTCGGAACCTACCCTCCCTTTCCCAACAGCCACGCTCCAAGGTCGCTGATCTGTGAGTTGTGAAGGGTGGATGCGCGGACAGCTTATTGTAAACAGCGATTATTGCGTAATGGCGCAAGACATCGAGAGCGTGTTTGTTCGATGCTCTTCATGCAGTCAACTAGTCGGGAGGAAAGTACCGCTACTCCGCTCGTACAAAAGCAAGTGCTTGCCGACTTTTGTAACGACGATATTTCGAACGGGCAAGTTAGACGTCGATAAAGACGATTATGATTTACTACAGAAAAGCAAAGAAGAAATAGCATGGAATTTGACTGTTGGTGAGGAAGACGGAAATCCAGTAGATTTAGAGTGCGGGAGTAATGCAACGGAAATCCCGAAAGTTTCCCACAGTCAAGCTAGTGTCTCTAGTCACACTTATCTTTTATATAGAAAAACGAGATGAATTTTCGTTTTCATATAATATTTTCTTCGGAAATGTGCAATCGAAAAATAGAATAAACGATCTAAGAAACAAAAAGTAATGATGGCTTTTTTTTAAATATATTAATGTAGGCATAATCCACATAGGCCTACCAGTAGCCTAGCATGTCGTATAAGACACTACAATCAGGAGTTAAAATTATTATTTCGCGTGTTCAAGCCTATTTCAATATTTTAACCAATAGTTTTGTTTTTGCTAGGCTTGACTAAAATAACTGCGGATAATTCGCGGTTTTCGATAATTCGCGGAAGTTCGTGCATTAATTACCGCGAATTAACGAGAGTGCACTGTACTGCTACTTCTTCTTTGCCATTTATTCTGTGACACTGTTACTCTTAATAAAATAGTCACGCTGCTATAGGTATTGAATCTGTATTTTCTTCTAGCATCTAGATAACCACCATAAATATTCAACAGGTTATGGGCCCAGGTGGATGGATCTAGGTGTTGAATGATAAATATATTTAATACGGTATTTCCGAAAAGTGGCTAGTGAAACTACATTTTACTTTTTTTTTTTGCGGTTAGCCATCCTGCGTGGGAAAGTGCAATTATCACCAAAACACGAAGCAAACAGAGTAATGAAACTGCGTGGGTTGGAAAATTGGGCTTTGGGGAAGTTCCAGACCAGAATCACTTTGATGTACAAGGATGTCTGTGGGGTTGCATCAAGTGACAACCCAAACCTAGAAGAGCCAACCGGTGATGGAATGAACCAGCCAACTGCAGCTGAAGTGAGAACACACAAGATCGAACTAAAACAGTGGACGCAGGCAGAATCAAAAGCTCAGTTCCTGATAACGTCAGGTTTATCAGAAGAAGCCATGCTACACATCGTGTACTGCGAGACTGCCAAGAAGATGTGGGACCGACTACATGAGATCTACGACAGTAGGACAGAAACAGGGATATACATGCTATACCAGCAGTGATACATGATATAAAGAAGAGCAACGAAGACAGCATCGCAATGCACATATCAAAGGTGCAGGACCTTGCACACAGATTGAGAGCTCTGGGTGAGAACGTTTCAGATAACTTAATCATCACCAAAATTCTCCTAACTTTACAGTCTTCTTTCAGTCATTTTGTCTCAGCATGGGAGTCGGCTGCTCAGGCCGACCGAACTCTGCCAAATCTAATAGCACGGTTGGGCATGGAGGAAACAAGATTGGGTATCCATGAGGAAGCCATCGCCGGGGAAGCACTGGCATCTAGAGAAAAATACAAGGAAGCTAGAGAAAAATACAAGGGCCGAAAAACACCGAAACGCAAGGGAAACTGTAACTACTGAGGAAAGCCCGGACATTGGGAACAAGAATGCCGACAAAGGAAAGAAGAGTCTGCCCAGAACGAGAACTCGAGATCATCAAGGGATAAAAAGGAGGTAGAGCCTTTATTGACGTAATGTTGTCGTCAGGTTTAGATTCCAACATGATAAAGGAGAGGAGGTGTCTTGACTCTGGAGCCACGAGCCATACGAGTGGGAGAAAGGAGTGGTTCACAGAACTGGTGAGTTTAAATCACAAAATACCTATCCAAATTGGAAATAGTACAACAATTTATGCTGTTGGAAAGGGATACAACGGCTCAAAGTGGGTAGATAAACACTTAGATGAGGTACTGTATATTCCCGATTTAAAATTTAATTTAGTATCCATGAGTACAATATTAGATAAAGGTTATAAAGTGGAAACAGACAAAACCAGTTGCAGGTTCGTACGAGGCAGCAGCACATGTGCAGTGGGAGAAAGAGCTGGCAAGCTCTTTATAATCAAATTTAGACAGATAACCCAAGGGAGGCAAAGAGCGTTCTCCGCAGTGGGAGAGAAGCAAAGAGCGCTCACCGCAGTGGGAGCAAGCAAGGAAGTGAGCATACAGCAATGGCATGAAAGACTAGCACATCAGAACTATGATCATGTCAACAAAGTATTAAAAATGAAAAATATTTGCGCAGCAGGAGAGAAAGAACCGTGTGAAGTGTGTATACTAGGGGAAATGCACCGTCAACCATATCGTAAAAGCAACAACAGAGCGACTGACATTGGAGTAATTGTTCATGCTGATGTGTGTGGGTATATGGAAACAAAATCACTGGGAGGTGCCAGGTATTTTCAATTAATTAAAGATGACTTTTCTCATTACCACCAGGTTTACTTTCTAAAAGCCAAGAGTGAGGTGCCAGACTGCGTAAATAACTTTCTGGTCAGAATTGAAAATGAAACCAGGAAAAAGGTTAACACTCTAAGAACAGATAATGGATTGGAGTTCGTTAACAGTCAACTGAAAGAAATTCTGTTCAAGGAAGGTGTCAACCACGAAAAGACTGCCATATACACCAGAACAAAATGGAAGAGCTGAAAGGAAAAAGAGAACTGTAATAGAAGCAGCGAGAACGTTGACCCTCAGTGCAGGTCTACCAAAGGCATTGTGGGCTGAAGCAGTCAACACGGCTGTCTATGTGATAAATCATACGGGAGCAAGCTCAAACTAAAATGAATCTCCGTATGAAGTCTGGACTCGGAGAAACACAGATTGGAATAAATTCAAAGTGTTTGGCTCTAAAGTGATGTACACATTCCCAATCAAAAGAGGAAAAATTGGGACATGAAAGCCGAAGAAGGAATTATGGTCGGATACAGCGACACTGTCAAAGGATATAGAATCTGGTTCCCAAAAAGAAATAAAGTTGAAGTACACCATGATGTAATTTTTAAAGAGAAAGAGATGCACAATAAACCATCGACGTATGAAATCATTGAGGAAGACCCAGGAAACCTTGAAGAAAAGGAAGATGGAAACGACGTTGATGTACCATAAGAAGAAGAAGGAGAAGAAGAAGTTCCCTCGGATAAAGAAAAAAGGAAGCTTGTAGTTTAACGTGACCGTTAATCTCGCGATCATAAGCCACGGGACCTCCGTTTTACGTGGAATCCGAACCACAGGACATGGCATTTCACATCAAAAATCTCACATGCAATGACCGGGAATCGAACCCGGTCCGCCTCGGTGAGAGGCATACAGCTTGACCGCTGCGCCACCACGCCCCCCCTCGGATAAAGAGGACACGCTCAAAGATGACGGAGCATTTGTTGTACCAGATACAGCAGTAGACGTCAGCATCATGACAGACTATGGCAATGAATGTAGTGCACCCAACTGCATAATACCAATTATACAAGATAGACTGATTGACTGGATTCAATGTGATAGTTGTGAAAAATGGTATCACAACAAATGTGTCGGTATTGACGAGGAACACTACAATAAGGATGACTAATATTATCTGCAATAAATGCACGGGAGCAGAACAAAATATCCTACTGAGCCAGGAACCGACAAGCTTTCAAGAAGCGAAACTAACCAGGGACCATGAAAACTGGAGAAAAGCCATGGAAGAGGAGATGGAAGCCCTGAAAATTAACAACACTTGGACTTTAGTTGAACGACCAAAGAAACAGATGTGTTCACGAGCTAAAGCAGAAATCAGATGGAAAAATATCTTGATACAAGGCAAGATTGGTGGTCCAAGGATGCCGACAAAGAGCTGGAGTTGACTATGATGAAACATTCAACCCCGTTGTAAGTATGACTCAGTGAGAGCTATACTGTCGCTAGCAGCGGCACATGGGATGTACGTCGAGCAGTTCGATGTAAAGACAGCGTTTTTACATGGAGACCTGGAAGAAGAAGTGTACATGGAACAACCAGAAGGTTTTGATGATGGCAGCGACGAAGTATGTAAACTGATTAAAAGTCTGTACGGCTTAAAGCAAGCACCGAGATGCTGGAATAAAAAGTTCATCAATTGTCTTAAGAGGTTTAACCTTAAACCAATTGAAGCTGATTCATGCGTGTTCAAATCACCAGGCAGCATATAAGAATGCATTATCTTATCAGTCCACGTGGACTGCATGAAAAAGGACGTGATCAAGAGACTCCTTGATAACCTGAGGAAGGAAGTTGATACTCACATGCAATGACCGGGAATCGAACCCGGTAAAGTGTCACCATTGGGCATGATCTTAGGAATCAACCTAACCAGGCTATCCGATGGATCAAAACAGCTGATCAAAAGCTGTACACAATGAACTATTGGATAAATTCAACATGTTAGAAGCAAACTCGATACACATACCAGCCGACGATCACCAAGACTTGAATAGTCAAGCAGCGAACAGTGAAAGCCAAAAACTGTCACCAAAAGTGCCCTACAGAGAGGCGGTGGGAGGTTTACTGTTCTTATCGTTGATCATGCACCCTGACATAGCACTGGCAGTGAACAGAGTGAGTCAACACTGCTCAAATCCACAATTAATGCACTGGAAAGCAGTCAAGAGGATATTTAAGTATCTCAAGGGTACAGTTGCATACGGAATTAAGTTCCATGCACCGAAAACAGGCATTGAAACTAAGGGTTTCTAGGACGCTGTTCTTGCAGGAGACACGAAGACTAGGAAGACAAGATCAGGCTATCTGCTAAAGATCGGAGATTCACCAGTGATGTGGGGAGCCAAGAAACAAAAGGCCGTGGCTCTGTCCACAGCAGAAGCAGAGTTTGTGGCGGCTTGCCACGCTACAATAAACCTAGTCTGGCTAAACTAACTAGTGACACAACTAGTTGGATATAAAACTGAAGTTCAACTCTCTTCGTGGAGAACCAAAGTGCAATCACTTGGATCAAAAACGGAAATTTTGAAGCAAGGTCAAAGCTTATTGATATCAAGTACAAGTTCTTACTGGAAAATTACAACAGCAAGGAACTGGACGTGAAATATATATGCTCAGAGAACCAAGAAGCAGATATATTTACCAAGCCGTTGCCAAAGAATAGGTTTGAGAAGATGAGGGCGGCAATAAGTGTAGCAACATAATCTTCTTTGTTGCCAAGTATTGTTTCTAAAGGCAGAACCTAAGTGGGAGTGTTGGCAATATAGTTTCTGCCTTATCCTCAGGCCCCGGGCTAAGGTGATAGACGCCCTGGGCAAATGGTCTCCTGGCGCCCTTTTCTCATTTATGTGTTATAAAAATAGCATAATAGTTTTTTTTTACAAACAACTACATTACTAATATTGTATCACAGGAAATAATGAGTAAGTCGTTCATACAATTTTGTAGCCATTTATTTTTACATTAGTCACACTAAAACCAAGATCACAAATTCAACAGTTAAATTTTAAACGTACAATATACAGAAACATTTCAAATCAAAGGGTTACTTTCTGGCTTTTAACTTTGCAAATTTATTTATGATGTCAGAAAAGTCTGTGCTAAGGGTTACGTCTTTTTCACAACACAATTACAATAGAGAATTTAGTTTGCTGTCTGAATAAATTGATCTTTTCACATTCTTTAGCAGAGTCAAAACAGAAAATCCTCTTTCTGCATAGCAGTTGGTGACTGGCAAAGTCAGAAATATTCTAGTTGCTACCTCAAGGTTAGGGAAAGTAGTTTTCAAATTATTTTTATGACGTATTCATATATGTCAAGAATGCTAGTAAATTCTTCCTGTTCCACATACAATTTGAAGTGCTGACATTAGTTTTCAAATTCACTTCCGATGTCATTAGAGTAGAACTTATAGAGTTTATTCGCAGCCTGTGATATGATCTCTTTCTGCGATCCCTTTTCTACCAGAATAGAAAGTATTTCAAATTTGTCAGATAAATTTCCATAAGCTATTTTTCCCCTTGACAGGTTACTTATCAAAGAGTCCAAGATTTTAATATAAACTTAGGATTTGAAAAGCGACCTTTCATCAAGAATAGCTTCATCGCCTAGGCTCTCATCCGCAAAAGTTTTTCTGATTCTTATTCTTTTGTAGTTGGTGTTGTGTTATTTAACTTGTAACAACTTCATGGCTGCTTGTTAATACTTGTCAAACTCATTTCTTTTTTCATTTAAATAGCTCTCCAAAGTTTGAAGCTGCTTTGTACTTGCTACGAGATTAAGGGTTTCAGTTTGTAGATTGTTGCTAACTTTATCACATCTTTCCAAAATATCACTCCACAAAATAGTGAGGAAGGCTATTTCAAATTTGTCAAACTTCATTTCTAGTCCTGAAATTTCAACTTGGACTGCAGGCTTCTGGGTAGGGTCTAGAGATATTTCCTTCAGTGATTTATGTATCGCCTTGTAGCCTTTGACCAGGGTCTTTACAGCATCGGCTCTCGCTGACCATCTTGTTTTAGATAGGGATTTAAACACTGGAATTACTGTTTTCTAAACATGTTTTCAAAATACCCCAACTATAGGTTGAATTGGTAAAAAAAAAAGGTGTAAAGGTAATGGATGAATCCAAAAAATACAATAGCTTCAGTGCAGCATTCTGCAGCAGAAGAAGCAACAAGGTTGAGAGAATGCGCTGCACAAGGAACAAACTCTGCAAAAGGGCAGTGTTGTTTAATTCTAGCTTGTAGGCGTGAGTAAGCTCCAGACATATTTGCCGCGTTATCATAGCTTTGTCCTCGGCATAACTCAATATCTAGGCCTAATTCCGAGATTGAACTTACAGCTACCTCTTCTAAACTACTTGAGGTATCGTATGGCCTATTCCAGGGAGAAGCTTGAAGACACGTTCCTCCGGCTTTGGCTTAGCATCATTGAAGCAAACGTAACGTAGAACCAATGCTAATTGATCGGTGTGCGAACAACCGGGAGTAGAATCCACGATGAGGGCATAGTAGCGAGAATGTTTGACATACTTTGTCATTGTTTGCAGCACTATGTCTGCCATAACATTTATGAACTCGTCACACGTTTGAGCAAATAGGTATGACACTCGTTCTAGCCCTTTGTTCCCATATTGAGCAAGATGCTGGGAAAGAAAAGGGTCGAAATCGCTTATCAACCCAACGCATCCTAGATACAGACCATTAGAGGTAGATCCTAAACGTTCATTGTTACCTTGAAAAGGTAGCCCTCTAACTGTGAGAAATTGCACAACAGACACAATTTTGAGTAATACACTTCGCCAATATGTGACCTCCTGCTCATATTGGGTTGAAAGAGGAGTATTTATTTCCTCTTTGTGTTTTCGTCTGTTAATGTAAGTTAGCATGTTGGAAAAATTGTCTGCTGATTTTTCATGCTGTTTAATCAACTCATTTCCATGTTTCCAATCAGTGAACTCTGATGAAAATCCAGTTTTCTTGTCCTACGGCTGAAACAAGCGGCAAGGAATACTAAATACTTTTCCAGACGATTGTGAGTAGATCAGTCAATCTCTACGATTCACCATTGGAAAGTGTACATTTAAACAGTTTTACAGTAAGTGTACGCTTAGTTCCGTCATTATAAATACGCTCACTTTCTTAAACTTTCTTCGGCGTTTTCCAATTAATTGGGGTCGCCGGAGCCACCAGGCTCATTTTGGTTTTGGCCGGGGATTTAAGGCCGGATGCCCTTCCTGACGCCACGTGATTTTTCAGGTGAAAATTCCACCCCGCTGTCACCGGGATTCGAACCCCGACCGTCCGGGTGAAAGACGAGCAGCTAAGCCACTGCGCCATCACGCTCCCCATTATAAATACGCTCAGATCTAGAAAAATCCGCTTGAAAGTTTTGTTTTGGGGGATTGTTCGCAATAGATTCTATAGTTGAAGGCAAAGTGACGTCCCATGTTGCCGGGTCATTGATGTTACAAGTCGAAGTAAGCGTACGGTACCTTGAGAGAGATCGTGTTTAGGTCTAGAGTTTCCTTGCTTGAAGTGGCAGTAAGTTAGGCGTGATAGTTGTAGCTCTTTGTGTAAAGAACGAAGCAATTTTAGGCACTTTGGTTAAAAGTTCTTGTTCGTCACTTTCCTTCTTGGCAGCACGTTTCTTGAATTCTAATACACTTCATTATTTGTTCATTTTAAAATAACTAAAGTAGACACATTTTCACGAATCACAGTTGACACGCAATACAAACAAACAACCTTTGTGGTTAGGAAGTTGACAATATCACGCGGTGCATGCGCCAGTTGTAAATCCATGAGTATTGCCAACGGCGTCAACCGTGCTTCACTGTCTACATTGTTGCCAACAGTAGTATTCTTTACATATAATACTGATCATATTATAATACTGCATTATAACATAATCATGATTAAACATAAGTACTCCGAATGTATGTGATATTTAATATAGCTTTTATTTTATATTCACGTAAATTATAGTTATTTTATCCTACTTTTTAAAGATTTCCATGTCATACTTATTTTTAATGCTGGGATTGTTGGGTCAAACTTTTTCTGCGTTCAGCGTCGCCTAAATTTCGGTGCCCCCTAAAATTTGGCGCCCTGGGCAAATGCCCATTATAGCCCGGGCCCTGCTTATCCTAGTTACCATATATAACCGCTAGGTGGCAGTTCATAATATATTGTTGAAATACTGCCACTTCTTCTTTGCCATTTATTCTGTGCCACTGTTACTCTTAATAAAATAGTCGCGCTGCTATAGGTATTGAATCTTTATTTACTTCTAGCATCTAGATAACTACCATAAATATCCAAAAGTTTTGTTATAATAAGTCAGCATTCTGGCTTCATTGCGTCACCACTTTCAACGTCAATGTCATCTGAATCGTGCAATGATGAACGCAGCAAGACAACTTTATTTTTCTTTCCTTTGTAAGAAAGTAGTTTTGTCATAACCATAAAAAATCAAACCACCACTGTTTACTGGTCAATTAGTATGCTCTTGTACTATTGGTTGTAATTCAACCTTGCTTTTACGCAAGGTTCCGACAAGAGAGAGCTGATGGTCACTTGCCAATTGATCACGGAGCGGTATAGAGCAGAAGTAATCTTCTAGTCACATTCCTACCCGACTGGTAAATAGGCTGTGTTAATTTAAGCACAACATCCTTTGCTCCATTGCTTACATTGAATGGTCCTTGTTGCTGCTTCCCACAGTAAACTTCCATTTTGCTGGCATAAAATGTCTTAGTATCAGTCAGGGCATATACTTTTATGCCATATTTAGCAGGTTTTGTTTTCATATACTGCCTAAACGGGCACCGGCCTCTAAAAGGTTCTAACATTTCGTCTATAGTGACGTTTTCTCCAAGGGTTTAGTTGTTGACGCAGTTTTCATTGAAGACTTCAAATATTTCTCGCAGTGGAGCAAGTTTGTCAAGCTGTCTCCTTTCTTCTCTTGTATTAGCATCGTCGAATCTTAAGACTACTCAATAGAAACCTCCATCTTTTCACAAAGTAGATCGGAAAAATTCCACACCAGTAAAATCATTTGCATATAAGTCATTCAGATTTAGGTGCAACGATTTCAGGGTTCCCTCCATATACAGTAGCCCTAGTATAGCTTTCATTTCAATACTGCCTGTATCCTTTGCATCTCTATCTCTTCCGCACTGTTGTCGGTTCACTGTAATTCGGTCATTTGTGTAGCGGACAATTGTATCTATCATGGGAGCTGCAAAAAAAACTAACCAACAATCCAAGGCTGTACGAGCTTCTCGAGCATCTCTTCGTGGGCCAGGTAGACGTACTCTCAGAATGTTGTGGGGTCTACGTCTAGCATTCCTAGAAATGGGTGGGCTACGCAAATTCCAGCGAGTTAGTTTGTCTTTACCCAAAATAAAGTTTGGGTTTATATTCAGATCAAAAATAGGGATTGGCTGTCGAACTGGATGTTCATCTGGCACTGGATCTGGCTGTTCATCTTCAGATTGTTCCGTGCCCGTGTTGAGGTCAGAAACTTCTAAATTGTCTTCACCCTCACTACCATCAGAAAAGATGTCATCATCGACTGACATTGGCTCCAATAACAGAGCATTAATTCTACTTTCTTCTCTAGGATCCACTATGAAGTATAACACACCCAAAATTACATATAACTAAACAATATTTTCTAAAAAGCTATGCACGCACTTAGTCGCACACGGGACTTTCTATCGTTCACTTTGGCAGCACAAATAGTCACGCACGGAAGATCAGACCAGGTCATTTAGCAAATCGCTTTTGACAAGCACGCCTCTGGCCGAACACAGACAACAATAGAAGTGAAATATGCAGAAGGGAAGGGGAGAGAGCTGTTGGGTCAGCCACCCCGCCACCACCTTAAACTCGTACAGTCTGCGCTAAACAAATAGGACCCGGGAGAAAATCCCGTGACGCGACTAATTGAAGGTTAAAGACAGTAGTTGTCAGAGAAGTTTGTAGACATTCCACAATTCAGGTAAGTCTCCATATCAGATCTTTCATTATTTTCAGGTTGTGTTTTCGCACGTGCCAGTAATTGGGATTATATTGTCGACAGACTGAAAAGTTGCAATATCAAGTGTCAAAAAGGCAACACTGAAAAATGGCTTCAAAGCTCTCACTCGGTCAACTAAACCAACACTCAAAACACATGCAGTACTAACCATCAACACAGCTTAGGACACTTACCTGCTTCGAAGCACTAACTAAATTGTTAGGTTCCCAAGACTTCAAAGCTTCAAATGCATGCACATAAATATTATGTAAACTGAACAAGCAATTTCAAACTTTCTTTTTTAGAAACTATTATTTAGAAAAACTAGAATTAAAATTATACGATTACCTTTAAAATCTTCTGCTCGCAACCTCTACATGTGGCTCGGCCAGACTTGGCATACTCCACAGTGAAGTCTCCAAATCCTGTAGTGTCAGCTGCTCCTCTCTTCTTTCCTTTAGCTTTTCCTTTATTGCCACTAGCAGCAGCCGGTGCGGGGCCAGAAAGACATTCAGCTGTCCGTAGCAAGACATTACAAATGTGAAAAGGATTTTTCATCAATTTTTAACAAATGCATTTACAGTCAGAGATTTGAACTGCATCAAATTTCAAATAAGTTGTGGTAGAACTTGACAACAGCTACTCCTTAGGAAAAAATTCTTCAACTACAGAAATTAGCCAAAATACCCCAGGTAATTTTCGGTGAAAAAAGTCTGGAGAATATGTAGTAATAGATGTATATCCCTCCGCTGTCTATAACACACCCATCGTCCCAAAATTGATCACGACTTATATAGAGAAAATTCCAGCTGACTCCACCATTTTCCACGATATTTAGCAACATGTACAATATTTATAAATCGCATTCGGTAGGCTACTATTTCACATCTGGTATAATAAAACAAGAGCGCCGTCAATTTAACGTTAAAGTGTGCCATGTTTCAGTCTTATGTTAGACAGGGATTGTGTGAGTTGCAAGTTAATTTCCAACTTCAATCAAGAATATAACGCCTCAATAATTTTCATCCAAAACAATGGTTTTTGCCTAGCCCAAATTTAAATCAGACCAATCATTTCTTGCCTAGAACAATAATTGTTATAGTAAAGCCATCATTACTTTCGACTTTACGTGTCATTGTTACCCTGGAGTTATCTAGCGGTCAGAAGGCAGATCACTAGGCAGTCATTCAAATCAATATATCACGACAAATCGAGTTTCGTTCGTGATGTCGCGATTTAGCGAACGAAACTCAAGCCTAGTACTGAAACGTCAAGTCAGAAGTAATGATGGCTTTACTATAGGTCATCATCATCATCATCTTTCACAGTTTCCAGCCACTGGCTGGGTCTGTTTGGAACACAAGCCTCTCCTAACGTCTCCTGTCTTCCCACCATCTCTCAGTCTCCACCGTTGTCCAGTCTTCTCCTCTCTTCTTCATGCTTTCTTCCACCCCCCATCAGCCACCTGTCTCTCGGTCTTCCTCTCGGTCTCTTTCCTTCCCACTTCGTCTCGTGCATCCTCCTGGGTATCGTCTTCTCCATTCGTTTTACATGTCCATACCATCTAAGTCTAGATTTCTCTATACCATCCTGTAATGGTTCCTCCTTCATTAATTCCCTGGTCCTCTCATTTCTTATTCTGTCCATCTTTGTAGCTCCAATACTGCTTCTCAAGAACCTCTCATCTCACTGGCCTGTATTTTGCTCTTCTCCCTTCCTTTCATAACCCAGGTCTCCGAGGCATACGTCAGGATAGGGACATAGTACGTCCGATATATGATCTTTTTGCTGTTCTGAGGGACATCCTTGCTCCATAACATGCTTCTCACACTCCTCCGGAATGCTTCTGCCCGTCTTCCCCGCTCATTTATTTCTCTATCGTTTCTTCCATTATCTTGTATCAGGCTTGCCAGATACTTGAAACTCTCCACTTTCTTCAGCTGTTCCCCACCAATTGTTATTCCTGTTGTGGTTCTTTCCTTCTTCCTTGTTGTGATCGCCAACTCACTCTTATTTATGCTGAATTTCATCCCATACCCTTGTATTATTCCTTCCCACACGTCCAACTGTTCCTGTACCTCCTCCTTGTTTCCCCAAATCATCAAATCTGCAAACACCACTGCTTTCATCTTTCCTTCCCAATTACTTGTGCCACTCGGGTCATTACGTCATCCATCACCACAATAAAAAGTAACGGAGACAGTGCACTTCCTTGTTTGAGGCCGTTTCTCTGTTCCCACCAGTCCGATCACTCTCCCCCCACTTTCACACAGCTCACACTTCCGTTGTACATCTCCTTTATCCTCCTTATAGTCCATTTTTCTACTCCTCTATCCTCCAGGGACTTCCATACTTTGTTTCTGCATACACTGTCATATGCTTTCTCAATGTCCAGGAAGGCCATCAGTAGATCTGTTCCATACTCATAGTGCTGTTCTTGTAACTGCCTTACAGCAAAAATCAAATCCACTGTGGACCTTCCTGCTCTGAAGCTATGTTCTTCCCTCATCCCTCCTTCTATCCTTGTCCTAATTCTCTTTTCCAAATCTTTCTCCAACATCTTTGCACAATGACTCATCAGTGTTATTCCTCGATAGTTTCTGTATTCTGTTCTACTACCTTTCTTGAAGATCGGGACAATTATTCCCTTTTTGCAGTCCTCTGGGGTCTTCCTTTCCTTCCATGCTGTCTTCATCACTCGGTACAACCACTGTATCCCCACCTCTCCTGCTGCTCTCACCATCTCCACACTCATCTCATCCACACCTGGTGCCTTCCCTCCTTTCATCTTCCTCACTGCATCTTCCACTTCTTTCCATGTTAAGTCCTTATCTGTTTGCAGTCCATCTTCCTCTTCCCTGATTTCTTCCTCCTCGCCGTGGTTTCCATTTGGGTTCAGAAGTTCTTCAAAATATTCTTTCCACATTTTCTTCAGTTCTTCCCAATTTTCTATCTCTCGTCCCCTGTTTTACTATAGGTAGCGAGCTAACATATAAACACCCCTTGTTTTTGTCACGCACAGTAAGGGGGGCCTGACCTGATCCACGCAAGCGATTCGTTGAGTTGAAAATTGTAGCCTATCAACCCGAGGGCCTTGAAAGCTATTTGAAATTAATATGGCCGACTACAATTGAATGAGAGGGGGTTTGGGTGATTACCTTGAATCAATTTGGTCAGGGTGTGACCTGATGTACTAGGACATTAGAAATACAAAAGTTAGAAAAGGATAGTAAAAGTGAGAAAAGAAAATCAGAGAGTAAAGAGAGAGTGTAAGAGTTGAGATTTTGAAAGTGAAGTAGAAGAGTGCTATAGTAGCATGTTGGAGGAAAAGTTATTCAATGATGATGCGGGGCCGCTTGTGGCGGCTCCCCCTTGCTTGGTAATCACCCAAACTGTTGATTAGTGGGTTGGTGCTGAGTGTGGCTGTTGTATAGCTTAACTGCCTGCCGGTGAATTCTCTGACTGACGGTCGAGAGATTGTAGTCGGCGTGAAGTTGGGTGTTGCGCAGGTACCCGGGAGCACCTGATATCCCTCTTAGATTTTCAAATAAGTTTTGATGATTGGTACAAAGTTTATTATATTTGATAACTCTTCTTTATAATATGAATGGCGGACGGGGCGGCCCTGTATCCGGGATTAATAGGATAAAAGGCATCTACCCTATGATTTAGTTAGATGTCAGCTTTACATAAATCCATTTAGCGTCTGTCTTGCAGCAAGCGGCTAGATGGTCAGCGTCTGTTCACCAAAGGTGCGGCTGAAAACCCATCCTCGGAGCTAACAACCTCGAGTAGAATTTTTAGGGGACTTGTTCCCTTAACCTAGCAAACAATCAACAATGGATATGCACATTGGGAGATTTTACCCCAGGGAGTAACCAATCTCCATTTTCCAAGGAAATGAAAAGTAGGCACTCGGATTCTGGGGGCCTACATCATTGTGCAAAGGATGAAAAGGATGAGTCGGAGCATCTTGAAAATAGCATTAAGCAAATCACTAGTAAAATTAAGCACAAGAACATAAACTTTTTGGCTACCTTTAATGTCAATTCACTCTTAAAAACAGGAAAACTTAAAACTCTAATAAATTTCATCAAAGAGAAAAGGATTATGATAACAGCTCTTCAAGAAACTAGATATACTGATGAACATCCATTTGATTCAGAAGGTTATAGAATATTCAAGGGAAAACCTGGAAAGAGAGTTATGAAAAATGTACCTCAGTTTGGAACTGGGTTCATTGTAAATCAGAACATATTAAATTCAATAATAGAGTTTCAATCCATTAATGAAAGATTA
The DNA here is from genome assembly GCA_946902985.2 of Meconema thalassinum. Classification (NCBI taxonomy): domain Eukaryota; kingdom Metazoa; phylum Arthropoda; class Insecta; order Orthoptera; family Tettigoniidae; genus Meconema; species Meconema thalassinum. The sequence goes on along the minus strand of OX336390.1, from coordinate 510,045,482 downwards.
TCCCTGCTATCCTTTAAATCAGTAAACAAAGTTTATACCATTGTCAATACACATGCACCAACTAATGAGAAAAATAGGACTCAGAAAGAACAAACGGAAAATTTTTGGCAAGAACTATCAAACACCCTGGATCAAATTCCATCAAAAAATATAATACTTCTACTTGGAGACTTTAACGCTCAAATCGGCAAAGAACGTCAACATCGGTCCATAGTAGGCAATTTCCCGGCACATAAAAGAACTAACACAAATGGAGAAAGACTTATTAGTTTATGCAGAGAGCATAACATAGTCCTGAAATCTACATTCTTCAAAAAACTTCCTAGGAAACAAACTACTTGGGTTTCCCCAAATCCAGTTTGTGGTGAGAAACAACTTGACCATGTTGCTATTAGCAGACAGTCTACAATGGAGATACTCAATGTGAAAGTTGCTAAGAGTGCAGGTTTAGATTCAGACCACTATCTGTCACTCATTAAATTCAAAATTAGACCAATATATAAAAAGAAAAATCATTATCAATCCAAAAAGTTTGATACTCAAAAATTAGCTACAGAAAATAATTTCAAAACACTTTTGGAAAGCAGAGCACCTAAAACATGGGAACAACTTCAAAGAGACTTAGTACAGACAGCAGAAGAAACCATTCTCCTTAAAAGAAAACGAAAACATGCCTGGTGGACTGCTGAGTGTGATGAACTAATCTTTAAAAGACAACGAGCTTGGAACGTCTGGAATGCAAATAAAAATGAGAATACCAGGAACAGCTTTATAGAATCCCGAAAACATGCATCTAAGGGACTCAAAAGGGTAAAAGTGCAACATATGAAAGACCAATTAACATTAATAGAATCGGACTTCAGACAGCACAATATAAAGGACTTCTACAAAACTTTCAGAAGTAGTTTAAGGAAGTATACTCCACCAAGCTTGCTTTTCACAGATCCAAAGACTCAGAAAACTGCATATAATAACGCTGAAAATTGCAGAATACTTGCGGAATATTTTGAAGAACTCCTCAACTGCGATCCACCAAAGGAGACATTTAATTTTGATAATATACTCCCCGTTCCTCCAGACTCGAAACCACCAACAACAAATGAAATTAAAGAGATTATAAACGAACTTAAAAATAACAAAGCATCTGGAGAAGATAGTATAGTTGCTGAATTATGGAAATACTCGAGTGACAACATGATCCTATGTTTAACGGAAATCATAAATGACATATGGAAAACACACAGTTTACCATCAGAATGGACATCTGCTTTGATACATCCACTACATAAGAAAGGGAAGAAAACAGATCCTAACAATTACAGAGGAATCTCCCTCCTGCTAGTGACCTATAAGATCTTATCCAAAGCACTTTTAAAAAGAGCGGAAAAAATACTTGACCCACAATTGGGAGAGTATCAGGCAGGGTTTAGGAAGGGACGATCATGTATGGAGCAAATACTAAATTTAAAGAGCATATTAGACATGAGGAAAATCAGGAACTTGAAATATGTAGTTACTTTTGTGGATTTTAAAAAAGCCTATGACTCCATTGACAGAAAGGCACTTATTAACATTCTGAAGGAATTTGGACTTGATAACAAGACAACTGAAATAATTCAAGCAACACTAACGAACACAACTTCCAAAGTTAAATTTAGAGGGGAACTTTCAAAATCTTTCAAAATAAAGTCAGGTGTGAGACAAGGAGATGGTCTGTCACCTCTGCTTTTCAATTGTGCATTGGAAAAGGTAATTCGAGAGTGGAGGAAAGCCATCAATACTAAAGGCGTTCAACTAGGAAGACATCCAAATAAAATCACTGTAGATTGTTTAGCTTTTGCGGATGACATTGCATTACTTACTGACTCACTGGATACTGCCCAAGAACAAATTAGAGAGTTGCAAAAACAGGCAGCCAAAGTCGGACTACAAATATCATTTGAAAAAACTAAGTTCATGACAAACATCACCGATGCCCCCAAAAGTATCACAATTCATGACAGTTCAGTATGTAAAACAAATTCCTTTAAATACCTAGGAGAGTGGATAATGAATGACTCACAGGAAAAGACAGCAATAGAAACACGTATGCATAAATTACAAAGGTGTTTTCATATGACAAAAGATATATATAATAAAAAAAGCTTATCCTGGAACACTAAATTAAGGCATTATCAAACAGTAGTCAGACCTGAAACTCTGTATGCAGCAGAAACACTTAAATTAACAAGATTTGGTGATTTAGACAAATTAGAGAAGACTGAAAGACGAATTCTGAGAAAAATACTGGGAGCTAAACGAAATAATAACGCAGAATATAGGTTACGACCAAATAGAGAGTTATATTTGAAATGTGAAAAATTAACTGATGTAATGAGAAAGAGAAGATTACAGTTTTTTGGGCATATCTATAGAATGGAAAATAGTAGACTAACTAAACAGATCTTCAACTTACTGACTAGTTACAAATCCAAACCCACATGGTTCATTGAAATTGACAAAGATTCGACAAACGCCAAAATTCAGACAGACACAATAGCAAACAGATCACTCTTTAGAGAAGCTATTCAAAACGCAAAATTTCAAGAAAGGAAGAAACAAACAACTGGCAGAAAGTGGACTCAGGAGGAGAAAGATCGTCACTCTAGAAGGATGAAAGAAATTTGGAAACAACGGAAATTGAATACAATGGACAATAGCCAACGTTGATTCATCGTACCCTCCAAATGGGTTATTCGAAAGAAGAAGAAGAAGATATTTTACTTTCACAGCACTCGATTCTGGACAACTTGAAGTTTGTTGATAATAGAGGGCTGCATAACCCCAAGCAGGACTAGCATATTCCATCACAGGACGCACAATTGTGCTATATGTCAAGAGCTAGTGAAATTCATCTAGTGGGCTCTGGGGCTTAATTAAAGGCCAGAGCTTCGCTTGGATCGCTTTCGCTTTGTTGGCGCGCAACCTCCTGAGCGAAAGTAAGGCCTTCGATCAAGCCTGATTCCCAGGTACGTAGTTGCTGCTTGCCATCTGATCACCTCGCCAAAGAAGTTTAGGTCCTGGACTTCAGTATGTTTGCGATTTGTGGTAAACTAAGTGGCAGAACATTTACTAACATTAATCGTAATTCTCCATTTCCTTAGCAGGGTTCTAGGGTGTCTAAGGCGACTTGGAGGTTGGATTCAACTCTATGCCCTCTCAAGGAGGTGGTGGAGATAGCAGTATCATCGGTAGCTCTGAATGAACATAGAACGATAACATTCTCTATAATACATGAATTAGCCAAAATACCTTTTGAAACGATGAGAAATAAATCAGGGAGCGATGCTTTAATAGATGTTACCTCCTCCGCAGTCTGTGACCCACTCAGCCATCCCAAATAGGATCACGACTTCTATAGCGAAAATTACAGCTGTGAGCGCCATTGTTCAAATCAATCGTCATCAAAACAGTAACATAACAGTACTGCCAACCTCGCCCTTACGGTACTATGTAAAACAAAGAAGCGCCCAGTTTAGTCCCTACTGCGCATCATTCGTGCGGTAGCACCAGTTCACCGCTCTAACTAGGCTAGTGTGTGCAATATTTCGCTTCTCAGTAATGATTTTTTTATTTTTTTCCATGGCTAAAATGAGTGTGTTTTGTTATCTGCTCTGTAATTACAGTTACGCGTGCGGGGTTGCTTCATTCCCTCGCATGTGACTCACAGCCGCCCGAGGCTACCCCCAGGCTCTGTGTCGGCCGGCCGCTTGCGCAGCAAAAACAAAGGCATGGACCAGAATGTTCGTTGCCCAACTAGTGTTGGACATCTCGAGAAGGTCTGAGAGTAGCTGTGAACCCTGGTCCACTCTAGAAACATCTGCGAGTCGTCAGCCCCGATATATAAAGAACGACTTTGGCCAGTGTCAGTAAGAGTATTTATACCTGTGCGGTGACATGTGAATTGCGAAACAGTGTGTAGTATTCAAGAACAGTGAGTGTCCGACTGTGGCTTGTGAACTTGATGAAGAGTTATTTCTAGCGAGGACACCGGTCTCATTAGTGAGGGATTAACTGCATGAGCAAGTGAAAGGGTGAGTGTTCTCCATAAGGGAACAAACTTGAATAAGACAGCTAATGGTTTTTATGAGCCTATTATGTGGTGAATATTTAAGACCTGCAATAAAGCTAATATTTCTTTAAAAGACCATTTGTGTTGTGCTTTACCTACTTTGATTCAATTAACGACTTGCCACTAGGGGTAGCACGTATCATTACTATGCAGTATATCATTCCGCTGTAATAAATGTGTGTACTTTTTTCGCACAACTGTGGTTTTGACCAAGGTTACTGTCTAACACGCTCAGATCAATGGTTTTGTCAACCGTGCCCCGCTAGCTGAGTGCGGCCACCTACACCCGAACTTCTAACTTTCGTTTTGTCCAATCCAATGGATTTTGACAATGGTTACAACCTAACGCACCCAGATCAATGGTTTTGTGTCAACTATGCTCTGCTAGCTGCGCGAGGCCAAGGCTGCACCTACACCTGACCATTCTAACCTTCGTTTTGTACAATCCAATGGTTTTAGACAATGGTTACAGCCTAACGCGCCCTGATCAATGGGTTTTGACAATGGTTACATCCTAACATGTCCCAATGATTTATTTTTTGATCAATTGTGATTTCGTATCCTACTTCTTTTTATCAACAGTGATTTTGTATCTCACATGTTGACAACAATGTGTGCACCTTGGTGCGTGCCGCTAGAGTAGGCCTATGCCTTGTTGACAGTTGAACGAGATGCCAAGCCCTGTCGAAACATGGCAGCCATTTTTAAAATAGCAATAAATAAACAAACATTTACGTACTTTAGCACACACAGTATATGAGGTTCAGTAGTGACGAGGGTTCCCAATTTCAGTACGTAACATCACCCAGAAAATGAAACAAGGATACAAGGTATGTAAAAGTCACATTCATGTCTGCTGCAAGTGTATAAAATCCACTTTCATTCAGAATTAATGTATCATCTGCATACAGGTGGAGACTAGTAGCGTATGTTTGGGTTATTAACGCATCAATCTTTATCCAGGCCAATGGTTTTACCAATTATTTCTTTTTTCACATAACTATAACATTACGTGTGTCGTGTGGTGTATTTTGTATCGGACATGTTGGCAACAGTGATAGGACGTGACATGACGTCAATATGTGCACCTTAAACATGGCTACTGTAGTTGAATGAGCAAGAAATAAAACCAGTTATTTACGTAATACAACAAACATTTCCGGTACAGCAGTGATAATTGACAGTAATTTCAATTCCTAACGACTCCCTTAAAGGTATATAAATCACGAATCATACATTTTCAATAATCCGCCAGGTAGAAGTGTAAAAACCAGGAGTAGGTGTTCTCTCTGTGGTTAACAGCCGTGAGGCTGGTTGGCAACAGCTCGCCATTCTTCCCGTCTCTCAGCCTTCCTCTTCAGTTCACAGTATGAGCCACAACCCATATCTTGCAGTATTTGACTCATGTACTCCAGTCTGGGTATTTCTCTATAATTCTTGCAGTCTACCGTTCCCTCGATTATTAGCTTAATCAGTCCATTGTGTCGCAGTATGTGGCCCACGAGGTGATTCCTTCTTCTTTTTAAATATTTAAGGGGACACCATACCCAAAAAAATCGGCTTTTTGGGTGTTTATTTTTTATTTACAAATGTTCAACCTTAGCTGATGAGCCAGCTTGGTGTTCCTAGGCAAAACCCCACACAAGACACCGCATAAACCTAGAAAAGTTGCTTGTAATATATCCACATGGCACAGAAGGATTTGGTCCAATATTTATTAGAAATGGGTCAAATAACACTTTATAATTATGTCTGGAGGGAGCGTGCCCAACAGTCAGCTGTCAAAATGCTTCGTCTTACTTTATATTCAGCCAGGAGAAGGAAATCCTGCAACTTCAAAGTTTTGAAAGCCTGCATAGGGAGGTTAAGGCTGCCCGAGCTTTTAGCTCTTGCAGTAAAGAGGCGCAGGTGCACTTCATACAAAGGGAGGTAGGACGCCGTTCGCTACCCCCTGGGGGTCCATGCACGGACACCAAGAGCCCGCTGATGAGCCAGCTTGGTGTTCCTAGGCAAAACCCCACACAAGACACCGCTTAAACCTAGAAAAGTTGCTTGTAATATATCCACATAGCAACATTTCTGCAAAGGATGGGATCAACGGCGAATTCAGCCGAGTGTTAGACGCAGCCTGGAGCAAATGAAATTCATGAGAAAACAGCCCAAGGAGATGAAATTGGGTGAAGAAGACGCCATAAGAGAAAAGGAAGGGAAAACACATGGTTCTGGGGACTTTTAGACAGTGGGTGAAGAAGAAAAACTTTCTAATGTTTTAAAATTGTTTTGCTGCACAATTCATTTTTTCGGACTTTACACCAACTATTCAGTAGCAAATATTAACCAATCTCAATAATATTTTTGCAGCATGTGAAGATATCTCCCATAATTCTGTGCATCCATATTAGTTAAAATAGTTATCGTTTATTTTTAAATAATTTTTAACTTTAATTTTTGGAAATAAAAATTAATTTTGTGAAAAATATTTTTTATTTCAGGGACTATTTCATATTTTTCCAAACCCATGCACAGAAGTATTAGTACATAGTGTAAAAAAGACTGTAGAGTTTCAGTAATTTATAGTGGTAAATAGTTGGTATCAATTTTTTTAGGAAAATACTATCTTTTAGTAATTTCTGCCCATACTGATCAACTGAAAGGAATAATTTTTCACTTGTTGCTTTATGAAAGATGTTGGTCGTATGGAAATAAAATTTGGTGCAGTTTGGATCACTGGGAGCAAAAAAAGATACGAGGCTTACAGTAGTCGCATATGATGTGTAACATCTGACATGTTATCCTACTGGTATAGGCCTACTACACAGCTTGGACATTCTTAAAATGTTAATTTACGCTCCATTTTCAGACTGGTACTATGATGAATGTATAGATTTAATTGGAGATATGCTACTGTCACACTTGTGGCGCAGCGGTCAAGCTGTTAGTCTCTCACCAAGGTAGACCGGGTTTGATTCCAGGTCAATACATGTGAGATTTTCGAATTGAAATGCCATGTCCTGTGGTTCGCATTCCACGTAAAAGGGAGGTACCTTGGATCATGATTGTGAGATTAACGGTCACGCAAAACTACAAGCTCCCTTAATAATTCATAATAACAAAGTGACACACAACATCGACTGTACTCTCAAATACTGTGAGCACACTCCTCAGTAACTATATCATTCATTATTCTCAAGACTCTCATACAATTCCTCGTAAACAATCAAAATATGCCTTCCTACAATCATGAAATGACCTAGTCTCAGCTTTTATTCCACTCATATAACAACATTCTGTTATGCATTAAATATTTGACTATCCTACTCAACCACAGCTTGACAATAATGCCGCTTACTTAAATGTCATTTGTCGTCTTTGTCCTATCCTATGTGATGTTCAACCTTGAACTCGAAGCTTCATAAACTGCTCAATGACAAATGAAAGTCGGTGAAACATTTGCCACTGTGCTCGTCAAATCAGTGCCTGCTAAATGCACTGCCTACTGTATTACCATAATATTCTCGCGCTACAGAGCACACACTGCCTTGTTTACAATACACACATTTTCAATTGTTATTGTAAAAGGGAGTGTTTTACAGATATTGTAGTTTATAATACGGAACTCATTTTATTAGATGATTTGTAGCTTCCACCAGCACTAGCCTAAATAAAGAATACGATATGGATCAACTAGATTAAAAGACGCGACACCGCTCATAACCTTAAATTCCTTATAAACAGGTCCTCTTCATTCACAGACCAACACGTAATTTCATATCGATTCTGTTAAAATGAGTCATATTGATATGATAAATATCGTTTAAAATGATAATCTGGTAGCTGGATCGATTGATCGAGCGGGCAATGCATACTTCCATTTTCCACCACTGCCAGCTAGCACACTTCCGTCCAATTGATCGAGCGGGCAGTGCATACTTCCGTTGTCCACCACTGCCAGCTAGTACACTTCAGTTTGATCGATCGAGCGGGCAGTGCATACTTCCGTTCTCCACCACTGCCAGCTAGTACACTTCCGTTTGATCGATCGAGCAGGCAGTGCATAATTCCGTTAGATCCACCACTGCCAGCTCGATCGTTCCGATCCACTTCCGTCCCCAATTTTCAAAATCACTCCCACAAAACTATCCAGCAACCGAGCGGAAAGATGTTAGACATAAAAAAAAAAATGGGTATAGTGTCCCCTTAAGGAAGCATCTTCTTTCTCCCAATCTTCTAAAGACTTCCTCATTTGTGACCATTTCTTTCCAGCTGATTTTCATAATCCTTCTATAGCACCAGGTTTCAAATGCTAGTAGTCTTTTCCTCTCTCTCTCCTATTGTCCAAGATTCGCTGCCATATAGCGCGACGCTCCATACATAGGTCTTCAACATTTGTTTCCTCACATCAAGACTTATGTTCCTTGCAGTAAATAGGTTCTTCTTTTTATAGAAAGCGTTCTTGGCTTGGGCAATCCTACTTAATATCTCTCTGCTGCTTCTTCCATCATTCGTTATTTTACTTCCCAGATAATTAAACTCATTCACTTCTTGTATCTTTTCATTTCTTAACTCTTGCTGTCTGGTTTTTGCCATTTCTACTGCAGACCAAAATTTTTGTTTTGTTTGTATTTATTCTCATATTAAATTCTTCATCCATTATTCTGTCCATCTTGCTCAGGATCTTTTGTAAGTCTTCTTCACTTTCTGCAATTAGCGCTATGTCATCAGCAAACCTTATCATGTCAACTTTATCTCCATGAATATTCACTCCTGTGGCAAATTCTTCTCTTACTCGGTCGATCGCCTTTTGTACATATACATTGAATAGGTATGGGGAAAGGGAACAACCCTGCCGCACACCCTTTCTGATGTGTGCTGTTTCTTCCTTGCTACCACAACAAACTATTCCAATTTCTTGCTTATAGATATTGAATTGTAGACGAGTCTTCTGTCTCTAAAGTTGATACCTGTTTGATGAAGAATGCTGAATAGAACATTCCAGTTCACATTGTCAAACGCCTATTCAAGGTCAACGAACGCTAAGAAGGTAGGTTTGCCTTTCTTCATCTGCTTCTCTATCACTTGCCTCAATGCTAAGATTGCTTCTCTTGTTCCTACTCATCATCATCTTGTACAGTTTCCAGCCCCAGGCTGGGTCTGTTTGGAACATAAGCCTCGCCACTTAGTTCTTTCTTCCCACCACCTCTCCGCTGTCACTCTGGTCCAGTCCTCGCCTCTCTTCTTGACACATTCCTCCACTCCTTTCAGCCATCTATCTCTTGGTCTTCCCCTTGGTCGTTTCTTCTGCATCTGCATCTCATGTATCCTCTTGGGAATCTTCTTCTCATCCATTCTCTTTAAGTGTCCATACCACCTCAGTCTTGATGTCTCAATCCTACCTTGCAAGGGCTCCTCTTTCACCATTTCCCTGACCTTTTCATTCCTCACCCTGTCTCTTCTTGTTATTCCGATCCTACTTCGCAGGAACTTCATTTCACCTGCCTGTATTCTGCTTGTATCTCTTTTCTTCATTGTCCACGTTTCTGAAGCATAGGTCAGTATCGGGATATAGTAGCTTCTGTATAACACTTCCTTGCTTTTTTGTGGGACATCTTTATTCCACACTAAGCTCCTAATGCTTCTCAGAAATGCTTCTGCCTGTCTGCCACGTTCCGTAATCTCTTTGTCATTTCTCCTATTTTCCTCCACTATACTTCCCAAGTACTTGAGACTTTCCACCTTCTTCAGCTGTCCACCTCCAAGTGTTATCCCACTCATTGGTCTGTCCTTTTTCCTGGTCGTTAACAGTATCTCACATTTACTGATGTTGAACTTCCATCCGTACTCTCCCACTGTTTCTTCCCAAGCCTTCAGTTGCTTCTGAATTTCCTCCTCCTTGTTTCCCCAGACCATGAGATCATCTGCAAACACCATTGCTTTCATCTTATCTTCTCCTATCTTTCCTGCTATCCGTGTCATTACCTCGTCCATAACCATAATAAAGAGAAGGGGTGACAGCGCACTACCCTGTTTCAGGCCACTCATTTGTCTGAACCAGTCTGTTCTTTCCCCTCCAACTTTCACACAACTCACACTTCCACAATACATCTCCTTCACTCTGCCTACAGTCTCTTTTTCCACTCCCATGTTTTCCAAACCTTCTTCCTACACACACTATCATAGGCCTTTTCGATGTCCAGGAAGGCCATCAACAGATCCTCTCCAAATTCGTAGTGGTGTTCCTGGAGCTGTCTCACTGAAAATATGAGATCCACTGTTGATCTCCCAGGTCTGAATCCATACTGTTCCTCTCTCAATTTTCTCTCCACTTTGGCTCGTATTCTACTTTCTAATATCTTTTCATATATCTTGGCACAGTGAGGTATGAGTGTGACACCCCTGTAATTTCTGCACTCCTTTCTGCTTCCTTTCTTAAATATTGGGACAATTAATCCTTTCTTCCAATCTTCTGGGGTCTTTTTCTCCTTCCATATCACCCTCATCACACTGTACAGCCACTGTTTCCCAACCTCCCCAGCTGCCTTCACCATTTCAACACTCACTTCATCCACACCTGGTGCCCTTCCTCCTTTCATCTTGTCTATAGCCATTTCCAGTTCTCTCCAAGTCAGGTCCTTTTCCATTCCTGTGTTGTCTTCTCCATCTTCCAATACATTGTCTTCCTCCCTATGGCCATTTGGATTCAGCAAATCCTCAAAGTACTCTTTCCACACTGCCTTGAGTGTCTCTTTGTTGTGTACCTCATTTCCGTTTTTGTCCATCATTACCACATCCTCTCGCAGACCTCTTCTCTTACGTTTGACCATCCCATAAAGAACTTTCTTATTTCCTCTGCTGTCTTCCTCCATCATCTCCGTCCACTTTACCATCCACTTCTTCCTCTCCTCTGCGACAATCTTGTTTGCTTCTTTCTTCTTTATCTTATAATCTTCCCTTGCCAGATCAGTTCTTTCCTGGAACCACACTCTGAAAGCCTTGTTCTTCCTTCCCACAGCTTCTTTTACTCTCTCATTCCACCATGGTGTCTCTTTACACCACTTTCTGTTGCTTGTTCTTCCACATACTGCCACTGCAGCTTCTACCATTGTGTTTTTGAATTGCTTCCATTCCTCTTCCCCTGTTTTAGGATTGTCTGTTGGCATCCTTTCCCTTATTATCTTCTGGAATTCTTCCTTGACTTCCTTTTCCTTGAGTTTCCATACTTTGATTCTCCTTTCCTGGTACTCTGTCCTCTTGCTATCCTTAACAACTCCCAGGTTCATTACAAGTATTCTGTGGTCGCTATCTAAGTCCTCTGATGGTATTACCTTTATATCTCTGACACTTCTCTTCATTTCCCAGTCGTACAGCATGTAATCTACCAAAGATTTCTTTGTTAAATCACTGCTGTACCACGTTACCTTGTGGCTTTCTTTCTTCCTGAACCAGGAGTTGCCTACCACTAAACCGTTTCTCTTGCAAAAATCCAGCAACTTTCTCCCTTCTTCATTCCTGCTACCCCATCCTTCTGCTCCCAATACATTTTCATATCCTTGCCTTTCACTTCCTATATGTGCATTCAAATCTCCCATGACAATGATGCTCTGACCATTCAACTGCTGTTGTAGCTCCTCCTCAAAGTCTTCCTTCTCTTGAGCTGTACATCCAACTTGAGGGGCATATACCTGGGCTATCTCCAGGCTTCTTCCCTTTACAGTTACTCTGATCTTCATGATCCTGTCACTTATTCCCTTTACCTCTTCCTTCATTCCATCTCTCACAACTACTCCTACTCCGCTGCTCCTTCCTTCACTGTTCCCACTCCAGTACAACCGGTATCCTTTCCTCAGTTCTCTGCGACCTTCTCCTTTCCATCTTGTTTCTGCCAAGCCCAGTACATCCAGTTTTCTTCTCTCCATCACATCTACAATCTCCTCCACTTTTCCTGTCAGTGTCTGTATGTTTAATGTCCCAACTCGTAGTCCATTAGCATATCAGGGTCGTCGTCGTTTGCATCCGTCCTTTCCGAGGCCTGTTCCTGGTTAGAAAGCAAATATGATATCCACTACTGGCTTGCTAGGCCTATCGTAGCTTCACCAGAGCCCCGTCAGCCGTCACTTTTCAGGGTTCCCATAGAGCCTTCACAGCTACCGTAGCGGTCCCGGGGCACACAAAGTCCCCACTGTACTTCACCCCTACAGGCAATCCCCTACTTCATGCCGTTGCCCGTCTCCCACCGCGTGGAGGAGGGGTTGGACTTGTGGGAGACTCTTGTTCCTACTCCTTTCCTAAAACCAAATTGATCATCAGATAGGTTTTCATCGATTTGTTTTACTATTCTCTTCATAATAATTCTGGTGACTATTTTTGATGCATGACACTCCAGACTCAATGTTCTGTATTGTTTACATGACCTTGCATTTCATTTTTTAGGTATAGGTACTATTATGCATTTTACAAAGTCTTCAAGCAATTCTCCAGTCTTGTAAATAGTACATATTAAGTTGTACAGTTCCTTTTTTAACTTGTCACCTGATTTTTTCAATAGTTCTCCTGGTATGTTATCAACTCCAAGAGCTTCCTTTGAGGTCCTGCAACGCCTTCTCAAACTCTTCTTCCATAATAGGTGCCCCCAAGTCATCCTCTGTTATTTCATCTTCTTTCTCAATGGGCAAGTTAACACAGTTTCCACTGTATAGTTGTTCCAAATATTCTTTCCTTCCTTTCACTATCATTTTGTCATCATATACTAACTTCCCATCTTTGTCCCCAATGCTCATTGTTTTTGGCTTCCTTGTTTCAAAGAACCTCTTAATATCTCTATAGGCCATATCTATTTGTCCAGATTTCATGTTATTTATGCCTGCACTGATTCCCAATAAATGCTGTTCTTTGTCTTGTTTATCTTGTTTCTTAAGGTCTTGTATTTTTGCTTTTCATCATCATCATTTGAGTTTTTATACTATCTTCTTTCCTTTATCATATCCATAACTTCTTGACTTATCCACTCTTTCCTATTTTCTATTTTCCTAATACAGTTTCAGTTGAGTCTAAAATGCTCTTCTTTATTTTGATCCACTTCTCTTCTACTCCCAAGTGTTCTTCAATGTCTCTTATGTTATTGTTTGTTTCATCCATATTGAGTATTTGAGTGGACTCATCTTTAAGCTTAGAAATATCCCAATGTTTATTTTCTTTCTTCTTTAATCTTTTGAACTTTAATTCACAGCGTACGACTGGGTTATAGTCGCTGTCGACATCAGCTCCAGGGTGTAACGTGTTTTTCGAGGGGTTTTTATGCAACTGGCATAAATCAGTAGGAAGCCATTCTATATTTATTTACGCGGCAAATTGTTCAGCCAAGAGAATTTTTCATGTTAATTTATTATTATTATTAATTTATTATAATTATTATTAAGATATTTTCGGAGCATTTTATAAAAATATAAGCATACAGATAGGTTTTCTATGTCTTAGAAAACGCTATCAAGCAAATTATTACGAACGACGATATCATAGAAAATTATCTGATTACGGAATTTTACGGAGTTTTGTCAGTTAGGGTATTTGAGAGAGATGAGTCACGGGGAATTCAAATACAAGCTTAATCTTGTCAGGAATTATTACGCAAGGCTGGGTCGCATCGTCAAGAAAAGGCGAATATATGGAACGGAAATCAACTTCTTCATTCGCGCGCCGTGTGTAATGAACCAGAGGAGGGGAAGTAGCGGCGTGCTCAGCCAATCAGGGAGACCACGTAAGCTGGAAGTCGGTACCATGGTGGGGGAGCCGACGTGTGCATATATCGTTCGACGCGCCGTGGTACGAGGACAATCTAGTTAGTTAGTTAGTTATTGTTGTTTTAAGGGGCGGAACTACGAGGTCATCTGCCCCTCTTAACACAGATTAAAGAATACAAATTTTGTATTGAATTTAAAATTTTGAGGTGGACATCTAAATTTCAAAAGACCAAAAATTAATAAAACAAAAACAAATAATTAAATAAAAAATAAAAATTATAAAAATTAACAAAAATTACGGAAAAAACAAAACATTATCATTCAAAAACAAACAAGTCGTTGAGTCAAAGTTCACTGGAAAATTTAGATTGCTGGCCCTAACCCACTCTCACTTATAAAGCGGATAACGCGATCAGCAGCCACCGCGTCATCGGCTAATATAAGTTTGAGTGTCGTCTGCAAACCAAGGTTTCTTCGTAAGTCAGCAAGATCCACACACTCGGTGAAAATGTGGGCCACGGTGAAAACGGCTCCACAGGTACAAAGTGGGGGGTCTTCCCTTCTCATTAGGTACGAGTGGGTGGATCTTGTATGACCTATCCTTAGCCTACACAAAATGACGGACTCTCTCCGGGCCCGGAAGGAGCTCCGCCAAACGCGAGTAGTTCCCTTGATCGCTCTCAGTTTACTGGGCAGTGGGTCAGCTAGCCACTGACTCTCCCAAAAAGCCAGAACTTGTAGGCGTAACTGAGAGCGAATATCTCTAGCGGGTACCTCCATTGGTCGAGGTGGTAGTGATACCGCCTCTTTTGCAGCTTGATCTGCTAACTCATTTCCCGCAATTCCCATGTGGCTTGGAAGCCACAGAAAGGTGATTCGAGTGTCAGCGTGGCACAGCCCGGCTAGTAGGTCGTGGATTCGCTGCACTAGGGGGTGTTGCGGGAAACATGTAGCAATTGACTGCAACGAACTCAAAGAGTCGGTACACACGAGAAAGTGGATTCGAGCATCCTGTAGTGCAAACTGCAGAGCTTCATAGATGGCAACGAGCTCCGCAGTAAACACACTACAGGCCTCAGGCAAAGAGATCTTGGTATTTGCACCATCAATAACGTAAGCACAACCCACCTTCTCGTCCACCTTCGAACCATCCGTGTATAGAATGCCAGCGTCCGGAAATTGGTGAACTATGCTGTGGAACTGCCTCCGGTAAACGGAGGCATCCGTGTTCACCTTAGGACCTCGGTGCAGATCTAACCGAATTTCCGGACGCGGGACTTGCCACGGAGGCACCTCGCTAGATGTCCGGATCATACAGGGACCTACAGCCACTCCTATTTCGGTACACGAGCTATCAAGTCTAATACCAACCGGCCGAGTGGCACGAGGCCGGTTGGCGTACCCCTGGTGGTTTTGGGTACCGAAGAGAGCTTGATAGGTCGGGTGTTGCGGCATTTGACGCACATTGGCAGCATATGCTAACAGCATATGTTGGCGTCTATAATTTAAAGGTGGAACACCCGATTCGGCGAGTAGGCTGGGTATCGGGCTGGTCCGGAAGGCACCGGTAGCCAGCCTAACGCCACTATGGTGGATACTGTCCAGCATTTTCAAGGTTGCCGGCCTTGCTGAACCGTATGCCGCAGAACCATAGTCTAGCCGGGACAGGACGAGGGCTTGGTAGAACCGTAGCAGCACCGCACGGTCAGCCCCCCACGTAGTGCCACTAAGAAACCTGAGCATGTTCAGTTTCCTGAGACATGTCATTTTCAATTGCCGTATATGGTGCTGCCACGTTAACTTGCTGTCAAAATGGAGCCCCAGGAAGCGATAAGTGTCAACCAACGGCAACGCAGCATCCCTGAGATGTAGTTCAGGGTGTAAATGTAGCCTCCGGAGCCGACAAAAATGGACGACGGAGGTTTTCGCTGCTGAAAAACGAAAACCCCGGTCGTGAGCCCACCTGTCGACCCGGTTGATGGCTAGCTGCAATTGCCGTTCCACGACTGCCATACTTCCAGAGCTGTAATGCAGAGCTAAATCGTCTACATACAGCGATGGAAATACCGCGGACCCGGCGGCGGCAACAATGCCATTAATGGCAATCGCGAACAAGGTGACACTCAGCACTGAACCCTGAGGAACTCCATTTTCTTGGGTATAGTACTGCGATAATGTCCTACCGACCCTTACACGGAAGAGTCGGACGGACATGAAATTCGCAATGAAAGTCGGTAAGTTACCACGGAGTCCCCACTTGTGAAGGGTGGAAAGGATCCCGTAGCGCCATGTGGTGTCGTAGGCTTTCTCGAGGTCAAAGAAAACCGTGACTAGGTGCTGCTTCCGGAAAAAAGCCCCCTGTATGGCGCTCTCAAGTCGCACCAGATGGTCAGTGGTGGACCTATGAGAGCGAAATCCACATTGGTACTCAGACAGGAGACCTTTATCCTCCAAGAACCACACCAGTCGACGGTTCACCATCTTTTCGAGCAGCTTACATAGGCCATTTGTCAAACAAATGGGCCTATAGCTGCTTACAAACTTGGGATCCTTTCCAGCCTTAGGAATCGGTATCACGATCCCCTCTCGCCATTGAGATGGAAACTCCCCTTCAATCCATATACGATTGAAGAGGATCAACAGTTTTTTAATACTGGATTCGCACAGATGTTTTAACATTTGATTATGTATGTTATCCGGTCCAGGAGCCGTATCCCTGCACAGTGCAAGCGCACTGCGCAGTTCCCATTCAGAGAATGGTACATTATAGGACTCCGAAGCAGCAGTGGCAAAGGACAAGGGGTGAGTCTCTGCCTCCCGCTTCAGAGTCAGAAATGTAGGATCGTAACTCCCGGAGGAGGATACATCGGAGAAGTGCGAGCCAATGCTGTTGGCAATGGCGAGATGGTCCGTGATGATGTCTCCATTGATGGACACTCCGGGTATCGATAGTGATGTCGGGTGTCCGGAGATCCGACGAAGCTTAGTCCACACTTGTGATGAAGGAGTATGCGCCGTCATGGACGACACATACTTTTCCCATGTCGTTTTCTTACTCTCCCGAATCAGATATCGGGCTCTAGCACGCATCCTTCTGAAGGTGATAAGGTTGGCCATAGTGTTTTGCCTCCGATAGCATTTGAAAGCACGTCGACGATCTTTAATGGCTGCTGCAATCTCGGCTGTCCACCAAGGGACAAGCTTCCGGCGTGAGTTTCCGGATGAGGAAGGTATTGTTTCCTCAGCAGCAGCCAAAATACCATTCGTTATGTG
This sequence comes from Meconema thalassinum, assembly GCA_946902985.2. Classification (NCBI taxonomy): domain Eukaryota; kingdom Metazoa; phylum Arthropoda; class Insecta; order Orthoptera; family Tettigoniidae; genus Meconema; species Meconema thalassinum. Next base: position 510,028,364 of record OX336390.1, on the reverse strand, counting down.
AATGGTATGATCGTCGACACTCTCAAAGGTATCTTCGGCAAACACCGCACGTGCCGTGAAAGTTGGCCAATCAGCCCGACGGAGAATCCATCGACTTGGTAACTCGATGGCTCTCTGGTTCGGAAGAGTAACGATAATTGGAAAATGGTCACTATTACAAAGGTCGTCGTGTACACCCCACTGTAGCAGGGGAACCAGCGCACGACTGCACAAGGTAATATCGACACTTGAATAAGTGCCGTGTGCAATAGAGAAGTGCGTAGGTTCTCCTGTGTTCAACAAACACAGGTCCAGCCGCCTGATCAGCCTCTCAAAATCTCTCCCTTTACCGCTAGTGGTAGCGGAGCCCCAGATGGTGTTGTGGGCATTAACATCTCCCAGAAGGAGGAAAGGAGGGGGGAGCTGAGAGACTAGATCCACCAGCTGGTCGTAATCCGGCTGAGAATCAGGCGGGATGTACACGTTACATACTGTTGCCATTACTGGCAACGAAGTACGAACTGCAACTGCCTCTAGCTGAGTACGCAACGGCACCTCTTCACCAAAGAGGCTAGAGTGGACGAGAGTGCAGACGCCACCAGCGGCCACAGCTCCGTCCACCCGGTCTTTAGAGAAGAGTTTGAAGTGACGCATTGTTGTCTCATGTCCAGGACGAAACCTGGATTCCTGAAGGCAGACAATGGTTGCCGAAAACGAAGATATTAATTGTCGTAACTCAGCGAGATGAACAGAATAGCTATTACAGTTCCATTGTAATAGTGCCATGGTGTGGACTTAAGTAGAAATGGGTCTTCTACTTATGCTTGACCGTTTGCCACCCTTCCCCAGCTCTAGTTGGAGATGATGGGGCAGGAGAGCACACCTCAATCTCCACATCTCCGTCCGAAGACGAAGAAAATGGAGCGGGCGCTCTCTTGGGTTGCGCGCGGTCGTCGTCGGACCTCACGAGTCTCGCTCTTGGGGAAGAGCGAGAGCGGTGTCGAGGGACTTTCTCCCGGTCCGAAGACTGGGTGTCTGTCCCCGACACGCCCCGAAGAGATTTCTTCTTGGATCGGCGCCGACGCGTGTTTGGGGAAGTAGATGGTCCCTTCCCCACAGACGCCGGGTCCTTATAAAACAAGGTCGCTCCTGCTGGCACCGCTCCACTGGTAGTGGTGGGAGCGGGATGGTCAGCAGATACGTGAGCAGCCCTGCCTTTAGGAGAGGAAGAGAAACGGCGCTGAACCGTTCCCCTCTCCTCCGCCGATCTATTTTCTTTTCTATAGGGGAGTTCCTCCATGCGTACGGGCTTGGCTTCAGCAGGCTTCGCTCCCTTGGTGGTAATGGGAGCGGAAAGGCCAGCAGAGACAGTAGCCACCCCGTCAGCAGGAGGGCGAGAGAGACGGCGGCGAACCGTCTCCCTCTTCTCCCCTATATTTTTCGTATTAGGTGGGCTGGAAGAAGGACCAGCCCCGGTCGGCAAAGTCTTCTTTCCCCCTTTAGCTGGGGAAGACTTGTTCGCCGACCGTTTCGGAGAAGAAGAGGACTTCTTCTCCGATTGCGCCGGTTTAGATGGTATAACCGGCGCCTTCTTTTGCTGGGCCGAAGAAGGTTGTTGTACCTCCTTCGGGCTGACATTTTTCGCTGGTACAGCGAGGGGTGATTTTAATACAGCTGATAATACGGGCGTCGAGGGTACTACACTCGGTAAGGATGCGGCAGGGGTGAATGAGGGCGTCGTTGCAGCTGCAAACGATACCCGAAATTCGGGGGCATTCATATCACGGTACCTCTTGCGAGCGTCGTGATATGAAAGCCTATCAAGAGTTCTTAATTCTTGAATTTTTGCTTCCTTACAGAACTCAGGGCACTGCTTCGATCGTGGAGAGTGGCTTCCTTGGCAGTTAGGACAAATCGGGGGAGGCGTACACCTCTCACCCTCATGTGTCCCCTTGCCACACTCTCTACACACGGCCTTGGCAGTGCACCTGGCGGAAACATGCCCGAATCTCTGGCATTGATAGCAGCGCATAGGTGGAGGGATGTACGGTCGAACATCGCAGTGGTACGATGTGACCTTCACCTGCTTAGGTACTACATCACCCTCAAAATGGAGAATAAAAGCGCCGGTATCGACGCTGTTCTCCCCAATCTTTCGGGTGATGCGCCTAATCTTGGTGACGCCTCTCTTCCCCAGATCCCGCAACAATTCCGCATCGCTATTTAAAACGAGGTCACGATGGAAAATAACTCCTCGGACCTCATTCAGCGTTTCGTGTTTTGAGACCTTAACGGGAATTTCGCCGAATTGCGTGCATTCCAGCAACGCTTCGGTTTGCTTCCGATCAACGGTGTGCAGCAGCAGCTGACCGTTCCGGAGCTTGGAAATCCCGCTTAGGTCCCCAAATTTCCCCTCGATTTCCTCAGAAAAAATTATTGATTTTACTAGTTTAAAATCACCCCCGTCAGTCCTCGTAGCTACCAGGTAGCGAGGAGACTTATCAGCGGGGAATCTTCTATTAAAGGCTTCATCCCAAGGCGTATACACCTTGGGATTAGCTCGACACTCAAGAGACGGCTTTTTAAGGGTGCCACCCTGTACAGGTGTCCGTGATCGCTTTGATGGCATCCCGGACGAAATCCTCCCCGAATACTGCCCACTCCGAACGGGGGCTATCACTGTGGGCGCCACCCAGCCAAGGCAATACCTACCTGGCATAGCAGATATTGCCCGGGGTCCCAGTGCCTCAAACAGGCACTTCCCCCTCGGCATGCACAGGATTTATTCAGCTCCAGTATTCGGCCATGCAGGGACCTTCGTTGTAAGGCGGATACTACTGTAGGGTACATGGCGCACCCACCTGACGGGATGGGGCATACCGTCTAGGCTTTCTGGCCAGATGGCCAAGCTGGTGGCCCTTCCCCTAACAGCACGCATGTTTATTTCTATTGGTCAAACCAGAGCTGGGACCAGAAAACCAAAATTGACCTTTATAAGGCCCCCTCTAAGTCGCCTTTTACGACAGGCAGGGGATACCGTGGATGAATTCTGCCCTCCCCATCCACAGGGGGTCTGAACAAATCAAAACTGGCAAGTTATTCGGCCATGTCGGCCCTATTAGTCGCCTCCTACGACAGGCAGGGCATACCGTGGGTGTATTCTAACCCGCACCCACACGGGGAGAGGACAATCTGTGAAATACTTGACGAGTATGGCTGCGCGTGCGAGTGGCTCCGATGTTCGGTGGAGTTAGCGACAATCTGTATAGAATTTAACGAGTACGGTTGTACGCGGGAATCGCTCCGATGTTCCGTGGATTGGAGGACTAACTTTTGTAAAACTTAACCAGTGCGGTTGTACGAGTGTTTGGGTCCGAGGTACGGACCATAGAATTATCTAATCTACCAGAATCTCATCAAACATCGACGAAGATGACGACATCCAGGAGACTGTGGGAAGCTCACAGCATCATCCAGTACGACGGAAAGGCTTCGGGCATTTCCAGTGGTAAGCGCTAATGACGCAGAAATACACAATCTCTCATTTCTCTTGGTTTTATATTTCATATTTCAGTAACTTCATAGCTTGGGAATAAGAGTAAAATCAATAATTTATCAGACTCCGTTTTCACGTAATTTTCTATCGGTAATATTAAAATCGCAACGCTCCAATTTAAATTTTAAACTTATTATTATTATTAATTTTGCTATACTTGTTTTATATAATAAATTCATTTCTTTTACAATGCAATCTTTGCTTTCAGTAGGTAGCATTAGATATAGACCAATTCCTTCTCCTGATAAAATTGTTTGTTGGGTTAATGATCAAATCATACCACGATCTGAGTGAATAGAGTCTTGAATGTGTTCTGCCAGAGCTAGACGTTGTTAAATACAAATTTAGATTTCAACATTGCGTTGAGGTCTTGGCGCCCATTAAAACAACATAGCTTAGGCAAAGGTAAACAGTTACATTTCTCACCCAACAGTTAGGGGCTAGCAAAACGTTTCATTTGTCGCCGACAACTTGGGGCTGAAAACCTAATAACATTTGTGGAAGGAGAAGGGTATATATTTCTGTGCCTGTATTTTGGGGGTTATTTGTCTGTATCAGTGTATATCATTATGGGGGATGAGAAAGAAAGACAGATGAGGTTACGTAGTGGTCATCAACGGGAGAGTGATGATACGAGCAGTATGTCGAGTGATGGTAGTACCGGGGTAGCGGAGGTAAATCCCAATACTGAAACAGGGAGTGTAGGCGGCCAACCAGAATTAAAAACTTTACTTCTCGAGTTCATCTATCAGAACAAAGTTAGTAGTGATGCCTTAAATGCAAAATTAGAACAGAATAATGCAAAATTAGAACAAAACAACGCTAAATTAGAACAAAACAGTAGGGAAAATAAAGAAAGTACAGATGCCTTAAATGCTAAATTAGAACAAAACAGTAGGGAAAATAGAGAGAGTAATGAAACTTTAAACGCCAGATTAGAACAAAACAGTAAGGAAAATAGAGAGAGTACTGAAACTTTAAATGCTAAATTAGAACAAAACAGTAGGGAAATGAGTGACAAATTCGAACTGATTAGAGGTGAGATCAGGGGGGTGATGGAAGAAAAGGCTAAAGAGATTATTGCAGATGTAGACAGAAAATTAGGAAAAGTACAGGAGGAGTTGGAAATTAGAATCAGTACACAGGCTGAAAATTTAAAAGAACTAGTGCAACTGGAAACACAGCAGGTCAAAAAGCAATTGGGGGGAGAAATTGACAAAATTCAGGTAGCTACTAAAGAGGTTAAGGAACCGCTGGGGGGTAGAATTGAGAAAGTCCACTCACAAATAGTTGCAGAAGTAAATGATTTAAGAGAGAGTAATAAAGAGAGCATTAGCAAGATTGAGGAGAAACAAGCAAAGCTATATGATAAAGTAGAAGAATCAGAAGGAAACATTAAATTAACAGTAAACAGTATTGAGAGGAAGGCTGAGGAGAAAATCGCAGAATTAGAGTTAAAATTAAAAGCTAGGATCAGGCAAGAAAATAGTCAGAATAGGCCAGTTTTTGTGAATAGCACACACAGGGAGGTAGAACTGGGTAAGTTCAGCAATCGACAGGGGTGCCCAATGGAGTTCATGAACACTATAGAAAATAAATTCGGGGAGAGGTTGGAAAATGGTAGTATTGAGTGGTGCCAGGTAGTTGAAATTTTAGAACAAGTGTTTGTGGGGGAAACGAGGAATTGGTTTGCTGTCTACAGAGACAAGTTTACTGATATGAATGATTTTAAAATGAAATTCTGTGAAAAGTTCTGGAATGAGGTTATTCAGTCGCAGCATCGTGAGGGAGTAGTGTGTGGTAAATATAACCCTAAAGGAAGCTCCACCATGACCGAATACTTTTTAGGGCAGGTATTAGTGTGTAAATATCTGGATGGGTTGAAGGAGGAAAGTGATGTGGTAAGGTTGCTACTTAGGCACTTTCCCTATAGGATCAAGGAGGCTGCTTGTATCCAGAATGTAAAGACAATATCACAAGTAGAAAATTTGTTAAGCACATTTGATGCACTAGGGAGAGGGGGTTATGAGGACAATTTCAATAGGAACCAGGGTAATAATAATAATGAAGCCAGGCATCAAGGAGTTCAAGGGAACGGTGGCGAAGGGGCCAACGCTCAAAATAGAAATAATAATAATCAGCTAAATCAGAACAGAGGAAATGGCTATGGTAATCAGTATCAAGGGAGGAACAATGATTTCAGGGGAAATCAAGGGAGGAACAATGATTACAGGGGAAATCAAGGGAGAAACAATGATTTCAGGGGAAATCAAGGAAGAAATTATAATGACAATAATTACAACCAGAATAGGGGTCAAGGAAGAGGACAGCCTAGTGGTAGTAATATACAGCCAAACAATGACAACACAACTCAGAACAACCAGACCAGTGCAGTAGTAACTAGTACTACGGCCAGCTGTAGCGGTTCTTTAAACGCGAACCAGGCTGCGAAGTAAGGTCAGAATCTCAGTCTGTAGCATGCCCTGTCCATACAATTATACAGGAACCCTATGACCTAAATGTAAGAAATGAATTATTACATGAACTAAATGATGAAGGTATTATTCAGGAAGTGGTTAGTAAGAGCCCCATAGTTAAATTTAGCGTGTCCGAGGCGTACACAGATGTTTTAATTGATAGTGGTTGTATGAAGAGTTGCATAAGTAGTGCATTTTATGATAAAATGAAAGGAACTGGAGTAAATTTTGAGGAGATGCCAATTAAAAGCACTTTTGTTATCACAGCTGTTGGGAAGAGGTCTAAAGTAATTTCTAAGCAAGTTTTAGTAGACATTAAAATTAATAATCATGTAGAGAAGCAGATTTGCTTGTAATTCCAAATTTAGTATTCAGTGTTATCTTGGGTTCAGAGTGGCTAAGTAGAGTGTCTGGTAACTTATGTTATGATGTAGGGAGTTTGAAATTTAAATGGGGAGATTCTGAAGTAGAAGTAGCATTCAATGACCATATTCAGAGGAGTAGTATTGTAGGTGTGATTTGTACTTTAAATGAGATATCGCCAGCCGTAGAGCGGGGTTCTCCATGTTTTGTGGGCAGTGTGATTACGAACGGAAGTCTAGAGGACTCGTTACGTGATGCTGCATTTCAGGGAAATATAGAGGTGGAACAATGTGTTCGGCTCTATGATGTGTTATGGTGTAATAGGAGAGTGTTTGAGGATCGCATTGGTATGGCCAATTGCTATACCCATTCATTGAACGTTATTGATAGGTCAGTATTCACAGGACATAGATATCCCGTACCTTTCGCTTATCAGAGTGCAGTTGAGGCACAAATTAACCAGATGCTTGAAGATGGGATTATTGAGCACTCTAACAGTCCATATGTTAATTCTTTGATCACGGTACCCAAAACCGACGGCACAGTTCGTATTTGTTTAGACGCTCGTTTGGTTAACAGTAGAATTAGTTCAGATCAGCTGAAATCTATGTCAATAGAGGAATTAATGCAAACATTTGAGGGGAAGAAGTATTTCACTTGTGTAGATTTGAGTTCCAGTTTTTGGCAAGTGCCACTTTTGTACGAAGATAGACCATTTACAGCTTTTAGTCATAAATATAACCTTTATCAATTTTGTAGAACACCTTATGGGTTAAAGAGTAGTTCAGCAGCTTTAATTAGGGCTTTAAACATCGCATTAGGGGATGACACAGGAGAGTTCGTAACCATTTACATAGATGATATGGTAATTAGTTCACGCAGTTTTGAGGAGCATCTACGTCATTTAGATATAGTTTTTCAGAAGTTAGATCAGGCAGGGTTCACTTTGAAGCTGTCTAAGTCGTCATTCTGTCAGTCAGAAGTGACATTTTTAGGTCATAGAGTGTCGAGTAGAGGTGTAACACCAGAAGAAAGTAGGGTTAATAAGATACTTAACGCAGAGGTGCCACAGAATGTTAAAACGCAGAGGTGCCACAGAATGTTAAACAGTTAAAAACTTACCTGGGAATTTGCAACTTTTTCAGGAGGTTCGTTTTTAAATACTCAGGGTTGGTAGAACCATTCAGGGAATTGCTTAAAAGTGGGACTCTGTGGAGATGGGAGTCCAAGCATGATCAGGCTTTTAGAGCGCTGAAGGAAGGTTTTGAGAAAGCTGTAGTGCTGAAATATCCGTTAAAAGATAAGGAATATGTGGTTATGACAGATGCTTCACATATAGGCATTGCTGGAGTATTATGTTAGAAAGATGATGAGGGTAATCTGTGCATTGTATCTTTAGCCTCGCGAGGACTGACAGCAGCAGAGAAAAGATACACGATTACTGAGTTAGAGCTTTTAGGTATCGTTTTCAGTTTAGGGAAATTTAGAATGTATTTAGTAGGGGGGAAATTTGAGATCCACACAGATCACCATGCATTACTGTATATGAGAACTTGTAAACTCAGTTCTAACAGAGTTAGTAGGTGGATTCCTGCTCTGCAGGAATACGAATTCACAGTAAAATATATTAAAGGTAAAGATAACATTCTTGCAAACATGCTATCGAGGGACACTAATTTATGTAGGGATTATCCTGTGGTTAAAGCAGAGGACGGTATTTTAATATGTGCATGTGTGGACAGTAGCAACAGGGCATCGTTACAGACACTGAGAAATATGCTAGGTAGAGCAACGAGATGACATGCATTAAAGGGGGCCACTTGCAAGGTTGGAAGCAGGTGACACAGAAACATTTATAGTTTCCCAACGTATTGGAAAAACAGCATATGTGCTGGAGGATAGTAAGGGAAACAGATTATACGGGACGTATAATATACATAGTCTACGAAAATATGTGTCATAAAGTGAGTGTGTTTAGCTGGCGAGCCAGCCTATCAAATGAGTAAGTGTGGTGTCTGGTGCGTGGAAGATCTGGTCTTCAAGGCAGGCGTATCAGAAGTCGCACAGGGGGGTAGTATGTAAGTAAATGAGAGTTTTTAAGGTACAGGGAAATATGACGGGATTGTCGGATGCTCTTGAGCACTAAAATGTCTCGATACACCAAGGCCAGAATTTGGTAGCGCTGGTGAATTCCCATTTGCCTCCTAGAGATGGGTGAGCGCTTGAACAGGGTATTTTTGCTTAAGGCATCCACGAGGCAAAAGATGGGCCATCAGAATGCGAGACAGTCCTTCATGAAACTCATACATATCAGCACACGTGATTTCTGTTTACGGCCTCGCCATGTAAGATTTTTAAGTGAATAATGTAAGGTAATTTGTACAATGGTTTCATTTGTGTGAGGAGAACTGGTCTGTGTTGAGAACTAGTATTAAGTAGAATATGGTCTACGGGAACTTAACAAGACAGGGCGATTACGGCACAGAAATATTTGGTGTTATATGTAATGCGCACTTACTGGTTTTTTTTTCAGAAGTCAATATTAATTTCATCTTTAATAAAGAGAGATTAAGTATTATGGTCACGAGGCGCTGCCACAATAGTGTGATCGTGTGTTCAGTGCTAAGTGAGATTAAATTTCACCATAAGGAAGGGACCTCCAGTGAAATTAGGAAGTTCTATGGTGATATAAATATATCAGAACACCTTCAATGCGTGTGATATGACATCATAAATACATAGTGCTCACACATTAATTATGTCTATTTCTCCAACATAGAGAAATTTGAGAGGCGGAAATATCCGTGGAACACTATTTTATATGAGAAACATTGGACTGGTTGCAAAGTGCGTGAAGAAAAATTATGAGTGTATATATCTGTAATTTAGGGAGATTTCATTTATGTAATATGTATTTTGGATGGAGTTTATTAACGTGTCTGGGATAATCGGATAATGGACCGTCGTCACGGTAAATCATCCGATGATCCGAGGCGAATATGTAACGTGTTTTTCGAGGGATTTTTATGCAACTGGCATAAATCAGTAGGAAGCCATTCTATATTTATTTACGCGGCAAATTGTTCAGCCAAGAGAATTTTTCATGTTAATTTATTATTATTAATTTATTATAATTATTATTAAGATATTTTCGGAGCATTTTATAAAAATTATAAGCATACAGATAGGTTTTCTATGTCTTAGAAAACGCTATCAAGCAAATTATTACGAACGACGATATCATAGAAAATTATCTGATTACGGAATTTTACGGAGTTTTGTCAGTTAGGGTATTTGAGAGAGATGAGTCACGGGAATTCAAATACAAGCTTAATCTTGTCAGGAAGTATTACGCAAGGCTGGGTCGCATCGTCAAGAAAAGGCGAATATATGGAACGGAAATCAACTTCTTCATTCGCGCGCCGTGTGTAATGAACCAGAGGAGGGGAAGTAGCGGCGTGCTCAGCCAATCAGGGAGACCACGTAAGCTGGAAGTCGGTACCATGGTGGGGGAGCCGACGTGTGCATATATCGTTCGACGCGCCGTGGTACGAGGACAATCTGTGAAATACTTGACGAGTATGGCTGCGCGTGCGAGTGGCTCCGATGTTCGGTGGAGTTAGCGACAATCTGTATAGAATTTAACGAGTACGGTTGTACGCGGGAATCGCTCCGATGTTCCGTGGATTGGAGGACTAACTTTTGTAAAACTTAACCAGTGCGGTTGTACGAGTGTTTGGGTCCGAGGTACGGACCATAGAATTATCTAATCTACCAGAATCTCATCAAACATCGACGAAGATGACGACATCCAGGAGACTGCGGGAAGCTCACAGCATCATCCAGTACGAGGGAAAGGCTTCGGGCATTTCCAGTGGTAAGCGCTAATGACGCAGAAATACGCAATCTCTCATTTCTCTTGGTTTTATATTTCATATTTCAGTAACTTCATAGCTTGGGAATAAGAGTAAAATCAATAATTTATCAGACTCCGTTTTCACGTAATTTTCTATCGGTAATATTAAAATCGCAACGCTCCAATTTAAATTTTAAACTTATTATTATTATTAATTTTGCTATACGGTACTTGTTTTATATAATAAATTCATTTCTTTTACAATGCAATCTTTGCTTTCAGTAGGTAGCATTAGATATAGACCAATTCCTTCTCCTGATACAATTGTTTGTTGGGTTAATGATCAAATCATACCACGATCTGAGTGAATAGAGTCTTGAATGTGTTCTGCCAGAGCTAGACGTTGTTAAATACAAATTTAGATTTCAACATTGCGTTGAGGTCTTGGCGCCCATTAAAACAACATAGCTTAGGCAAAGGTAAACAGTTACATTTCTCACCCAACAGTTAGGGGCTAGCAAAACGTTTCAAGGGTAACTTCTACTATCTTTCACCTGGTTCTTAAATCTTTCCTTTATTAATAAGTAGTCTATTTGGGCCCTTCTTAGGTATCCCGGGGCTTTCCAAGTGTATCTCCTCCTTGGATGGTGTTGGAATATAGTATTCGTTACAACTAATTTATGCTGTATACAAAACTCTACAAGTCTCTCGCCTCTCTCATTTCTTCTCCCCAAACCGTATTTACCAACAACATTTCCTTCAGTTCCTTCTCCGACAATTGCATTCCAGTCACCAAGTAAAATAAGGTTTTCTTCCCCCTTTATTTTAGCTATAAGTTCACTTAGATCTTCATAACATTTCTCTACCTCTTCATCTACCTCTTGTGTTGTCGGCATATAAACTTGGACATCACAGTACCGACAACTACACACTTTTCGCTAAAATCTTTTGAGCACTGTACGTGGTTGGTTTTGGAAGTTTTGAGTAAAATGCCGGTATATTCAAGACGCTGTGGGCTGTACGAGTAAGAAACCAGTTTTTGTGTTATTTGTACTTCCCTCCTTTGGATAATAATTGCAACTTAGTGCACTTGAGTATCTGTACATATGGTAAGTTGTATAGAAACTTTCATTTCTATGACAGTCATATTTTTTTATAGATGTTCTAATTTGTGACAAATCAATTTCCCTAAAGACTAGAGAGGTGGAAATTGGATGTGGAACATGTTTACTTGTTGAATCACATTACTAGGAAGCCTAAAATAACCGAAGGTGCACGACTCGCCCTTTGGAGGGGGTAACTTTACACAGGCTATTTGACACAAAAGTCAGTGTTTACTGTTTCATAATTGAATCCCAGAGTATTTGAGTGCTGCGGGTTAGCAAGAGCCTAGTAATGTGACTCAACAAGGAAACATGTTCCACATCCACCTCTCTAGTCTTTAGGGAAATTTATTTGTCACAAATTAGAACATCTAGTAAAATATGACCATGTCATAGAAATGAAAGTTTCTATACAACTTAACAATGTACAGTGCATTTATAGCTGCAGTTAATATCCAAAGGAGTGAAATAGAAAGAACACAAATACAGGCTTTTACTCGTACAGCTCGCAGCGTCTTGTATGAACAGGCATTTTACTCAAAATTTCCAAAACCAGCTACCTGCAGTCACGGATGTAAATATAGAGTCTATTAACGTGACATTTCTGTTAATGATGCCTTAGGCTCCCGTAAAGACAAAGTTTGGAACCTTTCTACGACTAACACTCCAGCAGCATTGTTTTTATTTTTATTTTCTACAAACATAAAATTAAACGTTTGACACACGTTTAATTTATTTTATAATGTATTCAGACAATTCAATTAAGCTATGAAAGTATCCTCTTTACTTCAAATGAGTGTTATCTTTCCAATGAAAAGTTTCAGGCATGTGTCAAGTAACCCCTTGTGAGGCTGTATAGCCAAACGCCATGATAAGTGCATGTCTGTGTAAAGTAACCCCAAGGGTGGGGTAACTTTACACACGTGTTCATTTATTTTTAAAAGTGTCCGAGAGATAGTTTGCACTCACGGTGACGTTATGTTCTTTTGTAAGTACCCGTAATACAAAAACCTGTCTCAATCAATTTAACTACCTATCACGACAAATAAAATTTAAAAAACACATGAAAAGAGTGTAAAGTAACCCCAGCTGACGGTATCCTTTGGTTTAGTTTCGATCCGTACTATAATTTATCGTTCATTATATTGCACGAATCCCTTTACTCTGTTTCCTAGTTCTTTATGCAATATAATGCCAACTCCACCATATCCTGGTTTAGTATTTGCTGTACCAGAATGAATTATCCGATAATTTCCACTCCAAAAGTCTCCTGCATGTGGCCATCTCATTTCTGCTATACCCAATAGGCCTACATGTAAATCCATCCTTTCCATCTCCATGATCAACTTCTTTAACTTTCCAGTCTGGAGTAAGGTCCGTACATTCCAGGTACCGATTCTTCTCTGCTTATTTCTTAAATTGGCTTCTTTATCTGTCCCCCTCCGGAGATCCGAGTGGGGGATTATTTTACCTCCGGAAAAATTTACTGTCGAGCTACTGATACTTGGGATATCCTAATAGATCTTTAATGAAGTAGGCGTTGTCAAGTTTTAATGACAGGATCTGGGATACATTAAGCTAGGTTGCCCTATAGAGCATCCAGCGTTTAGAAAAGCCTGTGGGTCTTATGGGCTTTAACTTTTAATGGAACCCCCCCACACTGGTTTTGTTACCTCATCTTTTATCATGAAGGAACTCTGAGCAAATATGTTTTTCGTCATAATAGCTTTTTGACAGTTGGGTTTGAACCTACTATCTCCCGAATGCAAGCTCACAGCTGCGCGCCTCTAACTGCATGGCTAACTCACTACAATATTACAAATATTTATCTAAACAAAACAACAAGAATAGAATTGAAAGAAACTAAACTATAGCCTAACTAATAACAAAAAGTGATGATCAACAGTATTGCTGACGTAAAAATTGTTAACATCGTCAGCATACAGTACATCTGAGAAGGAAAGGAGGGTTGTGCTCTCGACATCTGTCAATCAGTAATGCGTCATATCACAACGAAATGTGTTGTTACTGGTTCTCTTCACGTACGGTATCCTTAATACTGGTCCAATCCATTAACACCTGCAAAACTGCTCCTTCCTGTGCGTGTTCTACGTCAGGTAGCTGCTGGGGTTGTGTTGTCTCGCTAACTTATGAAAGGACAGTACTCGAAGCGGGTGAACATAACTTATGACATCAGCGCTACCTCTGCCTCGAGCTAGCAACACTGTCGCCATAAGGCTCCACAGTCTTTTCTAAACGCTCGATGCTCTATAGGAGTATCAAGATACACGCGCTTATAAAAGACGAGAGATCATGGCAGCTCAACCTCTCACGCATACCTTGCAATCAAATTATATTACAAGTGAACGCTTGCAAGAAGATTTAGGATAGGCCTACATACCAATTTTTTGCTTTATTTTTTCTTGATCTTCCCATCTCAAGGACTCGAAGTGCGCTATGTCCCCAACAGACTTTGGTCTTTGTTTTCCGAAGAAACACATGAAATGGTACCATTGAGTCATCTTTCCGTCGAACATTGGCGACTAGAAGCAAAAACACGTAAAATTAACAAAGGTTACAGACATTCTCTCTGCCTGTCAACAATCCTGGCAGGCGAGAGAACACCAATCAAATTATTACGAGGAAGTTAATGTTAAAACTGGTAGGCCACCATAATTATAAATATCAAAGTGTTGGAATGGTCTTCAAAAATATAAATATTACTTTTAATGTATTCAAAGTCCGATGTCTATGGCGGGAAACGTGTCTTGTAATGCGGTCTTAATATGAACCGATACTTACTTGAACCAGAACTGCCATACGGAGTACATCTTTTGCAATTGGACCTTTGCATGATTTACAAGACGCACGGCCACTTTTCGCATATTCTGCTCGATAAGGCAATTCTTCAGGACCCAACTCTGACATTCTTTCACGTGGTATTCTGTCTTCAACTTCGAATATAAGTCAACCAATGAACCAAAGAAGATAGAACAGATCAAAGCAAAATCAAAGAGGATAAAGTAGAAGACAACCTGCTTAAATAAGCGCGAATGCTGTAAACACAGCTGCGTTCAGGCCTAGTAGTAGTTCATAAAACAAATGAAGAATTAATTTAAGTCACTGCCGGCTGGATCGCAACACTCCTGGTTGCTTTAAACTGCCTGCCCATTCGACACTCACAGGCGTACAAGATATATGCATTAATTCACCGCTACGTGCAGCACTAAGGCACTGGAATTTTCGCGGCTTTTTAAAGAGGAAGATACCTGAAACGAAGAATTTCTATGTTTGGAGGATCAATATCGAAATTGACGGACGTGAAAACTTTACAATAAGTTAGTTCTTTTGTTATTCAATCATCTAAAAGTATTCAGACACATACTTACGGGCAAATTTTCAGTATTAAGAAAAGCAAAAATGCATGGTGGTGGTGGCGATTGTTTTTAAGGGGCGAAATGTCTAGCTCATTTGCCCGTAATTATACGGATGGTAATAAAATACAATTAGGCTACTTCCAACTGATTTAAATCTAACTTACATACTAGAGATTTATTTTTTGTCGTGTAGCCTCCTGAGAGGCCGAGTGCAGGTCTTTCTAGTCGACGCCCGTGGGCGACCTGCGCGTCGGGATGAGAGATGGAATGGATGAAGATGAATGAAACTGGGAAAGGATGTGGAAGGAAGCGGCCGTGGCCTGTCAGAGGGTACTGTCCCAGCATTTGCCTGGTGTTGAAAATGGGAAACCACGGAAAACCATTTCAAGGACAGCCGACGGTGGGGCTCGATCCCACGCGTCTACCGAGTCAGCAGAGAGCTTGGCCTCTTGACCTAACGTAGCGCTTTAGCCCGCGTAGCTACTACTGTCGGTATACTAGAGATGAAAATAAAGAATAAGGGCAATAAAAGATCAAAAAAGGGCCGCCGAAAAATGGGATGTTCATTTATTCAGGGGCTTTGCGACATCGTGGTCATGTAGCACCATGTACTTAGATGTGTGTTGAATTTGTTTGATAACCCATCGTATTGTGATGACTGTATTAGTGTGTGTATTTTTAAGTCAAGTGAGGATTGGGAAGGAGACGACCGCGGCCTTAAATTAGGAACCATCCCGGCATTTGCCCAGAGTAGAAGTGGGGAAACCACGGAAAACCACTTCGAGGATGGCTGAGTTGGGATTCGAACCCACATCCACTCATTTTTGCCTCGCGATGACGAATGTACCCCGTTCCAGCACTCAAACCAGAATTAAATTTCTTGGCAGACAGGGAATTGAATTCTACCTCCGGGGCTAGCGCCAAGCATCCTAGCTGCTAAACCACGAGAGAAGGATTGAGGGACTTGAAAGGAAGTAAAGCTATGAAAGGCAGATAGAAAAGGGTGTGGGAGAGATGACCTCGTATCCGCCCCTTAAAACAATAACGGATAGAGGGGTTAGCCCCGTCACGTGAAAAGGAGAAAACCGAACCCAGCTCAGAAATTCTTCCGAGATGCCTATTACCAACCTCACTATCCATGAGCCCTTGAGGGTATATCCCCAACCCCAGGGATCACAACTAGTGGGACTTGGCTTCGAGACCACTGGACCCCAGCCTTGTCCGTTATTATTTCCACTTACTTGTGCCAGGCTCCTCTCTGTTATCTACCTGTCGACCTTCCCTAGCGAGCTCTTGTTCTCTTCCAACCCCGACTGTATTAGGGTAACCGAAATCTAGGGAGTTTTTCATTTTTCTGCCTTAACTGGCCCTAACATCATCTATCCTGATACCCTCCTTCTTCGAAGGGTCAGCACATGGCTAAGTCTACACCGTCAGCTTTTGAGCTCGGAAGTCAGCGACTGTGAGGGGTTCCAGAGCTGTATCCATTTTCCCCTTTTTATTGACTTTGGGGTGGACCCTCTCCTCTTTCCCTTTTCTATCTGCCTTTTATGGCTCTAGTAGTTTCCAAATACTCAATACTCATTCTTCAAAGATTCTGATCCCACAAAAAATAGGAAAGAAAAAGACAAGAGCCAATTAAGGCAGGGAAATGAAAGACATCACAGGCCTCCAATACCCTAATAACGTTGGGGAACAAGAGTTGGCAGGAAAGATGAAAGAGAGGAGCCAACCCACATCCCACTAGTTGTAAGCCCCTGGTGGTGGGACATGAAAAGAAACATTAAACTATATAATAATTTATGTAACCTTCAAGTGTTATGGTAATAAAATGATATTCCCCGGTATTCTAGCTTGCCCCGTTCCGATTTACAAAAGGGCACGCAGCAGTACACCATTATAAAATCACACAAAAAGCATTCCAAAACACGAATTCGCCATTAACATCAATACAAAACTTATGTCTGCTACAGAGCCTTGGTGCTGCTTCCTAGCGCCTTTATTTGGAAACGAGGTTGTACGCTCAAAACAATGCTGTAATCGTCGAATGGGCAGGCAGTTTAAAGCAACCAGGAGTGTTGCGATCCAGCCGGCAGTGATTTAAGTACATGGTTCCGTAGTTAGCAATCGTCAACATTTCCTACGTTACAAGAACTGTATTCTAGTTACATTGAAAACTTTTCTGCGTTACTGTCACCCACTATTGCTATATTGCCTAGTGTGAATAATACATGCTCTGGTGGGCATATTCTTTGCTGGTGTGTTAACAACTTTTTAGTGAGATGTAACGGATCAGCGTCATCACTTATTCCGTAATTGATGCATCCTCCCTCCCTTATGTTTGAATAAAAAATAAAGTTTGTAATTTAATGTCTCCCCTTTGTCCTTTCATTTCTAATTAAATGAAATTGTTGCTTAGCCATGGGTTGCAGTGAGAAGGGATTATTAGTCAAGGTTGGTCCCAAGAATCATTTAAGTATAAGGTTGGTCCATAAGTGAGGTTATGGAAGTTTCATAATGAAAGCAGTGGGCATTTTGATGATGATATAATATATGAACTTAGCATCATTTATACACATGAATAGATCAATATTTAATTGATATTATTAATAGGAATAGCACCCGAAAGGATAAATACATTTTTTTCATAATTCTTTGCTAATTTACGTGATGCTTTTTGGTCATTTTTGAACACAACACAATATGGTATTTTTCGCAGTACTTTCAACAAAGTGAACTTATGGAACTCACGTTTGGCAAATGGAATATCTTGTTACATATTTAATTGATATGAACTAATTTTAGCAAATGTGTTACCAACATTGAGGTAATTGATTGTAACTTAGTGTTTCTTTTTAAAACCACCAAGTATATGCAAAGTATTTAATTGGGTTTGAAGTTTCCCTGGAAGTGCAACTCAGCTTTTCTTCATATCGCCTCAGTCCAATTTTGGAATTCCTATATTTTGGAAACTAGGAAGTTTACAAAAACGTTTGTTTGACGTAAATGAATGATCCCTACCCCCTCTACCCTCAAAATAAATTTCAAGTATCTAGGATAAAAACTTCAGTAGTGTGAATTGGACGGAGCTGCTTCACAGCCTACTTTCCTACGAACTTTGCCGATATCTCTCGAACGCATGATCGGATTTTAACGAACGAGGTGTTGTTGGCGTTGGGGTGACGTCCCCTTTGCTAAAAAAAAAGTGTGTTGGTATTTTTGAAAAAGATTTTTGAAAATTCTTGTTTCTTGGATTGGCGTTATTTTGGAAACGATGAATTTTAGAAAAACGATTGTTTGACGTTAATGAAAGGTGGCTATGCCCTCTAGGTGGACAGCAAGCTTTAAGGGTGTAGGAGGAAACAAAATTGATAGCCTACTTTCTCGCGAACATTGGCGATAATTGGCGAACGGATGGTCGGATTTTAACAAATGAGGTGTCGTTGGACTCGAGCTGACGGGCGCTTTGCTCTGGACCACGTATTATATATTTTTTTTGAAACTTTGAGTTTTGAAAAGTAGGTGATAGTTCAAAAACCAAACATTCTAAAAAGTGTTGTATGGGCTTAGAATGGCCTGTATGTCCTTTATTTTTTATAATAAAACTTTTCATTTCTTACATTTTTTTTTAAAGTTCAATTTTGAAATTTGTATATTTTGGAAACGGTAAAGTTGACAAAAAAAAGTTTGTTTAACATGAATGGTTGGTATTTACCCCCTCTACCTCGAAAATAAATGTCAACTCTCTAGAACATAAACTATGCAATTTAAAACTTTTCTTATTTTAAATAAAGAGTGTTTGTAGACAGAAAGAGACGATACCGTTGGGCATGTGTTACAACGAGGCTATCACTAGCCATGGTGATACAGGAAATGGCTATTTCGACGGGGCGATGTATGACAGAACGATAGAACAAAGAGTCGCTTTTCGATATTTCTCGTATGACGAACAAATAAAGGCGAATAATTCAAAAAATCCCTTATGCCAATCTTTAAACATGTTAGTAATAAGGTAATTGACAAATAATAATAATAATAATAATAATAATAATAATAATAATGGTATGAGACGAAGTTATCAAACACTTGAAGAACATGCTTTGTATGTTAGAATAATCAGCCAAGAAAGAAAAATCCGCTTGGAGTCTGGCCGGCTCAAGGTGGCCAGCTAACAGAATGGAATGTCTGTCAAGCTGACAACACTGCTGTCAGATGATAACAGGATGGAACAATGTGGCAACTCTGTAACTGAGATAATATTTCACATCCTGTCAGCCAGGCCCCGAGCAGAAGCAGTTGAGAGGGGGGAGGAAGGAAACCTCTACACAACAGGAAATCACGTGACCAATGCAAAGCGGTGAGGGACGAGGGGCAAGAGGGCCGGGGAGAGGCGAGGGGAGGAGTGGAGAACCCATGAGAGCCAATAGCTGAATGAGTTGTATGTCAACATGGAATGAAGGAGTGAGACGCAAGTGTGGAGTGAGAAACACGTATGGACATGAACGAAGCGCGGAGCGCCAAACACAGAGCTCTCGTACAACAGGATTCAATAAAATAAAAAAGTACACAGGTTCACACAACATGTAATTTATTGATCCAAGAATTAACGTAGAGTTATATCCTAACCATTTTACATATAGTTTATTTCCTTTTTGTTTCAACACTTTTTCCACAAGATAATGTT
Source organism: Meconema thalassinum (assembly GCA_946902985.2). Lineage (NCBI taxonomy): Eukaryota > Metazoa > Arthropoda > Insecta > Orthoptera > Tettigoniidae > Meconema > Meconema thalassinum. The sequence goes on along the minus strand of OX336390.1, from coordinate 510,008,969 downwards.
TAGGAAACGCTGTTTTCTGAAGTTCATGGAGATGAAATCTACCTTTTATGGGTTGATGGTTGAGGTCCTCGAGTAAATAGGTGACTGGACTGTCCAAGTTGACTTTACGAATTCGAAATAGTCCAGTCCCCCACTGAGGTGTGTAGCCCTTATTGAAGGCAGACTTAAATTTGCTCACACGAACCAAATCCCCAATTTTCAGTCGGTGACGTTTAGGATCTGCTGTTTTTATGGGGTTAAACAGTTTATCCAGTCGCTGAATATTTTTGGTCACGAGGCGCGGCTTGGTCCCAATGGTTCTATGTTTGGTGTCATTGTAACGTGACACTAGCTCTGGTAACATTTCCAACCAGCGATAAGTGCCCTGAGCGGTAAAGGCTTTCCACATATGGGTTTTCAATGTTCGGTTAAACCGCTCGACCACTCTGGCTTTGAGATTGCTGTACGTGGTGTAATGGTGAATATCCAAAGATTTGAGAAAACTGGAGAAATCCTTGTTGAAAAATTCTTTCCCCTGGTCGGTTTGTAGTAACTGAGTTTGATGTTTCGAGTGTTGAATAATATGTTGAAAGACCTTGGTGACTAGTGGACCAAACTTGCGACGCACAGGTACAATTAGGCCATTTTGGAATAGACATCAATGACGGTCAACATATAGCGTACACCGTCGTTAACGCTAGCATAGGGTATCATTTCAACCAAGTCTGCCTGCCAAAGTTCATCCACACCTCGGGAAATCACCTTGAGTCACGGATAGTGACGCCTAGCTGGGCGATGCAACTCATGAGCAATACCCATTTTAATGGGTGAGGGCTTAAACAATAATTTTGGCATTTCGAAGTTCTAGTTCATTTTCTTGAATTTCCCAATCGTGACCGGTATGGCCGGCTTGACGTGAAGCATGCAACAGCTGTAGTCGCTCGACGAGCTTATTGGGATTATGCCAGTAGGTAACATCCACAAGGGGTTTTAATGGTTTAAATGTCACTCCCGAAGCGGACGCTTTACGACGACCACTTTGACTGGTGGGAAATATTTTTGCAATGATGGTTTTATATTTTTGAGATATATTGGCATTCACTTGTTGAGCGGGATCATACTGTCTTTTGTGGGCATGGGTATCCAATAAAATGGATTTATATTTGCCAAGGTCCTCTGGTGTATAATCATGGGAAGAGGGGGTCCGAGAGAGGAGCTGCTATAACAGTGCTGGCGTTAACTTAAATTTGATGTTCTTAATGACAGCTTTAGTACGAGCCAATTTTGATGGATGATTCTCCAATTTCAAAACTATCATCCTCAAAGCGAACACCATACGTGGTATCTGTGTTTCCAATAAATAGATCGGTGAAATAGGGTTCCAGTGTTGATCCATAATATTTTATTAAAATGTTTTTCAGTTGAGCTTTATGTTGAGGGGTGGCCAAGAGTTGTGAACACGGAGACGATCTGGAAGGGCAAGGTGTTTCGACCATAGCCAAGGATTTCTTTTTTCTTAAAACTCTGCAAGGGGTGAGGACTTTTTTGAGGTGTAAATACTTGTTCCTCGTCATCGTCAACCTCGCTAACACTAGTTAAATCTTCCTGTTGCTGTTCCTCTTCCTCTTCCACAGGGTCCTCGTGGTTCGTCTGAGTGGCTTGTGAAACGGTGGGCAGCGTTTCAGATGGCTTGAAAGAGGGTTTCAACCCGAGGCCATACGATAAGAAGAAGAAGAACATGGCTGTTAGCGGAGGTGCTAAATGTTGTTGAATAAACAAAGCATGATCTGCACGTGATCATTTCAATTGACGAAACTTTTAGTGAATAGTATTTTTTGCTCTAATATTATGTTTTCTCAATTGACTCTCTGCTAACGCCATGGTGTCTTGACAAATGACTTGACAGGGAATGAGACAGTGCCTTAAATAGCAATAAAATGATCAAACCCTAAGCGACACCGTCCCTGGTTGAGTTCACTTTGTTTGTCAATGACCAAACAGGCATGACATTGAGTGTTCCAGCACTTGGCACACAATTCAGTGAACATTTGAAAGGTCATATCCGGATTCACATGTTCATTATTGTACCCATATGAGTAATTTCTATGGAAAACATGCTTCTGCCTCCAGCCAGCATCAGTCCTCAAGCGTGTACTGTTCACCCACTGAGCAGTTGCATATTTCGATCTGAGACTAAAAGGTATCAACTCTACAATAATAAAGCACAACTCTATTCTAAAGACTTTAATTAAGCTCTAAATCATGGCTTCAAACAAACAAAAACACAATCCCAACAATATAACACAAATCAATGCAAAATTATTCCTACAATCCACTAATATTCGCACTTTAGCCTTGCAAATCCAAATGATTATTCATTCATTTACCATGAGATTAACATCAAAATTCATTCTCAAGTGTGCTGACGCACAAGTAAATTACACATAAACTGTACTTACAATCTTATGTCACCTATTGTGACCCCTTTAATTTCACAATCTTAAATGTTTACTCTCAACACATCCAAATTTACATTATGCGTACAATTGTGTTCTGTATCTCTCTTCCCACCAAAATGCTTTACCATGCATTAACCAATTTATGGGTTGCACATCATATTTACTTGCAACTCCACTGTTACTTGTAATTATACCCCTTTCTGCAGTTCCCTTTCTGCAGTTCCACTGTATGCTGTCATGTGTTCAATTTCAAAGATTCCGTTACCGCTGTGTCGGATGGTATATTATGCTACCCTTGCGTGGGCATAGCCTATGGCATCTAGTGTCCGCCTTCGGAACGAAGTGACAATGTCAGTATAAAAATGTAACATTCAACAACTCATAAGTTTGCCAAATATTAAGTCATCAGAATGATCCTTAATTATCAATGTGTTTCAAACCACACAAATTCATTATACAATACAACAATGACTCTTTTCATTACAAACATGGTTTCAAAGCCTTTTCAATCTAAATGTCACGCTCCAAGGGTCGTTTAACATCTCTCCCTCGGTTCTTCTTGTATACAATGGGACTGAGTCGGGCGGTAACAAAACACGTGCTACGTCCCTTCCTAGATTCCCTCTCTCTTTATCTCCAAGCAGTAACTTGTGGCTTTAAATACAATAGTGCAGTCTCACTGACCTACACATCCCATATGATTTAACTAAACTGTATGCAAGATAGGGTATGGACTTGTTTAATCATTTATTCCTAACCTCAGGATATTAATAACTGGCCTCAACAGGTCCATTTACATTATATGAAGGAACGAGATTCGTCATTCACCGGTCAAATTGGCTAGCCGGCATCTTATTAAATGTCACGATCAGGCACATCCTGCCGCCAAAATTCACTCCCCGGAGCTGAATTATTTCAATAGCTAGTTATCGGTCGATATCAGGTGTCATGCTGAGGTTTCCATTGTTATCCTCCCATACACCACTGGATTCGAACCCGGAACAATTCATGGCAATCCACAGAGCTAGGGTCAATCACTAATTACGCTCTGGCCATAATAAATATCTCTGTACGCCCTAGGCTATACGAGATTTCACACGTCGAATAGATTACCTGGCTCCCGTGACCATGGTGATATGATCCCGTCCTTTAATTAGTAAGATAAATCTATCAATTACTCTTACAAGCTTATTCACAAGCTGCAAATTCAATTCTCCATTAAACCCTTCCATTTCCTAGATTCTTGCATATTTATTTCCATTATCATAATATACTCTGATATTAAATTGCTTTGCTTAGCCCTTCACGTATAATATTACCGCTTGGATAGATAAATATTCCAATTAGCATACATATTTTGCTTACAACCATTTTTCCCTGATGTGTATTCTTTTATTCTTATTATTATGATTATTGCGACTGACATTAACATAACCGACACAACGTAACCATTTTCAATAACCGAACATCCGGTTTCTATATGCCTGAATTGCCATTTATACATTATTGGTAACGATTTATCCACTCAATGATGTACAAAGACATCTCAACTTGACTAAAATCAACACAACAATAATATTTTGAGGTTCTACCTCCTAAAGTTGACTCTTATTGGCATATTCTATAAATTTTGAAATCACTCAACATACAGTGGACTATAATTACTACAAAATCATGGTTTTTGGGTACTCACATTGGTTATTCTGGTGGCTCCAACCACGCATTTCTTCCAGTAATGCCCGCCATCATTTGCAAATTAGCAAGGCATTCTTACACTTCCCACACACATTTTACATAACTTCTGCCTTACAAAACACACGGCACTTTGCTTTTCCATGTTGAAGCTCTTGCTTCCTTATTCACACAACACGTTATAGCACTTGTTACACTATTAATTTTACATATATTTAAATGATCATTACTAAAATCACACGAATGCTATGTACATTTCTTAATGGTTGACCTCTCCTCGCAGAATATCAGAAATGCAGGCGTTGAAGATCTCTCCTCCATTTCTGCCCCGCATCTCGTCTGAAAGTCTCGATTCTCTGCCTAAGGATTCCTAGCGGTCCCCCAATCTGTCTATCAATCTCTATCCTTAGATAAATTTCCTGATATCGCATAAATATGCTTGCAAATCGTCCTGAGCATTAATTACATTGGTATTCCTCTGAAATTTCACCAATCGCATAACAAAGTTTATATCTGCGCAGTCCGACATCGTATCATATATCTAACCAATAGTTTACATACTGCGCTCAACCACTGTACATTGTACTTGTACAGATTACCACTCTCAATTGTCCTACATTGTATATCACACGGTACATTTCCTGCGTGCTCGATAGTAGTCCCTCGTAATGCCGACTATAAAAGTATGGCTCGACTGACCTTAATAATTGTTATTATTAAATGCCTTACTGCATGGCTCTTCATGTTAAAGTCCGAGCGTCCCTTCCTGGACTCGGTAACGTGCACTTCGCACTAGACTGCGGTTCAACTGACTACATTAATCGTTATTAATTCATGCCTTAATGCATGATTATTATGTTGCTGCACTTAAACTGTTCAAGTCCGCGCGCCCCCTTTCTGAGCTCGGGTGACGTGCTCTCTGCGCTCAAGTTTGGTTCATCTGCCCGCAACTGTCTTTCCTCCAGCCCTTATATCCGTTTGGAGAGAAAAAGTAGACCGAAAATTTCCCTGCAGCGTGCTTTTCTCTCTCAGTACGTCTCTGGTCTAGAAATAACGTTTTTATGGTGCATTTTTCCTCGCTGATCACAAATCTGTCTGCGTGCTCGAGGATTGATCGGCCAATTAATTAATATTACTTGCCTTTGCCAGCGCTTCCCACGCGGCGTCCTTGGTAAATCCCCGAAGACATGGTCAGATCTTGCCGCTAACCTCAGATCTACTGTGTCACTGCGCGTTCCATTAAATCTGCCTCGATTTCAATGTTTAATGGCTTGATAATTAGCCTCCCGGCTATACATTCACATAGGTGCAATCCTCATGTCTCTGAGTTTCTCCAATCACGAGTAATCATTAAATTACTCTGGTATCTCCTCATCCCCCTGGCCTCTCTATTCTGTAACGGGGAATAACTTGACCACATATTACCCTCCTGACCTGCTCCAGGCGGCAAAAGTAGGTCACAGTGAGTGACACGGCTCCAAGAAACCACGCCTATATTCTAGAGTCATTTAACAACTGTCAAGCGCTCAAACATTCTGCACTCAGTCCAGAATTGTATACACCATACAGCCCAATAATGCAGTATTCTGCTATTATCCCCTGCATTATATTAACAAATAATGTCAGAATTAGGTCATATCAACAGCGATTTAATATGTATTTTCTCTAGGGGTTTTTATAGCTTAAACTCCCTCAAAAGATCTCGTGTTCGTTCCTTGCTGGAATCTCTATTTTGAGCTCAACTATCTCTGAGATCCACGTTCGACACCAGTCAGCCTAACACCGTTGGGTTCATATTCCCCTTGCAAAACTTATAGAAGTCAATTGCAAGTGACCTTCTGTAAGTCACCGGCTGACTGTCCCGACCGTCCTTGTTTACACTAAGTGGTCATTCAACTCGTCTGCCTGTGAGTGAGTCTGTCTACCTCCCCCTTCCATTCTGAGCTCAGCTCTTAGACGTGCATTGTCCCGGCGGAGGGTTTCATTCCAGGCTTCAACCTCCCCAGCGACTTCGACCATTTCTTTGTGTAGCAGTCGTAGACACTTGCACTCCGCCTGTCTGCTTCCTTCCCTGGGCAAGCTGCTTGTTTTCCTTTCCGTCCCGCAGCATGAGCCTTCAAGCTTGTCTGCCTGGCCGACTTTGCTGTCCACATCCACTTGGGTGTGCGCTGCTATAGCTTCCTCTTGTTCATCAAATTCTTCTGGTGAATAATAGATTTTGAGGTTGGCCACATTCATAACGACCTCGTTTCCCGTTTCTAAATGCCTTAAACAATATGCATTATTCTGTAGGTCTCTTATAACTTCGAACGGGCCGTGATATCCGAAATTGAATTTCTTATATTTCCGTGCTTCTGGATCTGAACTGGCTGGCCTCCTGACTAAAACTTTCTCCCCAACGAGAAGCGGTCTATGATATCGTTTCGCACGATTTCTTCTCTGGCGTCTTTCAGCCTGTGCTTGGAGATATTCGAAGGTTCGCTGGATCCTCAATTCTCGTCCTGGCTGCACGTCCTCATGTAATGGAATAACACCAGTCCATGGCCTCTCCGGTCTCTGATCCAAATGTAGAGTCACGGGGACCTGACCTGACGCCTCATGCACAGTATTATTTATGCAGTACTCTATTACATCCAAGACATCGATCCATTTCCAGTTCTCTTCAGAGCAGTAAATTTTCATATATTTTTGGATCTCTCTCATAACGCGCTCAACGGGGCTGGCCTCAGGATGGCGAATTATAGATAGAATCTGCCTGATTCCTAAATTTGCCAATTTCCGACGAAATTCTGCGCTAGTAAAGCAGCTTCCGTGATCCGAGAGTAAGTTATCCGGTTTCCCAAGTATCGGAATAACTCTCTCTTTCAGTCTTTTTAATACCTGTTTCGAGCTGGTCTTCTGTATGGGGCATTATACCACCATTTTTGAAAATACACCCATGGCTACAAAAATATGTCTATTGCCTCTACGTGCTCTAGGCAGTGGTCCAAAGTTGTCTACACTCATTAGCTGCCTTGGCTTCTCTGGTAACAACGGAATGGGTCGTTGTCTCATTAAAAAGGGATTTGGCTTTACCCTTTGGCACAAATCGCATGTCCTAATAGCATTTCTTACAGTTTCTCTTAACTTCGGCCAAATGAATGCTTCTTTCAGTAGAGCAGTTATCTTATCTATACCGGGTTGTCCAAACGCTCTGTGTGCTAGCCACACCAATCTCCTCTGCAAAGATGCAGGAATAACAATTCTTCGACGGGTATGGTCTACATCATCCCACTTGTGTAGCATCTGATTGTACCATACGTAGTCTGTTGATAATGCCTCTGCCTCCCTGTATATTGCAGTTCCCCTTGCTAAGCGTCCCTCGAAGTAATCAATCATCATTTTCAACCACGGATCTTCGCGTTGTAGGTTGGTAAGATTCTTCAAGTCATCTAAGGTCTTCTGATCTCGATTTTCAATCTGGACAGCTAGAGTTTCCTCTTCTCTCGGATATCGGCTTAACATGTCCGGTATTACATTCTCTTTCCCTGGACAGTATTCTATTTCCACATTGAACTGTTGAATATACAGGGAGTTTACGCCAGTACTGCAATGCGTACAGAATTGCGAGCAACTCTATCTCTGTGATCGTGTAATTTTTCTCATGGGCCCTCAATCTTGTCAACCTCTGGCTAGACAAATCCGTCTTTAACAAAAACGTTAAAGCTTTATGGTCTGTTCTGAGGAAGATTTGAAAGCCATACACGAGTTTACGCCAGTACTGCAATGCGTACAGAATTGCGAGCAACTCTATCTCTGTGATCGTGTAATTTTTCTCATGGGCCCTCAATCTCCTACTTATAAAGGCAATAAAAACTTTCTCCTCGGGCTTATCAACATTTTCTTGTAACAGCACCGCTCCTATTCCAACAAGTGATGCATCCGTCTGTATTATGAACTTCTGGGTATAATCAGGGTATCCCAGCTTCACGTATTCCAAAAGCATTTGTTTTGACCTCACGAATGCTTCTTGACATTGCTCCGTCCAATTCCACCTGCCGCCTTTCTTCAATAGATCTTGCAGGGGTGCCACAGTTGTAGTATAGTTTGGGCAGTGGTTAGCAAAGAATCCAATTACTCCCAAATACTGTCGGACGGGCTTAACTTTCGTGGGTCGAGGAAAATTTCGAATTACCTCTAATTTCTCTGGGTTTGGCCTAACTCCATTTTCATCGATAACGTGCCCTAGGAATTTAACTTCCCTCTGACAGAAGTGCGATTTCTTGATATTAACCTTAAAATTAGCTTCTCGAAGGTTATCCAGCAACTTCTTCAGGTCTCTCATGTGCTCCTCCAGAGATTCTGATGTGAGTAGAATGTCATCTACGTATCTGATGGTACACTCTTTAACTTCATCTGATAGATTGCGGTCTAACGCTCTTATCAAAGCTGGACCAGCTGTTTTCAAACCAAAAGGTAATCTTAAAAATGTGTATGTATGTTGATCAAACATAAATCCTGTAAATAGACTAGTTTTCTTCTCCAATTCAAGATGGTGAAAGCTCGACGTAATATCTAAATTTGTAAATATGGTCTTCCCTTTAAATTTTCTAAGGATTTCCTTAATAGGTGGCACTTGGTCATACTCTGGTATCACCTTCATATTTAAATGCATCAAATCTAGACACACTCTGACAGTCCCGTCTGTCTTAGGTACGATTACCAATGGGCTTACATAAGGCGTAGGTGTTTTCTCAATAACACCGGCCTCCAACATCTCCTGAATTGCTTCGTTGACTTTAGCATAGTGCTTTTCGGCTATAGGGTAGTGTTTCTGCCTAAATGGTGTCCAGTCGTTAACTTGGAATGCATAAGTGAAGTTCTTTATACGACCAGGTCTCGAGTCAAAGACTTCCTTCTGTTCCAATAACAATTTCTTTAAATTTTCTTCGTCTCTTGGACCAATTTTTGCTTCTTCTAGTTTTTCCAAAATATATTCTTCCAGTTCGGGTTTCAGATCTTTCTCCATGTCTTCGGCTAGTGTTTTCAGTCCATCTTCTAACTGCTCGATAGCTAACACTTCCTCCTCAGTCATGTCTCTGTATGTATGCCATACTAGTTCATCTGTCCCTGGTTCATTCTGTTTGAGTGAGACCTCTAAGCCTTCGGCTTCCTCGTTCACACGGAACATAACTCTGTCCTGTGAAAGGTCTATTACCACTCTGTATTCCCTTATAAACTCTGCCCCAATAATAAGGTTAAAAGGCAATTTGTTTACTAGTAGAAAACTCTGTGAAAAAATAGACCCTCCTATCTGTAAATCTAGGAATACCTGATATTTGCATATCATCGTCTTGTCAGGAATGACACCTTTTATTTTGACACTTGAGATAGGTATTTTCAAAACATTTTCTCTCTGCGCTATCTCATTATACAAAGCTTGTGTAATAAGACACACCGTTGAACCCGTGTCTAACAGACTTCTTATCTTCAACCCTGCCACTCTTACTATAATAATGGGCAATTCTCTTTTGATCATGACCTGTGATCCTCCTGTGTCCTCGATTAATTCTTCCGGTTTGGCTATCCAATTAATGATGTTGACCGCCTTCCATCCATCATTTTCAAATTCTTCTAATTTTGGTGGTTTTTTTCTTTCTCTACAGCGCCAGTCCAGTTAGAGTTTCTTCCCTCCTGTTCACTGCGCTATAACTCCAAACTTTTGGCTCCGTCTCCATATCTGTCTGGTGACGTCCTATTTTGCATAGCTTCTTGCCAGCGGACTTGCTGCTTCTGGAGTTCTTCTCCCCTTTCATTGCGGTATTGCAATGAAGCGTGATAACGTTCCTCTACCTCTTCATCAAAGTTACGCCTTCTTTCCTGGGGTCTCCAGTTCCAATTGTTGCCTTCTTGGCCATTGTAACCTCCATTATTTTGGTACGGTCTACCCCTTGTACTCTGTTGATTCCAAGAATTTCGGCCTCCTCTTCCTCTACCAGCGTTTCCTTTAAACTTCGGTTGCCATCTTCTGGGTTCATGTTCCCATTGACGTCCGTTGGAATCTAACGTTTCAGTGCTAGTAGCTTTATTATTTTTCGGAGCTTTGTACTGGTCAGCCTGCGTGTTGGTCACGTTTACCTGTTCCACGGTTCGATTCTGACACATAGTATTGGATGTTGTGAGGTCCAGTTGCCTAAGAACTGCCTCCATTTCCATTGCGGTTTTTGCATTTGCCGAAATCAGCAGCCTTTGGATTTCATAAGGAAGTTGTTTGGCAATAGCAATGCATAGCTCTAGCTCGCTAGGTTTCTGGTCAAGTTCCATAAACCGACACATCTGAGATATGAAGAATTCAGCGTACTTCGTTGGATGGTTGGTGCTGTATCTTTTCGAGTACAAATCCAATCGTAAATTCTGTTGGGTCATCGGATCCCAGTATCACTTCAAAAAAGCTTCCCGAAGCTCCTCATCTGTATCGAAGGTATAACGGAAACTGCGAAACCATAACGCACATTCTCCCTCCGTTAGTTTCTCTATGGCTCGTAGCCTGCGCTCTTGTGGTATCCGCGCATCGTTCAAATATTCGAACACTTCTTTCAACCAATACTTCGGTGTCATATTACAATGGCTACCTGAAAATTTTCTTGGTTTGTCTTCGCTTGTTCTAATTAAATTTATAACTTGGGTGTGAATAGCATTTTCATGCGTCGTAGAAGCTGCAATCGGTGCACCTGGCGTCATATATGTACTTTCGCCTGGGCCTGTAGCATTCCTTATTATAGGTTGGGTTTCTAAATCTGTCCACTTAGTTTTCCTCATATCTTCCACGCTGCCTTCACTTGAGTTAGGATCTTTCATTAGGGTTTCCTCCTGTCCTATTATCCTAGTCTCCATTTGATTGCGGCGCATCTCTGCTCTTTCCAATCGAGTGATTACCTCTTTTTCTATTCTGCTAAGCCTATCCCTGTTTTCTTCTGCCACTTGAAATATTTTCTTCTTATCTTCCTTCAGGCTTTGCTTGATATGGGATATTTCATCCTCTACATCTTCCTTTATTTGAGCAAGGGTCTTGTCGCTTGCCTCTGTCTTTTGGCCTTCTCTCACTTCGAGTTCTCCTCTAAGTCCTTTAATTTCCTCTTGGATATGTCCATTGACCTTTGATATTTCACTTCGGACCTTAGCGATTTCCCCTCTGTTTTCCTCTTATCTTTTGTTAACGATAGCAATGTCGTTTTGCATTTGGTCCAGTTCTTGATGAACTTTGCTCATCTGACCCTTTATGTTGCCTACCAGCTCTTTACTTTCGTTAGCGATAGCCTTAATTTCTCCTATTTCCTGACATTGATCTAATATGTTCTGATCCTGCTTCTTTAGATCACCGTTAATCGCTCTAGCATAACCTTTTAACTTTTCATCCCGTTTACTGTCATTCTCTTCTAATCTCTGCTCTACCGTTCTAGTAAATTCTGAAAACTGTTTCGCTTGGCGTTCGAGATTCGCCTCATTTTGGATTTGAATATCCTTAATGTCATTAGACAGCGCATCTAACCTACTGTTCGTTTCGTCCTGTGCGTGCTTATATGCCTGCAAATTACTTTCAAGTTTGGCTTCTATCGCCTCGAAACGCTTTTCGGTCTTAACCTGCATTTCTGATATAATGCTTACAACGGTTTCAGTTACCTCGGTCTAATTTTTGTTTCTTGCATCTGACCTAACTTAGCATTTATTTCTTCCTGATTATTATTCATTGCCACCTGATTGGCATCTAAACGATTACTCAATTCAACCTGATTATTATACATTGCAACCTGATTTGCATTAATTGCCACCTGATTGGCCTCTAAACGGTTATTTATTTCATCCTGAGAAGCCTTGGCTTCCAGCTTATTCTGTTCATTGACAGCGTCAAAATGCTGTTTTAGCTCTGCAATCCCCTGCAAAATTCCCTCCGTACCAGCCATTCGTACTACAATTCACTTTGAGATATAGGCAGGCTTCCTGGATACATGTGTGGATTCGTTTTGAAGAGAAATTCAAGACACTGTACACATATTGTAAGATTGTACTTAAAATTTGGATTTTAGGATAAATTGTGGATTGGGTACGTAGCGCTCATACCTTTGGGCAATTCTCTTCTCAATAGAGAGATTCTGCGTTACTTCAAAAGACTACTGAACTAAAAAATCACTCAAACACAGTTTGAGGCCAAAAAAAAGTAATTATTATGGTCTTCCCCATAAATACCATATAAAATCTATGGGGTTTCCCTAAATCCCATAAACTCCACAAACCTGGGTGCCATGATAAATATGAAGAGATCTTACCATGTTTTGCCCACACACGGGCGACATGATAAATATAAAGAGAGACATGCGCTTATGGTGACCTGTATTTTAAACTGGCTCCACATATCAGCGACATGATAAATATAAAGAGATCTACTTATCAAAATTTACATTGTTTGTATCGGAGCTTAGCTAAGGTTAGGTGCGGTCATTCCCCTAATTAATTTTATTCGTTAAGTTAATAGAGTTGTTTACATCAGATCTTGGCCGACTTGAGTTGTACCTTTAGCTCAAATCACTGTACAGGACATCACTCCAGCCAGCATCAGTCCTCAGGTGTGTACCGTTCACCCACTGAGCAGTTGCATATTTCGATCTGAGACTAAAAGGTATCAACTCTACAATAATAAAGCACAACTCTATTCTAAAGACTTTAATTAAGCTCTAAATCATGGCTTCAAACAAACAAAAACACAATCCCAACAATATAACACAAAACAATGCAAAATTATTCCTACAATCCACTAATATTCGCACTTTAGCCTTGCAAATCCAAATGATTATTCATTCATTTACCATGAGATTAACATCAAAATTCATTCTCAAGTGTGCTGATGCACAAGTAAATTACACATAAACTGTACTTACAATCTTATGTCACCTATTGTGACCCCTTTAATTTCACAATCTTAAATGTTTACTCTCAACACATCCTAATTTACATTATGCGTACAATTGTGTTCTGTATCTCTCTTCCCACCAAAATGCTTTACCATGCATTAACCAATTTATGGGTTGCACATCATATTTACTTGCAACTCCACTGTTACTTGTAATTATACCCCTTTCTGCAGTTCCCTTTCTGCAGTTCCACTTTCTACAGTTCCACTTTCTACAGTTCCACTGTATGCTGTCATGTGTTCAATTTCAAAGATTCCGTTACCGCTGTGTCGGATGGTATATTATGCTACCCTTGCGTGGGCATAGCCTATGGCATCTAGTGTCCGCCTTCGGAACGAAGTGACAATGTCAGTATAAAAATGTAACATTCAACAACTCATAAGTTTGCCAAATATTAAGTCATCAGAATGATCCTTAATTATCAATGTGTTTCAAACCACACAAATTCATTATACAATACAACAATGACTCTTTTCATTACAAACATGGTTTCAAAGCCTTTCCACTCTAAATGTCACGCTCCAAGTGTCGTTTAACATCTCTCCCTCGGTTCTTCTTGTATACAATGTGACTGAGTCGGGCGGTAACAAAACACGTGCTACGTCCCTTCCTAGATTCCCTCTCTCTTTATCTCCAAGCAATAACTTGTGGCTTTAAATGCAATAGTGCAGTCTCACTGACCTACACATCCCATATGATTTAACTAAACTGTATGCAAGATAGGGTATGGACTTGTTTAATCATTTATTCCTAACCTTAGGATATTAATAACTGGCCTCAACAGGTCCATTTACATTATATGAAGGAACGAGATTCATCATTCACCGGTCGAATTGGCTAGCCGGCATCTTATTAAAAGTCACAGTCAGGCACATCCTGCCGCCAAAATTCACTCCCCGGAGCTGAATTATTTCAATAGCTAGTTCTCGGTCGATATCAGGTGTCATGCTGAGGTTTCCATTGCTATCCTCCCATACACCACTGGATTCGAACCCGGAACAATTCATGGCAATCCACAGAGCTAGGGTCAATCACTAATTACGCTCTGGCCATAATAAATATCTCTGTACGCCCTAGGCTATACGAGATTTCACACGTCGAATAGATTACCTGGCTCCCGTGACCATGGTGATATGATCCCGTCCTTTAATTAGTAAGATAAATCTATCAATTACTCTTACAAGCTTATTCACAAGCTGCAAATTCAATTCTCTATTAAACCCTTCCATTTCCTAGATTCTTGCATATTTATTTCCATTATCATAATATACTCTGATATTAAATTGCTTTGCTTAGCCCTTCACGTATAATATTACCGCTTGGATAGATAAATATTCCAATTAGCATACATATTTTGCTTACAACCATTTTTCCCTGATGTGTATTCTTTTATTCTTATTATTATGATTATTGCGACTGACATTAACATAACCGACACAACGTAACCATTTTCAATAACCGAACATCCGGTTTCTATATGCCTGAATTGCCATTTATACATTATTGGTAACGATTTATCCTCTCAATGATGTACAAAGACATCTCAACTTGACTAAAATCAACACAACAATAATATTTTGAGGTTCTACCTCCTAAAGTTGACTCTTATTGGCATATTCTATAAATTTTGAAATCACTCAACATACAGTGGACTATAATTACTACAAAATCATGGTTTTTGGGTACTCACATTGGTTATTCTGGTGGCTCCAACCACGCATTTCTTCCAGTAATGCCCGCCATCATTTGCAAATTAGCAAGGCATTCTTACACTTCCCACACACATTTTACATAACTTCTGCCTTACAAAACACACGGCACTTTGCTTTTCCATGTTGAAGCTCTTGCTTCCTTATTCACACAACACGTTATAGCACTTGTTACACTATTAATTTTACATATATTTAAATGATCATTACTAAAATCACACGAATGCTATGTACATTTCTTAATGGTTGACCTCTCCTCGCAGAATATCAGAAATGCAGGCGTTGAAGATCTCTCCTCCATTTCTGCCCCGCATCTCGTCTGAAAGTCTCGATTCTCTGCCTAAGGATTCCTAGCGGTCCCCCAATCTGTCTATCAATCTCTATCCTTAGATAAATTTCCTGATATCGCATAAATATGGTTGCATATCGTCCTGAGCATTAATTACATTGGTATTCCTGTGAAATTTCACCAATCGCATAACAAAGTTTATATCTGCGCAGTCCGACATCCTATCATATGTCTAACCAATAGTTTACATACTGCGCTCAACCACTGTACATTGTACTTGTACAGATTACCACTCTCAATTGTCCTACATTGTATATCACACGGTACATTTCCTGCGTGCTCGATAGTAGTCCCTCGTAATGCCGACTATAAAAGTATGGCTCGACTGACCTTAATAATTGTTATTATTAAATGCCTTACTGCATGGCTCTTCATGTTAAAGTCCGAGCGTCCCTTCCTGGACTCGGTAACGTGCACTTCGCACTAGACTGCGGTTCAACTGACTACATTAATCGTTATTAATTCATGCCTTAATGCATGATTATTATGTTGCTGCACTTAAACTGTTAAAGTCCGCGCGCCCCCTTTCTGAGCTCGGGTGACGTGCTCTCTGCGCTCAAGTATGGTTCATCTGCGCGCAACTGTCCTTCCTCCAGCCCTTATATCCGTTTGGAGAGAAAAGTAGACCGAAAATTTCCCTGCAGCGTGCTTTTCTCTCTCAGTACGTCTCTGGTCTAGAAATAACGTTTTTATGGTGCATTTTTCCTCGCTGATCACAAATCTGTCTGCGTGCTCGAGGATCGATCGGCCAATTAATTAATATTAATTGCCTTTGCCAGCGCTTCCCACGCTGCGTCCTTGGTAAATCCCCGAAGACATGGTCAGATCTTGCCGCTAACCTCAGATCTACTGTGTCACTGCGCGTTCCATTAAATCTGCCTCGATTTCAATGTTTAATGGCTTGATAATTAGCCTCCCGGCTATACATCCACATAGGTGCAATCCTGATGTATCTGAGTTACTCCAATCACGAGTAATCATTAAATTACTCTGGTATTTCCTCATCCCCCTGGCCTCTCTATTCTGTAACGGGGAATAACTTGACCATATATTACCCTCCTGTCCTGCTCCAGACGGCATAAGTAGGTCACAGTGAGTGACACGGCTCCAAGAAACCACGCCTATATTCTAGAGTCATTTAACAACTGTCAAGCGCTCAAACGTTCTGCACTCAGTCCAGAATTGTATACACCATACAGCCCAATAATGCAGTATTCTGCTATTATCCCCTGCATTATATTGTTACGGCTGTGAGTTTGTTTTGTCGCTCGCCGCATGAGTCACAACTGCCCCAGGACTGGGCTGTGCCTTGCCTCGTGTATTGCGAGCGCCTTATGCAACAGGGCTACTTGGACAAAGGGATGGTCCAGAATGTTCGTGACCCCACCAGCGAAGGAAATGTCGAGAAGCCGTGTGTCCTGGACGATTCTAGAATTCATTGAGTCACCAGCCTGCTATATAAGCGGCTTCAACAGTGAGGGGACCGAGTTTTCTGTGGGTGGGTGTTTTTGAGCGAGTGCGACAGTAGTGTGGTGACGAAGTGCCGTGCGAGTTACGAAATCCAGTGACATTGTTTCCCCAGCTTGTGGACAGCGAAACAGCGGGTAGCGGATTACCGTAAGTAACTTTAGTTTGTGTACATGAAGAAGAGGTGCAGGTAGCTTCTGTCAAGGCCACCGGACTCATTAAGACGGTTTAACTTCTGTGGTTTGGTGACAAGTGAAAGGGGCAAGAGCGCTCAAGGAAGAGACTTGAGGAAACTGGAGTAAGGTTCTAATTGTCTGTAATTGCTGATGAGTGGTGTATGTTCTGGCCGTAATAAAGTTAATTATTTCATTTAAAGGAACAACCTGTGTTGTGCTTCAACCCACCGTAATCCAGTTAACAAAAGCGCCGCTAGGGGGGTGGCACGTAACATTATTAACAAATAATGTCAGAATTAGTTCATATCACAACAGCGATTTAATAAGTATTTTCTCTAGGGGTTTTTATAGCTTAAACTCCCTCAAAAGATCTCGTGTTCGTTCCTTGCTGGAATCTCTATTCTGAGCTCAACTATCTCTGAGATCCACGTTCGACACCAGTCAGCCTAACACCGTTGGGGTCATTATAAATGTGACGACTGTTCCTCTCGTCCTGACGAAATAAAACAATGACATTGGCATTGTCACGAATCAACTGTTTGGACATTTTAGAATACCTTTGTCCAAGATAGAAGAAATCGATATGTTTGTGTCGACCCATGCTGAAATAGCTTTGAATGATGCTTTGTCGTTCAGTGGATACATCATCGAAAATCATGAGTGAATCAGGTTTTACCTCATCCGGTGAAATAACAATTTCTTGCATGGAAAATGTAAAATAACCCTTATTCACATTTTGTAATCCAGACCTGACTTGGTCCAGAAACACGTAGAGGGGTTGGTAGAGAGATTTTGCAAAAATATAAATATTTTGAAAACGCAGACCATTGGGCGCTGTGATGAGCGATAGCAAAGGATTGGTCTTTCCACAGCCGGAAGGCCCCACAATGATGCAGCGAATGGAAGGCGGAACGAGTGAACCATGGCGTTGTTCACGTGATGTGGGACAGAGATGGGAAACCATGTCCCCCACAGGGAATGACTCTTGCCGCTTAATAATCTTCATTTCAACTAAGGCTTAGACAGGCTAGCAGGTTGTCTATATACACGGCACCGAGCCTTGCCATAGAAACAGTAGACTCATACTACAGGTTGACGATGGATGTCTTTGGACGTGCGTCGTTGGCCAATGCTAGGTCTGTTCCCATACATGATCCTAAACAAGAAACAGATCCTGCTAATACACACTATGTGTATAGGTCTATAGTGCCACGCACAAAACAGAGAGATTATGACTTTATGGGAAAGCGGTTAACCTATGTGAAACATCCTCAAGTGTCTACAGACGTTACTACAAAAAAGTATGTGGGTAACAAAGTGTAAGAATTTCTGATAAAGTGCCTCAGATTACAGTGAATGGCTATAGCGCTAATCACCATCGGATTATTCACATGGAAGGCCCACAAGACGAAGACGATGTTTGTACCAAGCGTTACGTGACCTATGAAATGAAAAGGCTGTATAAATTTATCCTATCTGTATTTTTAGTGATTCTGACAAATGAAAAACCTGTGAATGACAAAAACCATTTACCGCTAGTCCATGACCAGCACTTGACCTATGTGCTTGCTTCGGGTTTAAACCACTATCGATTGCACTATGATGGAACTATTCACATCAAATACGCGATACCTCATGAGAACCATTTACAAATAGAGATAAATTGTCATAGGATGTTGGTCCATAACCATGAAATGGTCAATGCAGGTGAAGAATTATCCTTTCATCTCATGTTGACATGGGATGAAAAGCAAGCGGGAAAAACCATAAACGATTTCCCACTTTATGTGGAATTGGAAGGTACAGCCATGAAATAACAACCTGACGTTAGTTGTGACTTATACTTTCTTGTGAAAGGTTGTTGGTGGTTATCATCATGGTGAAACAAAGGTATGTGGTGAGAAAGTCTAAAAAGACTAAAAATAAGACCCTGTCCTTGGCAAAGCCTGGGCTTAAGGCATTCGTGGACAAGCCCTTGCGAAAGAAAAAGAGAAAAAATAATGTTTTGATCATAAGAAAAGCCCTTCGAGCAGTACAGGGACATGTTATCCCAAAACGTCAGCGACAGGGTTTAAAACAAGGGCGAGTGATTCCCGTTCCCAAACGAGCTGGATTTTACCTGCATTATTTGCCGGTCTGGCTGCTCTGGGTTCACTTTTGGGCGGTGCCAGTGCGGTGGCGAAAACCATCAAAGCCACACAGCATGGCAAGAAACAACTTAAAGAAAGTCAGCGACACAATGAAACCATTGAAGCGATTGATATGGGGGCTAGGAATGCTAATTTAAAGCCAGCCTTTTATCAACAAGGATTTGGGATTTCACCATTTCGAAATATTTAAAAAAAACTCAGCCATAGCAAGACATGCCCTGACGCATGAACAAATGGAAAGCTATGCTAAACAACTAAAGCTTTCTCATTTTCGAGGTGTGTTTATGCGAAACCAATTACCCCCACGACCCTGGAAACAGGAATGCGCTGTTGTCAATTTGGATGATCACCGAGGACCAGGAACGCATTATGTAGCTTATGTCATGAATCTTAAATTTTAAGAAAAGTAGGTTCTTTAGTTCGTCATGAAACTTCTTGTTACTAATAATTTTGCAAATTTCTTTGTTAGTTTCACGCCTTGCTCCATCTTGTTTATCGATGGGTAGTTTACTGATAGCGGTTACAGTTTCGGCTATTATAGTGGTTAGGTCTGTTTATCATCATCATCTGGGCCAATGACCAAGTAGTCAGGTCTGTTTATCATCATCATCTAGGCCAATGACCAAGTAGTCAGATCTGTTTATCATCATCATCTGGGACAATGACAATATAGTCAGGTCTGTTTATCATCGTCATCTGGGCCAATGACCAAGTAGTCAGGTCTGTTTATCATCATCATCTGGGTCAATGACCAACTAGTCAGGTCTGTTTATCATCATCATCTGGGCCAATGACCAAGTAGTCAGGTCTGTTTATCATCATCATCTGGGCCAATGACCAAGAAGTCAGGTCTGTTTATCATCATCATCTGGGCCAATGACCAAGTAGTCAGGTCTGTTTATCATCATCATCTGGGCCAATGACCAAATAGTCAGGTCTGTTTATCATCATCATCTGGGCCAATGACCAAGTAGTCAGGTCTGTTTATCATCATCATCTGGGCCAATGGCCAAGTAGTCAGGTTTGTTTATCATCATCATCATCTGGGCCAATGACCAAGTAGTCAGGTCTGTTTATAATCGTCATCTGGGCCAATTACAATGTAGTCAGGTCTGATTATCATCATCATCTGGGCACATTACCAAGTCGTCAGGTCTGTTTATCATCATCATCTGGGTCAATGACCATGTTGTCGGGTCTGTTTATCATCATATGGGCCAATGACCATGTAATCAGGTCTGTTTATCATCATCATCTGGGCCAATGACCATGTAGTCAGGTCTGCTTATCATCTTCTGTACAACATATTATCATCATCATCTATTAGACTGTGGTGTGTGAGTGTGTCTGGTGGCAGTTGCATGTTTATTAGATATAGTTCATTGTTTCATTAGACTGTGATGTTGTCAATTTGGATGATCACCGAGGACCAGGAACGCATTATGTAGCTTATGTCATGAATCTTAAATTTTATGAAAAGTAGGTTCTTTAGTTCGTCATGAAACTTCTTGTTACTAATAATTTTGCAAATTTCTTTGTTAGTTTCATGCCTTGCTCCATCTTGTTTATCGATGGGTAGTTTACTAATAGCGGTTACAGTTTCGGCTATTATAGTGGTTAGGTCTGTTTATCAACATCATCTGGGCCAATGACCAAGTAGTCAGGTCTGTTTATCATCATCATCTAGGCCAATGACCAAGTAGTCAGGTCTGTTTATCATCATCATCTGGGCCAATGACCATGTAGTCAGGTCTGTTTATCATCGTCATCTGGGCCAATGACCAAGTAGTCAGGTCTGTTTATCATCATCGTCTGGGCCAATGACCAACTAGTCAGGTCTGTTTATCATCATCATCTGGGCCAATGACCAAGTAGTCAGGTCTGTTTATCATCATCATCTGGGCCAATGACCAAATAGTCAGGTCTGTTTATCATCATCATCTGGGCCAATGACCAAGTAGTCAGGTCTGTTTATCATCATCATCTGGGCCAATGACCAAATAGTCAGGTCTGTTTATCATCATCATCTGGGCCAATGGCCAAGTAGTCAGGTCTGTTTATTATCATCATCTGGGCCAATGACCAAGTAGTCAGGTCTGTTTATCATCATCATCATCTGGGCCAATGACCAAATAGTCAGGTCTGTTTATCATCATCATCTGGGCCAATGACCAAGTAGTCAGGTCTGTTTATCGTCATCATCTGGGCCAATGGCCAAGTAGTCAGGTTTGTTTATCCTCATCATCATCTGGGCCAATGACCAAGTAGTCAGGTCTGTTTATCATCGTCATCTGGGCCAATTACAATATAGTCAGGTCTGATTATCATCATCATCTGGGCCAACGACCAAGTCGTCAGGTCTGTTTATCATCATCATCTTGGTCAATGACCATGTTGTCGGGTCTGTTTATCATCATCTGGGCCAATGACCATGTAGTCAGGTCTGTTTATCATCATCATCTGGGCCAATGACCATGTAGTCAGGTCTGCTTATCATCTTCTGTACAACAATTATCATCATCATCTATTAGACTGTGGTGTGTGAGTGTGTCTGGTGGCAGTTGCATGTTTATTAGATATAGTTCATTGTTTCATTAGACTGTGATGTCAATTTGGATGATCACCGAGGACCAGGAACGCATTATGTAGCTTATGTCATGAATCTTAAATTTTAAGAAAAGTAGGTTCTTTAGTTCGTCATGAAACTTCTTGTTACTAATAATTTTGCAAATTTCTTTGTTAGTTTCATGCCTTGCTCCATCTTGTTTATCGATGGGTAGTTTACTAATAGCGGTTACAGTTTCGGCTATTATAGTGGTTAGGTCTGTTTATCATCATCATCTGGGCCAATGACCAAGTAGTCAGGCCTGTTTATCATCATCATCTAGGCCAATGACCAAGTAGTCAGGTCTGTTTATCATCATCATCTGGGCCAATGACCATATAGTCAGGTCTGTTTATCATCGTCATCTGGGCCAATGACCAAGTAGTCAGGTGTGAGGGTGCATGCGAGTGTGCCTGGTGACGGACTGTTATAGTGGTAGTATTTGTTGTTGGTGGAACTTTAGTATTTTTTCGTTAGTAGCATTTTGGTATTTAATTGTTAATAGAAGGTTAGCATTTTTGTTAGTAGAATTGCTCTTTACTTATTCTGAAAGGGAGTAGCAGCCTTCCAGAATAAATCAGTTCTTTACTTCTCTTATAGAAGGTTAAGGTATTGATAATATAAACCAACTAAGGGCTACACTGCGTTCTGCTGCACGGCTGAAAGCAACGGGAATCTACAGCAGTAATGCTATTCCCGAGGATATGCACCTCTCTATGCATAATTACATGTGATGATGGCCTCCTCCCTTGTAAAATTTCAATCTGGAGGTAAACTAGTCCCCCGTTCGGATCTCCCGGTGGGGACTACTCGAGAGGGGGTTAACATCACAGACGTGACAAAGAGGAAATCTGGCATTCTACGGATCGGAACGTGTAATGTTAGAAGTCTGCTAGGAGGTGGAAGGTTAGAAATCTTAGAAAGGGAAATGGATAGGTTGAGGTTGGATTTGGTTGGGATTAGTGAAATGCGCTGGCAGGAAGTACAGGATTTTTGGTCAGGTGACTATATGGTCATTAGCACTAAATCAAACAATGGCCAAGCAGGGGTTGGTGTCATATTGAGTAGAAAACTTGGACAGCGGGTGGAATATTATGAGCAATATAGTGAACGGATTATTGTAGCAAAAATCAATACTAAACCTACGTGCACCAGTGGTACAAGTCTATATGCCTACCAGTCAAGCTGATGATGAAGACGTTGAAAAGGTCTACGAAGAAATAGATAAAATTCTGAGGTATATCAAGGGTGATGAAAATGTTATAGTAATGGGAGATTGGAATGCTGTGGTAGGAAAAGGCAGAGAAGGGAAGATAGTAGGAGATTTCGGATTAGGGGAAAGGAATGATCGAGGAAGCAGGCTGATGGAATTCCGCACCGAGCATGAGTTGGTCATAGCTAACACATTATTCAATAACCACAATAGAAGAATATACACATGGATGAGACCAGGAGATACAGAACGTTACCAAATCGACTTCATTATGGTCAAGCAGAGGTTTCGAAACCAGATTTTGGATTGCTAAACATATCCTGGTGCAGACATAAACTCTGACCACAATCTGGTTGTTATGAAATGCAGATTAAAGTTGAATAAACCGAAGAAAAGTCAAAAGCCAAAAAGGTGTGCAATAGACAGACTGAAAGTGAAGGATGTAAACGAAAGATTCAAGAAGAGTATAAAGGAAGGACTAATGAAAAATCCGAAACCAACTACAATTGCAGACGAATGGGCACTTTTGAAGAATGAAATAACAAAATCCGCAGAAGAATACATTGGTAGGAACGAAAGAATAGGTAAAAAACCGTGGATCACTCAGGATATACTAGAATTGATGGATGAAAAGCTGAAACACAAGAATGTAAGAGATGAAAAGGAGAAAGCAGAATACAGACGTCTGAGAAATGAGGTTAACAAGAAGTGCAAGGAAGCGAAAGAAAAATGATTGAAAGAGAAATTTGCAAGTATAGAAAATTGTCTGAAATTAGGAAAAGTAGTCACAGCTTATCCAAGGATTAAGAATACTTTTGGGGAAAAGAAGACCAAGTGCTGTAATATTAAGGACACAACTGGAAAGCCTATAACAGATAGGGAAGAAAAGGTTGAGAGATGGAAAGCTTAAATAGAGTGTTGGTATAAGGGAAAGGAGATTGAGAATCATGTAATGGAAAGGGAGGCGGAAATTGATGAGGATGCAAAAGGAGATTTAATATTGAGATCAGAATTTGACAGAGCATTGGAGGACTTAAGCAGGAACAAAGCACCAGGCATAGATGATATACCGATTGAGTTGATACGCTGCATAGGAGATGAAGGTCTGATCAGGTTATTTCACTTGGTGTGTAGGATTTACAAGACAGGTGAGGTGCCCCCTGATTTCAAGAAGAATGTTATTATCCCCATACCAAAGAAAGTGGGAGCTGACAGATGTGAAGATTACCGCACAATCAGCTTGATTACTCATGCTTCAAAGATCCTGTCTAGAATAATTTACAAGAGGATGGAAAGCCAGATAGAAACGGAGTTGGGTGAAGACCGGTTTGGTTTCAGGAGAAATGTAAGAACAAGGGAAGCTGCACTAAGTCTTAGGCTGATTTTGGAAGGTAGAATAAGGAAAAGTAAGAGAACGTTCATGGCATTTGTAGACTTAGAAAAGTCTTTTGATAACGTTGATTGGACTAAATTGTTTGACATTTTGAAACCGATTGGAATAAAGTACAGGGATAGGAGGGTTATACACAATCTATACAGAAACCAGACAGCACTCATTCGAGCTGAAGGACATGAGAGAGAAGCTGGTATTCAGAAAGGTGTAAGGCAAGGCTACAACTTATCATCCATACTTTTCAATCTTTACATTGAGCAAGGAATGAAGAAAATTGGAGACAAATTTAAAGTGGGAGTGAAGATTCAAGGAGAAATAATTTAAATTCTGAGATTTTCTGATGACATCGACATCTTGGCCGACACGCCTGAGGATTTGAATGAGTTTTTGAATGGTATGGACTCCGTCTTACGGAATGAATACATGATGAAAATTAATAAATGTAAAACAAAACTTTGGAATGCAGCCGTAATAAATCAGAAACCTCTATGGACATGAAATTGGCAGGTGAAAAGCTGAAGGAAGTAGGAGACTTCTGTTACTTAGGAAGTAAAAATAACCAGTGATGGACGAAGCAAAGAGGATATAAAAAGTAGGTTGGCTCAGGCAAGGAAAGCCTTTCAACAAAACAGGAATTTGTTGACATCGAATATAGATTTAGGTATTAGGAAGTCATTTTTGAAAAATTTTGTCTGGAGCGTGGCATTCTATGGAAGTCAAACTTGGACTATTGGTGCAGCAGAAAAGAGGAGAATTGAAGCATTTGAAGTGTGGTGCTACAGGAGAATAATGAAGATCAGATCGGTAGATAGGGTGACAAACGAAGAGGTATTAAGACGAGTGGGAGAGGAGAGATGTTTCTGGCGACTGCTAATGAAGAGAAGAGATAGGTTAGTAGGACACATACTAAGACACCCAGGAATAGCAAGCTTATTGTTAGTTATGGAAGGAAGGGTCGAGAACTGTACGGGTAGACCAAGGTTAGAATATGTTAAACAGATTGCTTCTGATGTAGGGAGTGGTAGCTATGTAGAGATGAAACGATTAGCTCAAGACAGGGAGACATGGAGCGCTGCATCAAACCAGTCAAAAGCCTGATGACTCAAACAACAACAACAACAACAACAGCTTATGTCAAAGAGGGATCCACTGTATGGTACTTTGACAGTTTTGGGAATTTGCCCCCGCCCATGGAACTTGTGACCTATTTTGGAAACAGTATCAAGATATATTATAATGTGAAACGTGAACAAACGTTTAACAGTCAACAGTGTGGACGTTTTTGTTTAATTTTTTTTTATATAAGACACAGCATAAGCAAAAACGTCCACAGTATGTCGACAGAAAGTACAACGTTTACATTGCATGGACGTGGACCAGAAGTTAGCCTAGACTCTTACACGCCTATCGAATTGAGTGAGAGACCTTATGGTTTAGGACTTGTTTCACTTGAAACGTACAATCGAAAATACAACATACGTGAAAATGTGAACAACAAGTTTTACTATGATGATTGTGTGCTCACCCTGAACTCTGGTGGATATACGATCGATGACATTTATGAACACATTTATGTGGTGTTGATCAATGAATATGGTTTAAAGTCATTTCTCGATGGAACATGCAAGTTTGAACTTGTAGGATATACCAACACTCATCGCCGCAGTATTTTCTCCACATTCAAAATTGACTTTAAAACGCGCCCCGATGCCATTGGTCCATTACTAGGAATTATACCACGCGTGCTAGAGCCCAACAAAAACATGAATCAGACCATGAAGTGAAATTCATTGAGGACCATCATGTGTCGGTGACGTGTAATATTATTAGCCAAGTGTACACCAATCAAGAACCATCCCATTCGCTTTATGACTTTATTGTGACATCACCCAATGGCTATATTATTCGTGAAAACCCTCCAGTAGTGCTTTTTCATTCTGTGGCTGTCGATGGTATTAGTTATATAACTTTAAGACTGATCAATAGAGATCAATAACTCATTCAACTAGATTCTACCACACCAGTGACTTACAAGTTGGTGCTAAAGCCACTATGAAGTTTGTGTATAAAGCAACAACACCGTCTAGGAATGGTGTTAGTTGTTTGCCACATGAATACGCGTTAACATCTAAGGGCAAGCAGATTTTACAGCATTTGTGTTACCACGTCAACCCCACGATGATTTCTATCCTAGAGGTAGCGAACCACATCGAGGAGCAACCAGGATTGGTAAGAATTGATCTCCATTCCTATCAAGCTCAAACACCTGGACTCAATAACAATGATGAAATTCAATTTGTTATCAACAACCAAGATATTTACACCCTACCGCATGAAAGTGTGAAGGTAAGCTCACTAAAGCCGATGGCTCTACACCCACCACATCCAAGTTGGCCAATCATGCTTTTGCCTTTCTCTTTTCTGAGGTGCGGTATTGTGACCGAAATCAAGATTGAATTATGCTTACATCAGCTGTGATGAGATTGGAAGCATAGGCTCTCGACGATTATTGTGGCATCTTTAACACGAAATTATGTTATGGGTAACATACGAATTGGTATTAATATTTATACATCTATAATTGTATCTCAGTCTCCGAATATAATTTCACTAACAGATTTTTATTGTGGCAGAACGCCAGGTGTTTTTGTCAGGCTATAACGTGTCGAGCTCCGCTGGATATGACGTCAGCTTCTAAGAGTATGTGAGCGCGCATGTTACCCACACCACGTGCTGACAAGGGGAGTGTGCTTCTCAGAAGCGACGAGCAGTTGACTGGCAGTATTTCATCCGAGGCTTATACACGTTTGAAACTCACACACCTGTCTTTATCATGGTTGTGAAGTTTCTTAGCGCGCCCGGGATAGTCTGTTCTTATGTGAACGTGAGTTCGTTTTACTGCACGAAACCCGGTAACGTGTGTACTGCTGAATGTTAAACTCAGTGAAACGTGTGTGCTAATGGAGTTAATATGAGTACTTATTTAACATTATTTGACACCACTTCAAAAATATACACAATCATGGAGACTGACTCTTACGAACAGTTCAACTTCACATGTAAGCACAGTTTGGTCATGCTAAAATCACAACTTCATTATACAAGAGATTAAACTACTAGTTTCAGAAGAGTATTATTCTACTAGACATTAGGAAGAGAACACAATTAGATGAACATTACTGTTATTATTACAACAGAGCATCAAGATTTACAGAATGTGGAAATGCAATAGAACAGTGCCGAACAGTCAAATGACATATTGGGAACTTGAATTTTCTGGAATGTTAACTTCACACACAATGAACCTCGTGGGAACACTTATGAAATTTAATACAGTCAAGATCATGATGAGAGCTTAGATTCTTTAAGGGAAAATTTACGAACATGGATGGACACCAGGATTTGAAGATACAATTACACCTCATAATCTACACGGTGATGCTGGCGTTTTATAAATTTCTACATCAGCGATCCAGCAGATTTAGGCATCTTTAAACACCATGACATCGTGGGACATAACACCAAATTCAAGGGCAGTGAGTCGATTCTACACTCATTGCAACCCCATGACAAACCATAACCATGACTAATTGATTGTTTTATTTTCAGATGACTTTGAGATTATGCCTGTTTTTCGAACATACTAGAGCTCTTTAGGAATAAGATCTTGCTAATTTAATATCATTTCACACATTTTTCTTCGATCATAATAACTTTGAATTTCTTGTCTTGCTCTTTAAATTTAATTTAATTTTTTTTGGATTGTGAATATTTCCACAATTAAATTTTGATGCGATTGCGAACGATATTTCCGAGTTTTTGGCAGCGATAGTTGATCGTATTTATCTTATTAGATGATTTTTTATGCATTATAGATCAGTTAATAATAATAATAATTTATTGGTTAGCGAACCTAGTAATTATAATATGCTGGATTATTATGCTGACAGATTCGAGTCGTATCAGGCATTTTTGAATTATGATATATTTTGCACAGCACATATTAAAGAAAGCATGTAGTTATAATTCTGTTATGGACACTTTAAATAAGTGGTCTTATTTTGTGGCAACATTTTGGATGCGAGTCATGTGGCCTATCCAAGAAGAAGAAGAATATGAGTATTTAAAGATTGGAAGTGAGAGATAATAAGAATTTCTCTACTAGTATTGTGCGTTTGATGTTTGAAGGATGTGTATGTGTAACACAATCCTCATTTAGTAATTTGTTAGATGCATGCTTAACGTATTCGACGATTAAAATAATGCAATATTAAATGCTGTGATAGAAGTGCTATTGATAAGAATTTATGAAACATTTATACTAATTTCTAGGATTCAGCCAAATCTGGCCTTGCATTATCAGGAATGCATAATTAAATTATGGATAGCTGATCTATAACCAATTAAATTGTTGATTAACATTTCTACTTTGATTAATAATTAATTAATTTTCGCTAATATTATAATAATGTTATGGAAGGAATTTATGATAATTTGCTTATAACAATTTATATTTTGGAATTCAATGATTGTATTTGCATTTGATGATCAGATTAATACAATATGGTCCAGGATACGGAATAATAATAATAATAATAATCATCATAATTATTATATTATTTATAACAATGTTTTTTATGAATATTCATTTAATACGAGATTATCTCAACGTTATCTGTACATTACTCTGCTACAATGTCAGATGATAATTGTAAATATTTGTAAATTATTTCTTTAAGATAATTTAAATTCGTATTTAACCTACGATAATTATCCTTTACTTTAATTAAATTTATGTGTGAATTTTCAGTGTATTTAGAAATATGTGTTTATGGGGAAGTGAATAATGTGATAGCCAAATTTAATTTATTCATTCAAAAGCTGAAATCAATGACAGTGCAGTGCAACGAAAAAATATTCTATTTAATTTTATTCAGCTTACTCGACGAACACTGGAACATTAACTTCGATTCACATTACCCCACAGAAATTATATAGGACAATCACATTGGTAGTCTAGGACTTATGGATCCATGATCCCAACATAAGCATAAAACCAATTTGATTCTAGGAGTGCATTTATTTATTTATTTTGTTTCGTCTGCTCTTAAATAAAAGAGACCATTTTATCTTAGTTATCTTAAATTATTCCTGCAGCTTGTTCCGTTTCCTGACTGAGTGATACTATCCTATTTTATTTAACAAATATATATCTAAGGCAACCTTTCTCACCTATCCCGTTAAACGACACGGGATGCTAGATCTCTTGCCTGCCCGTGTTTGCAGTTGATTTTTTTGGTAGTTTTTCTGGATATACAGGGTGTTTCACCTAAAACTTGCACTGTAAATATTTCTGAAATGGAAGGTGATATTGATATGCGGTTTTAACCTAATGAAATTGTAACCAAGGGCTCGTATTTGTAGCTGATACACTGATATTTATAACTTTTAGAAAGTGGTTTTATTTACAACAATTACAATTTTTTAAATGGAACAATACCCATTGACATTTAAAAAAAAGTAGAACAAATTAGAATACCAATGGTGTTTTGTGCACGATTCTAGTGCAAGTAGTTTACGAGATATTGATTGTTATTCGAAAATTATACGCACTAACAACCAAGTGCTTAGTGGCGAGGTTACGATGTTGTTATGTTTGTTGAGGTTGTGGTTTGTGTACACTGAGTGCACTGCGACTTTCCAGTCAGTTATTGTGTGATACTTCAAGTAGTAGGACGTACTTGCAGGATGAGATTTACCATTGCAGAAAAAGCCGACATGCTCATGGTTTATGGCGAATGTAGGAAGAATGCCGTTCGTTCTTGTACCGTGTACGCGGAAACATATCCCATTAGACGTCAACCATCTCGGCAATTATTTGTGAACCTTTTCAATCAATTACGTGAAAGTGGTAGTATAACGCCTAGAAAACGTAACAGAGACAAACAAGTGACTGGAGAAGAGGGAGAAATTAAGGTTCTGGCTGCTGTTGCAGTAGATCCACAAATTAGTTCCCGTGCAATTGCACATGGAAGCGGCATGAGTCAGGCAAGTGTACTACGCATTCTCCATCGTCATAAGTTCCATCCGTATCACATCTCTCTCCATCAAGTGCTGCATGGTAATGATTTTGAGAATCGTGTTAACTTTTGTACATGGGCATTAAGACGTGATACTCCAGATTCGTCATGTATCTTGTTTACTGATGAAGCAACATTTTCTAATCATGGCCAAGTCAATCTTAGAAACATGCACTATTGGTCTGTTGAAAATCCCCGTTGGCTGCGTCAAGTAGAACGACAGCGTCCATGGAGTGTAAACGTCAGGTGTGGAATAGTGAACCATCACATCATAGGTCCCTTTTTCGTAGAAGGAACACTGAATTCGTGCAAGTACCTCAACCTCCTAACAGACCATCTTCCACAGATGTTAGAAGACGTTCCGCTTCAGACTAGGAGGAACCTGTGGTATCAACATGATAGCTGTCCGGCCCATAGTGCACGAATTACTACAGATTATCTTCACGGATTGTTTCCAAATCGTTGGATTGGACGAAGGGGACCTGTACTTTGGCCAGCCCGTTCACCAGATTTGACTCCTCTAGACTTTTTTCTGTGGGGGAAGCTAACAGACACTGTCTACAAGGACATACCAACTACACCAGATGATATGAAAGGGCGTATTACTGCTGCCTGCGCTGACATTTCCTCTGAAATGCTAGAACGTGTGCAGCAATCTTTACATAGCAGACTGGAAGCTTGTATTGAGGCTGGTGGTCGTCATTTTAAACACAAGCTTTGAGGGTACATTGTACTTGTCAGAAACCACAGAATTACTTCATTCACATTTGTTTTTCTTTAGTTTGTCCTAGGCATTGTCCAATTGTGTACAAATAACAATATCTCGTAAACTACTTGCACTAGAATCGTGCAAAAGACACCATTGGAATTCTAATGTGTTCTACTTTTATTTTTTTAATGTCAATGAGTATTGTTCCATTTAAAAAATTGTAATTGTTGTAAATAAAACCACTTTCTAAAAATTATAAAAATCAGTGTATCAGCTACAAATACGAGCCCTTGGTTACAATTTCATTAGGTTAAAACCGCATACCAATATCACCTTCCATTTCAGAAATATTTACAGTGCAAGTTTTAGGTGAATCACCCGGTATATTTCAGGGACTCCTAATTTGTTTTGTTACGACCATGTACCATTTCTTGGACATCACGTTGATTTCCAGGCCGACGTGAGGTCTGGGAAACGGGCACATGAGGTCGACGTGGCGCCCAACCTGAAAGGCCTCGAACAGAGATATTCGTACCTTTAGGAGTCAATTTTCTTCTGATATCTGACATTAATGTTACGAACAGAGAGAATCGTACTGATGTTTGGATATTTTCTTTATGCATAACATAGTGATTTCGAATTGAGAGTGATCGAACCGTTTGTTATTTAGGCAATAAAATGGGACAGTTATGTAGTCAGACGTGTTCTGATATCTGACGGTATTATTCAGCAAGGATTTTTAATTCGGTTTAGGCTGATGATATTGCACTTAGTTTTGCATTTAATAGTAAAGTAAATGTCAGGATGATTAAGATTTCTATAAGCTCACTATGGTGAAAAATAATTATAGATGCACGATGTTGTTTTATGATTAATAATTTTTCGTTTTGCTCTTTTCTGTTCACCAGAGTGAGTTTAGTGGATGAATGTGCTCTATTTATTAGACGTTAAGTATGTTCGAAAAACAGGAAAATATTTCTAGTCTCATGGCCCTGGTTGGTCATCTAGTTTGTAAGTTTTCCATATTCTTAAGTATTTTTGATATGCCTTACGAAGTACCAGAGGAGTTAAGAGGTTTCTTAACTCAAGTCCAAGCTGAATTTAATAAGTTGCGACAACAAATGTCTGATGATAAGGAGCAACTTAATAATAATTTAACAGCTAATAAGGATGAATTAACTGATAAGTTGCAAACTTTAACTAATGATGTGCAAATTGTAACTAATAATTTGAAAACCTTAACTGAGAAAGCTGAGGAATTTAAGGAGGAAATACAGGATAGTTTAGATGAAGTAAAGGGTGAAACGAAAGAACTGAAAAATAAAGTATCGAATTTGTCAGCCGATGTATTAAAGGTTAATACTGATATAGGAGAATTTAATTTATCGATTATTACTCTTAAATCAGAGATTCAGGGTATATCACTTGAAACTAACGCGTTAACTACCGATGTTAGAAGTCTCGAAACTCGCTTGCAATCGCAGATTTCGGAAGTAAAGGTAGATTTTGAGAAAAGCAATGCAGCTATTGATAAGAAATTAGACTCTTGCGATACCAGATGGACGCATAATTTCAAAACTCTGAGAAACGAATTACACGGTCATGTGTCAGGACAAATTAATGTTGTCAAAACGCAATTCATAGACAATCTGGGAGCGTTAGAAAAGAAATTGAATGATAACCTGGATGGATTAAGTAAAGACTTGGTGGCGCATCTAACAAGAAATAATGAATTGAGCGCAGAAAGAGTTGCGGAATTACGTTTAGCGATAAACACGAATACTGGAGAGTTAGATGGGGTCAAGAAACAAATTGATCAACTTACTGGTAAATGCGACAATAACTTTGAGGATAAGCGTAAGGAGTCGGAAACACACGTGAAAGGCAGCGTGGTGGTTACATCTTTAGAGGTGGAGGAAAAGTTGAAGCTCGAACACAGTATGACAACTATGCGTATTTCGAAACTTGAATCAGAACTGAGCAACATGAAAGTTGATGCGGGAAAGACACTTCGTCCATATCTCTATGTAGTCCAGATAAATTGGATAGTTGTGTATTGGGTTGAAAGCATCTTTGGACATTTTTTGGAATTGAATCTCATGAGAGTAGAATTGTCCAAAGCCAGCCTGGAAAAACAAGCGGTTAAGAGACAGAGGAGACATGCTGGTAGAAGATTTAGTGAACCTTTGCGTGAGAACGATCTTGTTCTTATCAGAAGACCAGTATTTTCAAACCTACGCATGAGGATTTACAGCAAATTTGCTAAACTCTTATCTGGTCCATACAAGATAGTTACAGTCTTTGGGAACAACAGCTACTGAGTAGGAGAGAATGAATCCAACCGTATCATTGGAAATTACAACTCAGCAAATCTCAGACGTTATTTCAAGAAAGTAGAATGAGATTTCTTTGATGCTAGATTTCGTCACATTATGAAGAAGACAATGTTTTTATAAGTTCTCTTCCGTTCACTTATAAAAAAAACGGGAAGAGGGGAATATGTGACAGAAATCAAGATTGAATTATGCTCACATCCACTGTGATGAGATTGGAAGCATAGGCTCTCGACGATTATTGTGGCACCTTTAACACGAAATTATGTTATGGGTAACATACGAATTGGTATTAATATTTATACATCTATAATTGTATGTCAGTCTCCGAATATCATTCCACTAACAGATTTTTATTGTGGCAGAACGCCAGGTGTTTTTGTCAGGCTATACCGTGTCGAGCTCCGCTGGATATGACGTCAGCCTCTAAGAGTATGTGAGCGCGCATGTTACCCACACCACGTGCTGACAAGGGGATTGTGCTTCTCAAAACCGACGAGCAGTTGACTGACAGTATTTCATCCGAGGCTTATACACGTTTGAAACTCACACACCAGTCTTTATCGTGGTTGTGAGGTTTCTTAGCGCGCCCGGGATAGTCTGTTCTTATGTGAACGTGAGTTCGTTTTACTGCACGAAAACCGGTAACGTGTGTACTGCTGAATGTTAAACTCAGTGAAACGTGTGTGCTAATGGAGTTAATGTGAGTACTTATTTAACATTATTTGACACCACATCAAAAATATACACAATCATGGAGACTGACTCTTACGAACAGTTCAACTTCACATGTAAGCACAGTTTGGTCATGCTAAAATCACAACTTCATTATACAAGAGATTAAACTACTAGTTTCAGAAGAGTATTATTCTACTAGACATTAGGAAGAGAACACAATTAGATGAACATTACTGTTATTATTACAACAGAGCATCAAGATTTACAGAATGTGGAAATGCAATAGAACAGTGCCGAACAGTTAAATGACATATTGGGAACTTGAATTTTCTGGAATGTTAACTTCACACACAATGAACCTCGTGGGAACACTTATGATATTTAATACAGTCAAGATCATGATGAGAGCTTAGATTCTTTAAGGGAAAATTTACGAACATGGATGGACACCAGGATTTGAAGATACAATTACACCTCATAATCTACATGGTGATGCTGGCGTTTTATAAATTTCTACATCAGCGATCCAGCAGATTTAGGCATCTTTAAACACCATGACATCGTGGGACATAACACCAAATTCAAGGGCAGTGAGTCCATTCTACACGCATTGCAACCCCATGACAAACCATAACCATGACTAATCGATTGTTTTATTTTCACATGACTTTGAGATTATGCATGTTTTTCGAACATACTAGAGCTCTTTAGGAATAAGATCTTGCTAATTTAATATCATTTCACACATTTCTCTTCGATCATAACAACTTTAAATATCTTGTCTGGTTCTTTAAATTTAAATTATTTTTTTTGGATTGTGAATATTTCCACAATTAAATTTTGATGCGATTGCGGACGATATTTCCGAGTTTTTGGCAGCGATAGTTGATCGTATTTATCTTATTAAACGATTTTATTAGATGATTTTTATGCATTATAGATCAGTTAATAATAATAATAATTTATTGGTTAGCGAACCTAGTAATTATAATATGCTGGATTATTATGCTGACAGATTCGAGTCGTATCAGGCATTTTTGAATTATGATATATTTTGCACAGCACATATTAAAGAAAGCATGTAATTATAATTATGTTATGGACACTTTAAATAAGTGGTCTTATTTTGTGGCAACATTTTGGATGCGAGTCATGTGGCCTATCCAAGAAGAAGAAGAATATGAGTATTTAAAGATTGGAAGTGAGAGATAATAAGAATTTCTCTACTAGTATTGTGCGTTTGATGTTTGAAGGATGTGTATGTGTAACACAATCCTCATTTAGTACATTGTTAGATGCATATTTAACGTATTCGACGATTAAAATAATGCAATATTAAATGCTGTGATAGAAGAGCTATTGATACGAATTTATGAAACAGTTATACTAATTTCTAGGATTCAGCCAAATCTGGCCTTGCATTATCAGGAATGCATAATTAAATTATGGATAACTGATCTATAACCAATTAAATTGTTGATTAACATTTCTGCTTTGATTAATTAATTAATTAATTTTCGCTAATATTATAATAATGCTATGGAAGGAATTTATGATAATTTGCTTATAACAATTTATATTTTGGAATTCAATGATTATATTTGCATTTGATGATCAGATTAATACAATATGGTCCAGGATACGGAATAATAATAATTATAATAATAATAATCATCATAATTATTATATTATTTATAACAATGTTTTTTATGAATATTCATTTAATACGAGATTATCTCAACGTTATCTGTACATTACTCTGCTACAATGTCAGATGATAATTGTAAATATTTGTAAATTATTTCTTTAAGATAATTTAAATTCGTATTTAACCTACGATAATTATCCTTCACTTTAATTAAATTTATGTGTGAATTTTCAGTGTATTTAGAAATATGTGTTTATGGGGAAGTGAATAATGTGATAGCCAAATTTAATTTATTCATTCAAAAGCTGAAATCAATGACAGTGCAGTGCAACGAAAAAATATTCTATTTAATTTTATTCAGCTTACTCGACGAACACTGGAACATTAACTTCGATTCACATTACCCCGCAGAAATTATATAGGACAATCACATTGGTAGTCTAGGACTTATGGATCCATGATCCCAACATAAGCATAAAACCAATTTGATTCTAGGAGTGCATTTATTTATTTATTTATTTATTTTGTTTCGTCTGCTCTTAAATAAAAGAGACCATTTTATCTTAGTTATCTTAAATTATTCCTGCAGCTTGTTCCATTTCCTGACTGAGTGATACTATCCTATTTTAATTAACAAATATATATCTGAGGCAACCTTTCTCACCTATCCCGTTAAACGACCCGAGATGCTAGATCTCTTGCCTGCCCGTGTTGGCAGTTGATTTTTTGGTAGTTTTTCCGGATATATATTTCAGGGACTCCTAATTTGTTTTGTTACGACCATGTACCATTTCTTGGACTTCACGTTGATTCCAGGGCCGCCGTGAGGTCTGGGAAACGGGCACAGTATGTCATTAACGATATCGTGGTGGATAGCACTCGAAATTTGGGTATTTCCATTGTCATGAAACTATACCCCTCTTATAGTGAGGAAGAAGGTAAAACACTTTGCATGGCTGGTTGGTGCCCTGACTCGACCAATGACTGGATGGTACACACCGATGGGACCTTTACTGGATATTTACCTCTTAAACTGATTTAGGCTTTGCCGAAGATCGCCAGCGCATTGTGGTCAACGCAAGGCAAGTGCTTTATTTGGTGAGAGACAGGAGTGATAATAATGGACTCAAGGGAGCCGACAATGCCCCCGTAGATTCAAAAATTCAACTACAACGCATGCTATGGAAAGTGCCTGGACATACTCAAGATGGTAAAAAGAGATATGCCTCTACCCATGGAATTTAGAAGCTGGGCACTTCATGAGTACCCGCTATTGCCCACCACCAACACACATAGTTGGTCTGTAAAAACAGCCCGCTATACAGAGAGACCTCTCTATATCATCGTGGGTTTTCAAACGAATCGCAAGTATCCAAAAACCAAAGATGCCATGCAATTTGATCACCTGCAATTGAGAAATGCACGTCTTTTCCTCAACGGAGCTGTGTTTCCCTATGAAGGACTGGATTTGGATTTTTTTAAATAAGTTTGGTCCCCTGTACGACTCTTTTTCTAAATTTGGATGGTCGTATTATCAAAAGAAAACAGCCACATGCTGCTACCCCAAGCGTTTAAGGCAAGGGCGCCACTGATTGTGTTTGACTGTTCTTACCTGAAAGAGTCTGTCAAGCCAACCAATATTGACATCCGACTAGATTTTGAAACGCATGACAATGTACCAGACAATACGACGGCCTACTGTTTGATTATTCATCACAAACAAGTCAACTATTATCCACTGTCCAACCAAGTGACGAGTGTATAATAACAAAGTCAACCCACGTCAAGCCGCTCAGTCATGCCTTGCTTTAAAGCCTCAAGAGACGTCCACATCCATGAATTTAAACTCTGATGAACAACGTTTCAAGACTATTTCAACGTGGCCGGTGCCTTTCATAAACCCTCAAGCCTTGGTGGCCGCTGGTTTCTATTATTTAAAAACAAGAGATGAAGTGAAGTGTGCCTTTCGTCCCATCATCATAGACCAATGGCAAGAGAGCGATGAACCCATGCAGGAACACCAGCGCTGGTCACCTGCCTGCCCCTACCTGTGCAGAATGGAAGGGGGAAATATACCCTGTCATTCAAGCTACCCCTCACTCGTGCCTCTGGGTGATGAAAAAACAAGTTACGATACGTGTGGACTGTATGGTGTCAACGGTGCTTCGGTGAGCAGCTCACCATCAAAAACGCCTAGTTTAGAGACATTGGGACATCATCGGTGTTATGGACATTACAAACACAAGAGACTATATTGTTGTATCAGTTGGTATCGTCCTTATCCCAAAATGACGAAAGCCTGTAAGACGTGTTATGATAGTAAAATGATGTAATTCTTAAATTCTTATTTTTTCATGTCCCCCTGTCCTACCCTAACCTCAATTTTTTTTTCAAACTAGCACGGCAGGAAAGTCCATGTCATGGATACACTTTAGTGGCCAATGGTCAGTCAGTCGTCAGTTGAACTTGGTCCAGGCAAGCGGCAACATGTCGCGCACACTCATTGTGGATTGCCAAGGGTTTAAAATTGGTGACAACAAATGTATATTTAAACAAGTGGCCATTATCGACTGTTCCACTTTTTGGATATCGCAAGATACGCATTTGCTATTTAAACCGCCCCATGCTTTTGATTTGTTGTGTAAGAAAGACCGTAAACAAACCCAGTGGATTGAAAATCATAGGCATTTAGACTGGAATAAAGGAACCGTTTCCTATAATTATTTGGACGTGGTCATGAAAGCACACTTGTCCTCGGCCAATGTGGTATTTGTGAAAGGTAATGTAAACCGTGAATGGTTGCAACCATTTTTGGCGTCTTACTGTTAATGTATCGAAATCATGGAGTTGGGCTGCCCATTCCTGCAAACGCTCATGGATACTTGTTCCTGTGGCAACGTTACCCATTCATCCCTAACCCATGTGCGGCATCTCTTTCATTGGTTAACCACCCATGCCTGTTGGGAGTTGTTGAACAAAATTAAAAATCAAGATTTACCTGTGAATGACGCCAGTGAGATTTCTACAAGCGACGTGTAAACATCTACAGCACGTGATACCATGGAGAAAGGCAATGCTACGGACAAAGCCATCGGCAAGTTCTTTGTGTGCAAAAAAACTAGACAGTTTTACCAAAGAGGAACTCTTAGCGCTGCCCAAGTCGTTCGTTTATTATGTGGCCGCCAACCCGGTGAAAGTATTATGGCAACACGTACCAAAATCATGGACTCAAGACCCTGTGTTGATTTAATTGCAACCCTGTATGGATTACGATCATCATAAGCAAGTGGCTATGGCAAAAATACCCTCTATGCGTCAGTGCGCGGCTTGTCAGCTTGTGAAACTATCACGGTCATAAAAGTCCGTGTAAAGACTTTGTTGAATCATTCCACGGCTGTCATGGCGAGAAAAAGCAACAAGAACAACAAACACAAACATCATCCACAGAGGAGAAGTAAGACCAAACTTTTTCACCATCGATGGAAAAGGATATGCCAGACCTATACTGGCAATGGCGTCGTTGACAATGTAATTCAATACTTACCTTTTGAAATCCATCTTCCAGGTTATCGTTTCTGTGGCCCTGGTACTGCCCCCCGTAAAATGAATTATTTAGGGACAAAATGAGAGTATTTTCTGTCCCCTTGATAAAATTTAACTAGCAAATATAATTTCTGGAAGTGTGACACAAGAGGGTCGTGTTACAAGCTCGACGCTGTGGGAGAGCCCGATCACGTGATAGATTGCACAATGGACGCTTCTAGAAGGCAATTTTTAGCATACCAACAGCGAGTTTGGAAATTAATATTATAAATATTGTTATAAATTATGCTATTGGATCCCAGTCCACAGCCAATGAGGAGAGGTCTTATTGAAGACGGGATCAACTTTAATTACAAAATGTGAGGAAATTATGCATTTAGGCCCTTAGAAGAAGATTTTCTTATTTGGTAATGAAGAGAATATTAAGAGAAATTATGTCTGATACTTTTAAAAACCGCAGATCGGTTAATCTACGCAGTAATAAGCATCAGAAATCTACGCGCTAAAATTATGGTGGGAGATTGATATGGTCGCCAAAAATACGACTTGGAGGGGGAGATCCAAGGATCGAGGTTCTTATTCCAGCAGACTTTGAAGAGTGAGGAAGTGATTTTACTGGGTTAACGGAGATCCCAAAGCTTAGTCCGAGTGCGACGATTGTCGACTTGTGAAGACGCGAGGATAGCTAGGTGGAGCGTTAGAGATCACCGCACTTCCATTCTGTGCGAAGTTGCGAGGAACATAGTAGTGATTATATCCCTTATAATATTGAGATTTGAAGTTAAATAAGTGAACATTTATCAAGAACAGGTCGCCTACTATATAGTGTGAAAAGTCTAGCGCTTAAATATTCACCGTTTCGACAATATCAGCCTGTCTATTTACATATCCAAATGTGTTGGAAACAGAGCTGAAGATCATTATAAATTGCAACGTGAAGTTGGCAAACGCAGTTCAAGTGAACAGTGGCGGAGTACTTTTAGTATTGGCGCAACACATAAACATTAACAGTATGACTAATTATTCTTCAAACATTATCATTCAACTTAATTAATATTGTTGATATGATGAACTAAACAGTCATGCGCCACAGATATATTCAACAGCAGAAGTGAAGATACAACGATGGAGCTTCGTTAGACAACGTATTCTTAAATACAGACGTAGTGTACAGTCCACCTTGTGCATTTTCATCAGTCTACGAATAATAATATAACATCAATT
Source organism: Meconema thalassinum (assembly GCA_946902985.2). Taxonomy (NCBI): domain Eukaryota; kingdom Metazoa; phylum Arthropoda; class Insecta; order Orthoptera; family Tettigoniidae; genus Meconema; species Meconema thalassinum. The sequence continues at coordinate 509,968,617 of OX336390.1, read as the reverse complement.
AGCAATGGAAACATTTCATTCACTATTTATATGAATATTTCCATAATTATATTCCAATGATGAAGCCGATACATATTTACGACGGAGTATGGAGACTTTACAGAAGAGATTTGTCAAGATGCTAGGAAATGTAGCCCAGCAACCCAGAAGGATGTCGTTCGAGCCCAAGCGAATGATGGTGAATTCCAGAGAGAGACGTTTCTTATCTCTGAGGTCGCAGATCCAAGGTTCGAATGCAGATCCATATCAGTGTCTTGTACTGACAAAACATCTGAAGTATTGTGGCAATACTTACATTGATCTTCAAGTTTTCGTCTAAATAAGGTATTAGTGTATCTCAATTGTTATATAGAGCTTGATTAGTGACATTCTGAGCAGCAATCTTATTCCATATGTTCGGCGATTTTATTACATATTTCTATGTTTCCACATTTCATGTATTTCAGTGCTTTTATGTATTTTACACTTCAGATGTGTGTTGAGATTTTTATGCTTCAAGATTATATAAAAGATCATTGCATTTCATCTATTTTTCAATTTTATTCTACGGATCAGTTGTGGAACTGACATTAATTTTTTTATTGAGGAATCATATTGCCTCACTGGAGACTAGTCGTTTTGACTCTGGAATTTTAATAATTTCATTTAACCAAGTAATCTGACATTGTGTCATAGCTTCAAATTAAATTCTTATTAAATTTAATTTGAGCACTTTAATGTAACATCATATTACTTCAAGAAAGAAGAAACATCGATTGATATTGTTATATCATTATTGTACATAAACTATCGACGTTCTAACAAATACTAGTCGTTTGATAAGACCAAAGTCTTTATCCCCATGAACATTCTTTGTGTAGAGTGGAAAAACGTTACTACATTGACAAACATTTCTTATTATCTGTAAAGCTAAGAGCTTTGTTCTTTTAATATGTTAGAGGAAATACCTTTTGATAGAAGATTATTCAAATCTTTGGTTAAGAATTCAAAACTAGTTTATCCCGGTCAGGATTGAATTCTATCTGACACTATAAATAACATGTGTGTTATTTTGTCATTTTGTCGACATGATATTACAACGATAAACAATTTATAGCCAGACAAGTGAGATGAAACAGGAGTATTATTTTTATTACATGTATTTGTATTTGAAGAACTTACGTATGTATAATTGTAGTCCAGTAATCATGTGCAATGATACTGACGGTCATGCCAGTATTTGAGAGAAGTTTCTACATAAGATATGTTAATAACAATTAATCCCTTTTGGTTATTGTTTAAAATAGTATATGATAATTGTTTATGCCATATATACTGTTATATGAGGTTTTGTAGAGCTATGGAGTGTTCGTGCGAGTGAATTCCGCATTTTAAGGAAGTCAAAGTATTGTTGTTCTTTGATAAAAGGCATGTATCATGATAAGAGCCGTTGTATACAAGTAGTTCAGTTCTTGTGAATTAACGATTTAGCTGTGTTAACAGGAGGGTTTCAGAGGAAATACAACTTGAGAAAGATTGTCTACTCACGTCTATAATACTATTATTAAATTTTATTAAACCCAAATGTATGTAATTAAGTACAGTTTACCTTAATCAGTCGACTGTATTAAACCGATAATGTAATGAAACCTATATAAGACGAGGTGTACGCAGTATATTGAAACTACAGAACGTTAAAGAAAGAGTGGTTATGCGAAAAAACAGTGTATATATTTAGTTAAGAATTATATTGTAACCGAGAAGTTAGAATCTCGAAAGTGTCGCGTTAGCAACACTAGATAATGGATATTATTATAAACATATTACATGTAAATACTTTTGTGGAAATTATTTAATTAGTTAAACAATTTAATAGGATTTATCAATCAATTGTTTTGGAACAGAGTGTGTTTATGAGCGGATGTTTTGGGAATGAATGATTGTTTATTGTTAAGAGCATATATGGAACCGTATTGGTCTAGAACAATCCGGAGTGCGAATGAAAGAATGTATAAAATTTTTTAGAATGATTGGTTAAGAAACAGGGCAGTTATATGAACTTTTGTAAGATCTAAATGTTAATTTCTAGGTGTTTTATAAATACACACATGCAGTCTCTGTGGGCTAGCAAGAATGATTCACAGTTTGCTCTGGGGAGCGATGATATAATATTTAAGCAGGTGTAGACTCACAGCCGTCTGTTTATTGTATAAAACAGTTTCGAGTACGGCATGGTGCCGATATTTCATTGATAAAACAAAGCCACGGCACGTGCATTCTGCAAACGCAGACTTGTGAATGAAACCATGTGTATGGAATGCCACTCAGAGGCTTCACTAAACGTTTTTATTTCTACGCTGTGTAGGCCGAGAACAAGCCAAGATCTATACTCATAATTTTAATACAGCATTGTAGTAAGATATAGAGTTGAAAGGAGGTGTGAATGAGTGTGTGTTTTTAATTTTAATGTTAATTATTAAATTCATTTGTTGTTATTTTGTTTATAGTAGATTAGTTTACCTTTTTGTTAATAATTTGTTCAGATTGTTTTCCATTGTTGTTGGAGTGATACATTTTAAATATAAGGAGCAGAGTATTGTGGATATAATGTAGGCGAAGCTGAAGTCCCAGTCCCCGAGAGAAGTAAAGGTGACGGCCCCGTGTAGTTGGTTGTTGATCCACAATATTCTTGTAACTGCTGTCTGTAAATCCCTAAAGACCATGTTGGAAGCGATTTCTAATATTGTATATGCCGGAGCAATGAGAAATAGGCAATCCAGCGGGGGCAATGGATATTCCAACAGGATCCTTTCTTGATTATCGGGTACAGTACTCATCTTGAAAAACGTTTGCAGCGTGGTGATGTACCCGTTAATCTTTTGAATCAAGCATGTAAAGAATCTTTCTTATCGCCATAGTCATTCTGGTTTAAGACATGAGGCAGATAAATTGTCATTGAAAAAAAGCTAAACAACGTTTCACATTCTGTGATGCCTCAGTGGGTGAGAGGATGGCAGCCCTGATTGTGTTGAGTGCTATGAATGGAAAGTTGATGATGCGTGGACATAAACATTGAGGAATTGAGAAATTGGGATTTGTTTGTATTCTATTTGCTCTGTCAATCCACTATCACTATGAAATAAAAACAAAGGTTCACCAATGCTCGATGTTTTTTTATTATAAAAAAAATCATGATGTTGATTGGCTAATTTTTTATTTTCACATGTCACACATGATGAATTCACACATTGCCATTTGCCAATTTCGAATTTACAGTTTTTAAAAATGTCTGTTTCAAGTTTTGTGTTTTTGATGATATGGATTTTTCCATTTTGTTGATTACACCTTTTTTAAAAATGTCCGTTTGAAGTTTTTCTGAATTTTCATATTTCACACATGGCCATTTCCAGTTTTTTAAATATCAATTTTTAGTTTTGCGTTTTTGATGATATCGAAACATGGATTTTCCATTTTGCTGTTTTGATATTTTTCCATTTGGTGTATGTTGAAAGTTGAGATTTGTCAACGATATTGATGCGCGTGCTTGACCATGATGATGATGATGATGATGATGATGATGCAGTGCGTTTATGGGTGTTTTGAGAAACGTTGAGGTCTACGACTTATGCAGGTAAGATTGTTTTTTTTTTACAAAAATAATGTCTATTGACCTCTACATTTAAAACAAAACAAAACTATTGACAAAACAAAATGACTATTGACCATTTGATATATAAGTGACAATTTCCCCCCACCCACCCACTCTACCTCACCATGTTTGCTCTGGTCATACAAACACGCCAGTTTTCTCCCTATACTCATACATTCACACACAACCATACCTGACTTTGGGGACAAAGCACATTCTCGACATGCACACTCATCTCAAAAGAACTTTTTAATTTAAATTTAACATTTTACCAATACAAAAAAATAATTAAAATACTAGTCATTAAAGTTACTAAAGAAATACTATTACTCATTAAGTATTTACACAAAAAAGAAATAACACTTTTGTACAGCTTAAAAAATTCAAACTGTTTACGATTTACCATGAGTGTTTTCAAATTCTTCACCCAATCAAAAATTTTAAAAAATAAAGTTGCACAGAATTTTTCAAAAGAGCAAAAGGCCTAAGTGAATTGCAACTATTTACACACGAAAAATACTATTTACAAAATTAGCTATTTACAATGGCAAAAGCCAATATTTACAAAATACAAAAATACTAAATCTACGACTTACAAAAAGGCATGTCCCTAAACGAACAAACAGAAAAATCACACCTCCTCCTCCTTGCGATCATAACCCCAGGGCAGGCTGGTGAGCAGGTCATCAGCCCACACACGTTTGTTATCCATGTAGGCGAGGGTGCATTTTCTCTGTTCCACAAGATACAAATGATGATTGTTGGATGGTATCCTGTACTGTGTATGGGACATAGCTTTCCCAGTGCGTAAAACCACCAGGTAGTCATCTACACGTAGCGATTTCACCACTGATCTACCTACACCTTTTGCTTTTTTGGCTTCCTTAGAGTCTAGTGTGCGATAAGCATATATTTTCGAGTCCAAACCTACGAATTCCGTCATGACGGAATCACCGAATTCATCTTTTATAACACCCATTTCCTTCTTGTTTTATGGGCAGCTGAAACACGTTGTCAGCACTTTAGGAAGAGGTGTTGAACCATTCACTATGCTGCCTCATGACGTCATAGTGGTTGCAGTGGCGAATGTGGTAAATGAATGAATCAGTATCCATATACAATAGAGAGTTTGGCAAACTCATAGTGGAATCGATACTTGACCGATTTAGAAAAGTCTAAAATGACTTGGCCCAAGTAAATGGGCTTATCCATGGTCACGCTGGTCTTACTCATTCAATGGTGGCCAAATCCTCATCGATAATGTTGATCGATTTAAAACTTGGCTTGGCAATGTACCGCCGGGCACCCCACCGCCCGTCCCAGACATACACCAATTCAATGTCGCAGTATTAGCAGACATTTTCCATGGACTTGCCATAGATGCAGTTGATCATTAATTTTAAAAAATAATTTCAAACTGCTGTGTTGCAATTTGTCGGTGCTCTGTGTGGAGTCGCATGTATGGCTTGAGCCATGCTTTTTGAGCAAAAGAAATACCCCTATGGATTTTCTTCAACACTAAGCCTTGGGTTAGGCATTGCACCAACATTTGGATATGTAGCACATACCGATTTTTAATGTAAAGTGTGCCCATGAGTTTTTCAATTTTCACTTTACTGTCAGGAGGAACCATTTGCTCTAGGCAGAATGGGAAATCGGCATGTTCATCATACAAGGATGAGGGATATTCAATATCCACTTCTAGCACATATCCACGGCCTGTTTCTTGGCTAGCCTTGTTCACATCAAATTCTGACACTTGTTTCTCAGTCAGCCAAGCAAACTCCCCATAGGGCAAAGGCTGACTCATGGCGTAGCCATACAAATTATTCACTTCATAGTACATTAAGTACGATTCTGGTTTGTCTGGTCAATAATCAGGCATGTAGACATTGTTCGCTTCGGCATGGCGCTGGTTAAGTGACACAAGGCCACCACGAATGTCCTTTTCCAAGAATAGAACCATGTCTACATCAGTGAGTAAATCAAATTCCACTTGAGTGTATTTCAAAGCGGCATCAAACTAGAGCCCAGGACTTGTATAATAGTGAGCCGGGTCAAGACCGTAAATGTGTTGACCCAAGTCTCTGAATTTTTGAAACACATCGGTGAGCAGCAATTCATCCAATTTTAGGTAATGCGTAGCATATTCACCTATCGTCCTGGTATCAAACACTCGCCAAACTTGACATGCATGTGCATAGTCTTCATCGGAAACGGTATTGCGTGTTAGTTTTGAGTATAATTTGTCTTATGGTGGGAGTTTTCTTTGCTTTAACACTGCCCAGCTGTTGCAGAAATCATACGGAAATATACCTTTCCGAATACACAATTTAAATTGCTCAGGATCATTAAAATGCATTCTGGTATTTTTAATTCCTCCTCATCCAAACCATTCACAAGACTATCTAGCAAGGATGCCATAAACTTAAAGGAATCCAAAAATCGAATGCTGAAGTCGCCCAACCTCCATGTCAGGGCTGTAAAACGCTCATGGGTTTGGGGAATAATGGTAAACGAGCCCTTGTTGACATGACCCAATTCACGAATCAAAAACTGAATGTCATAATTCGCCAGATTGTGGAAAAAGACACTGATAAAACGAGGAGCTGGAAAGTTCAAATTGCATTTACTTTGCGCAGCTCCACGAAACTCTCCCGTAAAGTGCGAGTGATCACGAACGGTGTCTTCATCACTGATCAGTGGCTTTTCGCAAATATGACATGTTGTGGCATGCACATACGGCTGCTGCTGTTTTGGAGATAGGCCCATGGGTACTGGTTGGTCCAGTAATTCTGTACGTCATGAGCCAACTTAAGAAGTTCATCCAAAAACCATTTGGCACAATCTGGGCCCTCACGGCATTTATAAACAGATTGTGTGGGGTCATAGGTACACACCACATTAAATCCTATGGCAAAGGGCTCATGTTTTTGAATGGGTGTGGTTGAGCTGTTGGTGGGATCTGGTTCACATCCCGCCATGGGTGTGGTGAGAGCTTCGAAATCTGCATATACCACATAGGGAAGAGTGTCACGCTTATGAATGTCCTTAAACTTTAACACAGCCTTGTCCCCTTGTGGCAATATCAATCTCACCGCTTCTTGAGAAACGCAATCTACCCTATGACGTTCTAAAAGCGTATGGTTTCCAAAATATTTCAAGGAACGATCACAAATATGTTTCTTAGGACGATGTTTGGACATTTGACTGCTTAGCAATCTACTTAGGCTTTTAATAAGGCAATAGTGATTTACCTTTCCCACTGATAAATATAAAAGATGAATGTGGTGTCGTTTCGGTTTCTTTGTGACATAAAGAGGACCTACAATCTCATCACCATCAAGGCCATACACCATGAACGAAAAGTTATGGTTATCTTGTTCAAACCTATGGATCTAGGTTAAGTCCATAGGGAGCGATACTCGAGTCAAAGTTAAATTTTGTTTCAATTCAACAAACTTTGCCTTGTACTTTCCTGGTCGACAACTGTTGCGTTGTGCTGGCTGCAAATACGCAGCCACAGCCCACAGAAAGCAATCATTGTCATGGTTCTCAATATTCACCACAGCCTTTGTCGAAGCTATTGCTGGCGGTGTTTTAATATAGCCAGACCCAGCATTCAACGGGTTGAAATGACAAATGTTCATATGTAGATCATGAATTTTGTCTAATGCTAGACCACTCGGTCCTTGTTGCAGTTTATCAAATTTTGATAGCAAGGCATTTACCACATGGCATTGATACCACTCTTTCAGATTATCGGCTATCAAAAGCTCTTGCATTTTACTGCCAATATAAAATGTTTTTTATACTCACCGTCCTTTATTTTATATATAAAATCACACAACATTTGTGTATTGACCTTTAAATCCGTATGCGCTGCACAAATTTGTTCTTTAAAAATTTCGAAACAAGATTCAAAAAGTATTTTGGGATTAAACTCTCACTAACATTGACCACGCGACCAGAGCAGACACGCTTTTTAAAACAGGACTCAAGGGGCTCCCAAGTTAAGCTATCTGCAGTGGCAAAAGACATGATTTTTATAAAAAATAAAACTCACCCAAGTTTTCAGCCGTAGACTTTCCAGCAATGGTCCCAAACACACACGTTCCTGGTTTTCAACAGCTACCTCTATTGTGGTTGTCGTGGTCACACTCTAAAAAAGAAATAAAATAAACCACCATGAGTATATCCATTCCAAATAGCACCTTTCATAAAAAAAAAATAAAAAAAAAAAACAGGTTTTTATATATAATTTTAAAAGAATCTTTCCTTGCTTTGTAAAAAGCCCTGCGTTTGCCTTCTCTTAGGTTCGAGTGGAATGGGGTTTCTGTCTCCCACAACAGGTATGCTGATTACCTAAAACGAAAACAAAAAATAACAATCCATCAATGAAATGGTAAACCAATAATAATTTAAACATTCATTAGCATTAAAATAAACTAAACAGTGTAATGTTACACTTACCTGTAAATATATAATGTATCCTATATAGTAATCAACTGGGGTTGAGCACACGAATGCAATTAGTTTTATACAGATAAGACACAGCCTATGTTTACACTACAAAGTTTATAACAGTAATGACTGACTGTGTGGCATAACATGATCAACACTGTATTACCCGTGTCCTCCTCTCCCATCCCCTCGCCCTGTGTTCCTCTTACTATAGCTGTTAACATCGCTCTTGCCCTGCAATTGGCTATGACAATGGTAGGAGGAGGAGTTATACTCGCTTACTGCATTATTTCTCTGACTTAGTTGTGATATATTTCGACCTTCAAGTGACTTCTACGTCACTACAAATTTCCATTGGCCTGTTGTCCCGTCCGCTCACATTCCTGAATCGCGATAACATGTCACATCCTGTCACCCAGCCAGCCGGGCACCAAGCAGGCCTCTCGAGCAAATATTCTATTTTCCGTTCTGGCTGCCAGTCAGACATATAAAAGCAAGTTCTGTTGTTGTCGACTATAAAAGCCTTGCTTTTATTCGGCTGATACCATTATGAATTTGTCAGGTTACTGGTCAGTGTTTACTAACATGTTTAAAGATCACCATGAGGGATTTTCGAAATATTCACCTTCATTCATCTGTCATAGGAAAATATCGAAAAGCGACCCGTCGTTCTATCGTGCTGCCATACATCGCCCCGTCGAAATAGCCATTTCCTGTATTCACCATGGCTAGTGATAGCCTCGTTGTAACACATGCCCAACGGTATCGTCTCTCTCTGTCTACAAACACTCTTTATTTAAAAAAGTTTTAAAATGCAAAGTTTTTGTTCTAGAGACTTGACATTTATTTTCGAGGTAGAGGGGGTAAATACCAACCATTCATGTCAAACAAACATTTTTTGTCAACTTTACCGTTTCCAAAATATAAAGATGTCAAAATTGATATTTTTTAATTTAAAAACTAATTAAGTTTTATCATAAAAATAAAGGACATACAAGCCATTCTTTTAAGCCCATACAACACTTTTTAGAATGTTTGGATTTTGAACTATCACCTACTTAAAAACTAAAATTTTCAAAAAATTTCAAAAAATATAATACGTGGTCCAGAGCAAAGCGCCCGTCATCTCGAGTCCAAGGACACCTTATTTGTTAAAATCCAACCATCCGTTCGCCAATTATCGCCAATATTCGCGAGAAAGTAGGCTATCAATTTTGTTTCCTCCTACACCCTTAAAACTTGCTGTCCTCTGGAGGGCATAGCTACCTTTCATTTACGTTAAACAAGCGTTTTTCTAAAATTCACCGTTTCCAAAATAGCGCCAATCCAAAAAACAAGAATTTTCAAAAATCTTTTTCAAAAATACCAACACACATTCTTAGCAAAGAGGACATCACCCCAAAGCCAACAACACCTCGTTCGTTAACATCCGATCATGCATTCGAGAGATATCGGTACAGTTCGTAGGAAAGTAGGCTGTGAAACAGATCTGTCCAATTCACACTACTGCCAAGTTTTTATCCTAGAGACTTGAAATTTATTTTTGGGTAGAGGGGGTATGGACCATTCATTTATGTCAAACAAACGTTTTTGTAAACTTCCTAGTTTCCAAAATATAGAAATTTTAAAATTGGACTGTTTTCGAAAAAACATCAAAAATAATAGAAGTGTTATTATAAAAAATAAAGGACATAAAGACCATTCCTTTAAACCAATGCACAACGTTCTATCATGTTTGGTTTTCAAACTATAGTCTACCTTCCAAAACAAAATTTTTCAAATTTTTTTCAAAAAATATAATAAGTGGTCCATAGGAAACAGGACGTCAGCTCGTGTCCAACGACACCGACCATGGGTTCACCAGATATTAATTATTTAACATGTACAGTCAGGTACAAATAAAATGGGTGAGTTAGAACACCCCTTACTCCCCTACTACATGAGTTGAGGAGTTGACGGCTTTAATTCTCAGAAATGGAACGGTCATCATCGGCAGAGATATAATGCGGGGACAGTACCTGTTAAATATACATACGATTTTTTGCTGATGACATTGTCATCTCAGGGTCGGTTCTACCACATCCGGGTAAAAGTTGCGGGCAGCAACCCGGGTGATAAACTCTCTGCCGGTGTAAACCTCTGTGCATCTTGGGCAGCGTTCTACCACTTCCGTGCAAATTCCGGGCAGCTGCCAGGAACCTAATAGCAAAATACAGATGGTGGCTAGCCTGATTTTTGTTAAATTTGAGTAATCGATGTGTAAGCCACCTATCGTTAGATGCGTTAAGTTTCTTTTCGTTTCGCTTTTGTCCGTTGTTTGTTGATATCACGTGTTCTTTGGTTTCAACAAGATATAGGCCTAGTACCAAAACCTCTCGCGACACTTGTGGGCAGCATGTGATTCAGATCTCGGAGGAATTCAACTGAATAACCATACCTAAACTCAATAATCGAAAACTAGACAAGCATGCAGTGCTTTTCAAGGAGGAATAGCCTGTGAAATATGTTTCTAGCAATAGGCTACTTTGCAGTCTGAAAACAGGCTTAGGCCTATATGAGCTACAGACATGCTGTGACAAGGATTGCAGTGCATAAGTTCAATCATAAAATGTATGTCAAATCAAATTATCACACTCTAGGCGACAAGTTTGTTTGTAAACTCTGTAAAATGAATGGAACGGAATGCGCACATTTGTGCATAATTAGATAGTTCTCTTTGCTGTATTCTACGAGAGATTTCACTCTTCTTGCACAGCTATAGAATGTATCTTGGATAGGTCATGTTGCAAAGTTCACATTTACACTTTTCGTTTGGCGGAAGGAATGATTTTGTCACATATTTTATGATGAAAGCCATTGACCGTATAACGCGTCACCACAAGCCTAAGATCGTAGTTCTGTTTGTCAAGGCTTTAGTGACGTAGAAAACTACAAAATGCAATGCCCCAAATATCAGGTCTTATGATGCATAAGCAAAACACCAAGTCAATGACAATGTATAGTACGGTACAGAACCTGAATAATGTCCTGTACACTCTGTATTTCTCATGCACACGTGTGCGAATTTTTTAAATTATATGAGCGCTTCATACAGTATTCCTAAACATGTAATAGAGATAATATTTTGAAATCTATGATGGTTCCGTACGGTAATCACTAGGCGGTCGTATTTCATGTCCAATCAACCGCATCAAATATAAAACTGTTGGCTTTTGCAGCCTGAACCGGAATAAGAATTCCTCATTCGACCAAATTTCATTATACTCCAGCCGATCTCTGTTCCGTCTTGGACGTGTGACTGTGTCTTCTTCTACGTCGACAAAAAAGTTATACATTTCCAGGACGTCAGTAGGGGAGTGATGCCGATTCTGCTTAGTGTCATGGCCGCCGCGCGAAATTGAAACATTTAAATAGACTTTTCTCTCGAACCCATGGTCGGATTTTAACAAATGACGTGTCATTGGACTCGGGCTGACGTCCTCTTTGCTGTGGACTACTCGTTATATTTTTGAAATTTTTTTTGAAAATTTTTGTTTTCAAAAGTAGGCGATAGTTTGAAAACCAAACATGATAGAACGTTGTGCCATGGCTCAAACGAACAGTCTTTATGACCTTTATATTTTGTAATAAAACGTTTTTACTTTTTATGTTTTTTTGAAAACACTCGAATTTTGAAAATCCTATATTTTGGAAACCAGGAACTCTACAAAAACGTTTATTTGACATAAATGAAAGGTCCCTATGCCCTCTACCCCCACAATAAATGTCAAGTCGCTAGAGCAAAAATTTGTGTTTTGGTAGTAGTGTGGTAAGGGGAAAGCTGTCTCACTTAGCAAGTTGTGAGCCCCTGCGACCTTGGAATGGAAGGAGCCATGCTAGGAGGGCGTGCTTGGATTCGTTTTTTTCGTCTCGTTGCGCTCTTTACGGGAATGTCGGTGTCGAAAAGATGAAAATTTGGAAACACGGTCTTTTTGGGGTAAAACCGTGATTTTGAACTTTTTGCTATATCTCGCGAACCAATCATGCTAGAGGCATGAACGAGGAGTCCAAGGACTCGGGCTGACGTCCTCTTTGCTATGGACCACACGTTATATTTAAAAAAAAAAAAAATTGGAAACTCGATTTTGGGGTAAACACGTGTTTTTTGTGATTTTTGCCGATATCTCACGAATCAATAACGCTAGAGACGTGTACGAGGTGTCCTAGGACTCGGGATAACGCCCCCCCCCCTTTCGAGTGTGGTAGATATTGTTTTCCAAAAAAAAATCGCAAAGGGACTAACGCCATACACATTGAAAAAAAAACTGTCTTTTTTTTCTTTACCTGTTTATAATGTCCATGAAGCGTGGTGGTTGAGAGAGACGATACGGCTGGGTGTGTGTGTGTGTGTGTGTGTGTCTGCGTTTCAATGAACCTGTCGCTGACCATGGTGGCTGTGTTCAATAGAACAATCGCTATTTCGGCTGGTCGGTGTATGACAGAACGAGCATGCGTTTTCTGATATTTTACCTTTAACGTGTAAACGGTGATGAGAACTTGATTCTATGTTGGTCGAAGCGAGTACAGAAAACAAACTTACAGGAGGTGAAGGTCATTTGAGCTTATTGGAAGGCATTGATCTGACTTGACAATAGGTGCAATGGAAAAAATGACCAAGACGCTTGAAGGTGAAATAATCTGACCATCGTGGTGGCAGGGGAGTGTGAAAGGCGTGCACACATGTGTGAAACCACAGGCACGCTAAACCAGTGACATCCTGTTTTGCTTCGTACGTGACAAAATGCAAGTTCATGTGAAATTTGATCTTCCACAGGTGTTCGCTTGGGTGTTATCTGTCCACGTGCGCGATAACTGTTAACAAGTTACAGCCTGTTTTGCTTCGTACATGACAAAATGCAAGTTCATGTGAAATTTGATTCGCCACAGGTGTTCGCCTGGGACGTTAGCTGTCCACGTGACCGATAACAGAATGTTCAAAGCGTGGGAATCGCTGAATCAGTAAAAAGTATGATGCAACTTGTCGGAATGATGTCACAACCAATAGATAGGCAAGAGCAGCAAACAGTAGTGGTGGGAGGTGAAGGGAGGGAGAGGGGAGGGGTAATGTATGAGAGAACACAGGAGGAAAGGGAAAGACAAACATGTATGAACATGCATGAAGCGCGGGGCGCTGTACACATAGAGCTAAAGGTGGTGTACAACATGTGTGAATAAATAAAAAGTACACAGGTTCACACAACATGTAATTTATTGATCCAAGAATTAAACGTAGAGTTAAACCCTAACCATTTGACGTAGAGTTTATTTCCTTTTTGTTTCAACACTTTTTCCACAAGGTAATGCTGAGGAAATGCTGTTTTCTGAAGTTCATGGAGATAAAATCTACCTTTTATGGGTTGATGGTTGAGGTCCTCGAGTAAATAGGTGACTGGAGTGTCCAAGTAGACTCGACGAATTCGAAATAGTTCAGTCCCCCACTGAGGCGTGTAGCCCTTATTGAAGGCAGACTTAAATTTGCTCACACGAACAAAATCCCCAATGTTCAGTCGGTGACGTTTAGGATCGGCTGTTTTTATGGGGTTAAACAGTTTATCCAATCGCTGAATATTTTTAGTTACGAGACGTGGCTTGGTCCCAATCGTTCTATGTTTGGTGTCATTGTAACGTGATACTAGCTCAGGTAACATGTCCAACCAGCGATAACTGCCCTGAGCGGTAAACGCTTTCCACATATGGGTTTTCAATGTTCGGTTGAACCGCTCGACCACACTGGCTTTGAGATTGCTGTACGTGGTGTAATGGTGAATATCCTTAGATTTGAGAAAACTGGAGAAATCCTTGTTGAAAAATTCTTTCCCCTGGTCAGTTTGTAGCAACTGAGGTTGACGTTGGGAGTGTTGAATAATATGTTGAAAGGCCTTGGTAACTAGTGGGCCAGACTTGCGACGCACAGGTTCAACAAAGGCCATTTTGGAATAGACATCAATGACGGTCAACATATAGCGTACACCGTCGTTAACGCCAGCATAGGGTATCATTTCAACCAAGTCAGCCTGCCAAAGTTCATCCACACCTCGTGAAATCACCTTGAGTCGCGGATAGTGACGCCTAGCTGGGCGATGCAACTCGTGAGCAATACCCATTTTAATGGGTGAGGGCTTAAACAATAATTTTGGCATTTCGAAGTTCTTGTTCAATTTCTTGAATTTCCCAATCGTGACCGGTATGGCCAGCTTGACGTGAGGCATGCAACAACTGTAGCCGCTGGACGAGCTTATTGGGATTATGCCAGTAGGTAACATCCACAAGGGGTTTTAATGGTTTAAATGTCACTCCCGAAGCGGATGCTTTACGACGAGTACTTTGACTGGTGGGAAACATTTTTGCAATGATGGTTTTATATTTTTGAGATATATTGGCATTCACTTGTTGCGTGGGATCATACTGTATTTTGTGAGCATGGGTATCCAATAAAATGGATTTATATTTGTCAAGATCCTCTGACGTATAATCATGGGAAGAGGGGGTCCGAGAAAAGAGCAGCTTTAACAGTCCTGGCGTTAATTTATAGTTGATGTTTTTAATGACAGCTTTAGTACGAGCAAATTTAATGGATGAATCGCCAATTTTAAAACTATCATCCTCATAGCGAACACCATACGTGGTATCTGTGTTTCCAATAAATAGATCGGTGAAATAGGGTCCAATGTTGATCCATAATATTTTATTAAAATGGTTTTCAGTTGAGCTTTATGTTGAGGGGTGGCCAAGAGTTGTGAAAACGGAGACGCCCTGGAAGGGCAAGGTGTTTCGACCATGGCCAAGGATTTCTTTTTTCTCAAAAACTCTGCAAGGGGTGCGGCCTTTTTTTGAGGCGTAAACACTTGTTCCTCCTCATCCTCAACTTCACTAACACTAGTCAAATCTTCCTGTTCCTCTTCCTCTTCCTCAGGGTCCTCGTGCAGCGTCTGCGTGGCTTGTGAAACGGTGGGTAGCGTTTCAGATGGCTTGAAAGAGGGTTTCAACATGGCTTTTAGCGGAGGTGCTAAATGTTGTTGAATAAACAAAGCATGATTGGCACGTGATTGTTTCAATTGACGAAACTTTTGGCGAATAGTATTTTTTGCTCTAATAATATGCTTTTTTAATTGACTCTCTGCTAACGCCATGGTGTCTTGGCAAATGACTTGCCGGGGAATGAGACAAGGCCTTAAATAGCAATAAAATGATCAAACCCTAAGCGATACCGTCCTTGGTTGAGTTCACTTTGTTTGTCAATCACTAAACAGGCATGACGTTGAGTGTTCCAGCACTTGGCACACAATTCTGTAAACATTTGAAAGGTCATATCCGGATTCACATGTTCATTATAAATGTGACGAGTGTTCCTCTCATCCTGGCGAAATAAAACAATGACATTGGCATTGTCACGAATCAACTGTTTGGACATTTTAGAATACGTTTGCCCAAGATAGAAGCAATCGATATGTTTGTGTCGACCCATGCTGAAATAGCTTTGAATGATGCCTTGACGTTCAGTGGATACATCATCGAAAATCATGAGTGAATCAGGCTTTACCTCATCCGGTGAAATCACATTTTCTTGCATGGAAAATGTAAAATAACCCATATTCTCTTTTTGTAATCCAGACATGACTTGATCCAGAAACACGTAGAGGGGTTGGTAGAGAGATTTTGCAAAAATATAAATATTTTGAAAACGCAGACCATTGGGCGCTGTAATGAGCGTTAGCAAAAGATTAGTCTTTCCACAGCCGGAAGGCCCCACAATGATGCAGCGAATGGAAGATGGAAACAGTGAACCATGGCGTTGTTCACGTGATGTGGGACAGAGATGGGAAACCATGTCCCCCACGGGGAATGACTCTTGCTGCTTAATAATCTTCATGTCAACTAAGGCTTAGACAGGCTAGCCGGCTGTCTATATACAGGACACCGAACCTTGTCATAGAAACAGTAGACTGCTACTACAGGTTGACGATGGATGTCTTTGGACGTGCGTTGATGGCCAAAGATAGGCCTGTCCTCATACATGATCCTAAACAGGAAACAGATCCTGCTAATAAACACTATGTGGATAGGTCAGTAGTGCCACGCACAAAACAGGGAGATTATGACTTTAAGGGAAAGCGGTTAACCCATGTAAAACATCCTCAAGTGTCTACAGACGTTACTACGAAAAAGTATGTGGATAACAAAGTGTATGAGTTTTATGACAAAGTGCCCCAGCTTATGGTGAATGGCTATAGCGCTAATCACCATCGGATTATTCACGTGGAAGACCCACAAGACGAAGACGATGTTTGTACCAAGCGTTACGTGACCCATGAAATGAAAAGGCTTTATAAATTTATCCCATCTGTGTTTTTAGTGTATCTGACAAATGAAAAACCTGTGAATGACAGAAACCATTTACCGCTAGTCCATGATCAGCACTTGACCTATGTGCTTGCTTCGGGTTTAAGCCACTATCGATTACACTATGATGGAACCATTCACATCAAATATGCCATACCTGATGAGAACCATTTACAAATAAAGATAAATGGTCATAGGATGTTGGTCCATGACCATGAAATGGTCAATGCAGGTGACGAATTATCCTTTTATCTCATGTTGACATGGGATGAATAGCAAGCGGGGAAAACCATAAACGATTTCCCACTTTATGTGGAATTGGAATATACAGCCATGAAATAACCATCTGACGTTAGTTGTGATTTAAACTTTCGTGTGAAAGGTTGTTGGTCATTATCATCATGGTGAAACAAAGGTATGCAGTGAGAAAGACTAAAAAAAGGACTTTGTCCTTGGCAAAGCCAGGGCTTACAACATTCGAGGACAAGCCCTTGCAAAAGAAAAAAAGAAAAAAATAATGTATTGACCATAAGGAAAGCCCTTCGAGCAGCACAGAGACAGGTTATTCCAAAACGTCGGCGACAGGTTTCAAACCAAGGGCGAGTGATTCCCGTTCCCAAACGAGCGGGATTTTTACCTGCATTATTTGCTGGTTTGGCTGCTCTGGGCTCACTTTTGGGCGGTGCCAGTGCAGTGGCGAAAACCATTAAAGCCGCGCAGCAGGGCAAGCAACAACTCAAAGAAAGTCAGCGACACAATGAAACGATGGAAGCGATTGCCATGGGGGCTAGAAATGCCAATTTAAAGCCAGCCTTTTATCAACAAGGATTTGGGATTACACCATTTCGAAATATTAAAAAAAAAAAAAAAATTAACCTCAGCCATAGCGAGACATGCCCTGACGCATCAACAAGTGGAAAGCTATGCTAAACAACTAAAGCTTTCTCATTTTCGAGGTGTGTTTATGCGAAACCAATTACCCCCACGACCCTGGAAACAGGAATGTGCTGTTGTCAATTTGGATGATCACCGAGGACCAGGAACGCATTATGTAGCTTATGTCAAAGAGGGATCCACGGTATGGTACTTTGACAGTTTTGGGAATTTGCCCCCGCCCATGGAACTAGTGACCTATTTTGGAAACAGGATCAAGATATATTATAATGTGAAACGAGAGCAAACGTTTAACAGCCAACAGTGTGGACGTTTGTGTTTAATTTTTTTATATAAGACGCAGCATAAGCAAAAACGCCACCAGTATGTCGGCAGAAAGTAAAACGTTTACAGTGCATGGACGTGGACCTGAAGTCAGCCTAGACTTTTACCCGCCTATCGAATTGAGTGAAAAACCCTATGGTTTAGGACTTGTTTCTCTTGAAACGTACAATCGAATATACAACATACGTGAAAATGTGAACAACAAGTTTTACTATGATGATTCTGTGCTCACCCTGAACTCTGGTGGATACACGATCGATGATATTTATGAACACATTTATGTGGTGTTGATCAATCAGTATGGTTTAAAGTCATTTCTCGACGGAACGCACAAGTTTGAACTTGTAGGCAATACTAACACTCATCGCTGCAGTATTTTCTCTACCTTCAACATTGACTTTAAAACACACCCCGATTCCATTGGCCCATTACTCGGATTTAAACCACGTGTGTTGGAGCCCAACAAAAAACATGAATCGGACCATGAAGTGAAATTCATTGAGGACCATCATGTGTCGGTGACGTGTAATATTATTAGCCAAGTGTACACCAATCAAGAACCATCGCATTCGCTTTATGACTTTATTGCGACATCGCCCAATGGGTATATTATTCGTGAAAACCCTCCAGTGGTGCTTTTTCATGCTGTGGCTGTTGATAGTATTAGTAATATAACATTAAGACTGATCAATAGAGATCAACAACTCATTGATCTAGATTCCACCACACCAGTGACTTACAAGTTGGTGCTAAAGCCACTATGAAATTTGTGTATAAAGCAACAACACCGTCTAGGAATAGTGTTAGTTGTTTGCCACGTGAATACACGTTAACATCTCAAGGCAAACAGATTTTACAGCATTTGGGTTACTACGTCAACCCTCATAATGAATTCTATCCTAGAGATAGCAAACCACATCGAGGAGCAACCAGGAGTGGTAAGAATTGATCTCCATTCCTATCAAGCTCAAACACCTGGACTCAATAACAATGATGAAATTCAATTTGTTATCAACAACCAAGATATTTACACCCTACCGCATGAAAGTGTTATTCAGATTGAAGGTCGGCTCACCAAAGCCGATGGCTCTACACCCACTACATCCAAGTTGGCCAACCATGGTTTGGCCTTTCTGTTTTCTGAAGTGCGGTATGTCATTAACGATATCGTAGTGGATAGCACTCGAAATGTGGGCATTTCCAGTGTCATGAAACTATACCCCTTTTATAGTGAGGAAGAAGGTAAAACACTTTGCATGGCAGGTTGGTGTCCTGACTCGACCAATGACTGGATGGTACACACCGATGGGACCTTTACTGGATATTTACCTCTTAAACTGGTTCTCGGCTTTGCCGAAGATCACCAACGCATTGTGGTTAACGCAAGGCAAGTGCTTTACCTAGTGAGAGACAGGAGTGATAATAATGCACTCAAGGGAGCCGACAATGCCCCCATCGATTCAAAAATTCAACTACAACGCTTGCTATGGAAAGTCCCCCATGTGACCCTCGAAGATAGCAAAAAACTGGACATACTCAAAATGGTAAAGAGAGATATGCCTCTACCTATGGAATTTAGAAGCTGGGCACTCCATGAGTATCCGCTATTGCCCACCACCAACACACACAGTTGGTCTGTAAAAACAGCTCGCTATACAGAGAGACCTCTCTACCTGATTGTGGGTTTTCAAACGAATCGCAAGTATCAACAAACCAAAGATGCCACGCAATTTGATCACCTGCAATTGAGAAATGCACGTCTTTTCCTCAACGGAGCTGTGTTTCCCTATGAAGGACTGGATTTGGATTTTTCAAAAAATAAATTTGGCCCCCTGTACGACTTGTTTTCTAAATTTCGATGGTCGTATTATCAAAAAGAGAACGGCCCCATGCTACTACCCCAAGCGTTTAAGGCAAGAGCGCCACTGATTGTCTTTGACTGTTCTTACCTGGAAGAGTCTGTCAAGCCATCCAATATCGACATTCGACTAGATTTTGAAACGCATGACAATGTACCAGCCAATACGACAGCCTACTGTTTAATTATTCATCACAAACAAGTCAACTATTATCCACTGTCCAACCAAGTGACGAGTGTATAAATAATAGCTCAACCCACGTCAAGTCGCTCAGTCATGTCTTGCTTTAAAGCCTCAAGAGACGTTACATCCATGAATTTAAACTCTGAGGAACAACGTTTCAAGACTTTTGCCACGTGGCCAGTGCCTTTCATAAACCCTCAAGCCTTGGCGGCCGCTGGATTCTACTATTTAAAAACAAGAGATGAAGTGAAATGTGCCTTTTGTCCCATCATCATAGACCAATGGCAGGAGGGCGATGAACCCATGCAGGAACATCAGCGCTGGTCACCCACCTGCCCCTACCTGTGTAGAATGAAAGTGGGAAATATACCCTGTCATTCAAGCTATCCCTCACTTGTGTCACTGGGTGATGAAAAAAATACAAGTTACGATACGTGTGGACCGTATGGTATCCATGGTGCTTCGGTGAGCAGCTCACCATCAAAAACACCTAGTTTAGAGACATTGGGACATCATCGGTGTTATGGACGTTACAAACACAAGAGACTATATTGTTGTATCAGTTGCTATCGTCCTTATCCCAAAATGACAAAGGCCTGTAAGACGTGTAATGATAATAAAATGATGTAATTCTTAAATTGTTATTTTTGCATGTCCCTCTGTCCTACCCTAACCTTAATTTGAAACTAGCATGGAAGGTAAGCCCATGCCATGATCACACGTGATCGTCAGTCAGTCGTCAGTTGAACTTGGTCCAGGCAAGCGTCAACATGTTGCGCACACTCATTGTGGATTGCCAAGGGTTTAAAATTGGTGACAACAAATTTATATTTAAACAAGTGGCCATAATCGATTGTACCACGTTTTGGATATCGCAAGCTACGCATTTGCTATTTAAACCACCCCATGCTTTTGATTTGTTGTGTGAAAAAGACCGTAAACAAACCCAGTGGATTGAAAATCATAGGCAACTAGACTGGAATCAGGGAACCATTTCCTATAAATATTTGGATGTGGTTATGAAAGCACACTTGTCCTCGGCCAATGTGGTATTTGTGAAAGGTAATGAAAAACGTCAATGGTTGCAACCATTTTTGACGTCTTACTGTCAATGTATCGACCTCATGGAGTTGGGCTGCCCCTCCCTGCAAACGCTCATGGATACTTGTTCCTGTGGCAACATTACCCATACAGCCCTATCGCATGCGTGGCATCTCTTTCATTGGTTAACCACCCATGCCTGCTGGGAGTTGTTGAACAAAATTATAACTCAAGATTTACCTGTGAATGACGTCAGTGAGATTTCTACAAGCGACGTGTAAACATCTACAGCACGTGATACCATGGAGAAAGGCAATGCTACGGACAAAGCCATCGGCAAGTTCTTTGTGTGCAAAAAGAAACTAGACAGTTTTACCAAAGAGGAACTCTTGGCGCTGCCCAAGTCGTTCATTTATTATGTGGCCGCCAACGCGGTCAAAGAAATCTGGCAACATGTACCAAAATCATGGACTCAAGATCCTGTGTTGAGTGAATTGCAACCCTGTACGGATTACGATCACCATAAGCAAGTGGCCATGGCAAAAATACCGTCTATGCGTCAGTGTGCGACTTGCCAGCTAGTGAAACTGTATCACGGTCATAAAAGTCCATGTAAAGACTTTGTTGAATCATTCCACGGGTGTCATGGCGAGAAAAAGCAACAACAACAACAACAAACACAAACATCGTCCACAGAGGAGGAGGAAGACCAAACCTTTTTACCATCGATGGAAAAGGATATGCCAGACCTGTACTGGCAATGGCGTCATTGACAAAGTGATTCAATACTTACCTTTCGAAATCCATCTTCCAGGTTATCGTTTTTGCGGCCCTGGAACTCGTCTCGAAAAACGTTTACAACGTGGTGATGTACCCATTAATCTTTTGGATCAAGCATGCAAGGAACATGACCTTTCTTATCGCCATAGTCATCCTGGTTCAAGACATGTGGCAGATAAATTGTTATTGAAGAAAGCTAAACAACGTTTCACATCCAGTGATGCCTCAGTAGGTGAAAGGATGGCAGCCCTAATTGTCATGAGTGCTATGAAAGGAAAGTTGATGATGCATGGACATAAACATTGAGGAGTGAGGAATTGGGATGTGTTTGTATTCTATTTTTCTTTTGTCAATTCCCTTATGGTTATGAAATAAAAACAAAGGTTTACCAGAGCACGATGTTATGTTATTTTTAATTTTAAGAAATCGTGATGTTGATGGCTGATTTTTTTCATTTTACACATTTCACACATAATGAATTCACACACTGCCATTTGTCATTTTGCAATTTACAGATTTTAAAAATGTTCGTTTCAAGTTTTGCGTTTTTAATGATATGGATTTTTCCAGTTTGTTGATGACACATTTTAAACAATGTCCGTTTAAAGTTTTTTGAATTTTCATATTTCACAAATGGCCATTTTCAGTTTTTAAAAATGTCCGTTTTAAGTTTTCCTGTTTTTGGTGATATGGAAACATGGAATTTCCATTTTGCTGTTTTCACATTTTTCCATTTGGTGTATGTCGAAAGTTGAGATTTGACAATGATGTTGATGCAAGTGCTTGACCATGGCGATGCTGCAGTGAGTTTATGGGTGTTTGGAGAAACGTCGAGGTCTACGACTACTGCAGGTAAGACTGTTTTTACAAAAATAATGTCTATTGTCTGCCACATTTCAATGAAAAAAAACGAAACTATTTAAAACAAAATGAGTATATAAGTGAGCATTTACCCCCCTCCCCACCCCCCCACCCTACCTCACCGTGTTTGCTCTGGTCAATCATACACACCAGTTTTCTCTCTCCACTCATACATTCACATCTGTCTTTGGGAACAAACACAACCACTTTATTTATTCCCAAAAGCACATTCTCGACATGCACACTCATCCCAAAAGAACTTTTTAGTTTATCATTTACATTATGAAAAATAATTAAATACTATTTATTAAAGTTACTAAAAATCTTACTTATTTCATATTTACAAAAAAAAACTCAACTTTGTACAGCGTTAAAAGAATCAAACTATTTACCAATCAAAAAATTTAAAAAAATAAGGTTGCATAGAACTTTTAAAGAGCAAAAGGTCCAAGTGGGTTGTCACTATTTTACAAAATCTACTATTTACAATGACAAAAAAACAATATTTACAAAATACTAAATCTACAAGTTACATAAAGCTATGTCCCATAAACGATTAAACAATGAAATCACACCTTCTCTTCCTTGCGATCATAACCCCAGGGCAGGCTGGTGAGCAGGTCATCAGCCCACACACGCTTGTTATCCATGGAGGCGAGGGTGCGTTTTCTCTGTTCCACAAGATACAAATGATGGTTGCTGGATTGTATCCTGCACTGTGTATGAGACATAGCTTTGCCAGTACGTAAAACCGCTAGGTAATCGTCTACACGTAGCGATTTTACCACTGCTCTACCTACACCTTTTGCTCTTTTGGCTTCCTTACAGTCGAGTGTGCGGTAAGCATACATTTTTGAGGCCAAACCTACGAATTCCGTCATAATGGAATCACCGCATTCATCTTTTAAAACGCCCATTTTCTTCTTGTTTTTTATGGGTAGCTGAAACACGTTGTCAGCGCTATAGCAAGAGGTGTCGAACCAGTCACTATGTTGCCTCATGACGTCATAGGGGTTGCAGTGGCGAATGTGGTAAATGAATGAGTCCGTGTCCATATACAAAAGAGAAACGTCCTCAAAATGGCGTTTGGCAAACTCATAGTGGAATCGATACATGACTGATTTAGAAAAGTCTAAAATGACTTGACCCAAGTAAATGGGCTTATCCATGGTCACGCTGGCCTTACTCATTTCAATAGTAGCCAAATCCTCATCGATAATTTTGATCGATTTGAAATTTGGCTTGGCAATGTACCGCCGGGCACCCCACTGCCCCTCCCAGACATTGACCAATTTAATGTCACGGTATTTGCGGACATTCTCCATGGACTTGCCATAGATGCAGTTGTTCATTAATTAAAAAAAATTAATTTCAAACTGCTGTGTTGCCATTTGTCGGTGCTCTGTGTTGAGTCTCATGTATGGCTCAAGCCATGCTTTTTGAGCAAAAGAAATACCCCTGTGGATTTTCTTCAACACCAAGCCTTGGGCGAGGCATTGCACCAACATTTGGATATGTACCACATACCGATTTTTGTTGTAAAGTGTGCCCATGAGTTTTTCAATTTTCACTTTACTGTCAGGGGGAACCATTTGCTCAAGGCAGAATGGGAAATCGGCATGTTCATCATACAAGGATGAGGGATATTCAATATCCACTTCTAGCACATATCCACGGCCTGTTTCTTGGCTAGCCATGTTCACATCAAATTCTGACACTTGTTTGTCTGTCAGCCAAGCAAACTTCCCATAGGGCAAAGGCTGACTCATGGCGTAACCGTACAAATTATTCACGTCATAGTACATTAAGTACGATTCTTGTTTTTCCGGTGAATAATCAGGCATGTAGACATTGTTCGCTTCGGCATGGCGCTGGTTAAGTGACACAAAGCCGCCACGAATGCCCTTTTCAAAAAATAGAACCATGTCTACGTCAGTGAGTAAATCCAATTCCACTTGAGTGTATTTCAAAGCGGCATCAAACGAGAGTCCAGGACTCGTGTAATAGTGAGCCGGGTCAAGACCGTAAATGTGTTGACACAAGTTACGGAATTTTTCAAACACATCAGTGAGCAGCAATACATCCAGTTTTAGGTAATGCAAAGCATATTCACTTAGCGTGTTCATGCCAAACACTCGCCAAACTTGACATGCATGTGCATAGTCTTCATTGGAAACGGTACTGCGTGTTAGTTTCGAGTAAAATTTCTCTTGTGGTGGGAGTTTTCTTTGCTTTAACACGTCCCAGCTGTTGCAGAAATCATACGGGAATATACCTTTCCGAATGCACAATTGAAATTGCTCAGGAACATTAAAATGCATTCTAGTATTTTTTAATTCCTCCTCATTCAAGCCATTCACAAGGCTGTCTAGCGAGGATGCCATAAACTTAAAGGAATCCAAAAATCGAATGCTAAAGTCGCCCAACCACCATGTCAGGGCCGTAAAACGCTCATGGTTTTGGGGAATAATGGTAAACGAGCCCTTGTTGACATGGCCCAATTCACGAATCAAAAACTGAATGTCATAATTCGCCAGATTGTGGAAAAAGACACTAATGAAACGAGGAGCTGGAAAGTTCAAGTTGCATTTACTATGCGCAGCTCCACGAAACTCCCCTGTAAAGTGTGAGTGGTCTCTGACTTTTTCCTCTCCACTTAAAATAGGCTTTTCGCAAATATGGCATGTCGTGGCATGGTCATACTGCTGCTGCTGTTCTGGAGATAGGCTCATGGGTACTGGGTGGTCTAGTAATTCCTGTACATGATCGACCAACTTGACAAGTTCATCCAAGAACCATTTGGCACAATCTGGCCCCTCACGGTATTTGTAAACGGATTGCGTGGGGTCATAGGCACACACCACATTAAATCCTATGGCAAAGGGTTCATGTTTTTGAATGGCTGTGGTTGAGCTCATGGAGGGATCTGGTTCACATCCCGCCATGGGTGTAGTGAGAGCTTCAAAATCTGCATATACCACATAGGGAACAGTGTCACGCTTGTGAATGTCCTTAAACTTTAACACAGCCTTGTCCCCTTGTGGCAATATCAATCTCACCGCTTCCTGAGAAACACAATCTACCCTATGACGTTCTAAGAGCATGGGGGTTGTAAAATATTGCAAGCAACGATCACAAATATGTGTTTTATGTCCATGCTTAGACGTTTGACTGCTTAGCAATCTACTCAGGCTTTTAATGAGGCAATAGTGATTCACCTCTCCTACAGATAAATATAAAAGATGAATGTGGTGTCGTTTCGGTTCTTTTGTGGCATAAAGAGGACCCACAATCTCATCACCATTAAGGCCATACACCATGAACGAAAAGTCCTGGTTGTCTTGTTCAAACCTATGGATCTCGGTTAAGTCCATAGGGAACGATACTCGAGTTAGATTTAAAGTATGTTTCAATTCATCAAACTTGGCCTTGTACTTTCCCGGCCAACAACCATTACGGTCTTGAGCTGGTTGCAAAAACGCAGCCACAGACCACAGAAAGCAATCATTGTCACGATTCTTTATATTGACCACAGCCTTTTTCAAAGCTATAGCTGGTGGTGTTTTAATATAGCTAGACCCAGCATTCAACGGGTTGAATTGACAAATGTTGATTTGCAAATGATGAATTTTGTCTAAGGCTAGACCACTCGGTCCTTGTTGCAGTTTATCAAATTTTGATAGCAAGGCATTCACCACGTGGGTTTCATACCACTGTTCCAAATTATGGGCTATGAATAGCTCTTGCATTTTACTGCAAATATAGAATGTCTCTTTATGCTCTACTTCCTTCTTTTTATATACGAAATCGCACACCAGTTCTGTATTCACCTTTAAAGCCGTATGCAACCTTTGCGCTGTACAAATTTCAATTTTAAAAATTTCAAAACAAGATTGTAAAAATTCTTTGGGAATCAAACTTTTTCTAACATTGACCACGCGGCCAGAGCACACTCGCGATTTAAAACAACTATTTAGGGGTTCCCAAATTAGCGTATCGGTAGCAGTAGCAAAAGACATTATTTTAGAAAGAACACTCTCACCTGAGTTTTCAGCTGTAGACTGCTTGACAATAATCCCAAACACACACGTTCCTGGTTATTCACAGAGGTCAAGCGTTTTCCAACACTCTAAAAAGAAATAAAATAAACCACCATAAGTATATCCATACCATATAGTTTATGCCTTTCATAAACAAAACAAAATCAAACAGGTTATATTATATAATAAAACAAATCTCACCTTGACGTATAATGCTTTGCTATATTCCCGTCTCGTGGGCTAGTGTGGAAATGGTTTTCTATCTGTCTGTCTTTCTCTTTCTTTAATATATATTTCCCACAGACACACGACAGGTAGGCTATACACGTTATCTGCAAACAAATAAATAAATAAATAAAATCATTAATTACCTAATCAATAAATAATTGCATGTATTTATATAAAATCAATAAATATATAAATGAATAAATATATACCTACCCCACAACAAGGTTAAGTATTTTCCACCAACACCAAAACTGTTAAACAAAACCAGGGGTTTCATGCAACGCAGTGTGTTCAAAGGTAGTCCACCCAAGTGAGAGTGGAAATGATAACGACATGTCTTTATATATGCTACGTTGCATGTATAATAATTTTTTCCCACGCTTTGAACATTCTGTTATCGGTCACGTGGACAGCTAACGTCCCAGGCGAACACCTGTGGCGAATCAAATTTCACATGAACTTGCATTTTGTCATGTACGAAGCAAAACAGGCTGTAACTTGTTAACAGTTATCGCGCACGTGGACAGATAACACCCAAGCGAACACCTGTGGAAGATCAAATTTCACATGAACTTGCATTTTGTCACGTACGAAGCAAAACAGGATGTCACTGGTTTAGCGTGCCTGTGGTTTCACACATGTGTGCACGCCTTTCACACTCCCCTGCCACCACGATGGTCAGATTATTTCACCTTCAAGCGTCTTGGTCATTTTTTCCATTGCACCTATTGTCAAGTCAGATCAATGCCTTCCAATAAGCTCAAATGACCTTCACCTCCTGTAAGTTTGTTTTCTGTACTCGCTTCGACCAACATAGAATCAAGTTCTCATCACCGTTTACACGTTAAAGGTAAAATATCAGAAAACGCATGCTCGTTCTGTCATACACCGACCAGCCGAAATAGCGATTGTTCTATTGAACACAGCCACCATGGTCAGCGACAGGTTCATTGAAACACAGACACACACACACACACACACACACCCAGCCGTATCGTCTCTCTCAACCACCACGCTTCATGGACATTATAAACAGGTAAAGAAAAAAAAGACAGTTTTTTTTTCAATGTGTATGGCGTTAGTCCCTTTGCGATTTTTTTTTGGAAAACAATATCTACCACACTCGAAAGGGGGGGGGGGCGTTATCCCGAGTCCTAGGACACCTCGTACACGTCTCTAGCGTTATTGATTCGTGAGATATCGGCAAAAATCACAAAAAACACGTGTTTACCCCAAAATCGAGTTTCCAATTTTTTTTTTAAAAAAATATAACGTGTGGTCCATAGCAAAGAGGACGTCAGCCCGAGTCCTTGGACCCCTCGTTCATGCCTCTAGCATGATTGGTTCGCGAGATATAGCAAAAAGTTCAAAATCACGGTTTTACCCCAAAAAGACCGTGTTTCCAAATTTTCATCTTTTCGACACCGACATTCCCGTAAAGAGCGCAACGAGACGAAAAAAACGAATCCAAGCACGCCCTCCTAGCATGGCTCCTTCCATTCCAAGGTCGCAGGGGCTCACAACTTGCTAAGTGAGACAGCTTTCCCCTTACCACACTACTACCAAAACACAAATTTTTGCTCTAGCGACTTGACATTTATTGTGGGGGTAGAGGGCATAGGGACCTTTCATTTATGTCAAATAAACGTTTTTGTAGAGTTCCTGGTTTCCAAAATATAGGATTTTCAAAATTCGAGTGTTTTCAAAAAAACATAAAAAGTAAAAACGTTTTATTACAAAATATAAAGGTCATAAAGACTGTTCGTTTGAGCCATGGCACAACGTTCTATCATGTTTGGTTTTCAAACTATCGCCTACTTTTGAAAACAAAAATTTTCAAAAAAAAATTCAAAAATATAACGAGTAGTCCACAGCAAAGAGGACGTCAGCCCGAGTCCAATGACACGTCATTTGTTAAAATCCGACCATGGGTTCGAGAGAAAAGTCTATTTAAATGTTTCAATTTCGCGCGGCGGCCATGACACTAAGCAGAATCGGCATCACTCCCCTACTGACGTCAATTAGCTCTGTGCCTTAAAAAAAAGTATGATCAGTAGGCCTAACTGTTACATCCCTTATAATTAATTAATAATTGTAATTATATCATTATGTTACAACAAAATTACCAAATGATTCTAATTGTATTATTAGTAATTTATGAAGAGGTTATGTACAGCATAGATGATGCAAAGAAACCCTTACGCACGGCTCAAATCTGGCTAGTAATGCTTTATCGGCCTCTCGAAGCTCCCGAAAATTTACACTCTGGGTAGACGAAGTTTATACCGCCGATAGCGCTACCCGTTGATGGTCGAACGGAAATTCTTACTTATTCCGACGGGCAAGTTATCGGCCCCTTTGCCCGGATGTGGTAGAACCGGCCCTTAGTCGATTTACTTGAGGATTTGAGTGAGTTTTTTAATGGTATGGACTCCGTCTTGAGGAAAGAATTCATGATGAAAATCAATTAATGTAAAACAAAAAACATGGAATGCAGCCGAAATAAATCAGATGTCAATTTGGCAGGCATCTAGGAGACTTCTGCTACTCAGAAAAGGCGCGTTTTCGCGTTCCGTTTGGTATACTTTGGTTAATACAAAATCTAACCACTCAGCACTCAACAAATTAAATCAAATAATATCAAATTCTTAGTTGTTTTTACAATTTTATATTTGACGATTTTAAATTCGAACTGTTGTGACGCTACTTGGTCAGTTGATATAGCCTACGTTATTTTAAGAATTATGGTGGCTCTCTTAAACTGGAGAGTGGTTTTCCTAGAGCAAGTCTATCTAGACCGCTCTAGCTAAACTCAGTGCGTGTACACTGTAGAGTGATTTTCCCTAGGTAGAGCATTCGTAGAACGGAGATAGACAAATCTACCTAGAGCACTCTCTGAACCTGTGTACACTGTCAAACATAAATGCACTAGGTAGAGCAGCGCTAAAACATCCTGAGAGCAGTGTGAGTCTTGTTTTTTGCGCTGTGTTGTGAAGTTAAAATGTCTTCAAGAGAGCTTTTAGCATCTGTGGTGGTTGTGTGTACCTTGTCAAAAAAGAAAACTATGAAGAGGAAAAAAAGGTTGTAGACGAGGAATTGGATATCAAAAAGAAAATACGAGGGAATGCACGCTAAATATTATTGCAAGAGTTATGGTCAGAAAATTCTGAAGCGTACAAGAACTTTTAAGAATGAGCAAAATTGACTATTCTTTCAGAGTACAATTCCAAGTTTCTGGATGATCAATTAATGTTATTGTTTTTTCTCGACTCCACACAAATTCGGCCATATTCAAACACTATAATTAACAACAAACAAATAACCCCAACAATCCACCACTGACTCTACGTAGAGCACTTTCCAATATTCAACCGAACGAATAGAGCTAGACTGGTCTAGCTTGGGCACCCAAATACTGTTTACACCGTAGAGTCAGCCGGCCCTAGCTAGACCTTAGAGCGGTCTCCGCTAGGGTTCTCTACCACCTGTGTACACTAGAGAGGAGCTTAGAATGCCCTAGCTAGAGCTACTCTACGCTCTAGCTAGGGCAAAAGCTCTCCAGTGTACAGGCACCTTTTAGAGAATCAGGCCTTCGTAAGTTAGATGGGATTGGCTAAACCTTATTTTGGGCCTGGTTTTTTATTACGCTCCGGTGATGCAACTTTGGAAACGTAATAGCACGAACGGACGATGTGTGTTGGTAGACCTAGCGCCCTGTTTTTATGTCTTAAATGTGATTGGCTTACACTGATACTAACAGGATTACAACCGTATTATATTTTAGACTTACACTAAACTCCTTGAGAACGAAATCTATTGTTATGAATTTCAGAAGTTGATCGCATATAATCATAAACATCATTACAGTGTCTGATATAATTGCAAAGATTCAGTTATACTTAAAGAATTGCACCTGTTGATATTAATACTATGATGGCAACCCTTGCTGCCGATTATCATTTCGTTTTTTTTTTACAAGATGGCAGACTATGGCAGAATATTTGTTTGAATTAAGGATATTTGTAAATGTTGTGAATGTTTTAATAATGTTGATTCGTGAGCAAAAGAAAAGATGGAGGAAAATATGAGCAATTATGTCATTTGTAATGAAATGTACATGTTGTTTAGTGATGAACTGTGGCGAGTCAGTCTTGTGGAAGACATAACCTAAACTCTCATATCTGGAACACCGCCAGAAGTAGTTTTGAAATGCTCTTGATCCAATTTTCTGGAGTGTGTTATACCAATAATATAATTCAGCAGGTCTCATTCTATCATGTAAGTTTGTATAGTGCTTATTTGAGCAGTACTACATGACTGGTATTTGCGTGTGGCAAAGGAGGACCTGTAGGCCTAAACCATTTACCTGTCCCCTTTGCTTCCTAAGGAATTAACCTGCGTGATTCTAACTAATAATGCTAGTAAACCCCTATCTGTAGGGCTACTGTCTTTGCTTTCCTCCTGTTTAGTCCGAAGAGGACATTATTTCACTTCCATCCTTAGCTGGCTATCACTTCTTCCTCTGGGTTGAAGTGCACTTGCAGCAATGTGTATGCTAGGCAGCGGTGAGGCAAATGGAACACTTCCATGAAGTGATGAATCTTTCAGGTTCAGTAACAGTCTGTTTTCCTAAAGTTTTCAACTCTAATAATAAAGATTATCGAAGACATATTCGGTAAGAGTGGAGTTAACCTGAACCGAAGTAAAAAATTCTTAAACTACTGAAATTAGCCAAGATACCTGGAGTAGTGGCCGGCCCCGTGGTGTTGGGGTAGCGCGCCTGCCTCTCACCCGGAGGCCCCAGGTTCGATCACCGGCTCCGTCAGGGATTTTAAAACTGACGTGAGGGTTGGAACGGGGTGCATTCAGCCTCGTGAGGACAATTGAGTAGCTGCCTGACAGTGAGACAGCGCCCCGATCACGAATACCAAGATTATCGGCCGAGGGGACCCGACGCGCTGATCACGCGTCACCCCAATATCTGCAGACCAAATGGCTGGGCAGCGGTCGCTTGGTTGGCCTTAGCCCGTCATGGGCTGGATAGTGCCAGGGGTTGACTTGACCTGGAGTAGTGCTATCTGGAGATGATATAGTAATAGATGTTTACTCCTCCGTTGTCTGTAACCCACCCAGCCATGCCAAATAGGATCGCGACTTATAGAGATGAAATTCCAGCTGACTCCGCCATTTTTAGCATCGTGTACAGTATTGCCAACCCCACACATTAGGTACTATATCGCATCCATCTGACCAATGGTTTTCGCCTAGACCAATAATTGTTGGGTAACTAAGATACTCACCCCTGGTTTTTGTCACGCACAGTGGGGGTCGTCACGCATCAATAATCTTTATCCAAGCCAATGGTTTTGCCAATTATTTATTTTTCACATAATTACAATGTTATGTGTGTCGTGCGACATGTTATCAACGCAATATGACGTCAATTTGTCGGCCACAAACATCTGCCATCGTCGAACAAGCTACAAATAAAAACCTTATTGACTGTAAATTAGTAATATTTGACAGTATATTTAATATGCAGCAGTGATATTTGACAGTATTTACAATTCTTAATGACTCCCAGAAAGTATGTGAATGGTATATGTTCAATAATCTACCACGTTCTCGTTTGGTTCCGGTTCTGGTAAACTCCACAATTTATGACATATTATTAGAGCCGATGATAGTCTTTAGAAACGTTTAAAACCCCTTTTTTCTTTTTGGTTTTCAAGTTCTGACACCATTCAGTTGGAATGACATCCTGCAGCGTAGCCATGCTCGTTAAGTCATGCACTACGGTTGTGATAGGCACCTGCAGCAAGTTGAGAAATCAACGGTTTATCCTGGTATTGACAGAGGCTATCCTGAGTGTGGATTTTCGACACTCCCTTTGGACAAAAGCTGGGATTGTACCGTACCTTATTTCAAATCCTGGAGCACTATTCCATCCTTGTCCCGAATACATTTACACATACTACTACACTCATCACAGAAAAGTGATTCACCTTAGATCCTCGGGCTGATGAACTCTATGTCCCATGCTATTGAAATGAGAAATATATGTTGGGATGGTCAAACTATGATGCTTACATATTGAGGCCAATTTCTTGAATGCCTACTTGGATGTCATTTTATTATCGAATTATTTTTTTCTCCAGCCGTTAAATATTCACGTTGATATGTTACATAATATAATAGTTGTAACTTACTATGGATCCATAATTCTTGACATTTATGTCATAGATACCTCAGCTTGTAACTGCACAATCAATTTGTCACCCAGATGAGAAACTAGGATGGCTGGCATACAGTATTCCTGACAATGTTCATGTCAAGGTTGTCAAAAACAACATAAATACTTAATATTGGGAACATTGAAATAACTGTTTCAGAACAAATCATCAGTGAGCTGTTTTAACTTGGATGTACATTGGTGTCTGCTGCAAAACCATGTTATAAAGGATTGTTGTTGTTGCTGCTTGAATGTTGCCACCATTAGCCATATCAACTTGTGTACAGATGCCGGCATTCAGCTGTGCACTTGACCTTGAGAGGTAGGAGGTAGCTGTAGAGTGGTGCAGGAAGCAAGCCGAATACTTCCCTATCTGAGAACATTGACGCGTGTGACAGTAGGTTGTCACAATCGGAAACAGACACACTCAGTGTGGTAAATGATTTAAGTTGCAGTAGTATACCGGGAGAGTGGGATGGGGAAGTACAGAGCTACCTTCCCGGTAACTGTATGTATAGGTTGTATGTAGTGGTATATGCATTTGTAGATGAGACTAGGACTGGGAAGGAGGCAGTCATGGCCTTAATTTAGGAACCATCATTTGAGTGGAACATTGTGGTGTGAACTAAGCCAAACATGTCTCAATTTTGCATGTTCCAAACAGACTAGAATAAATTATTTGTTTGCAATAAAACCCAGGACCTTTAGGACATTAGTCTCAATATGTAGGCTACTCCTAAGATCACTGAAAGTGACTCATGTTTGAAGGACATCAAACAATGTTGACACATGTAAATTTATGAACAAGGGACTAATCACTTTCCTTTCAATATACTTTACCATTTTGTGCCATACCAATAGGCCTACTGTTTTAAGGTGTAGCACGTTTTGTGTTCCTTAGGATATGCAGTTATTCGAGTGTAAGGACATGAAAGAGAAGCTGGTATTCAGAAAGGTGTAAGGCAAGGCTGCAACTTATCACCCATACTTTTCAATCTATACATTGAACAAGCAATGAAGGAAATTGGAGAAGAATTCAAAGTAGGAGTAAAGATTAAAGGAGAAATAATTTCAACTCAGAGAATTGCTGATGACATCGTCATCTTAGCTGACACACCAAAGGATTTGAATGAGTCTTTAAATGGTATGGATTCTGACTTGAGGAAAGAATTCATGATGAAAATTAATAAATGTAAAACAAAAATATTGGATTGCAGTCGAAAGAGATCACTGAAATAACTGAAATCCTCCAAGCCCATTTACAGGAATTCTTCGATGTCTATTGTCTTATAAGTAACATTCCACATTTATTGTATTTATAGCTTGATG
Source organism: Meconema thalassinum (assembly GCA_946902985.2). NCBI lineage: Eukaryota > Metazoa > Arthropoda > Insecta > Orthoptera > Tettigoniidae > Meconema > Meconema thalassinum. Next base: position 509,934,375 of record OX336390.1, on the reverse strand, counting down.
TTTGTATTCTTACAGATCTGTCCACTGGATCCAAGTGAATAGCGAGTTGCAGGAAACTGGACGAGAATGCAATTTCAATATTGTCGTTCTTTCTATACTAGACCTATACATATACAACAATTCTATTTCTACATTGTGTAATGAACAATAATAATTTAAAAAATGTTTCAATAACCTATGGTTTTCATTTATCTTTCTCCTTCCTTCTCATATCACATTTGCAAGAGGGTCATGGGGTTCAAACAAGAATTTGAAACCTGTGTAGGATAGCGGGTAGGGGGTGATTATTTAAATTATTATATAGTCAGATTTGGAGGTTATGTAGGTTAGGGCGAAAAACGGGGGCAGGTATGGGATGTGCTCTGAAATTTGGAGGTTATGTCAGCAGACATGACTCAATATTTCATTTTATAGCAATCAACTTATAAAACGTGTTAGATAATTGATAATTGATTTTTACGGTGTATAGTTGATGAACTAACGTCAATACATTATTATAATTATCAAAATATATAGCTACATAAGTACGTTTACTGCCAACATTACAAAGTTGACAACAAATTTCATAATGTATCAGTATATTGTTGATTGCTTGTGATACATTTTGTCAGAGCTAATATTGTCAAAGGTAATAGCTATTAATGTTAATTGATCCACAAAGGGACTAGCTCTGCGTAATATTCATAAAAATAAGCTTATATCTTAAAGATTTAGTTCCTTATGTTTCCCCTACCGAAGAGAAATGATTGGTTTTTTTGAAGCCGGATTATGGGCGGATTTAAGGAAAATTATTTAACATGGAAGCTGGGACTATGGTATTACATTCTCTTCCTAGAGCATAGCGTGCTACAAACCTCATCAGTTGTTGATGATGCTTAACTTTACTTCTGTCTCGGGACAGTCGGATGAGGAGCCGCAAAGATGCGCGCGCACCCGGCAGCGAGGAGCATTTGAATAGCGCCGACTTGAAATGCTCCTCGCTGTCTCATTGTGTGATTGTTACCTACAACAACAAAAACAACAAATAAACGACAGTGAAAAAAGTGAACACAAAAAAACAACTCAACAAACTATTTAGCGATAAAAAATTGATACATTCGTCGTTCCACACCACTTATTGAAGAAGATAACTCGGTCGGGGTCCATGCACGGATGAGCCAGCTTGGTGTTCCTAGGCAAAACCCCACACAAGACACCGCATAAACCTAGAAAAATTGCTGAGTTTTAAGACTCACATTCCTATATTTCTGCAAAGGACGGGATCAACGGCGAATTCAGCCGAGTGTTGGACGCAGCCTGGAGTAAATGAAATTCATGAGAAAACAGTCCAAGGAGATGAAATTGGATGAAGAAGACGCCATAAGAGAAAATGAAGGGAAACATATGGTTCTGGGGACTTTTAGACAGTGGGTGAAGAAGAAAAACATTCTAATGTTTTAAAATTGTTTTGCTGCACAAATTATTTTTTTGGACTTTACACCAACTATTCAGTAGCAAATATTAACCAATCTCAATAATATTTTTGTAGCATGTGAAGATATCTATCTCCCATCATTCTGTGCATCCATGTTGTTGTTGTTGTTGTTTGAGTCTTCAGTCTTTTGACTGGTTTGATGCAGCTCTCCATGCCTCCCTGTCCTGAGCTAATCGTTTCATCTCTACATAGCTACCATACCCTACATCCAAGGCAATCTGTTTAACATATTCTAACCTGGGTCTACCCCTACAGTTCTTGTCCTCGACCCTTCCTTCCATAACTAAGCTTGCTATTCTTGGGTGTCTTAGTATGAGTCCTACTAACCTATCTCTTCTCTTCATTAGCAGTCGCCAGAAACATCTCTCCTTTCCCACTCGTCTTAATAGCTCTTCGTTTGTAACCCTATCTACCCATCTGATCTTCATCATTCTCCTGTAACACCACATTTGAAATGCTTCATTCTCCTCTTTTCTGCTGCACCAATAGTCCAAGTTTCACGTCCATAGAGCGCCAGGCTTCAGAGAAAGGCTTTCAAAAATGACTTCCTAATATCTAAATCTATATTCGATGTCAACAGATTCCTTTTTTGTAGAAATGCTTTCCTTGCCTGAGCCAACCTACTTTTTATATCCTCTTTGCTTCGTCCATCACTGGTTATTCTGCTTCCTAAGTAACAGAAGTCTCCTACTTTCTGCAGCTTTTCACCTGCCAATTTGATCTCCATAGAGGTTTCTGATTTATTTCGGCTGCATTCCAGTATTAGCCTACTTTCGATTTTTGCAAAAAATGAAAGTAGACTTATGAGATCAACACAGGGCGAAAAAAGTGTGTCTGTCTGTGTGTGTGTATGTGTGTGTGTGAGTCTGTGTGTGTGTATGTGTGTGTGTGAGTCTGTGTGTGTGTGTGTGTGTGTGAGTGTGTGTACTCTGAATGTCTGTCCCCCCCTATCAATTCGAACACGGTGAATGCGAATTGAACGAAATTTGGTACAAAGGTAGCACTAGCAAAGGACACCTCAGTGTCATGTTTTATATCGCCGCCATCTTTACTAAAACTGAATGGCGGCCACTCAAACGTTCAAAACGTAAAATCAAATAACGACTAACCAAATCATCCAATCTCTACCAAATTTGGTAACAACATACCTTCGTATAGGATGCGTCTTGTGACCAAACTACAAGGTCGTCCGCCATACCATTTCAGGATGGCGGCCGTGCGAATTATGCAAACTTTATAATCCATATCATGGGACCCACCAGTTCCGATTATCGAGCCGAGAATCGTTTTAACTGTTCTAAAGGAAGAGGCACGTACGAAATTAAAAGTTTATTTTGTAATACTATAGTGCAGACGTGATTTTAAAAAGCTCAGCTGATTCATTAATAAGACAAGATGGCAGCGGATATCTTGTGCCTGACTTATATTTCACTAATTTGAGTATTGAATGCAATATAACGTACTGATAAAAAATAAATAAACTTTGTATGAAATGCTTTATATATAAATAATATACTCCAGTGATGAAATCGTTTAGTATAAATCATTATTTGCTAACAAGTTCTATGTAAGTCATTTTAAATAGAACGATATTCGTTGACACAATTAGCTCAGTGGTAGAGCGATAGCCTGTCGCTCAGATTCCTATGGTTCAAACCCGATCAGAGCTAGTTTTTTTGCTTGAAATGTTATATGTTTATTGTTTTGTAATGACTCAGATGTTTTAAAATTAAGCGTTATATTGTGCAAATTATGGTGTAAAATATATATTTAATTAAAACATAATTCGCCAGCAGATTTACTCGAGACATCTAGCAGCCAAAAAGGTAACTTCCAGATTTTATTGAAAAGTTTCTTCTTCTGGCCGCTAGAATGCACTCGCTCTGTTAGGATTATATTGTTCGATATTTCACCACTAGATGTCCCGACTAGTCTACGTGGGGATCCATTGATTACTATACCATTATCATTCTATGCGCATCGAATTTGAAGAATGACAAGTTGATACTACGATACATTTTAACTTTTTATTTTAAAGGGTTTGTAACAGCCTATTTTGCGTTACTTGAAAATGTTATTAAGCGTTATATTGTCCACATTATGGTGTAAAATATATATTTAATTAAAACATAATTCGCCAGCAGATTTACTCGAGACATCTAGCTGCCAAAAAGGTAACTTCCAGATTTTATTGAAAAGTTTCTTATTCTGGCCGCTAGAATGCACTCGCTCTGTTAGGATTATATTATCGAAAATATCCACATAGTTTGTATAAACACGTCTCTGTAGGGTCATGGAAAGATTTGTTAATTCAATTAGGGTTGTGAAAGCCATGCACAACCAGACGTGTAAAGACATGCCTCAACTCAAAGTTGGATGTTGCCCACGGCAGGTCGTAATAATAATAATAATAATGTTATTGGTTTTACATCCCTTTTAACTACTGCTGCTTTTAGAGACACCGGGGTGCCGGAATTTTGGCCCGAAGGGGATCTTTAACGTGCCAGTAAATGTACTGACACGGCTCCCTCGCATTTGTGCACCCTCAAATGCCAGCTGACTGCGCCAGGATACGAACCTGCAACCTAGGGCCCAGCAAGCGAGAACGTTACCGCTGAGCCACGCCGCCAGTCCGGTCGATTATGTCTCCAGATCCATAACATTCTTGATATACTTCTTATCTTTCTTTCTTTCTTTCTTCAATGATGGTAGCAGTTTTTATCTAGGTCGTGGCGTTTGGTAGAGGTAAATCGTTTCTAAGGTCTTCAACAAAGAATAGTTCTATTATACTCTTTGATAATAACAACGAGTTATAACTATACTCATACATTTAGGAGAAAGTAGGCTATATGTTCTTTACTGAACATCTTGTTTTTGTTTTACATTTATTAATTTTCATCATGAATTCTTTCCGTAAGACGGAGTCCATACCATTCAAAAACTCATTCAAATCCTCAGGCTTGTCGGCCAAGATGACAATGTCATCAGCAAATCTCAGAGTTGAAATTATTTCTCCTTGAATCTTCACTCCCACTTTAAATTTTTCTCCAATTTCCTTCATTGCTAGTTCAATGTAAAAATTGAAAAGTATGGGTGATAAGTTGCAGCCATATTAGTTAAAACATGTTTACTATCGTCCTCGTAGATCATGTAGACAAAACTAAGTTGCAATATTGTTGTACGACGTGAGGAGGATATAATAAAATAATTAAAAAGAAGTTAAAATTTTCGCCCTTGGATAGCCTTGAACCCGGGATCTTCAAAACAACAAGCGAGCGTGGTACCTCTTGCACACTTTTCCAACAGACTTTATCGCATTTTGTTACGCTCCTTAATACTGCGTATGGTTCAATATCCAATTATTATTGGAATGCATTCATTCTGTACCAGGCATCTTTTGAAATGTACTTAAAGCAAGTTTCACGACCGCTTTGCGTTAATAATGCAAATCGACTGTAAATGTTACCCCGAAACGACAACCGTCCTCCATGTTTTATTTCTTTCAACTTGGCGCACGAAATGCTAGCGTGTGATACACTTCAGTCATAAAAGGTGGTGTTCGACGAGGACGAACAGAATCAAACAGGAATGAAAGACAAGTACACAGGTGGGATAATTCTTGTAGGTAACAATCACACAATGAGACAGCGAGGAGCATTTCAAGTCGGCGCTATTCAAATGCTCCTCGCTGCTGGGTGCGCGCGCATCTTTGCGGCTCCTCATCCGACTGTCCCGAGACAGAAGTCTTAACTTTAGGGACTGCAACATCGCGGTCATGTAGTCCCGTGTATTTATTGATTGTTTCGGGTACTTCAAATCTCAGTATTTGTCCATGGTGGTCACTAAAACACGGACAATAGACTTCTATTGAATGGTGATACTTATCATTTACATTTTCGAGTTTATTAATTTCTGACCATGTTTCCTTATTTAATAAGTCATTTAAATATGTAACATTTGTTTCAGTGAATGACCTTCACATTGATTTTATTCCATTATCATTATTATTGATTGTTTCGGGTACTTCAAAACTCAGTATTTGTCCATGGTGGTCACTAAAACCCGGACAATAGACTTCTATTGAATGGTGATATTTATCTGTATTTATAAAAAATTGATCAGGAGTGGTTTTACTAAATTTTGTTATTCTTTTTGGGGTATTTACTGTAGGTTTCAGTCCATAAGAAATTAGTAACTGTGTTAATACTTCACAATTTCCATCGCATTTTAAGAAATCCACATTTACATCCCCACAAATTATTATATCGAAATTCACTTTGCTCATGTTATTGAGTAACAATTCTAATTTGGCTATAAATAAACGAAAATTTCCTGACGGAGAACGTTATACGCATAAAATTATTAACTTAAATTGCTGTATTTTTATGGCAGAGAATTCAAAATCTTGTTCCCTAATTAGATAATCATAAGCTGTTAACTGTTCATGATCTAAATTATTTCTTAAGAAGATACAAGTACCACCATGGCTAATATTAGATCTAGGGTATTTACTAGCTAGTATAAACCCTGGGAATTGAATTAATTAGAGTTGCTCTTCTTTCAGCCAATGTTCTGAAATACATAGTGCTGAGATGTCTTTAAGTTCATTTTTAAGCATTAGATTTATGTAATCAAGTTTATTATAGAGAGACTGAACATTCTGGTGGTAAATTTTAAATTTGTTACTTTGCAAGCTTGTGTCGGTGATTTATTTACATTATTATTATCATAATTGTTATTATTATTATTATTGTTGCTAGACAAATCCGAAATACCATTGTTGCACTCAGTTAAATTTGACATCAAAATATCTGAATGCCAAACCTCACATTTGGCTTCTTTTACCAGTTTCCCTGCTTCCACTCTAAAGATATTACTGTTGAACTGTTCTTATAATTAAAATTTACAATTTTGCATATTTCATCACTAAGTTAGGCCTACTCTTTTCCTAACCTATTTAAGTGTAGACCATGCCGAGTGTGGAACTCCCTGTCTAATTTACTTACATCTATAATTTGGACATTTGGAAAACTCTTATAAATTTTATGAATTTTTCCATTTGTAGCCTCTATTTCTACATTTACACATGATTTGGGAATTAAGTCATATCTCTGTGGAATGTTTACTATAATGACATTTGTGTTATGCATGGATGGCAATGTACCCTTTAAATCTTTGATTACCTTTTACTCTCGTTTCTGTACACGTCGTTTGCTCCATTTCATTTCATTTCATTTCATTTCATTTCATTTCATTTCATTTCTTTATTGCCACATAACATGTATATACAAAGAAAACTGATATGTTTCATTTCAGCGATGATAACAGCAAAATCCTTTGAAGTTAGGGACGCACATTCACCTGTACCACTTTCAAGCCACCACACCACAGTTCAAATGTCTTTTCAAAGTCGGGAATTTAACCCATACCTCCGTTAGCCGCTATACCATTAGTTCATCATCGAACATCAGTTGAAGCGATCGGCTATGGACACCATTGAGCCTTCTTAACGAAGTACTGTACCCGTAATCCACGTGGTCTTACCTGTTGAAATCCGATGGAAAAGCTGGATCGTAGATTCTAGAAGTTCCCTGCTGAAATAACCCCTAAAAGCCTACCAACTAGGATCAACCAGGGATCAGGTTACGTCGATATTAAAGAATGCGGTACAAAGGTGCCAGTGGTGTATAAATATATTATGGAACGAAGCTCTAAAAGAACTCGAACAAGAGACTCTAAAATAAAACGAAAGTATCTCGGGCGTTAAGTTTAAGCAAACTCAAGGAAAAACCGCCCACTGGTCCTCCTAACGCACTCCCTTTTCTAATAGAAAACACCAGTCGTTATAAGATTTTTTTAAAATTAAATTCAGTTTATTAACTGGCAAATGGTGTATGTCTGTCAACTAGACACAAAAATAAAGAAAAGCTTCTTTAGATCAAATGACGAAAATAGTTTTAAATAAACGCCTATAATAAGGCCCCATCTTACTGCTCTAAATCGCAGTGTTTAAATATCTCATCCATTGAACAAATTACAAGAAAAATACAATATTAAATCATGCACTGATGCTATACCCTTATTAGAAATTTATACATATCTTACATTTTATATACAGGTTATATCCTTAGTTAGGATTTTGTTATAATCGCTGCCCATTTCCATTTAATTTTACAAGTATATCTCAAGGTTATAATTCTCTTAATTTGTTGCATTCAACAATCAATTAAGATAATCGAATAGTGTTACAAGTTATGAAAATAGTTTATTAACCATCTAGATGCTTCAATGAATGCAGAAAATGTTTGCTAAAATCACTGAAATATCAAATGTATTATATTGCATGAATTAATTAAAGTTATTCGAGAAGTGGCTGTGTCACTTAAATATGTGTGTCATGATATAAGCAATTCATCTCCGGCAAATCTTAATAGGCAAGAATAAAAACGTAGGGTTACTTGAGTTAAAACAAGCATTTAAGAGAAACATTCGTGATTCCAATTCACGTTTACTACAACTTCCTATCCAAATTGGTGATAGCTCAAAAGCTAATTTCACTCTTACAAAACGAAATGACTACGTTAATGTATTCACAAAAGACTTTGAGTGCATTATACAATATTAAGGTTGACCATCCAATAATGTCAAATATACGCTTCATTAACACAATAAATTCGTATGCATTAAATTGCAATACAACAATTCAGCTTTCCAAAGCTGTCAAGCATTTTTCCCAAACGTAATTAAACTTAAAACCTTTCAAAAATCACTCTGTAAATATCATGCCTTATCGTAGACGAATATAGAAGTGTCACAGAGTACCTCTATTCCAACTTCACTAAACAAGATGCAACAATTTATTAGATAAATTGTATTATCTACTTCCATAAATTATCGTCATTTAAGTCTATGACAAATTCTGTTATACTTGTTTGAACTGTTAAATTAGTTCACTATTCCAATATATATATATAATTATTTCCATAATAACTTATATATGAAAAAAATTGTAGATAGACACTAGTAAAATAGTCGGTTCAGTTTCGCCTATCCAAACTAGATAAATGGCTCAACTACTCAGAAGAAAACACGTGAGACTTACACCATGGAAAGGAGTCTATTATCATATCAATAGATACACGCAAACCATTAAATCAAACGATGATCTAGCCAAGAGCCTACCAAAAACGAGTTAAAATAACACAAGCTAAAGACTGAACGAACTAAAGTTTCAGTTAAAAAGAAAAAATCTCTAATCAAAAGAAATATGAAAGTAGGCTACAAATTCCTTGATAATCAATTCACAATTGTTCTCGCTGGACGATTTCTATAATTCCATACCCATGGAAAATAATGATGAAAATGAACTATCATTTCTAAAAGAAAGAATTTCTACTAGAATGTCATAAGTCCAAACGAAAAGTATCACTGAAGTATTTTTGGAATAGTTCAAGTGCACGTGTGTGTGGCCATCTTCTTCCTAATTGCTATTCTTATACAAAGATATCGTCGTCTTGGTCCTAATTATGCTGCAGATATCTTCCCAACAAAATTCAATGCTTGGTTTTATTTCCAAAATTTTCAAAAAAAAAAAAAAACAACAAGTAATGCTCTAAATAGCATTACGATTACTGTTAACTACACAATAAATTACACTCTCCGACAGAAATGATAAAAGGAACCAAATCTAGTCTTCGAATGAATTTCATACTATTTAATAAAATATTGGTGAAAAGTATCGAACTAAAAGTGACAAAGTCTACTGTCTACAAGAAAGAAAAGTTTCCAGCTACCTTGGACGATGTTCTGGTTGAGATTGAAGAAAGTAAAGGAATATACATTCCTTTCAGGAACTGAACCCTCATCCCTGAGTAGTCCATGGCTGGAGCTGTAAGTCGTCGAACCAACTTCCTCCTAACTCGAAAACCACTGTCTACGAAACGGAGTTCCTACATATCACTTGTACAAGGCTCCCTGGACGTTATCAGTAAAGTAGTTTCGTTCATTTGGAGTTGTTTCTTCATTCTCCGGTACTTCAAAACCACTGGATTAGAACGAACGCTCCCCATCGTTTCTTTTTCTTCATTGTAGTATTAATAAGGTTGTCACTCCAAATGATCAATCCTGCCTCTGCATTACATTCCTGTACGATCTGCTTAGCCCAACATTGCTGCAGCAGCTATATTCTCACAATAAAGTCCAGTCGTATAGTTCTTGATAATACTAATGCTTACCTGCATTTCAACCATATATGTAGTAGATTTCCTCATCGTGAAGTTTGTACTGACAAGACCGTGCAATAACTAAGCTCTCTCGCGTATATCTACTCTCTGGGTTATATCAAACACGCCAGAAATACGAACAACCGCATATTGCTATGTAGCAATCCGCCCGTTCGCTCCGCGCCGCGAGTAGAGTACACTCGTATGACAGCGTAATTAACGAAACTTTCTTACTAAGGCGATAGCATGTTCACTGCGTGTGTCACAAAACGCAAGTGTGTGTCATATCAGAACTGCTCGTAGATGCTCCAGCTGGCAGTCTACCCATGATGCATCTCTCCTGAATCGAGGTTGACAATCGATCTCTGTCGATTATCATTTTATATGTGCATCAGACAGTTGCAGGAATAAGTTAGTGAGCATGTCCTGTCCACGTGATCAAGAGCATGGCGGGATTGCTTATCTATCTCCTAAGTGAAAGATGAGTGTATAGCTCCTCCAGCCTGCAGCCAAATTAATGCCAATCAATAATATCAAAATACGTCTCGCTGTCGTATCAGGGTTCAAGTATTCAGCTAAATACTGGCTCATCCTCCTCCCAACCTAGCTAATAAAAGTGTGCGAATACTTTTATTACACCATTCTAGGTATCCGTTAATGAACAGTATTTTGCGTTTTATTCCACTTTCTTAAAATACTTTCTGAGGTTCTTCGCATTGAATTTTCCTATTTCTTCAAATCCCTCGACGTAAAGTGCATAATGCTCTCTTTCTTGCTCGATCTGGTTTATCATATTTTTCTAAAACTTCTTCCCTGATCAAATTTTCCACATCCTCATTGGAATCAATATCTTCAGGTACTATCTTCCTAATAGTTTTCTCTGGGAACCTGATAATTCTCCTGTCCATGTCAATGGTAATTCTGGCACGGGTAATAAAGTCAATCCCTAGGATTATTTCAAAGTTGATATTTTTGAGCACCACAAAAATATGTTAAAAACATCTTTCATTTATACTGAACTTCAGCTGGACTTGTAATTTACATTTCATCGACTTATCCTGAAATAGTCCTCTAACTTTGATCGATGAATCTGGCAACGTGGTAAATTGTTGTTCCTTTTCTAATTTCAAAAAGCAATCTTCGGACATGATTGAAATGACCGCTCCCGTGTCTATGAGAGACCTACAATGTTGTTTGCCCACAGAGATTTCAATAATAGGCAATTCAGCTCGTTCACTCACAATTCCTTCCTTTTCTTCGTGCAACAAATCTTCGTCCGTGACCTCATAAACATCTTGTATAATTATGTCAAATGGAGACGGCTGGCTGTTTAATCCTTCCGGGATTTCGTAATTGGCGTTTTTTTTCTTTCTTGTGCACCCCTTTCATTGTCACTAGTGTGATGGCTAGTGTTAGGTTCTGGCTCACGTTCTGTGTCCCTTCGATCCTTCCTTTCTTCACGCCTATCCCTGTCCTCTCTAGACTGTTCTTTATCTTCCTGGTTATAATAGTTCTTGTCTCGGTAGTTTTTGTATCTGGCAAACCCTTGTTGACCTCTGTTCTGTTGCTGAAACTGGCCTTGTCTATCCCTATTATCGTAGTATCGGTTATTGTTCTGATAACCTCGATATCTGTTGTTCCTAGGTTGGTATTGTTCCCTTTCCTGATTTCCATTCATATACCTGTCATTCCTATTTCTACCTTCGTAAGGTTTATATCTTTCTTGATTACGATCTGTTTGGTTAGGTCTATCCCGGTCTCGGTAATATCTCTGTTGGTAGTTTCCATATGGTCGCTGGTTGTTTCTATCATCAAACCTTCGACTATACGTTCTACTGTTCCTCATTGGACCTTCCCATCTAGATTCTGTCCTATTTGACCTTTCTGTTTGTTGAGTTTGATCAACGACTACCGCGTTCACGGTCTTAGTTTCCGTCCTTCCGCTTTTGACTATGGTAGGCGACATAGAAGTATGGTCGAGCCTACGTAACAAGTCGTCCATTGCCGCTAAATCCTCTACGCCTGATGAGATTAAATTCCTTCTAACTTCCACCGGTAGCTGGCGTGAAATGGTCTCGAGAATTTCCTCCTGTCTCAGTGGGGGTTGAAGATATCTAAGGCGGGCTAACTGAGATGTGAGGAATTCAGAGTAACTGGTGGGTCCAGTACTACTATACTTCCTTGAATATACTTCCGCCCTCACTGCGTGTTGTATCTCTATTGACCAGAATCTTTTAATAAATGCTTCCGAAAACTGTTCGAAGTTATCGAAAGTGTATCGGAAAGCGCGGAACCAATTTAACGGTGCATCTGCCAGATGCTTCTCAACAATCCGCAGTTCTCTGTCCCTTGTAACATGATGTTCCGCAAAATGATCTTGAAGATTTCTAATGAATTCTATGGGAGTTAAGCTCTCCGTATTTGAAAATTTCTTAATTTTCTCCTCGTAATTCCTTACTATCATGACATTAGATCTGTCATTAGGCGTTGATGTCCTAAAATCTCTAGGATTTATTTCTGATGTAGCCTCCTTCGGGATCTCTGATCTAGCCTCTGTTCTGTTTCACGTGCCTTATTCAAACGCGCTAAATAGTTTCTAGCTGGAGTGGTGGTATCCATCCTGTCCCTTAAATGGTGTACCGTTCCTTCCCCATCGGAATTTATAGGTTTCCCCAACGCATCCAATTGTGACTTGATTTCCTCTCTTAATTTATTTATGTCTATGTGATCCTTTAAACTGAACGTTTGCAACTCTTGTCTAATCTCGTTTAATTCCGATGTTTTCTTTTCACGCTCTGAGTTTAGATCTATCTTAACTTGGTCTACTTTCAGAATTACGCCTTTAATCTGCGTTTCTAAATCCTCCCTAAGAACAGTGACGCTTTCGACCTGCATAGTCTGAACTGAATCGATTCGTTTATCAGTGTCTATTCTAGCCTGAGAAATATCTTGGTTAAGTCTTATTTCCGTTCTGTTAATCTTTAATTCAAAATCTGACTTAATACTTTTAATGACATCTTCATTTATTTTTGTGATTTCCCCCCTTAAGATGGTCACTTGATCGTTAACAATAGCCTTGAGATCGATCTCTATATCTTTTCTCAAGACATTGTTGTGTTCTTCAACCTTTTCCTTAAGTTGGGCCATATCACCCTCTAATTTAGCTAGAGTTTCTTGCGTTGTAATTGCTTCGTTTGAAAACTGCAATTGCAATGCATCTAAGCAATCTTTATTTTCTTTTTGGTTACTGTCTAGTTCCGATTTAATATTTCTAACATCCTCCTTTATGGTAGAAATACTAGATCGTATACCAGTTACAATGTCTTCTGTTAGGTTAATTTTAGTCTGAGTGGCATCTATCTTTTTCTCAGTCGAATTTATTTTACCCTGCATTGCAGTTATATCAACTTGAGCTGCATCTAATTTGCCTTCAGTTGAATCTATTTTACCCTGCATTGCATCTAGTTTGCCTTGAGTTGAATCTAATTTATTTTCAGTGCTAATGGCTCTTACTTCTAATGATGCAACATTAGATCTAACATGGCTAACTTCTACATTAATATTACTAATGTCAAGTTGAACAAGCCTGACATCGGCTGTCACACTGTCGATGCCTGTTTCTATATCATCTATCTTTTCTTTTATATCTTTAGTTTTAGCTGATATCTTGCGATTACTATCTTGAAGATATTTGAGGGACAAGTGCATTTGACTGATATCTGCCTTCAAATTCTCCCCTACAGATTCCTGAACCAATTCAGTATTCTTATTAACAATGGCGTTGATACTGTCAAAACTAGTTTGGCAATTACTCCTGATCTCAGCTAATTCATTGGTGTGACTGCCCATCTTCTCCTGTATTGCCGTCAACATATTGGCAATGTCCTCATTTGACACAGCTGTCATGATAAATACAATTATAGAAAACACAGGAATGCAATACATAAATAGCAGAATTGACACATTTAGAATGACCCTTTTCACCAATACAAGCATTGAATTTCGTTTTGCTTCCAAACTTATTATATAAATTAAGTCTATAAGAAAATAGGAGGAATGCAACGACGGTGATTTATATTAGAAACGGTTTAAATTAAAGTTGAAATGGTGAATTATTTATTTTATTATTAAATAAAGTGATTCTATTATGACAGATGATCTACAAATAATCATCGCCGGTAACTAACACGAAATGGCCGACAAGCATGGAGTGAAAAAAATGGCCCCATGTCATGTCCCATCTGTCCACGCTGATCCATAAAAAAATCCTAGAAATCTCTTTTATGGTCATGTCGTAATCAATCGAATTACATTTTACTAGGCACACACAAAACAAATAAATTTAAGCAATGGCGACAATTCTATCTGTATGCCAGGTAGATTGAGTAAACTCATCTTCACGTTTTGAAGAAACGTGAATTCCCAACGAATTCGACGTGTATAATCGTATCAGTGCCAAAGAAAATTTTGCTAACGACTACATCGTTCGAAAACTGCTAAACTCAATAACCTCATAAAAATGGATTCTCACACATGGGTTTAGCATTGGAGAAATCGAGAATGCCAATTCGAAAGCCCCATAGGTTGGGCCGCCATATATAGATGTACCCGTAATCCACGTGGTCTTACCTGTTGAAATCCGATGGAAAAGCTGGATCCTAGATTCTAGAAGTTCCCGGCTGATATAACCCCTAAAAGCCTACCAACTAGGATCAACCAGGGATCAGGATACGTCGATATTAAAGAATGCGGTACAAAGGTGTCAGTGGTGTATAAATATATTATGGAACGAAGCTCTAAAAGAACTCGAACAAGAGACTCTAAAATAAAACGAAAGTATCTCGGGCGTTAAGTTTAAGCAAACTCAAGGAAAAACCACCCACTGGTCCTCCTAACGCACTCCCTTTTCTAATAGAAAACACCAGTCGTTCTAAGATTATTTTAAAATTAAATTCAGTTTATTAACTGGCAAATGGTGTATGTCTGTCAACTAGACACAAAAATAAAGAAAAGCTTCTTTAGATCAAATGACGAAAATAGTTTTAAATAAACGCCTATAATAAGACCCCATCTTACTGCTCTAAATCGCAGTGTTTAAATATCTCATCCATTGAACAAATTACAAGAAAAATACAATATTAAATCATGCACTGATGCTATACCCTTATTAAAAATTTATACATATCTTACATTTTATATACAGGTTATATCCTTAGTTAGGATTTTGTTATAATCGCTGCCCATTTCCATTTAATTTTACAAGTATATCTCAAGGTTATAATTCTCTTAATTTGTTGCATTCAACAATCAATTAAGATAATCGAATAGTGTTACAAGTTATGAAAATAGTTTATTAACCATCTAGATGCTTCAATGAATGCAGTAAATTTTTGCTAAAATCACTGAAATATCAAATGTATTATATTGCATGAATTAATTAAAGTTATTCGAGAAGTGGCTGTGTCACTTAAATATGTGTGTCATGATATAAGCAATTCATCTCCGGCAAATCTTAATAGGCAAGAATAAAAACGTAGGGTTACTTGAGTTAAAACAAGCATTTAAGAGAAACATTCGTGATTCCAATTCACGTTTACTACAACTTCCTATCCAAATTGGTGATAGCTCAAAAGCTAATTTCACTCTTACAAAACGAAATGACTACGTTAATGTCTTCACAAAAGACTTCGAGTACATTATACAATATTAAGGTTGACCATCCAATAATGTCAAATATACGCTTCATTAACACAATAAATTCGTATGCATTAAATTGCAATGCAACAATTCAGCTTTCCAAAGCTGTCAAGCATTTTTCCCAAACGTAATTAAACTTAAAACCTTTAAAAAATTACTCTGAAAATATCATGCCTTATCGTAGACGAATATAGAAGTGTCACAGAGTACCTCTTTTCCAACTTCACTAAACAAGATGCAACAATTTATTAGATAAATTGTATTATCTACTTCCATAAATTATCGTCATTTAAGTCTATGACAAATTCTGTTATACTTGTTTGAACTGTTAAATTAGTTCACTATTCCAATATATATATATATATAATTATTTCCATAATAACTTATATATGAAAAAAAATTGTAGATAGGCACTAGTAAAATAGTCGGTTCAGTTTCGCCTATCCAAACTCGATAAATGGCTCAACTACTCAGAAGAAAACACGTGGGACTTACACCATGGAAAGGAGTCTATTATCATATCAATAGATACACGCAAACCATTAAATCAAACGATGATCTAGCCAAGAGCCTACCAAAAACGAGTTAAAATAACACAAGCTAAAGACTGAACGAACTAAAGTTTCAGTTAAAAAGAAAAAATCTCTAATCAAAAGAAATATGAAAGTAGGCTACAAATGCCTTGATAATCAATTCACAATTGTTCTCGCTGGACGATTTCTATAATTCCATACCCATGGAAAATAATGATGAAAATGAACTATCATTTCTAAAAGAAAGAATTTCTACTAGAATGTCATGAGTCCAAACGAAAAGTATCACTGAAGTATTTTTGGAATAGTTCAAGTGCACGTGTGTGTGGCCATCTTCTTCCTAATTGCTATTCTTATACAAAGATATCGTCGTCTTGGTCCTAATTATGCTGCAGATAACTTCCCAACAAAATTCAATGCTTGGTTTTATTTCCAAAATTTTCAAAAACAAAAAAAAAACAACAAGTAATGCTCTAAATAGCATTACGATTACTGTTAACTACACAATAAATTACACTCTCCGACAGAAATGATAAAAGGAACCAAATCTAGTCTTCGAATGAATTTCATACTATTTAATAAAATATTGGTGAAAAGTATCGAACTAAAAGTGACAAAGTCTACTGTCTACAAGAAAGAAAAGTTTCCAGCTACCTTGGACGATGTTCTGGTTGAGATTGAAGAAAGTAAAGGAATATACATTCCTTTCAGGAACTGAACCCTCATCCCTGAGTAGTCCATGGCTGGAGCTGTAAGTCGTCGAACCAACTTCCTCCTAACTCGAAAACCACTGTCTACGAAACGGAGTTCCTACATATCACTTGTACAAGGCTCCCTGGACGTTATCAGTAAAGTAGTTTCGTTCATTTGGAGTTGTTTCTTCATTCTCCGGTACTTCAAAACCACTGGATTAGAACGAACGCTCCCCATCGTTTCTTTTTCTTCATTGTAGTATTAATAAGGTTGTCACTCCAAATGATCAATCCTGCCTCTGCATTACATTCCTGTACGATCTGCTTAGCCCAACATTGCTGCAGCAGCTATATTCTCACAATAAAGTCCAGTCGTATAGTTCTTGATAACACTAATGCTTTCCTGCATTTCAACCATATATGTAGTAGATTTCCTCATCGTGAAGTTTGTACTGACAAGTCCGTGCAATAACTAAGCTCACTCGCGTATATCTACTCTCTGGGTTATATCAAACACGCCAGAAATACGAACAACCGCATATTGCTATGTAGCAATCCGCCCGTTCGCTCCGCGCCGCGAGTAGAGTACACTCGTATGACAGCGTGATTAACGAAACTTTCTTACTAAGGCGATAGCATGTTCACTGCGTGTGTCACAAAACTAAAGTGTGTGTCATATCAGAACTGCTCGTAGATGCTCCAGCTGGCAGTCTACCCATGATGCATCTCTCCTGAATCGAGGTTGACAATCGATTTCTGTCGATTATCATTTTATATGTGCATCAGACAGTTGCAGGAATAAGTTAGTGAGCATGTCCTGTCCACGTGGTCAAGAGCATGGCGGGATTGCCTATCTATCTCCTAAGTGAAAGATGAGTGTATAGCTCCTCCAGCCTGCAGCCAAATTAATGCCAATCAATAATATCAAAATACGTCTCGCTGTCGTATCAGGGTTCAAGTATTCAGCTAAATACTGGCTCAGTACCAAATTCCAATTCCAGTTTTTTCTAAACTGCCATATCTCCCCCTCATGAGCACACTACCATGGCTATGGAAAGTCTCGCGGGTCATCCTAAAATGAATTTGAAAAACAATGTCACTGTACAACGATATCCAATATTTGCTATAGGCTCCGTGTGTTGGAGTGAGTCATGGAGGAAAGAATAAGAAGAGATGCCTTGACCTCATTTGAATGAAGCCAAGCGCTGCGTCCAAAGTGGGCGTAACCTTGGCTTGTATTCGGTGTTCCGTGACTTGCATGAGGCATTGTGCATGATTTTTTCTGAGTTATCATTGCAGGATATATTCCCAGACTTTTCTCACCTTAACTCATGCTGGAGCAGTAGTGATAAGTTATTAAAAAAGAAAAAAACTCTTCAATTTTAATCTCAGCATGTTTAGGCTACCGGAAATCAAAATACAAAAAAAAAAAAAAAAAAAAAAACAACTCTGCAAATCCCAAATTATCAAACAGCTGTCGGTCAATAATTACGGTAGGCCTACGTAATGAATCAATTCGAGGCTAATCGCCAAGTTTCTACCCCACAAACAAAATACCGTACGGTACTGAAAAGTATAGGCTATAAGTTACTGTATTTTTGTGCAAATGTGCGTCCTTTTTTTAAAAGTGTTTATTAATTTTTAAGGTTCGTATTCTTGAATATCAACATGTGTATGAACAATGAGTCAAAGTGGCTGTGCTCGAAATTAGGCCTAAAAACTGATGAATGCCTCAACACCAATAAGAACTTAAAACTCAATTAGGTGTAATTACCGTAATTAGTTCGGCATCATTAGTTCCCAAGTTGTTCCTTCTTTGGTACATATAACTCGCACCTTCCGACACATGTATTAAATATAATCAGTGTTTCAGCGTATTATTATGTTTTGCCGCGTCTTTCTTACCAAACTAGCCTAGAAAGGTGCTCTCATATTTCTATTTAAATTGACTTTTAAAACGATAACGCAGCTTATTTGTGCCAAGTACCGTGATGTACAGAGTGTATTCTGCCTATCCAAGAAAAAACCTTGACTTGTCATTGCAGTTTTGTCACTTAATTCAATTACTAGTTGGAGTGGTTTACGGCTTTAAGCATAGGGACAGCCATTTTCTTGCTAACCAAAGTGGGCGTGCCGTTTGGCTTCAACAGCTTGCGCTAGGCAGCGCAGCGAAGGCTTCTCCTTCCGTTCTTTCCTCCATGGGGTGAGAAATGCACCGCCGCGCTATTGGCAACTCCAGCTATCTGATATGACCTCTAGCGGTAAAAATGAGAAACTTACCAAGTAGGGTACATTTGTCACGTGGTGACTGTTTGTATATGGTTTCTTGTATTTGTAAGCAGATCGTGGTAAATTCTTCGTGTCTTTATACATAAGTAATAAGTTTTACTCGTTGATGGAGTGCAAAATGAGTAAAAGCAAAGTATATTGCTCAGTTTACGGCTGTAAATCGATGTATAAGAGGGCTGCGGATATAAGTTTTCATCACTTTCCAAAACATCCAAGTAGCAATAGCCGAAAGATGACGGTACCAAATAAATACGGGCAACAGCAGCGGGTTGGACCACTCACCACTACACTCACTGACAACAGGACGGGTTGTTCACTGTTACGCCGAGCCAAACCGCACCTAGACAGCCAAGCACGGTCCCGCCGAGCCAAGCCCTACCAAGACAGCCAAGCCTACACCATCCGAAGACAGCCAAGCTTCATCAGTCAGGTATCCTTCCCCGCTCCCTAGTTCATTTCCAATATCCCTACCAACCACCATCACCTCGCTCTGCATATCCGAGCCATTCCATTACGAGTCATATAGGCCTAATTTGACTTCGCAGGTGAATATCTACTCTGCGAGAACCTGCTACCAGTCCGATATTCAACAACAAACCCACTTGCTAACCATCCAAATCAAGCAATTCCTGTCTCCCTCGAGTTTTAATACAAGTTAAACTCACCCCTTCGTCCTACCAAGCAGCAAATAATTTCTAAAGTCTATGGTACAGTGAGCAAACTCAAATATAGCTTTTAAACGTAACAGTGCCATGACTCGAACTGCTCAAAAACAAATACCAGCCGACAACCTATGCTTGATAATATGCAATTGACACATAACATCCAGTGGAACACACAAATTAGATCACGTGTATCGCACAGTTATACAGATACAATTTAAAATAACACTGTCATTATTTTAGCGACCACATTTACTGATTACAACCGAAAAATAAAAAGTGTTCCATATCAAACGCGTGTTATTGAGTATTTTACCCTACTTATTTATAACATCATTTAGTGGATACAGTATATCTAATATAGAGAGATATTTAGGACATATATGTCACCAACCGCAGCGCCCCTAGTGTTAGTTTGAGTTGCCAATACGCTGCCGAAGTGACGCGCCTAGCAACCGCATGGGCGCAGCCACATTGGACCCAAACGACTGGTTGCTAGGTTTTTTATACATAGGAAGATGCATTAACGCTGCACAGTGTCTTGAATTTTGTGGATAAAAAGCCACAAAATAGAAGTGAAATTTTATGGATAAAGTACGAGAATTATGCGAGATAGTATGAATAAAGTTGACCCCACTCCTGAAGCAAGAATTGCATGGCGGGTACTACAAATTATAAACACTTATTTATAACATCATTTAGTGGATACAGTATATCTAATATAGAGAGATATTTAGGACATTTATGTCACATAAAGGGGTTTTTGGTTCATGTGGGTAGTGTAGTAGTAATTAAATATGGTTTGTACTATTATAAACGACAACCTAGAAAACCTTACTGCTGATTCACTAACAGCAATACATTTTCTCCTACAACTTTTTTGAGTGGTGATTTTTCACTTAATTTATTTAAGCAGTGAATTGTGTTTTCAAATAACAATTAGGCCTATCCCAGACTGAAAATTTCTGCCTAAATATTTTATTTTTTGCACTTTCAGAAAACAATTAGGCCTATCATGTACCAGTAGCCTAGGCCTACACCCTGTAACGAAGATACAGTAGGTACTGTACCGTACAGTGACATTATTCAAGCCAATGAATACTGCTTATTTCTGAAGTGATGGAGTGGCAAGTCTTGTTGTGATTGTCAGGGAAGTTTTGGTGAAAAAGTCAGTGGTGTCAAGAAATGAGGCGATGAGGATAGTGGCGAACCAGGCTATCATGGCATTATGTCAAGATTGTTAGAAAATGTTTTAATCGTTTCTTTTGTGTTTTCTAAGATTGACCATTCATTATGAGGAAGCCAAACAATATATACAGAACAAGGAACAATACAGATCAGTGCGCCACAATAACGGCTCTAGTCCACTCGAGTATTCGATAACTGAGTCTCTGGTGGTGTGTATGTGTTACCAACTGTTGAGGAAGAAATTTCTTTAAAACATACATTTCTGAGGGTTCGAATACACAACATTTCCTCCCTCTTTTAAATTGAACTTGTTATGTCTATGGTGAAAATCTTAATGGTGGGCGGCGTTTGCGTGTAGACATGCGCGGTATAACTGGAGTAGCTGGTGTTGGTGTTTGGTTTCCACGGAACACTTGTGGCATCCTCTTGGGTGGTACTTCGGTAGCTGGTGCTGGGAAGAACTGAACACGTCGTGGCGTAGGTGGAATTTCGGTAGGTTCATCGCTGGTCGGTTCCTGGTTCTCTGTGTTTGGCCGTATTCCTGGAAATGGCCTAATTTGGTCGATGTGGCGCTTTATTCGTTTCTCCCGGTAGTTGATATCATAGTGAAGATCTCCAATGCGGGCTGCGATGGTACCGGGGAGCCACTTGTCCAGGTTCGGGTTGCCAGAGAGGAAGTACACTGACTGACCCGCTTCGAAGGTGCGGAATGTAGAGTCCATTTCTGCTTTCTGTTTCTCGCAGACTCTAGTGCGAACGTCTTCGGGTTTCGCCAGGTTGAGACGTGTCCGAAGTTCTCGTCCCAGGAATAGTTGAGATGGTGATTGTCCGGTGGTAGAGTGCAGGGCTCTTCTAAATTGGCGAAGGAACTCGTTCAGGTTTGTCTGCAGAGTTCCTTTGATTGTTTTCACCGCGTAGAGGGCATCCTTCACCGTTTGGACATACCGTTCTGCTTGGCCATTAGTTGATGGATGGTATGGTGCTGTAAACTTGTGGTACTTCACACCACTGTTCTGCAGGTAGGCCTTGAATTCTTCTGAGATGAACTGCCTGCCATTGTCTGAAACGACGGTGACTGGGGTGCCGTGCGCTGTGAACAAGTCACCCATCAGGAAGATTGTTGCTGCAGCTGTCGTGGTGGTTGTTGTCTTGACCTCGAGCCACTTGCTGTAGGCGTCTACAACAATCAGAAGCATGCTGTCAGCTACTGGGCCCGCGTAGTCGATGTGAATGGGTTCCCACGGTGCCTTCGGGTACTCCCAGTGATGCTCGCGGAACTTGGTGGAGCGTGCGCATGGGTTGCGCATGTGGTGCAGGACTTTGCGAACTTCTCGATGTCGGAGTCGATGCCTGGCCAAAAACACAAAGGAACGTGCCATTCCCTTAATTTTGACGATCCCCAGGTGAGCTGCATGGAGGTCGTTGAGGATAGCATCTCGCAGTGCAGGTGGAACCACTACTCTGTACTCGAACATCAAGCAGTTGGCGGCGAGCGTGTATTTTACCTCGGGTGCCTTGAAGTCGTGGCGGGTGAGATCTTGGCCTCCTTCCAGAAGTTTGACAATTCTACCGAGATCAGGGTCCTTCCTCGTCTCTCGTGCAATGGCTTCGGATTTGACTGGTATTTGCTGCGTCTGGTGAACTGTAAAAAAATCAAAGTCGTCGTAATCCTCTGTTTCCTCCCTCTTTTGCGAGATTGAGTTTTGGATCTTGTTGACGGTCGATGGTAACGGTGCTCTAGAGCAGTGGTCAGCGTTGGCGTTTTGCTTCGATGTTTTAAAAACCACAGTGTAGTTAAAGTGTGCGAGGTAGTCGGCATAATTGGCCATGCGACTAATGCACAGGACTGGTAGCGACTTCTCTGGATGTAGGATCTGTGTCAGGAGCTTGTGATCCGTGATTAGCGTGAAGTGTCGAGCGTACATATAGTTGAAAAACTTTTGTACTGCCCAAACGATGGCGAGCGCTTCCTTGTCGATCTGGAGGTACCTTTGCTCCGTACATGACATTGTCCGACTAGCATATGCGATAGGCCGTTCTAGTCCGTTGCTGAGCCGGTGAGACAGCACTGCGCCACCGAGTGAGTTAGCTGTGGTCGTTACGGCATGACTGCTGGCAGTCGCTCACATCCGGGAGGCGAGGAGGTTCGAATCCCCCCGCCGGCAACCTTGAAGATGGTCTTCTGTAGTTTCCCATCTTCCTTCTAGGCAAATGCCGGGGTTGGTCCCTAACTATAGGCCACAGCCGCTACCTTCCAACTCCTCGCCCTTCCCTTCCAACTTCCCTCCCCAACCGTACTTGTAGCTCACCCATCGGGTGTTCGTCTCGAAGCAGCTACAAAAAAAACTGGCGAGCCGAACATGTCCTCGGGCACTCCCGGCACTAAAAGCCATACGCTAAAAAAAAAGCACTGCGCCGAGACCGGTTTTGCTGGCGTCCGTTGCCAGCAAAAGTGGTAGTGTTGGATCGTACTGCATAAGGACCTGTGGTGTGGTTAGAGCGTCCTTGATGTCCTGGTAGGCCCTGTCGCCGTCTGATGTCCATATGAGAGGATCCTTCAACAGCATGTCTCTGAGTCGCCGATCTCTCATTGACAGGTTATGGATGAAGGCACTGTAGTATGTCGCTTTACCCAAAAACAGCTGGAGTTCCTCTGGAGTCGTTGGTTTCGGCGCGTCCCGTACGGCTTGGATGTGCGCATCAGACTTATGAATGCCTGAAGCATCGATCTTGTGGTCAAGAGCTTCCAGGACAGGTTCTGCAAAGCTGCATTTTGCTCGGATGAGCTTGATATCATGTTGGCGAAAGTGCTCTAGTACCACGGCGAGGGCCTCCATCAAATTGCCAAAACTATCGGCAAAAACAATGGTGTCGTCAAAGAAACTCACAACATTTGGGAGTTTCTGCAAAACCGTGTCCATTCGCCGTTGACAGATAGCGGGGATGTTGGCTGCTCCGTAGACAGCACGAGTTGGACGGATCAGGCCATGGGTTGGAGTGTTGAGCGCGAGGGCTTGGCTAAACTCATCATCGACCTCGAGATGAGTGTATGCGTCTGTGACGTCCAGGTGACAGAAGAGGGTGGCACCACGCAATTGGTTGAACAAGTATTCCACTTTCGGAATCGGGTGTTCATCAATGATGATCCGCGGGTTGAGAGTAGGTTTGCAGTTTCCCGTGATTCCCAACTTGCCGTTCTTCTTCACAACGACATGAGTTGTTGACGCCCACTCTGAGTAGTCGACCCTCTTGTAGAAACCAGATGCGATTTTTGCGTCAATTTCTTTGGCATAGGCATCTCGCAGAGCTACAGGAATGTCACGTGCTCGGGAGAATATTGGGGTGGCTCCATCCTTCAGGTGCATCTTCACTGGTGGGCCTGACAGCGTTCCGGGGGTATCACTGAAGACATCATTGTAGCGGTTGAGGGTGGCGTCAAGTTCCTTTTGCTGGTCCAGGGACAGAGACTGTTTGACGGAGAGTTGGTGGAACGGTTCTGGTTTTCCAAAAAGCTGCTCGAAATTGATCTCTCGCACAAACTCAGAGATCCACTCTCGACCAAGGAGTGTCTCGAATTCATCGTCGACGATGTAGAGGTCGAGGTTCCTGGAGAAGGTGCCAATGGTAGCGGTGACTGGTGTCTTCCCGATGCAGTTAATACGGTGGCCAGAATAGCTCGCAAAAATACGATCAACCTTCTGTAAAATACAATTTGGGTTGATCATACCTAACCTCAGTTTACTCATCATTGAACAGGGGGCGCCGGTGTCTAGTTCCATCTTGACGGTGGTTCCCTCTATGATGACATCTATCAACTGCTTCCCTGGAGACTGCATTGTTCCGATGACCTCAACTTTGTTGAAATGATGTATGGCATCAACACTGTCAGCTGGTTGTTCTCCTTCGGTCACGTGATTTGTATTCCGCTGCTTTGGTTTGGACCTACAAATTTTAGCAATGTGACCTTTCTTGCCTCATGTCCGGCATTCTGCGTTGAGGAACCTGCACTGACTGCGTGGATGTAGAGATGGGCAGCAGTCGACTGAAAACAGTCGAATTAGTCGATAGTTAAAACAATCGACTTATTCGACTGCTTTTAAAAAACAGTCGAATGAATTCAACGACTACTCACCGTATCATAAACAAGTCGTTTGCAAACGACTGATCCCAACGCTATCGTTGGAAATCATTCGAATGAAACAAGTCGATGGCAAACGACTACTTCCAAGCGAATGGAATCATTCGAATAAAAGTAGTCGTTGTAAACGACTGATCCCAAAGCAATCGTTGGAAATCTTTCGAATGAAACAAGTCGTTGGCAAACGACTACTTCCAAGCGAATGGAATCATTCGAATAAAAGTAGTCATTGTAAACGATTGATCCCAAAGCAATCGTTGGAAATCATTCGAATGAAACAAGTCGTTGGCAAACGACTAATTCCAAGCGAATGGAATCATTCGAATTTAAGTAGTCGTACTAATCAAACGACTTCTTCAGGATAACTTCATGCTACAATTAATTGTGCTGTATGTATTGTAGAGCTTTAATTAATATGTTAAGTATACCTGTAGGTGCCTATAGTTTTATACAGTTCGTTGATTCTTTCAATGAAATAGCCTAAATCCAATTGTCCAAGTTATTGGACAATTCAATATTGTCATTCAATATTAGGTTATGTTTGAACTCCAGATACCGGTTTTGTGGCACATCATCCCAGGCAAGCCGGTAAATACCTTTGCCTCCCAGTCAGATGGATCATTTAGCCGTAATTTTGAATTAGAGTAAGGTTGTAGTATGATGGTCAGATTTAGACAATAGCCTACTCCATGAAGGGGTCATGGCTATGCCTTCTATGTTTGTTTAATGAATAGAGTAACTGAAATGAGGGATGTATACTGATTTTAAGATTTGTGGAATGAGTTTATGATTTTTTTAATAGAATTTAATGAAGTCTTCAGTAAAGTTGAAGGAGACATGATCGTGTTTACACAATAGCCTACTCCATGAAGGGGTCATGCCTATGCCTTCTATGTCTGTTTAAGGTGTAGGGTGGCTGAAATGAGGGAGGTTTACTGATTTTGGTGTTTGTGGAGTAGTCTTTTCGTTTATAATTTAGGTTTTTGTGAAGCTTGTTGCGGAGTTGTTTTATGGGTTTTATTGCTCTGCAAATGAAGTGTATTAGGGGGTTCTGGGTTTGGTTTAGCTGTAGTTTACAGGGTTATGGCTGAGAGTTGTTGTAGCAGGCCTAACAACTGTGTCAGAGCAGTGGCGTGCTGTGTGGGAGGGGGTTAGTGACAAAGACATGAGGGCAGGGATGGAAGAGTTGTAGCGTTGTCTGTGGTTAAACTGCCGTTGCCTTATGGCTGATTTTATGTACTGACATCCATCATAAGATAGAGTGGTGATGTGAATCTCTACATCTATTGCAGCGGGTACTGTGAGGACAGCTTGACCGTACGCACAAATTGATTCTGGTCGTCAATTGTTTGGAGATGGGCAGCACCGCAGCAGTCGACTGAAAAATGTTAAATCCATCGACTTGTTTGACTGCTTTTAAAAAACAGTCGAATGAATTCAACGACTACTCACCGTAACATAAACGAGTCGTTTGCAAACGACATATCCCAATTGTGTTTTAACTTTTAACATGTAGAACGCGCTCGGATAGTTTTACGTTCTGGTCGTCAATTGTTTCAGCACATGGATAGCGCGCGCATTAAAAAAACTTAGTATTTACATTGTTGCCAACATCTCCACTGAAAGTTCGCCCTCGTTGCTGTTCTAAAGTGTTCTATTTTCGTGTGTATTTACTGTAGGCCGTAATTTTCTTGTTCAAGTCGTTTTTCAGCTCTACGTTCTTAGTACTTCAGAGAGGATTAAATTAGTGAACACATAGACTAACTTGCTATGACTCTATGGACATATTTTACATTTACTATTTTTTGGTATTAAAATATGAAGTGTGATTATTTCAATGTTGGCTATGGAATTGTTCCCGGTACTTAAGAACTCCCTCTCAGTAATAGTGATTTAATTTACTCTTAGGTTAATTAAGTATTGGTCTATTACTTCACTTATCCACAGTACATACAGGTAATGTGCCCTGTATCAATACCGGTATCGGGGAACATTTACTCACACATTTTGCATGAAATAAAATGTCCAACATTGCAAATAATGGCTGCACTCTACACGACGTAAAACACCATTTCGAAGCACAGTAAAAATAAATAAATAACTTTTACCAATTGCATGTTGCCGAGCGTCGAGTAGTCCAAGGCTGTTTGCCAAATGATGAACACTCTACACTCGCACTCCACACTCTCATGCACACTTGCACTCGATCACTCTGTCCACACTCGAAGTGTAAACACTCGGTAATTTGGAACGTATCTGCACTCGCTCTCCCGGGGCGCGGCGCGCGAAGTATGATCGCTGGCGGCACGAACAGCTGACCGTCTCATGTTTACATTCGTTGCGATCTGATTATCGCGAATAAGAAGGGGTGCATCGTGTATTTGGCTCTGGCAACTTAAGTATGTGAGAAAAGTAAGCTAATGAGTAGCCGTGGGATGTAAAGGCGTCCATGTCTGATGAAGGATAATATAATTTGCAGCATTTCTTCCCTGATAGGCCTACCTGCTACTGCAGTGTATTGCTTAAGAATAAATCCTACATTTTACTTCCATTTAGTCCAATGAGATAGTGCTCAATCACTTGTTAGTGGCATAAAATTTATTACTTACTTAGGCCTAGGCTACCTACTGAATAAACTGGGAGTTAAGCTTTCAATCTCCTTCATTGGGGAGCATTCCATGAATTCTGAATCTCATCCCACTCCCATTTCCTTGTGTAGTAGAGGTGTACTGTAATCCCTGTCAGAAGGTATTGGTAAGGACACAATAATGATCCTGGTACATAATGTTGGAGAACCAGGTTCAATTCCCGATTAATGCATGGTCGACAATAAAAAAGAGATGCTATGACTCAAAATTGTGAAATTTGATAGTATTGGTTTAACGTTTTCTATAATTGCAACGGTTTGAGATCCCAGGAGGCTAGAATTATCCCCTGGTAGGGTTCTTCAAAATGTCAGTATATAAACAGACACAGGCCTCTTGCATATAGTAGGCTAGACATGGGGCCTTATAGGCTGCACCACATACCTGAACAATCATAACTTTTCAGGCCACGTTAAAACTACTAGCTTGAGAATAATTAGCAATCACCCTGTTATGGTACAGCTTCCAAAACCAAGAGTCTGTATTCTTACCTGCGGTAAATGTTTCCCAGCTCGTCAAAAGAAGATGAATAGGATGTGTGGTATAACTCCTGCATCGTGTTGACTGCGTTAAGTGTGGTACTATACTACGGAAGCCATGGATTCCGTTGTGCACACAAGTAATGGCAAGAAATGGAAAGACTAACTAGTCATAAATAAAATTTTAAAATTAGTACTTTTATTGTATTTTTGCCTTCTTTCTGCTATTTTTCTAAGAGTTTCCTGACCCAGTGAACACTGTTCCCACGTTAAGCCTGCTTTATACAGGGAGTATTTTCACAGCTAGTGAATAACTTAATTATTAGTTATGACAAACATACACAAACAAAGGCAGCTAAGTCACTCTGGTGTGTTGTCCAAGTGCCATGCTAGCTTTCAATTCATCCTAGAAAAAGCAGGTATTAGAGTCTATTTCAAATCGAGCAATGCTGCATTCAAATTCTAGCATGGTATATTGCTTTTTTTGCTCATTTCAGATTAACTGCATTCTGACTAGTTGACAAATCAGTGCATGTGACATGCATATGAGCGATGCATTGAGACACTGACTCGCATACACACAGGAGTGCCTTTCTGTTATTGCCATTGTCCTAGAAGAACAATGTAATCCAAACAGGTTCAGAAAAAGTATTTTTCAAAATGCATAGAGTAACTTACATCAATCATTAGGTAGCTTCTAACAATATAATACTTCCACTCCTCAGCACTGAAAACTATTCTTAGAGTTTTGTAAAAAAAAACGAGTTCTACAGTAGTATAGCGGGACAGTCACGCTTCATTCTTGGAACATCCTTAATCAAATAATAATAATGTTATTGGTTTTACGTTCCTTTAACTACTGCAGTTTTTAGAGATGCCAGGGTGCCAGAATTTCCACCCAAAAGGGTATCTTTAACATGCCAAAAAATCTGTGATACGACTCCCTCTCATTTATGCACCAACTGACTGAGCCAGGATTCAATCCTGCAACCTTAGGGACAGCAGGCGAAAACATTACCTCTGCGCCATGCGCCTAAATCAGGCAGCACATCCTGATGAATGAAAACAGGCCTATTATGCAAAATTGTGATGTACCACATGTTGTACCAATGTTGCAATTTTTACTGTTTATAAATACTTTCAGGAATAAAAGGTTGGAACATATTTAAATTAATGTAAACTGTACAGATATGATTTTGAAATTACATTTCATTTCTCTATTTTATTGACTCTTGATATTATACATTTTTTGTTTTCTTCATATGTATATTGCAGCAATTCCACAAGGGAGGTCTCCCATTTCTTCAGTCTTGGTATAAATCCTGTCCTGGATGCAGATGGCATCGACAGGGTTGCTGGATGGAGGGGAGAGAATGTAATGTTGTCAATATAATGGGGCTTATTATAAGCTTCCTTGACAAATTCCTCACCTGCCAATGTAAAGACAGAGATTAGCCAAATTAGGTGCTTAAAAACATTTCAAAATTATGCAGTCATAACATAAGGAAAAATTGTTATACATGCACTTCAACAAAAGTTTGGAACACTGGCATACAGAGTAGTCATACCATATTGTTGCTTCATTGGAGGAGCTTGGACATTGTGGTCATTTAGCCCCGTGTACTTTTGTGTGTAGGCCTATGTACAAGAAAAGTCTGAAGGCTGTAGTAGTGTGTGTATTTGTATTGGGAAGGAAGCGGCCATGGTTTAAGTTAGGAACCATCCCAGCATTTGCATGGAGTCGAATTGGGAAACCACAGAAAACCACTTCCAGGATGTATGAGGAGGGAATCGAACCCACCTCTTCTAACGAGGGAGTTAGCACAAGTTGCGATCGCAATTGCAAAATAGTTGTGGTTTGCATGTAAGAAGAGTTTTACATCTACATTGCAAATAAGTTCACAATATTTGCCATGGACAATTACACTGCACCTTACAAGCATGCGCATGTTCAGTCATCGAGTTCAAAAAATGGGTTGTTGGCAGCTATGGGCATAAATTACGAGTATAAACAATAAATTTGGAACAGAGGGAATTCTATTCTATTCTTATCACAACTACAATAATTGTGGTGACCAAATCCAAAATGCAGGGGCGTAGTCACCGTATGTACAATTTCTAACGTCACGAGGGCAATTATTCCAAATTCTTGTTCCCGACACGAGGAAAGAGTTACTGAAGGCAGCCACTGGACTGTAGCTCGATATAATGACTTCAGACCAGAGAGGTTTAAAACACCGCCAGAACATATTTTTGATGTTCAAGCGCAGTGTGATTTGGAAGACTGCTTAATGCTGTTATTCTTGAAGTGAATGAGATAACTTTGATAAGCAACTCTGCTTTCGGCACTTTATGCTCTGGTGACATGTTGATCCTCGTAATGTGAATGTGACTTTTTCATACCTTGTGTCCTCGTTTCATCATCAGAGTGATATTACGTATTTAAATTAGCAACCCTGGTCACTACTGAACCTCATATATGTACTAAAGTTCGTAAATATGTGATGTTATTTATTGCTATTTTAAAGACGGCTGCCATGTTTGGACAGCGCTTGCATCTCGTTCAACTGTTATCAAGACTCACTCTAGCGGCACGCACCGAGACGAGCACATTGTTGCCCACATGTAATTACAAAATCACTGTTGATAAAAAAAATTTAAAAAACAACATCGGGAGGCGTTAGGCTGAAAGCATTGTCAAAACTCATTGATCTGGCTGCGTTAGGCCATAACCATTTTCAAGAACCATTGGATTGGACAAAACGAAGGTTAGAATGGTTACGTACAGGTGTGGCCTGGCCGTGTGCAGCTAGCTGGGCACGGCTGACACAAAACCATTGGTCTGTGCGCGTTAGGCTGTCACCATTGTCATAAACCAATGGATTGGACAAAACGAAGGCCAGGTGTAGATGTGGCCTTGGCCACGCGCAGCTAGCGGGGCATGATTGACACAAAACCATTGATCTGTGCGCGTTAGGCTGTAACCATTGTCAAAAACCATTGGATTGGAAAAAACAAAGGTTAGAAGGTCAGGTGTAGCCTTGGCCGCACGCCGCTAGCGGGGCACGGTCGACACAAAACCATTGGTCTGTGAGCGTTAGGCTGTAGCCTAACCATTGGATTGGACAAAACGATGGTTAGAAGGTCAGGTGTAGGCGTGGCCTTGGCCGCGCCTAGCTAACGGGGCACGGTTGACACAAACCCATTGAACTGGGCGCGTTAGGCTGTAACCATTGTCAAAACCACAGTTGTGCGAAAAAAATACACATATTTATTACAGCGGAGCAATATAGGCCTACTGCATAGTAATTACAGAGCAGATAAAAACACTCATTTCAACCGTGGAAAAAAATAATTATAGAAGCGAAATATTGCACACACTAACCTAATTAGAGCGGTGAACTGGGTGCTGGGCACGAATGATGCGCACTAGAGACTGAACTGGGCGTTTCTTTGTGTTACATAGTACCGTAAGGGTGAGGTTGGCAGCATTGTTTTGATGACAGACCAGCGGATCAGTGGGGCTATCGAAGGGACTCGAATACTCATGACCGCAACTGATGATTGATTTGGACTAATGGCGGCCACAGCTGTAATTTTGGTTATATAAGTCGTGATCCTATTTGGGATGGTTGGGTGGGTCACAGACGGCCGAGGAGGAAACATCTATTAAAACATCGTTCCCTGATTTATTTTTCATCGCTTCATAAGTTATTTTGGCTAATTCATGTATTATAGAGAATGTTATCGCTCGTTCTATCTTCATTCAGCGCTACCATAATATTAAACTACTGAAAAGATCTTACAGCAAGGAAAACAGATGGAGGTGACAAATATGTTTCTCCATCACAAGTAGAATGTGGAGGCAGTTTGTAGAGATTGAAGTACCGGTAGGCCTAGGCCTACATGGAATTCCTCATTCAACTAGATACAAACACTTATAACAAGACTCACTCACTCGCAGGAGTAACCAACTGTTATTTTGTGGGGAGGAATATCGAACTTATCTGCAGGAGTAGGGGCAGATGACCTCGTAGTTCCGCCCCCTAAAACTACAATAACTTAACTATCTGCAGTAGTGGCAATCTGGATAAACCTCCACATGTTGCATCCAATTGCCAGACGTTAATTGCAGCTAGCATAAATACAGTAATTAATTGGTCCGTGCTATAAAAACAAACTTATCGCCTAACCCAGTTTATTTATTATTATTATTATTATTATTATTATTATTCAGAAATTACATATTCTTACCTATCTTGCATTTTATATGACTGTTCAAATTTGCCAAATCACATCACACCCATGAGAAACAAAATCCGTTTTGAAAAAGAAGTTTCAGTTTTTCTTTTCACGCAATACTCCGTCATCGACACTAGAAAATAAAAAGGAAAACATTATGAGTAAATGTTTGAAAGGCCATGGAAAGTTTGGTTAACCTCGCAGGTTATGGAACACTACTATAACATACAAATATCATTCAACATTGCAAGTATGTTAAAAAACAATCACCGCTATTGTAAAAGATAATTACTTACAATTAAATATAAGTATCCCTCCTTGTATCGTCGGAAATTCACAATTGATCATGTCAAGTGAGAATACAGATGTTCTGTCAAAATGGCGACATCACAGAGCCTGCACCGAGTGAACGAACCGAGTCTGCACCTTCAAAATTGTCGCTATGTACACTCGCACTCGGCTCGTACACTTGCACTCGATCGTATTTGGAATACCACTCGCTGACGTCACTTCCGAGTGAGAGTGTGCAAGAGTGTACACTTTGGCTATTTGGCAAACAGCACAAACTAACGTCTGCAAAAATAGGTGGGTTAAGGAGAAGTTTGATTTTCATCTGTTGATACGATTCAACTCAGCCGGTAACGGCTTGCAGTGCTTTGTACGCTGCCTAGAAGCGACTACTTTCAGTCGAATACATGAAACAGCACGCTTAGGAGCAATGCGAATTCAGGTAACCATTCGACTGAAAGTAGTCGACTATCTAGTCGATAGTTTCTACCAATGAATGA
Organism: Meconema thalassinum; assembly: GCA_946902985.2. Lineage (NCBI taxonomy): Eukaryota > Metazoa > Arthropoda > Insecta > Orthoptera > Tettigoniidae > Meconema > Meconema thalassinum. The sequence continues at coordinate 509,901,326 of OX336390.1, read as the reverse complement.
CTAGTCAGTCGATGGTTAAAAGTAGTCGATAGTCCCATCTCTACGTGGATGTTCCCCACCATACCCAGCGCACAATGATTGGTTACTTGATGTTCCCTGATTTGCTGGATGCAATCCTTGATGAGGCCTTGATTGGTCGGATTTCTGTTGACAATTGGTCGATATCCCACGTTACCATTGTTTGCCACCCCTCCGCGACTGTGGCTTTTCGAAGCCTATCCGATTGGTTGAATCGGATTTTGAGGTTATATTCGAATTCTTAACCTCGTCAGCAGTGTTCCGGGTGGCTTCGAGTGCGCAGGCTATCTCGTACGCTGCAGTGAAGCTCTCCGATTTCTTGGCAATAATTTCATCACACATGTCCCTCGATTCCAAACCTTTAAGCAGTTGCTCAATTAGCATGCGGTCTAAAAATTCTCCGTACTCACAGTGTGTTGCTGCTTGTCTTAATCTGAGAGTGTAGCTGGCGATCGTCTCCCCTGCTCTCTGCATGACGTTCCGGAATTTTATTCTCTCTGCATATTTGTTACGGCTGGCGTCGAAATGGTTCGACAATCTTGACTGGATTTCGCTGTATGAGAGAGTTTCCGGGTCGACGGGACTTACTAGAATCTTCAAAGTTTCGTTAAGTTCGGCGCCCATGTAGACACGTGCGTACTGCGCGTGTTCGTTTTCCGGTACCTTACTCAGACCGAGCGCCCATGTGAACCGCGTGAAATAATCCCCTATGGTGGTCCCATCGGCGGCGTGGTATGCTGACATTGAGAATTGTGGTGGTCTAGGCCGTCCCGGTGACATCGGCTCATTCCCGATGCCGCCTCGCGTGGTGGATTCCCTGATAGCGTTAGCAATAATCCCAGAAAGAGTCTGTAGAAGTTCTGTGGATATTCCTTCTGCCATGATGAAGGGAGATGCTTCACTGATACACTAACCTGCGTGGAGTTGAATTTCGTTCGGTAGCACGTTTCGCACAAGTTTCACGGCGTGGAGTTGAACTTCGGCACCGTACTCGTTATTTATCAATCCTACTTCTGACACCACTTTTGTGTTTTCTTAAGATTGACCATTCATTATGAGGAAGCCAAACAATATATACAGAACAAGGAACAATACAGATCAGTGCGCCACAATAACGGCTCTAGTCCACTCGAGTATTAGATAACTGAGTCTCTGGTGGTGTGTATGTGTTACCAACTGTTGATGATGAGATTTCTTTAAAACATACATTTCTGAGGGTTCGAATACACAACAGTTTCAGCATGAAGTGTTAGTGAAAAATTCAGTGGTGCTATAAATTTATCAATAAAAGTGGAAATTTAATAACCCACGTGTGTACTATTCAGTTTCTTGTGCATTACTTTTCTGGACAATTTTTCAAACATTGGACAGTAAAACTAGGCTAGTTCAATGAAATTATGGAATGCTACAGTGTTGTACATATTGAGTTATAATAAAACTATATTGCTATTCAAAATATCAAGGCCTAATACTTAACTGCTATGTTTATAACCAACGATCTTTATGGATATCATAAGTACTGGTATATTATTGGGAAGTAGGCTACTCCCCTGTGATTCAACTTACAAGCTCCTGCAGAAGTGTAGATGTGTTTTTCGCCCCTCACAATAGGCCTTTTTTTTGTTATTGAGCAACGGAGTTTAATTGGAGTTGTAACAGGTCATTTTACACAGGTTGTGGTGAATTATGTAATACGGTACCAAATGGCAAGTAGGTGGTGTTGGGTGTTAATTGAGGCCATTAGCCCCTAACAGGAATGTAGGCTGATTTTATTTAGTTCTGTTGGTCAAGTAATGAATTTTAATCATGACGGGGTGGGTAGCATAAATATTTTCTAGATAATATTTTTGTTAGTATAGGCCTACCTCATTAAATTCATTGCTTAACTCAAACCATTGGTATAATCTGGTTACCTCTGCGTTAGTAAGGCTGACAGAGAGATCATCCCAATCATACTGTACAGGTACCTTGACAGTGAGTTAGCTAGCTAGTTAAATTGGAGGCTTGTGGAAAGTAATTCATATTTTATATCAAGAATGGTGTACATTTCTATATCATTGCCCAATATTTTTATTTCCTTACACCATGGGCTATTAACCTAATTATCTTTTACCCACTCTTCAGTACCATAAGAACCATCACCCTCATTCCCATTGTTTGGATTGGAACATAGTTATACAGACCAATTTCCAGCCTTGAAGATTATTCTTTGTGGAATAGTGGAACAATATTCCCCCTCCTCCCCTCCAAATGGCAAATCACTGATCAAACTGTACTAACTTGAATGTATCATTCATGTATGCACCAATTACTTTATGTGATTCATTTTACAAATGTTTAATAAGGTGTTGGAGAGGGTAAAATCTGACACCAGAATACAGCCGCTTACTGTTGAGAGACAGTTTTATGCTGCCTTGGATATTTCCATGTCAGTTTTAGTGGCTGAATATTTAAGCTAGGATAGGAAAAATGCCCCATTATTTAGAATGAGGTAGGACGATAGGCCTTAATTGTAGACTTCTCTAACCTGTTAGTGAGCACACAGGTTAGGCTTTGTTAATTTGATTCGTTTACAAACAAACGCGGCGTTGTGGTAAACACACACATTGTATTGAAAAGCAGTCTTTGTTTCTTCTAAAGCCGTTGATGAGATTTAGCCTAAACTCTCATGCAAAATATTTTAAACTGTTCCCTTATCCATTGATAGACCTTAAGTTCATTTTATTCGTCACTTACTGGTAGGGCCTACGGTACTTTATTTTCCGTAGTATTGATCATTCATACAGGACGTGATTCACAATATCCAGAGGTGTTATATTTTCATGTTTTCACTTAATTTAAGTTAAATATCTTAGGCCACATCTCTAAGACGTAATGTGCCTCTCGAACGCAATATTTTACAACTTTATTGGACAACTATGTTAAATTACTGTGGAATATATACTTTTCTATGCTTTCTTGTCCTTGGACATCCATGCATGTGCAGTTTTATACGACACAAATAGGAAATAATGACGGCTCAACGACGAAACAAGCTTCAAGGGAGCCATGTTGTATTGCTCCAATTGCTTAGCAACGGAGCGGAAGTGACGTCGACTTCGGCAGCGTATAAGTAGCAAAATTTATAAGCTCGGGTATGTTACCACGGCCGACTGGATGCGACACCAGCACCCCGATTCTGTAAGAAATGGTTAAGCCATAACAAGTCTTTAGGATCCGTAAAGACTGGTTAGCAGTAGAACGCTAAATCGCATCCATGTTGTGACGTAGGCCTTAATACCGCTGAAGCATCCACCGTAATAAAGGCATGTTCCGAGGGATAGTTAGCCGTGTTGTAGTCCATGGTTAGCCCATTTGTAACGATAAATCAAAGAAGGAAGCGAACAGCTCAGGTAGGTGTATTCCGGCTTCCCGCCATACAGCCAGCCAGGGAACACCTACGTCACTGGGCAGGCATCTATAGTCTCCGCGCGCGGCAGTCCCTGTGTAATCATTGTCTGTTTATGAGCGGTATTGTTATTGTTTATAGTGTACGAAACGTATTTAGTGGAGAAGTTAAGGTACCAGGTCATACTTTATTTAATTTCCGCATTATTTTACTTGCGTTTATGGTGAAATGAGTAAAAATAAATCTAATTTCACAATGCAATAATATTGCTTACAAGACTCAAAACGTAGTTTACCATAGTTTCCCCCCAAAACCTGAAATTTCAACGTACGTGGGTATCGCGTTGAGAGCGAGCGGACTTCATAAATGTGCTCAATGCACGAATATGTTCAATACATTTCCTTCCCGAGAACTACGAGCGGGATTTTTAAAAAAATGAATTATTGGGTCTGCCCTTAAGGAAGATACTGAAATCAGACGCTGTTCCATCTCAAAAAATACCCAACTGGCATGGAGATAAAATTGAATGTCCTGTAGCAGGGGCCAGTAATATAGGAGATAAGGTTCGATATAATTTATTATTGATGCTAAACACAGTCTTCTTTACAGTATTCGTTACCGTACTTCTATATTTTCCTTTTTTATTAGGCCTACATCATTGGGCACGTTTGAGAGTTTTAAAATGGCATTACTTTTTATAAATAATCTACGAATTGAAGTTAAAGTGGTAGTGCAACTTCACGTTTGTGCAGTAGGAGTAGTGTCTTGTCATTCCTTTACCCTATTGTTCTGTAGGGACGGGGAAATACAGTACTGTATATTAGGTGCGGATCTGTTGTAATGAACTTTCAGATGTAACTAGAGTTAGCGTTAGAGCATTGAAGAAAATCACCTTTAAATAAGAGCGTTGTTGATGAAAGTTGTCAATTCATGAGTATAGGCTATATCTTGCATGAACTGTTGTTCTGAAGTTCTTTCTCTCTATAGGTTGTAACAGATCGGGAACTCCGCTGTGACACAAGATCAGTGCGGAAGAGTGTTCTAACAACATTGTATTCGTCATCCCCAAAGAAAAGAAAACTCGATAAGGACACCAACACAGACGTAATCACCGACCCTGTCCTATTAATGAAAGAGCAAGAAATTAAAGAATTATTGAAAGAAATCGAGTTCTTAAAGAGGAAAAATTCTGCCCTGGTGAAGAAGAATGCTATCCTGGTTGCAATGCTTTACATCTGGCCAAATTCGCTGTTTACTGAGAATGAAAAAACGCGTTAGATGGGGTCCTAGAGACATGCGAATGCTCTCATTTTAAGAGCTCTTTCTCCCGAGGCGTATGCGTACTTGAGGAAAAGGAAGTACCCATTGCCTTGCCGTTCAACTCTCCAAAAATGGGCAAGTCAGTTCAAGTGTAGACCGGGCATTTTAACCGACGTTCTTAGTTTAATTAAAGCTAGGTCAGAAACTTTCAAACCTTTCGAAGCACTGGCTGTTCTAAGTTTCGATGAAATGAACATCGACGGTCGCGTGAGTTACGATTCGTCTGATGATGTGATACTTGGGCCTCATAAGAACGTTCAGGTGGCGTTGATTCTCAGCTTATTTTCGCCATCGAAACAACCTGTGTACTATGACTTTGATGTCACGATGACAAGCACGCTGTTACAATCCATAATCCGGGAGGTAGAAGGAGATGGAGTGCGTGTTGTGGCTGTCACTTGTGATATGGGGGGTAAAAATGGGAAGGTGTGGAAAGAACTGGGGGTATCCTCTAGCAAGACGTATTTCTACAACCCAGTAGACAGTAATAAGAAAGTGTTTTTTTTTTTGTGACGTCCCTCACTTGTTAAAACGTCTTCGAAATCACTTCCTAGAGGAAGGAATTACTCTACCCGACGGAACAACTGTCACGAAAAAATTGATAGAAGATCTCCTGGAACATCAGAGAGGTGATCTAACAATCACACACCATATTTCTCAAGCCCACCTGACTGTTAGTGGACGTGCTCGACAAAATGTAAGAATGGCTGCACAGCTCTTTTCCCGCCGCACTGCCCAAGCTGTGAAGTACATTCTAAACCAAGATCAGGAAGGAATTATTACTGAATTAATTAACGATGTATTTGATATACTAAATTCTAGATTCCCCAAGGATGAGAAGGCTCCCCTTAGAAGTGGTTATGGACTGAATCACATAACCCAGGAGAACACCTTAAGAAGGTTCCTAGACATTTGTTCAGGCATGCGTCTAGGGAAGAGAAGCGGCCTTCTCCCATTTCAAAAAGGGTTCTTAATATCAATAAACTATCTTTTTGGACTTTTTCTAGATCTCAAAAGCATTGGTGTGACCTATATTTTGACCTCCAGACTAAACCAAGATTGCCTCGAAAATTTCTTTTCTCGTCTTCGCGGCCTTGGTGTATTCTATAACAACCCTACACCTTCCGAAGTAAAGAACCGAATGCGCCTCCTAGACCTAATATTAACAGGGAATGCGAACGAGATATCTTTGCCCGGTGGTGTCTCTGTTGCTGAGGATGCAAGTCGAACTGGTTGCTCTTCTGACTGCATAGTAGAAGAAACAACAGAAGAATTCGAGAAGTTCCTCTCAAGTGAACTGTGCATCTCAGTGATAGGCACCTCATCCCATGTACTTCGTGAGTATTCAAGCGATGGAAGTGAAGATCAGTTGCTTCAAGATATCAACCTCGACCATGGCAATTCAACATGTCGCAATGAGGATGTGACTCACGATGCCTTAAAATACATCGCAGGTTTTATTGCTTTCAAATGCAAAAACATTGACAGTTCTTTAGGAAATGTAGCTGAAACATGTCCTATTGTTGAAAAGCTAATTGCTGAACACGACTGGATCACTATCATTTCTAAAGGAGGGCTCACTTCTCTAACACCAGAATGGATGATTGCAATAACGCAGTTTGAAGTAATTTTCGCTTCCTTCCACGGGCAACAATATTCTAAGTCCAACAAGGTGATGGGAACCCTAACATCTATCATACAGACTAAATTCCCTGAAATCAACAGGAAAATTATTGCCTTCTATTTGCGAACAAGGACTTTTATTCGCACAAGGCACTTGAACAAAACGTCGAAGTTGGAGATAATGAAGAAAAATGCAGCAAGGAAGAACCTCTTCTGGATGACATCATCTTCAGGACTGAAGGTTTAGACGTTCAGCCACGTTATAACGTAAGTTGTTAGTCTTTTTTGATTAACGTCTGTTTATTAAAAGTTTGGAATGAAACGCATTGATTGCATAAATATTAGCCCAGTAGGCTACTGTTTGTACGAGAAGCATGGAAAATGTAAACATTATTCACAGTCCAACAATTAAGATAATTACATGACATACGGTAAAACAGTAAGTTACATGATAAAAGAAATGATTTAGGTCAGACTTTTCAATGCACTAAAATTGGTACAGTTACATGGACAATTAGGCCTACAATTGATTCATTTGAAAGGCTTGGACATCGTGGTCATTTAGCCCCGTGTACTAAGGTGTTTGCAGAATTTGTCTGATAATCTATTTTATTGTGGTGTCTGATATAGTCCGTATACTGTGTTTGTAATTCAGGTGAGGATTGGGAAGGAGGTGGCCGCGGCCTGAAGTAGACGTGAGAAACCACGGAAAACCATTTCCGATATGGCTGAGGTGGGAGCCGATCCCTCCTCTTCACAGTTTTGCCTCACGAGGCTCAGTGTACCCCGTTGCAGCCCACATACATGAATTAAATTTCTTGTCAGAGCTGGGAATCGAACCCGGACCTCCCGAGTGACAGCTAAGAATGCTAGCCGCTTCACCAGGAGGTATATGAAATAAAATAATTACGAAACACAATGGTACGGAATATCTCTGATTAACTTTTGTTGAGGTGTACATATTGAAAGGGTAAAAGAAGCGCATTTATAGTATTATTATAATATTGTTTAGTTAAAATGATAATTATGTGTGGCTTCCGTAGAGCCCTGGTGTAGGACTCCCAAGCTGACAGCCGTAGGCGGCCAGTGCGTTACATATTGAACATGCATAATTAAAGTTTACTGCAAGGCTGGCAACGTAGTTTATTGCCACATTATCTGCCTGATCCTTGATTGTTATTCAATGTCTTTCTATCGAAAGCAAAAGATTTAAAATACAATACTGTCTATCGGTGTTGTCCTTTAATGCGGACAGAAGTAAAATAAGAGTGAAACAGTATTCATATTTCTGTGGGTAACTCAACGATAGAGAGCGTTCTGCCTGCCTGACTGCGTCACGGAGCGCTGACCAATGACAGCGCATACCCCGGAATGGCTTACCTATTGAGTATTCTAAGTACCTTGCGAACAGCTGATATGTATGTTATCACCTAATGGATTGAATATTAAGTTATTCATTGAAGATGGACTAAAGTAAGTACAAAACAATATATTTTTGATTCTTAAAGTTGTGCAAATACCTTGCTTTGACGATTATGGTAAATATGAATAATGTCGTCCCGTGTCAGAGGGGGGAGTGGGGGGGGGGGCATTTTTTTCAGCCCGAGACTAGTTGGTTGATTCTTAAGTTTAGGGGCTGCGACAACGCGGTCATGTAGCCCCGTGTACTTTGGGTGTGTGGTGCTGTGTGTAGAATCTGTCTGATAACCGGTGTTAATTGCGATGACTGTATTAGTGTGTGTTATCTGTTTTTTAGTTTAAGTACTGCGATTTAGATTTTTTCAAGTAGTTCAAATAGCCGCCAAGCGCCACCGTCAGTGACTACTAGGCCAAGTTCAAAACTTAGCTACCAGACGCCACCGCAGTCGGCTCTTGGCAACGAACGTAGACACCTAAGAGCGTTGTTTACATTCTTAACCTATCCAATTTAGCTTCACACAGGTGCAATTAGTGGAAGGTTCTTTAACATGCCATAAATCTATGACATGGCACCGCCGGCTTTACTTTCCCTCCGAAGGAAGGCATACTGAGGGATTTTTAACGCTCTTAAAAAATCCGACGGCTTCGGCCGGGTTTGAACCCGCTATCGTGGGCATAGAAGCCCAGCATGCTACCGACTACTCCACCTAAGCCGCCCAGCCCGAGCCTAGCCACAGTATGAATTTCCGAGCCTCTTATTGGCTGTTACCCCTGTTATGTGATGCCATTCTCCTGGTTCCGAATCGAGACGGGGTCACATCCGATCAAACATGGAGGAAGGTTATCGAGTGAGATGTGGATAATATTCGATGTTGAATAGCATTATTAGCGTGAAACAGGCATGAAACTTGCTTTAGATCGAGTTTAAAACAACACAAGCAGCAAATGAATGCGTTCCAATCAACATTTAAGGTCTAGGTGAAATCATTCGACATTTAACCACATGTATTAAGACCTATGATAATATATTTCATTTGGGAGCGCGGATGTGCACAAATGACATCGTGCGAGCTTGGTAACTTTGTGTCCCGGGTTCAAGACTGCCCCAGAGCAGAAGTTTTTACTTCTTTTGAATTATTTTATTATATCCCCCCTACCTCTTATAGCATGTTTTATGTCTTGTTTTATTGAAATTATCTGCATGGGTGATTGAAATAATAAACATTGTTAGGCGGAATTCTTCCCTATTCTCACTTGAATTTATATTCCTCTGCTTACTGTTCAACGCGGCTGGCGTTCTTGGATGTCTCCTCAGAGGTCCGGGTTCGATTCCCAGCTCTGCTGAGAAATTTTAATTCTGGTGTGAGTGCTGCAACGGGATACACTCGGCCTCATGAGCCAAAACTGAGTAGAGGTGGGTTCGATTCCCACCCCAGTCATCTTGGAAGTGATTTTCCATAGTTTTCCACTTCTACTCCAGACAAATGCCGAAATTGTTCATAACAAAGGCAAGGCTGCAACTTATCACCCATACTTTTCAATCTTTACATTGAAATAAACAATGAAGGAAATTGGTGAAACATTTAAACTGGGAGTGAAGATTCAAGGAGACATAACTTCAACTCTGAGATTTGCTGATAACAACGTCATCTTGGCCGTCATGCCTGAGGATTTGGATGAGTTTTTGAATGGCATGGACTCCGTCTTGAGGAAAGAGTTCATGATGAAAATTAATAAAATGTAAAACAAAAAATATTGGAACGCAGCCGAAATAAATCAGAAACCTCTATGGACATCAAATTGGCAGGTGAAAAGCTAAAGGAAGTAGCAGACTTCTGTTACTTAGGAAGCAAAATAACCAGTGATAGACGAAGCAAATACATAAATAGTAGGTTGGCTCAGGTAAGGAAAGCATTTCTTCAAAAAAGGAATCTCTTGACATCGAATATAGATATAGGTATTAGGGAGTCATTTTTGAAAGCATTTGTCTGGAGCGTGGCACTCTATGGAAGTCAAACTTGGACTATTGGTGCAGCACAAAAGAGGAGAATTGAAGCGTTTGAAATGTAGTATTACAGGAGAATGATGAAGCTCAGTTGGGTAGATAGGGTTACAAACAAAGAGGTATTAAGACGAGTGGAAGGAGAGATGTTTCTGGCGACTGCTAATGAAGAGAAGAGATAGGTTGGAAGGACACATACTAAGACACCAAGGAATAGCAAGCTTATTGTTAGTTATGGAAGGAAGGGTCGAGAACTGTACGGGTAGACCAAGGTTAGAATATGTTAAACAGATTGCCTCAGATGTAGGGTGTAGTAGCTATGTAGAGATGAAAAGATTAATTCAGGGCAGAGAGACATGGAGAGCTGCATCAAACCTGTCAAAAGACTGAAGACTCAAACACACAATCTCCCGATTATTAGTCACGGAACCCCCAATTTAGTTAGAAACCAAAACTCAGAACGTGATAATTCCCTTCGTAAATCTCACGTGAATTGACCGGGAATCGAACCCTGTCCACCTTGGGGAGAGGCAAGCAGAAGTTGACGCTGATGTTGCTCTTGTTCATTTGATCAAATTGGACATGGTGGTCATTGAGCCCACCTACTTGTAAATAAATAAATACATAAATACATAAATAAATTTCTCTGATAACCTGTGTTATTGTGGTGTCTGTAGTATGATGAGTATTTGATATTCAGGTGAGGATTAGCAAGGAGGCGGTCGTGGCATTGTTATGAACAATTTCGTCATTTGTCTGGAGTAGAAGTGGAAATCTATGGAAAATCACTTCCAAGATGGCTGAGGTGGGAATCGAACCACCTCTACTCAGTTTTGGCACATGAATACGAGTGTACCCCGTTGCAGTCCTTACACCAGAATTGAAATTTCTCGGCAGAGCTGGGAACCAAACCCGGACCTCTGCGGAGACAGCCAAGAACGCTAGCCGCGTTGAACAGTAAGCAGAGGAATATAAATTCAAGTGAGAATAGGGAAGAATTCCGCCTAACAATGTTTATTATTTCAATCACCCATGCAGATAATTTCAATAAAGCAAGGGGAGGATATAATAAAATAATTCAAAAGAAGTAAAAACTTCTGCCCTGGGGCAGTCTTGAACCCGGGACACAAAGTTACCAAGGTCGCACGATGCCATTTGTGTACATCCACGCTCCCAAATGAAATATATTATCATAGGTCTTAATACATGTGGTTAAATGTCGAATGATTTCACTTTGACCTTAAATGTTGATTGGAACGCATTCATTTGCTGCGTGGGTTGTTGTAAACTTGATCTAAAGCAAGTTTCATGACTGTTTCAGGCTAATAATGCAATTCAACATCGAATATTATCCACATCTGATGAAATAGCAGCTTATTATAAATAACAATGATCGATGTACTCTAACACTTGAGTGCTTTTATTTGAAATTGAATAGCCTACATTATAACAATATTACATGTGCTCCAAGCCCAACAAAAGCATGGGAGATGGTAGAGTTTGTTTCCCCAGAGTGTGCACACAGGACCAGACACTGCCTTGAAAGCCATGGTGATCAAGCTATGCCAGCGCTATCGGCAATCAGCTTGGAGTATCCGAACCTTGTGGCAAGCGCTCTCCAACACCCCTTCTCGCTGTCATAGGTTCGTATCATTGTAGACCCAGTTGTTCCACAATGTTCTGGAATGGTTCTCTAGCCAAAGGCTTCGTGAATACATCTGCCAGCATCTTGTTGGGTGGACAATACAGCACTTCTATGATGTCCTTTTCTCGAAGATCCCGAAGCTGGTGATGACATACATCAATGTGTTTGTTGCGAGCACCAAACTGATTTGACTCAATTAATTTTTATTTTTTTTAGTCGTTAACCCTCCAGGTTGGTGGAACCCACGGACTCAGCGAGGGAACTCACCACTACCGCCTCTACGGGCAGTGTCCTAGAGCTGGGAACATCGAATCGGAAGGGATACAACTGGTGAGGTGGGATTGGCACCTCGCCCAGGCGGCCTCACCTGCAAAGCGAACAGGGGCCTCATGAGGGAAGGTAAGGGATGGTGAGGATGGATAGGCAAGGAAGCGGGAAGGAGGCGGCCGTGGCCTTGAAGAAGGTACCATCCCGGCATTTGCCCGAAGACGAAGAGGGAAACCACGGAAAACCACTTTGAGGATGGCTGAGGGGGAATCGAACCCCCTCTACTCATTTGGGCCACCCGAGGCTGAGTAGACCCCGTGCCACTCCTCGTAACACTCTTCAAATTTCGTGGCAGAGCCGGGAATCGAACCCAGGACCTCCGGGGCGGCAGCTAATCATGCTGACCGCTACGCTACGGAGGCGACTATTAATTTAATACAACCTTGGTTATCTTCATACATGGTTGTTGGACCAACAATCAGTAAATTCATGTCCATAAGTAATTGTCTGAGCCACAGCAGCTCCCGAATGGCAAATGATCCTGCAATGTATTCCGCCTCCGTAGACGACATGGCAACTGAGTTTGCTTCCGGCTTGACCATGCTACAACTCCTTCGCCAAGAAAGGAAACATAACCACTTGTAGATTTCCTGTTGGTCTTGTCACCAGCCCAGTCAGCATCCACATAACATTTGAGCTCTGTGTCTTTAGTTGATGATAAACGAAGTGTCTTGTGTATTGTAAATGCGAGGTACCGCATCACTCGTTTTACAGCATTCCAGTCCTGTTGAGTAGGCTTCTCCACACGACGACTAAGTAGACTCCCTGCGACTGCGATGTCTGGTCTGGATACTGTGGCTATGTATTGAAGAGACCCTATGGCTTTCCTGTATAGAGTGTTATTTGGTAACTCTGCACTTGCAGTCACTTCACCAGACAAGAAATTGGTGTCCATTGGAGTCGCAGCTGGTATTGGCTCCGATAAGCCATGATCATCCAACAATGCTGCGATCTTTGCCTTTTGGTTTAGCAAAATTGTTCCATTTTCCTGTCGTTCCACTTGAATTCCCAAATAGTAACTGGCATCACCCAAGTCTTTAATGTCAAAATAATTCTGCTATTCTGTACCAACATTATCAGTTAATTTTTCAGACTGACCGGCTACCAGCAGATCATCGACATACAACAGAATGTAAGTAATGGTTCCATCTTCATCCTTTCTTGAATTAAGACACTGATCTGCATTTCCATGTTGAAAGCCTAACTTGGATAATGTCTCTGTAGCTGTCTTGCTCCAAAAGTGTGCCGATTGCTTTAAACCATAGAGACTTTTCCGCAATTTCAGAACTTTGCTCTCTTGACCGGGTTCTTCAAAACCCTGTGGCTGTTCCATGTATAGTTCCTCTTTTAATTCACCGTTAAAATAAGAACTTCTCACATCAAGATGCCGAACGTGAAGTCCCCTCTGTGCAGCTACATTGAATAAAACTCGAATAGTGTTATGCTTCACCACTGGCGCAAAAGTTTCATCGTAATCCTCACCATATCGTTGAGAAAATCCTCTGGCTACCAATGGGGCCTTGTAAGTGTGGATCTGACCGTTACCATCCAATTTTGCCTTAAATACCCACTTACAAGAAAGAGACTTCTTCCGTGGTGGAAGCTCCGTTAATTCCCATACACAATGTTGATTGAGACAGCTTATTTCTTCTTCCGCAGCAGCAGTCCGCAACTTTTGCTCACGAGGTGACATTTTGAGCATTTCGTTCCATGAGGCTGGCTCTCTGGTGTGATTCGTCTGCACCTTGTACGTTAGCTTCTTTGCTGGTACACCCTAATTTGGCCGTTCAGAAACTCTTCGTGGAAATTGTGGAGTTTCTGGTTCAGTCTCACATTCATCTCCTATACTGCTTACAGTCTCTCCTCTGTTGAAAGTCACCGTGTTCAGTGTTGAGTTGTCAGCTGATTCCGTCTGTGTCGAAACATGTTCCAATGTCCCTACATGCTGCGGTGTGATTTCATTAACCCCTTCTTTCGGTGCACTGCCTACCGAAGCTGGATGTTTGGTAACACTCTCAATTACCCGCACCGATCTGCTGATCCAAACCTTGGCTGTCTTTGGATCCAGAAACCTATAGCCTTTGGTATTTCCACATAGCCAATCAGGACGCCCTCTATTGCTTTGTTGTCCCATTTCTTTCGCTTTTGTTTGGGTACAAGCGAATAGACCTTAGATCCAAACACACATAAATGACCCAGATCTGGCTTCACTCCTGTAAACAATTCAACTGGAGTTTTGTTGATGCTCCGGCTCGTTGATCGATTCTGCAAATAAACTGCGGTCAAAACTGCTTCTCCCCAGAAGCGGTTCTTCAGATCAGCATCCAACAACATGCACTTTGCAGATTCTGCCAATGACTGAATTTTCCTCTCTGCTACGCCGTTTTGTTGTGGAGTGTAGGGGACTGCGAGCTGATGTTGGATCCCCTCCTTCCGCAGAAAATTCTCCAGTTTTTGTGAAACGTATTCCTTGCCATTATCTGTACGAAAGGCAATCGGCTTCCTTCCAAATCTATTATGCATTGCAGCAATGTACCGGTAGTCTTCTACGACGCCTGCCACCTCATCTTTGGATTTTACCAGCCTCATCACAGTAAAACGGGAGTAATCGTCAATGAGTGATAGAAAATACCTATTTCCACTTGGCGTTGCAGTCTGCATGGGCCCACAAAGATCAGAATGAATGAGTCGCATGGGCTCCTTCTCTCCAGATGTATTCTTAGAGAATTTTGCTTCGGTTAGTTTTCCCTTGATGCAGTCTTCGCATACTACCTTCTCCGAACATTTCAACACTTGGATTCCTGTAGCCAATTCCTCATTGATCAGACGCTGGATTGCAACCGGATCCCGATGTCCCAATCGATGATGCCACTGGTGTAGACATATAGCTTCTCTCTCCACATGAACTGACGAACTTGGTACCACAGTCTGAACTCTGAATAAATTCTCATCGTTCCTTGCTTCTGCGATGACCTGATGTTCTTTGTAGATGCTGCCCATGTCATTCTCAACGTCACTCGGTGACCTTGCTCTGTTATGTGCCTCACCGAAAGTAGACTATCATCCAATTGTGGAATAAACAGCACAGTTTTCAATAGTACTTCTTGGAGGTGCCCGCCTGGTACCTCACAGTAAAATTGTCCATCTCCAATTCCAGCAGCTACATGGATGAACCATCAGCAAGAAAGATTGTAGCACTTGTGTCACGAATAGAATTGAAACATTGCCTATCATTCGTCATATGACTGGTTGCCACAGAATCTATGCACCATCCTCCAGTAGGCCTACTTGCAGCATGTTGTTGATCTAGTGCCTTAAATGTAGCATAGTTCTGTGTGTTGCATACCTTAACCTCAATCGATGATTTTGCCGATTCTGAACCTGCTGACCTCTGCTGTTGACCTTTCTTGAATCGATAGCAATCTGCTTTTAAATGGCCAAGTTTATTACAGAAGTAACATGCCCGTGTCTCTTTGCCACCCTTATTTGGTTTCCCGCTTGAATTTTTAGTTGTTCCATATCGATGTGCACGACTTATCTTACTTGAGCCTGCGACCGCCGACTGTAGTGCAACCTCTGAATCACAATTTCCAGGCACACCAGCTTCGGCACGCCTTTGGTATTCGTCAAGCATTTTCCCAGTTACATATGCCACTGTTAGATCTGCCTCGTCACGGCCCTCGAGCGCTGTGACAAGCCCTGAATAATCTTCTGGAAGACTCACCAGCAAAACCTCAACAATCTCGTAGTTTTCAAGTGGCGTACCAGATCCACGCAGCAAACCCACTACTTCCATAATTGCGTCGATGAGACTGCTCATTGATCCACCACGATAATGTATTCTGTACAGTTTACGTCGTAAATATAACCTGCTTCCGAACGTGGATCTCTCGTACTTTCTCGACAGAGCCTGCCATGCATCACATGCATCGTTCAAATGTGCAAAATGAATGAGTTGACTGTCCTCAACACTCAATGTAATGTACGCTAAGGCTTTGTTATTTTTCTTCTGCCTCACCGCGTTAATTACTTCAGGCTTTGGTTCACTGACAACTTCCCACAAATCATCACGCACTAATACGGCTCGCAACTTTGTTTTCCAAAATATAAAATTTCCACCATTTAACATTGGAATATTCAACTTGACACTTTCTTGAGCCATCTTGTAACCGCACACACTCAAAGCACACGATCGTTAAACAGACTTTTAATCCACTTACGCGCAGTTTGCCGTAGACTGGGCCTCACAACCTGATGAAATAGCAGCTTATTATAAATAACAACGATCGATGTACTGTAACACTTGAGTGCTTTTATTTGAAATTGAATAGCCTACATTATAACAATATTACAAGTGCTCTAAGACCAACACAAGCATGGGAGATGGTAGAGTTTGTTTCCACAGAGTGTGCGCACTGGACTAGACACTGCCTTGATCGGGACGATAACCTAGATGTTAGGTCCCTTAAAACAACAATTATCATCATCATCATCATCATCACACTGCCTTGAAAGCCATGGTGATTAGGCTATGCCAGCGCTCTCGGCAACCAGCTTGGAGTATCCGAAACTTGTGGCAAGCGCTCTCCAACACATCTCACTCGATAACCTTCCTCCATGTTTGATCGGATGTGACCCCTGCTACTATCTACCTCCTCGATTCGGAACCAGGAGAATGGCATGCCATAACAGTAGTAGGTAATCTGTGTAACAGCCAATAAGAGGCTCGAAAATACATACTGTGGCTAGGCTCGGGCTGAAAAAATGCTTCCGGGCTCCGTGCTTTGGCATGCTATTCCGTAGGCTGGTCCGTGATGTCACCGGCGGGTGTCCACTTTCGCGGCCGTTTATGGCAACAAAAAGGGACTTTTTTTTTAGAGAAATATGAATGTGCTGGTCCTTGCATGTCCTGCTGTCAACTAATTCCCTATGAAGGGCTTATCAGTACAGTCTGTACCATTAAACTTGCTCCTGTCAGGAGACTAATAAATTAACCCGGTCAATGCATGTGAGATTTTCAAAGTGAAATGCCATGTTCTGTGCTTCGGATTCAACGTAAGATTGACGGTCATGTAAAACTACAATCTTCTTACTAATAAAATAGAACTCCAAAATGAAATGTTGAAAATTAATCAGTGAGGTAAACAACATTGAACCAAGAGCTAAACGGCTATCGGAGTCCCAAGTCAGACTACTGTGTGACCACCAGTAGTGTAGCGGTTAGTATTCGTGCCTGTCCGGGTACACTCAGCCTCGTGAGACAAAACTGAGAAGATGTGGGTTCGTTTCCACCTCAGCCAGCCTGGAAGTGGTTTTCCGTGGGTTGCCACTGCCGGGATGGTTCCTAACTTAGGCCACGGCCGCCTTCTTATCAATCCTCATCTGATTTACAAATACACAGACACCACGATAAAACAGGTTACCGGGCAAATTTAACACACACCCAAGTGCACGGGGCTAAATGGCCATGATGTCGATCGAAACCCCTCAAATGAATCAACAGATTAGGGGAGCAAGGCCGATTCTGATCCCCCCCCTACCACTACTCCCAATGCGAGCCGATAACTCCCGAACCCGTGGTCGAAGATTCACGAATGAGGTGTTGTTGGACTCGAGATGACGGGGGCTTTCCTATGGACCACTAGTTATATTTTTCAATTTTTTTTAGATTTTTGTTTTGTTTTTGAAAGTAGGCGATAGTTTGAAAACAAAACATGACAGAACGTCGTGCCAAGGTTCAAACCAATGGTCTTTATGTCATTTATATTTTATAATAAAACTTTTTTATTTTTGATGTTTTTTTTTGAAAACAGTCCAATTTTTAAATTCCTATATTTTGGAAACTAGGAATTTTTACAAAAAAGTTTGTTTGACGTAAATGAATGGCCCCTACCCCCTCTCCCCCGAAAATAAATTTCACGTCTCTAGGATAAAAACTTGACAGTAGTGGGAAGACCAGTTCTGCGCCACCCCCTACTTTCATATAAACTTTGCCGATATCTCCCGAACACATGATCGTATTTTAACGAACGAGGTGTTGTTCGCGTTGGGGTGACGTCCTCTTTGCTAAGAATGTGTGTTGGTATTTTTTTTTTTGAAAATGTTTGTTTTTTGGATTGGCGCTATTTTGGAAACGGTGAATTTTGGAAAAAAGTTTGTTTGACGGTAATGAAAGATAGCTATGCCCTCTATGTGGACAGCAAGTTTCAAGGGTGTAGGAGGAAAAAAATGATAGCCTACTTTCTGGCAAACATTGGCGATAATTGGCGAATGGATGGTCGGATTTTAACGAATGTGGTATTGTTGGCGTTGGGATGACATTCTCTTTGCTAAGAATGTGTGTTGGTATTTTTAATTTATTTTTTTGAAAATTGTTGATTTTGAAATTGGCGCTATTTTGGAAACGGTGAATTTTGGAAAAAAGTTTGTTTGACGTTAATGAAAGGTCCGTAGGTTCTGTAGGGGGACAGCAAGTTTCAAGTGTGTAGTAGGGGGAAAAGATAGCCTACTTTCTGGCGAACATTGGCGAAAATTCTCGAACGTCTGTTCGGATTTTAACAAATGAGGTGTCGTTGGACTCGAGCTGACGGGTGATTTACTCTGGACCACGTATTATATTTTTTATTTTTTTTTGAAAATTTTTGTTTTTTAAAGTAGGTGATAGTTTGAAAACTAAACTCGATAGAATGTTGTCCAATAGTTGAAACGAAAGGTCTCTATGACCTTTTTTTATAATAAAACTTTTTATTTTTTGAGTTTTTTTGAAAACACTGAAATTTTGAATGTTTTATAATTTGGAAACTAGGAATTTTACAAAAGAGTTTGTTTGATGTAAATGAAAGGTCCCTAACCCCTCTACCATAAAATAAATGTCAAGTCTCTAGGACAAAAAAATATGCATTTTGAAACTTTTTTTTACCTGTTTTATTTAATTTAAAAAAAATAAAGAGTGTTTGTAGACAGAGAGAGCCGATACCGCTTGACATGTGTGTTACAACGAGGCTATGACTTGCCATGGTGAATACAGGAAATGGCTATTTCGAGGGGGCGACAAAGCGAGGGAGCGCTTTCTGATATTTTGTTATGACGAACGAATGAAGGCGAATATTTTCAAAAAATCCCTCATCGTGATCTTTAAAACATGTTAGTAAACGGGTCGTGGGTAACATGACAAATGATAATAATTGTATGAGTTGAATGAAAGCAGGAAACGTTTGATAGTTGTCATTAAGAACTTCAAGAACTTGCTTTGTATGTATGTCTGACTGGCAGCCAGAACGGAAAACAGAATATCTGCTCGAGAGGCCTGCTTGGAGCCTGGCTGGCTGGGTGACAGGATGTGACATGTTATCGCGATTCAGGAATGTGAGCGGACGGGACAAGAGGCCAATGAAAAATTACAGTGACATAGAGGTCACTTGAAGGTCTAACAATATGACAACGACTTCACAGAGTTATCAGAGTAAGCGACGACAACTCTGCTCCCTACCATTCCCACAGCCAATTGCCGGATAAGAGCGGTGAGGGGGCGGGGTTAGACGGTTGGGGAGAGGTGAGGTAAGACAGTATTGAGCTTCTCATTGCACATTGCGTGTCATTCCTGTTTTTAACGTTACTGTGTTAACATATGCCAAGTGTCTTATCTGTATAAAAGTGATTGCATTCGAGTGCTTAACCCCAGTTGGTTACTCTATTGGATACATTATATATTTGAGGTAAGTGTGGGATTAACACTGTTTAGTTTATTTTAATGCTAATAAATGTTTAAATTATTATTGGTTTACCATTTCATTAATGGATTGTTATTTTTGTTTTAGATAATCTACATACCTGTTGTACCAAAAGACGGAAACCCCATTCCACTCGAACCTAGGGAAAGGCAAAAGCAAGGCCTTTTTTTTTACAAAACCCAGCTAAGATTTCTTTAAAATTATATATAAAAACCTGTTTTATTTTTATTTTATTTATTTTTGTTTTTGAAAGGTGCTATTGGTAATGGATATACTGGTGGTGGTTTATTTTATTTCTTCTTTTTTCTGAGAGTGTGACCACGACAAACACTATAGAAGTAGCTGTTGAAAACCAGAGACGTGTGGGTTTGGGATCATTGCTGGTAAGTCTACAGCTGAAAAACGTGGGTGAGATTTTTTAAAAATAAAAACCAGGTCTTTTGCCACTGATATCGTTACATTAACTTGGGAACCCATTGAGTCCTGTTTTAAAAAGCGTGTCTGCTCTGGCCGCGTGGTCACTGTTAGTGAGAGTTTAATCCCAAAAGACTTTATCGAATCATGTTTTGAAATTTTTAAAGAACGAATTTGTACAGCGCAAAGGTTGCATACGGCTTTAAAGGTCAATACACAACTGTTGTGCGATTTCATACATAAAAACAAGGACGGTGAGCATTAAAAACCATTTTACATTGGCAGTAAAATGCAAGAGCTGTTGATAGCCGATAATCTGAAAGAGTGGTATTAATGCCATGTGGTCAATGCCTCGCAATCAAAATTTGATAAACTGCAACAAGGACCGAGTGGTCTAGCATTAGACAAAATTCATCATCTACAAATCAACATTTGTCATTTCATCCCGTTGAATGCTGGGTCTAGCTATACTAAAACACCACCGGCAATAGCCTTGAAAAAGGCTGTGGTGAATATTGAAAATATTGATGATGAATGTTTTCTGTGGACTGTGGCTGCGTATTTGCAGCCATCTCAAGATCGTCATGTTAACAGACCAGCAAAGTACAAGGCCAAGTTTGATGAATTGAAACAAAATTTAAATTTAACTCGAGTGTTGTTCCCTGTGGACTTAACCGAGATCCATAGGTTTGAACAAGACAACCATGACTTTTCGTTCATGGTGTATGGCCTTGATGGTAATGAGATTGTGGGTCCTCTTTATGCCACAAAAGAACCAAAACAACACCACATTCATCTTTTATATCTGTCTGAGGGAGAGGTGAATCACTATTGCCTTATTAAAAGCTTAAGTACATTGCTAAGCAGTCAAGCGTCCAAAGATCAACATAAGAAACATATTTGTGAGCGTTGCCTGCAATATTTTAAAACCCCTACGCTTTTGGAACGCCATAGGATAGATTGTGTTTCTCAGGAAGCGGTGGGATTGATATTGCCACAAGGGGACAAGGCTGTGTTAAAGTTTAAGGACATTCATAAGCGTGACACTGTTCCCTATGTGGCATATGCAGATTTCGAAGCTCTTACCCACCCATGGCCGGATGTGAACCAGATCCCACCAACAGCTCAACCACACCCATTCAAAAACATGAGCCCTTTGCCATAGGATTTAATGTGGTGTGTGCCTATGACCCCATACAATCCTTTTATAAATCCCGTGAGGACCCAGATTGTGCCAAATGGTTTTTGGTTGAACTTCTTAAGTTGGCTCATGACGTACAGAATTACTGGACCAACCAGTACCCATGGGCCTATCTCCAGAACAGCAGCAGCCGTATGTGCATGCCACGACATGTCATATTTGCGAAAAGCCACTGATCAGTGCTGAAGACACCGTTCGTGATCACTCGCAATTTACGGGAGAGTTTCGTGGAGCTGCGCAAAGTAAATGCAATTTGAACTTTCCAGCTCCTCTTTTTATCAGTGTCTTTTTCCACAATCTGGCCAATTATGACATTCAGTTTTTGATTCGTGAATTGGGTCATGTCAACAAGGGCTCGTTTACCATTATTCCCCAAACCCATGAGCGTTTTACAGCCCTGACATGGAGGTTGGGCGACTTCAGCATTCGATTTTTGGATTCCTTTAAGTTTATGGCATCCTTGCTAGACAGTCTTGTGAATGGCTTGGATGAGAAGGAATTAAAAATACCAGAATGCATTTTAATGATCCTGATCAATTTAAATTGTGTATTCGGAAAGGTATATTTCCGTATGATTTCTGCAACAGCTGGGACGTGTTAAAGCAAAGAAAACTCCCACCACAAGACAAATTATGCTCAAAACTAACACGCAATACCGTTTCCGATGAAGACTCTGCACGTGCATGTCATGTTTGGCGAGTGTTTGATACCAGGACGCTAGGTGAATATGCTATGCATTACCTAACATTGGATGAATTGCTGCTCACCGATGTGTTTCAAAAATTCCGAGACTTGGGTCAACACATTTACGGTCTTGCCCCGGCTCACTATTATACAAGTCCTGGGCTCTAGTTTGATGCCGCTTTGAAATACACTCAAGTGGAATTTGATTTACTCACTGATGTAGACATGGTTCTATTCTTGGAAAAGGACATTCGCGGTGGCTTTGTGTCACTTAACCAGCGCCATGCCGAAGCGAACAATGTCTACATGCCTGATTATTGACCAGACAAGCCAGAATCGTACTTAATGTACTATGAAGTGAATAATTTGTATGGCTACGCCATGAGCTAGCCATTGTCCTACGGGGAGTTTGCTTGGCTGACAGAGAAACAAGTGTCAAAATTTGATGCGAACATGGCTAGTCAAGAAACAGGCCGTGGATATATGCTAGAAGTGGATATTGAATATCCCCCATCTTTGTATGATGAACATGCCGATTTCCCATTCTGCCTAAAGCAAATGGTTCCCCCTGACAGTAAAGTGAAAATTGAAAAACTCATGGGCACACTTTACTATAAAAATCGGTATGTGCTGCATATCTAAATGTTGGATCATTGCCTAGCCCAAGGCTTAGTGTTGAAGAAAATCCATAGGGGTATTTCTTTTGCTCAAAAACCATGGCTCGAGCCATACATGCGACTCAACACAGAGCACCTTCAAATGGCAACACAGCAGAGTGATTTTTTAAAATTAATGAACAACTGCATCTATGGCAAGTCTATGGAAAATGTCCGCAAATACCGTGACATTAAATTGGTCAATATCTGGGAAGGATATTACAGTGCCCGGTGGTACATTGCCAAGCCAAATTTCAAATCAATTAAAATTATTGATGAGGATTTGACCACTATAGAAATGAGTAGGACAAGTGTGAGCATGGATAAAAAGGAAGATTGTAGTTTTACGTGACCGTGAATCTTGTGATTATGAGCCACGGGATGAGCATGGATAAGCCCATTTACTTGGGCCAAGTCATTTCAGACTTTTCCAAATCGGTCATGTATCGATTCCACTATGAGATTGCCAGACGCCATTTTGAGGACGTCTCTCTATTGTATATGGATACGGACTCATTCATTTACCACATTCGCTACTGCAACCCCTATGACGTCATGAGACAGCATAGTGACTCGTTCGACACCTCTTCGTATAGCACTGACAATGTGTTTCAGCTGCCCATAAAAAACAAGAAGGAAATGGGCGTTTTAAAAGATGAATGTGGTGATTCCATTATGACGGAATTCGTAGGTTTGGCTTCGAAAACGCATGCTTATTGCACACTAGACTGTAAGAAAGCCAAACGAGCAAAAGGCGTAGGTAGGGCAGTGGTAAAATTGCTACGTGTAGATGACTACCTGGCGGTTTTACGCACTGGCAATGCTATGTCCCATACACAGTACAGGATACCATCCAGCAACCATCATTTGTATCTTGTGGAACAGAGAAAACGCTTCCTCGCCTCCATGGATAACAAACGTGTGTGGGCTGATGACCTGCTCACTAACCTACCCTGGGGTTATGATCGCAAGGAGGAGGAGGTGTGAATTTTCTGTTTGTTCGTTTAGGGACATGGTTTTTTTGTAACTTGTAGATTTAGTATTTTGTAAATATTGGTTTTTTGTCATTGTAAATAGTAGATTTTGTAAATAGTGGCAACCCACTTTGATCTTTTGCTCTTTAAAAAGATCTATGCAACCTTATTTTTATTTTTATTTTTATTTTAAATTTAACACAGTTGGGAATTGGTAAATGGTATATAGTTTCATTCTTTTAAAGCTGTACAATGTTGTAGTTTTTGTAAATATAAAATAAGTTTTATTTATTTTAGTAACGTTGATTATTTTTTTGTAACGTAAATGTTAAATTGATAATAAAAATTCTTTTGGGATAAGTGTGCATGTCGAGAATGTGCTTTTGGGAATGAATAAATAAATAAAGTGGTTGTGTTTGTTCCCAAAGACAGGTGTCAATGCATAAGTAGAGAGAACGCTGTTGTGTATGTATGACCAAAGTAAACACGGTGAGGTAGGGTGGGTGGGAGGGTGGGGGGATTGTTACTTATATATCAAATGGTCAATAGTCATTTTGTTTTCAATAGTTTTGTTTTCTTTGAAATGTAGCGGTCAATAGCCATTATTTTTGTAAAAACAGTCTTACCTGAAGTAGTCGTAGACCTCGACGTTTCTCCAAACACTCATAAACATATTGCAGCATCATCATGGTCAAGCACTTGCATCAACATCATTGACAAATCTCAACTTTCAACATACACCAAATGGAAAAATGTCAAAACAGCAAAATGGAAAATCCATGTTTCGATATCACCAAAAACGCAAAACTTAAAACGGACATTTTAAAAACTGGAAATGGCCATGTGTAAAATATGAAAATTGAGAAAATCTTCAAACGAACATTGTTTACGAAGTGTAATGAAGAAAATGGAAAATCCATACCATAAAAAACGCAAAACTTGAAACAGACATTTTTAAAAACTGTAAATTGCAAATTGGCAAATGGCAATGTGTGAAAATGTGAAAATGAAAAATCAGACCATCAACAACATGATTTTTTTAAATAAAAAAACATTGTGCTCTGGTAAACCTTTGTTTTTATTTCATAGCCATAGTGGATTGACAAAAGAAAATAGAATACAAACAAATTCCAATTTCTTAATCCTCAGTTCTTCAATGTTCATGTCCATGCATCATCAATTTTCCTTGCATTGCACTCATCACAATCAGGGCTGCCATCCTCTCACCCACCGAGACATCGCAGGATGTGAAACGTTGTTTAGCTTTTTTCAATAACAATTTATCTGCTACATGTCTTAAACCAGGATGACTATGGCGATAACAAAGGTCATGTTTTATGCATGCTTGATCCAAAAGATTAATGGGTACATCACCACGCTGCAAACGTTTTTCAAGATGAGTACCAGGACCACAAAAACGATAACCTGGAAGATGGATTTCGAAAGGTAAGTAATGAATCACTTTGTCAATGACGCCATTGCCAGTACAGGTCTGGCAAAAGCTTTTCCATTGACGGTGAAAAGGTTTGGTCTTCCTCCTCCTCTGTGGACGATGTTTCTGTTTGTTGTTGTTGTTGTTGATTTTTCTGGCCACGACAACCGTGAAATGATTCAACAAAGTCTGTACATGGACTTTTATGTCCTTGATAGAGTTTGACCAGTTGGGAAGTTACACACTGCCGCATAGACGGTATTTTTGTCATGGTCACTTGCTTACGGTGATCGTAATCCGTACAGGGTTGCGATTCACACAACACAGGGTCTTGAGTCCTTGATTTTGGTACATGTTGCCAGATTTCTTTCACCGCGTTGGCGGTCACATAATAAATAAATTACTTGGGCAGCGCCAAGAGTTCCTCTTCGGTAAAACTGTCTAGTTTTTTTTGCACACAAAGAACTTGCCAATGGCTTTGTCCGTAGCATTGCCTTTCTCCATGGTATGACGTGCTGTAGATGTCTACACGTCGCTTGTAGAAATCTCACTGGCGTCATTCACAGGTAAATCTTAATTTTTAATTTTGTTCAACAACTCCCAGCAGGCATGGGTGGTTAACCAATGAAAGAGGTGCCACGCATGGGCTAGGGCTGCATGGGTAATGTTGCCACAGGAACATGCATTCATGAGCGTTTGCAGGAATGGGCAGCCCAAGTCCATGAGGTCGATACATTGGCAGTAATACGCCAAAAATGGTTGCAACCATTCGCGTTTTTCATTACCTTTCACAAATACCACATTGGCCGAGGACAAGTGTGCTTTCATGACCACGTACAAATATTTATAGGAAATGGTTCCTTGATTCCAGTCTAAATGCCTATGATTTTCAATCCACTGGGTTTGTTTACGGTCTTTTTCACACAACAAATCAATAGCATAGGGCGGTTTAAATAGCAAATGCGTAGCTTGCGATATCCAAAACGTGGTAAAATCGATAATGGCCAGTTGTTTAAATATAAATTTGTTATCACCAATTTTAAACCCTTGGCAATCCTCAATGAGTGTGCGCAAAATTTTGCCGCTTGCCTGGACCAAGTTTAAGTGACGACTGACTGACCATTGGCCACTAAAGTGTACCCATGACATGGACTTACCTGCCATGTTAGTTTGAAAAAAAAATGAGGTTAGGGTAGGACAGGGGGACATGAAAAATTAAGAATTTAAGAATTATATCATTTTATTATCATAACACGTCTTACAGGCTTTTGTCATTTTGGGATAAGGACGATACCAACTGATACAACAATATAGTCTCTTGTGATTGTAACGTTCATAACACCGATGATGTCCCAATGTCTCTAAACTAGGCGTTTTTGATGGTGAGCTGCCTACCGAAGCACCGTTGGCACCATACAGTCCACGCGTATCGTAACTTGTTTTTTCATCACCCAGAGGCACGAGTGAGGGGTAGCTTGAATGACAGGGTATATTTTCCCCTTCCATTCTGCACAGGTAGGGGCAGGCAGGTGACCAGCACTGGTGTTCCTGCATGGGTTCATCGCTCTCTTGCCATTGGTCTATGATGATGGGACGAAAGGCACCCTTCACTTCATCTCTTGTTTTTAAATAATAGAAGCCAGCGGCCGCCAAGGCTTGAGGGTTTATGAAAGGCACCTGCCACGTTGCAAAAGTCTTGAAACGTTGTTCCTCAGAGTTTAAATTCATGGATGTGACGTCTCTTGAAGCATTAAAGCAAGGCATGACTGAGCGGCTTGACGTGGGTTGACTTGTTATTTATACACTCGTCACTTGGTTGGACAGTGGATAATAGTTGACTGGTTTGTGATGAATAATCAAACAGTAGGCCGCCGTATTGGCTGGTACATTATCATGTGTTTCAAAATCTAGTCGAATGTCAATATTGGATGGTTTGACAGACTCTTCCAGGTAAGAACAGTCAAAGAAAATCAGTGGCGCCATTGCTTTAAACGCTTGGGGTAGCAGCATGGGGCTGTTCTCTTTTTGATAATACGACCATCGAAATTTAGAAAACAAGTCGCACAGGGGAACAAACTTATTTTTTGAAAAATCCAAATCCAGTCCTTCATAGGGAAACACAGCTCCGTTGAGGAAAAGACGTGCATTTCTCAATTGCAGGTGATCAAATTGCGTGGCATCTTTGGTTTGTTGATACTTGCGATTCGTTTGAAAACCCACGATGATGTAGAGAGGTCTCTCTGTATAGCGGGCTGTTTTTAAAGACCAACTGTGTGTGTTGGTGGTGGTTAATAGTGGGTACTCATGGAGAGCCCAGCTTCTAAATTCCATGGGTAGAGGCATATCTATCTTTACCATCTTGAGTATGTGCAGTTTTTGGCTATCGTCAAGGGTCACATGGGGCACTTTCTATAGCAAGCGTTGTAGTTGAATTTTTGTATCTATGGGGGCATTGTCGGCTCCCTTGAGTGCATTATTATCACTCATGTGTCTCACCAAATAAAGCACTTGTCATGCGTTGACCAAAATGCACTGGTGATCTTCGGCAAAGCCTAAAATCACTTTAAGAGGTAAATATCCTGTAAAGGTCCCATCGGTGTGTACCATCCAGTCATTGGTCGAATCAGGGCACCAACCTGCCATGCAAAGTGTTTTCTATTTTCCTCACTAAAGAGGGGTATAGTTTTATGACTCTAGAAATACACACATTTCGAGTGCTATCCACCACGATAACGTTAATGACATACCGCACCTCAGAAAAGAGAAAGGCAAAAGCATGGTTGGCCAACTTGGATGTGGTGGGTGTAGAGCCTTCGGCTTTGGTTAGCCTACCTTCAATATGAATGACATTTTCATGCGGTAGGTTGTAAATATCTTGGTCGTTGATAACAAATTGAATTTCATCATTGTTATTGAGTCCAGGTGTTTGAGTTTGATAGGAATGGAGATAAATTCTTACCACCCCTGCTTGCTCTTCGATGTGGTTCGCTACCTCTAGGATAGAATTCATCATGGCGGTTGACGTGGTAACCCAAATGCTGTAAAATCTGCTTGTCTTGAGATGTTAACGCGTATTCATGTGGCAAACAACTAACACCATTCCTAGACGGTGTTGTTGCTTTATACACAAAGTTCACAGTGGCTTTAGCACCAACTTGTAAGTCACTGGTGTGGTAGAATCTAGTTGAATGAGTTGTTGAGCTCTATTGACCAGTCTTAAATTTATATTACTTATACCTTCGACAGCCACAGAATGAAAATGCACCACTGGATGGTTTTCATGAATAATATAGCCATTGGGCGATGTCACAATAAAGTCATAAAGCGAATGTGATGGTTCTTGATTGGTGTACACTTGGCTAATAATATTACACGTCACCGACACATGATGGTCTTCAATAAATTTCACTTCATGTTCTGATTCATGATTTTTGTTGGGCTCTAACACGCGTGGTTTAAATCCTAGTCATGGACCATTGGAATCGGGGCGTGGTTTAAAGTCAATTTTGAATGTGGAGAAAATACTGCAGCGATGAGTGTTGGTATTTCCTACAAGTTCAAACTTGTGTGTTCCATCGAAAAATGACTTTAAACCATATCCATTGATCAACACCACAAAAATGTGTTCATAAATATCATCGATCGTATATCCACCAGAGTTCAGGGTGAGCACACAATCATCATAGTAAAACTTGTTGTTCACATTTTCACGTATGTTGTATATTCGATTGTATGTTTCAAGTGAAACAAGTCCTAACCCATAAGGTCTCTCACTCAATTCGATGGGCGGGTAAAAGTCTAGGCTGACTTCAGGTCCACGTCCGTTGTTGTTTGAGTCATCAGTCTTTTGACTGGTTTGATGCAGCTCTCCATGTCTCCCTGTCCTGAGCTAATCGTTTCATCTCTACATAACTACCACACCCTACATCTGAGGCAATCTGTTTAACATATTCTAACCTTGGTCTACCCCTACAGTTCTTGTCCTCGACCCTTCCTTCCATAACTAAGCTTGCTATTCCTGGGTGTCTTAGTATGTGTCCTACCAACCTATCTCTTCTCTTCATTAGCAGTCGCCAGAAACATCTCTCCTCTCCCACTCGTCTTAATACCTCTATGTTTGTAACCCTATCTACCCATCTGATCTTCAACATTCTCCTGTAACACCACATTTCAAATGCTTCTATTCTCCTCTTTTCTGCTGCACCAATAGTCCAAGTTTCACTTCCATAGAGCGCCACGCTCCAGACAAAGGCTTTCAAAAATGACTTCCTAATACCTAAATCTATATTCGATGTCAGCAGATTCCTTTTTTGTAGAAAAGCTTTCTTTGCCTGAGCCAACCTACTTTTTATATCCTCTTTGCTTCGTCCATCACTGGTTATTCTACTTCCTAAGTAACAGAAGTTTTCTACTTCCTTCAGCTTTTCACCTGTCAATTTGATCTCCATAGAGGTTTCTGATTTATTTCGGCTGCATTCCAGTATTTTTGTTTTACATTTATTAATTTTCATCATGAATTCTTTCTGTAAGACGGAGTCCATACCATTCAAAAATTCATTCAAATCCTCAGGCTTGTCGGCCAAGATGACGATGTCATCAGCAAATCTCAGAGTTGAAATTATTTCTCCTTGAATCTTCACTCCCACTTTAAATTTTTCTCTAATTTCCTTCATTGCTTGTTCAATGTAAAGATTGAAAAGTATGGGTGATAAGTTGCAGCCTTGCCTTACACCTTTCTGAATACCAGCTTCTCTCTCATGTCCTTCAACTCGAATGACTGCTGTCTGGTTTCTGTATAGATTGTATATCACCCTCCTATCTCTGTACTTTATTCCAATCGATTTCAAAATGTCAAACAATTTAGTCCAATCAACGTTATCAAAAGCCTTTTCTAAGTCTACAAAAGCCATGAACGTTCTCTTATCTTTCCTTATTCTACCTTCCAAAATCAGCCTAAGACTTAGTACAGCTTCCCTTGTTCCTACATTTCTCCTGAAACCAAACTGGTCTTCACCCAACTCCGTTTCTATCTGGCTTTCAATCCTCTTGTAAATTATCCTAGACAGGATCTTTGAAGCATGAGTAATCAAGCTGATTGTACGGTAATCTTCACATCTGACAGCTCCCACTTTCTTTGGTATAGGGATGATTACATTCTTCTTGAAATCAGGGGGTACCTCACCTGTCTCATAAATCCTACACACCAAGTGAAATAACCTGATCAGACCTTCATCTCCTATGCAGCGTAGCAACTCAATCGGTATATCATCTATGCCTGGTGCTTTGTTCCTGCTTAAGTCTTCCAAAGCTCTATCAAATTCTGATCTCAATATTAAATCTCCTTTCGCATCCTCATCAATTTCCTCCTCCCTTTCCATTACATGATTCTCAATCTCCTTTCCCTTATACAAACTCTCTATGTAAGCTTTCCATCTCTCAACCTTTTCTTCCCTATCTGTTAGAGGCTTTCCATTTGTGTCCTTAATATTACAGCACTTAGTCTTCTTTTCCCCAAAAGTATTCTTAATCCTTCGATAAGCTGTGTCTACTTTACCTAATTTCAGACAATTTTCTATACCTGCACATTTCTCTTTCAACCATTCTTCTTTCGCTTCCTTGCACTTCTTGTTAACCTCATTTCTCAGCTGAAAGGGAGTAGCAGCCTTTCAGAATAAATCAATTCTTTACTAGTCTTATAGACGGTTAAGATATTGATAATATAAGCCAAATAATGGCTACACTGCGTCCTGCTGCACGGCTGAAAGCAACGGGAAACTACAGCCGTATGCTATTCCCGAGGATATGCACCTCTCTATGCATAATTACATGTGATGATGGCCTCCTCCCTTGTAAAATTTCAATCCGGAGGTAAACTAGTCCCCCGTTCGGATCTCCGGGTGGGGACTACTCGAGAGGGGGTTAACATCACAGAAGTGACAAAGAGGAAATCTGACATTCTACGGATCGGAGCGTGGAATGTTAGAAGTCTGCTAGGAAGTGGAAAGTTAGAAAACTTAGAAAGGGAAATGGATAGGTTGAGGTTGGATTTGGTTGGGATTAGTGAAATGCGCTGGCAGGAAGAACAGGACTTTTGGTCAGGAGACTATAGGGTCATTAGCACTAAATCAAACAATGGCCAAGCAGGGGTTGGCCTCATATTGAGTAGGAAACTTGGACAGCGGGTGGAATATTATGAACAATATAGTGAACGGATTATTGTAGCAAAAATCAATACTAAACCTACGTGCACCACAGTGGTACAAGTCTATATGCCTACCAGTCAAGCTGATGATGAGGATGTTGAAAAGGTCTACGAAGAAATAGACGAAATTTTGAGGTATATCAAGGGTGATGAAAATGTTATAGTAATGGGTCCACGTCCATGCGGTGTAAACGTTTCACTTTCTGCCGACATACTGTGAACGTTTTTGTTTATGCTGCGTCTTATATAAAAAAAAATAAACTCTAACTTCCACACTGTTGGCTGTTAAACGTTTGCTCACGTTCCACATTATAATATATCTTGATCCTGTTTCCAAAATAGGTCACTAGTTCATGGGCGGGGGCAAATTCCCAAAACTGTCAAAGTACCATACGATGGATCCCTCTTTGACATAAGCTACATAATGCGTTCCTGGTCCTCGGTGATCTTCCAAATTGACAACAGCGCATTCCTGTTTCCAGGGTCGTGGGGGGTAATTGGTTTCGCTTAAACACACCTCGAGAATTGGAAAGCTTTAGTTGTTAGCATAGCTTTCCACTTGTTGATGCGTCAGGGCATGTCTTGCTATGGCTGAGGTTAAAGATGTTTTTATTTTATTTCGAAATGGTGAAATCCCAAATCCTTGTTGATAAAAGGCTGGCTTTAAATTTGCATTTCTGGCCCCCATAGCAATCGCTTCCATCGTTTCTTTATGTCGCTGACTTTCTTTTATTTGTTGCTTGCCCTGCTGCGCGAATTAATGGTTTTCTCCACTGCACTGGCACCGCCCAAAAGTGAACCCAGAGCAGCCAGAGCGGCAAATAAAGCAGGTAAAAATCCCGCTCGTTTGGGGACGGGAATAACTCGCCTTTGTTTTGAACCCTGTCGCTGACGTTTTGGAACGTCTCTGTGCTGCTCGAAGGGCTTTCCTTATGGGCAATACATTATTTTAATTTTTTTTCTAGCTTGCCACGGTGGGTGAGTGGATAGCGTGTCGGTCTACTAACCTCAAGATTGCAGGTTCGCCCCTGGCCGTGGTAAGTGATTTTTGAAAGGCGGCAAAAATACGATACGCAAGTCATGCGATGTTGGCATGTCAAAGAACCCATTTGAATTCAGTAGGCAGAGTTCATAATGGCAACATTAATCTCGGGAGTTTCCGCCAACACAAAGTTCCTCATTTGTCTACTAGAAAGCGCTATAGTGTTCAAAGAGCTTAGATATCTATTATCTAACCTCCTTGACTTTCATAATGATTCAAGGAACAACGAAATTCGACATGCAAGCTACCCTCTGGGTGTCAAATTACAAAGCATGCACCTGGCACCCGAGGCCATACGATATTATTATTATTATTGTTATTTTTCTTTCGCAAGCGCTTTTCAACGAATGTCTTAAGCCCAGGATTTGCCAAGGACAGGGTCTTATTTTTAGTCTTTTTAGAATTTCTCACCACATACCTTTGTTTCACCATGATGATAATCACCAACAACCTTTCACAAGAAAGTTTAAGTCACAACTAACGTCAGGTTGTTATTTCATGGCTGTACCTTCCAATTCCACATAAAGTGGGAAATCGTTTATGGTTTTTCCCGCTTGCTTTTCATCCCATGTCAACATGAGATGAAAGGATAATTCGTCACCTGCATTGACCATTTCATGGTTATGGACCAACATCCTATGACAATTTATCTCTATTTGTAAATGGTTCTCATGAGGTATCGCGTATTTGATGTGAATAGTTCCATCATAGTGCAATCGATAGTGGTTTAAACCCGAAGCAAGCACATAGGTCAAGTGCTGGTCATGGACTAGCGGTAAATGGTTTTTGTCATTCACAGGTTTTTCATTTGTCAGAATCACTAAAAATACAGATAGGATAAATTTATACAGCCTTTTCATTTCATAGGTCACGTAACGCTTGGTACAAACATCGTCTTCGTCTTGTGGGCCTTCCATGTGAATAATCCGATGGTGATTAGCGCTATAGCCATTCACTGTAAGCTGAGGCACTTTATCAGAAATTCTTACACTTTGTTACCCACATACTTTTTTGTAGTAACGTCTGTAGACACTTGAGGATGTTTCACATGGGTTAACCGCTTTCCCATAAAGTCATAATCTCTCTGTTTTGTGCGTGGCACTACAGACCTATACACATAGTGTGTATTAGCAGGATCTGTTTCTTGTTTAGGATCATGTATGGGAACAGACCTAGCTTTGGCCATCAACGCACGTCCAAAGACATCCATCGCAACCTGTAGTATGAGTCTACTGCTTCTATGACAAGGCTCGGTGCCATGTATATAGACAGCCTGCTAGACTGTCTAAGTCTTAGTTGAAATGAAGATTAATAAGCAGCAAGATCATTCCCCGAGGGGGACATCGTTTCCCATCTCTCTCCCACATCACGTGATCAACGCCATGGTTCACTGTTTCCATCTTCCATTCGCTGCATCATTGTGGGGCCTTCGGGATGTGGAAAGACTAATCTTTTGCTGACGCTTATTACAGCGCCCAATGCTCTGCGTTTTCAAAGTATTTATATTTTTGCAAAATCTCTCTACCAACCCCTCTACGTGTTTCTGGATCAAGTCATGTCTGGATTACAAAATGTGAATATGGGTTATTTTACATTTTCCACGCAAGAAAATGTTATTTCACCGGATGAGGTAAAGCCTGATTCACTCATGATTTTCGATGATGTATCCACTGAACGTCAAGGCATCATTCAAAGCTATTTCGGCATGGGTCGACACAAACATATCGATTGCTTCTATCTTGGACAAACGTATTCTAAAATGTCCAAACAGTTGATTCATGACAATGCCAATGTCGTTGTTTTATTTCGCCAGGACGAGAGGAACAGTCGTCACATTTATAATGAACATGTGAATCTGGATATAACCTTTCAAATGTTTACTGAATTGTGTGCCAAGTGCTGGAACATTCAACGTCATGCCTGTTTAGTGATTGACGAACAAAGTGAACTCAACCAAGGACGGTATCGCTTAGGGTTTGATCATTTTATTGCTATTTTAGGCACTGTCTCATTCTCTCTCAAGTAATTTGTCAAGACACCATGGCGTTAGGAGAGAGTCAATTGAAAAAGCATATTATTAAAGAAAAAAATACTATTCGCCATAAGTTTCGTCAATTGAAACGATCACGTGCGGATCATGCTTTGTTTATTCAACAACATGCAGCACCTCCACTAAAAGCCATGTTGAAATCCTCTTTCAAACCATCTGAAACGCTACCCACCGTTTCACAAACCACGCAGACGCACCACGAGGACCCTGTGGAAGAGGAAGAGGAACAGGAAGATTTGACTAGTGTTAGCGAAGTTGAGGATGAAGAGGAACAGGTGTTTACGCCTAAAACAAAAGTCCTCACGCCTTGCAGAGTTTTTGAGAAAAAAGAAATCCTTGGTTAAGGTCGAAACACCTTGCCCTTCCAGATCGTCTCCGTTTTCAACATAAAGCTCAACTGAAAAACATTTTAATAAAATATTATGAATCAACACTAGAACTCTATTTCACCGATCTATTTATTGGAAACACAGATACCACGTATGGTGTTCGCTATGAGGATGATAGTTTTAATATTGGGGATTCATCGATTAAATTTGCTCGTACTAAAGCTGTCTTTAAAAACATCAACTATAAATTAACGCAAGGACTGTTAAAGCTGCTCTTCTCTCGAACACCCTCTTCCCATGATTATACACCAGAGGACCTTGGCAAATATACATCCATTTTATTGGATACCCATGCCCACAAAAGACAGTATGATCCCGCTCAACAAGTGAATGCCAATATATCTCAAAAATATAAAACCATCATTGCAAAAATATTTCCCACCAGTCAAAGTGGTCGTCGTAAAGCGTCCGCTTCGGGAGTGACATTTAAACCATTAAAACCCCTTGTGGATGTTACCTACTGGCATAATCCCAATAAGCTCGTCCAGCGACTACAGCTGTTGCATGCTTCACGTCAAGCCGGCCATACCGGTCACGATTGGGAAATTCAAGAAAATGAACTAGAACTTCGAAATGCCAAAATTATTATTGTTTAAGCCCTGACCCATTAAAATGGGTATTGCTCATGAGTTGCATCGCCCAGCTAGGCGTCACTATCCGTGACTCAAGGTGATTTCTCGAGGTGTGGATGAACTTTGGCAGGCTGACTTGGTTGAAATGATACCCTATGCTAGCGTTAACGACGGTGTACGCTATATGTTGACCGTCATTGATGTCTATTCCAAAATGGCCTAATTGTACCTGTGCGTCGCAAGTTTGGTCCACTAGTCACCAAGGCCTTTCAACATATTATTCAACACTCGAAACATCAACCTCAGTTACTACAAACCGACCAGGGGAAAGAATTTTTCAACAAGGATTTCTCCAGTTTTCTCAAATCTTTGGATATTCATTATTACACCACGTACAGCAATCTCAAAGCCAGCGTGGTCGAGCGGTTTAACCGAACATTGAAAACGCATATGTGGAAAGCGTTTACCGTTCAGGGCACTTATCGCTGGTTGGACATGTTACCAGAGCTAGTGTCACGCTACAATGACACCAAACATAGAACGATTGGGACCAAGCCACGCCTCGTGACCAAAAATATTCAGCGACTGGATAAACTGTTTAACCCCATAAAACAGCAGACTCTAAACTTCACCGACTGAAAATTGGGGATTTTGTTCGTGTGAGCAAATTTAAGTCTGCTTCAATAAGGGCTACACACCTCAGTGGGGGACTGAACTATTTCGAATTCGTAAAGTCAACTTGGGCAGTCTAGTCACCTATTTACTCCAGGACCTCAACCATCAACCCATAAAAGGTAGATTTTACCTCCATGAACTTCAGAAAACAGCGTTTCCTAAACATTACCTTGTGGAAAAAGTGTTGAAACAAAAATGCAATTAACTATATGACAAATGGTAAGGATTTAACCCTACGTTTAATTACATGTTGTATGAACCTGTGCACTTTTTTATTATTGAACCATGTTGTACGAGTGCTCTGTGTACGGCGCTCCGCGCTTCGTGAATGTCCATACATGTTTCTCTTTCTGTCTCCACACCTGCGTCTCACTCCTTCACTCCATGTTGACATACAACTCGTTCAGCTATTGGCTGTCATGGGTTCTCTACTCCTCCCCTCCCCTCTCCCTGCACATCTGGGCCCACCCTCTCACCGCTCTAAAATGGTCACGTGATTTCCTGTTCTCTCTTTGTGTTCACCCTTTCCTCTCGCCCCTTTCCTCTCTGCGGGGCCCTGCCTGCTGCTGCTGCTGCTGCTCGGAGCCTGGCTGACAGGATGTGAAATATCATCTCTGTTACAGAGTTGCCACATTGTTCCAACCTGTTATCATAAGACAGCAGTGTTGTCACCTCTCGCTTACATTCCATTCTCTTAGCCGGCTAGCCAGCCTCAAGCGGATTTTTCTTTCTTGGCTGTCAGTCAGCATACATACAAAGCAAGTTCTTAAAGTTCTTAATGACAACTATCAAACGTTTCCCGCTTTCATTCAACTCATACATTTATTATCATTTGTCATGTTACCCACGACCCGTTAAATAACATGGTTTGAAGATCACGATGAGGGATTTTTTAAAATATTCGCCTTCATTCGTTCGTCATAACAAAATATCAGAAAGCGCTCCCTCGCTTGGTCACCCCCTCGAAATAGCCATTTCCTGTATTCACCATGGCAAGTCATAGCCTAGTTGTAACACACATGTCCAGTGGTATCGACTCTCTCTGTCTACAAACACTCTTTATTTTTTAAAATATTAAATAAAACAGGTAACAAAAGTTTCAAAATGCATTTTTTTGTCCTAGAGACTTGACATTTATTTTATGGTAGAGGGGTTAGAGACCTTTCATTTATATCAAACAAACTCTTTTGTAAAATTCCTAGTCTCCAAAATATAAAACATTCAAAATTTCAGTGTTTTCAAAAAAACTCAAAAAATAAAAAGTTTTATTATAAAAAATAAAGGTCATAGAGACCATTCGTTTCAACTATTGGACAACGTTCTATCGAGTTTAGTTTTCAAACTATCACCTACTTTCAAAAACAAAAAATTTCTAAAAATTTAAAAAAATATAATACCTGGTCCAGAGCAAATCACCCGTCAGTTCGAGTCCAACGACACCTCATTTGTTAAAATCCGATCAGGCGTTCGAGAATTATCGCCAATGTTCAACAGCAAGTAGGCTATCTTTTTTTCCTCCTAAACACTTGAATCTTGCTGTCCACCTACAGGGCCTGGGGACCTTTCATTAACGTCAAACAAACTTTTTTCCAAAATTCACCGTTTCCAAAATAGCGCCAATTTCAAAATCAACAATTTTCAAAAAAAAAAATTATAAATACCAATACACATTCTTAGCAAAGAGAATGTCATCCCAACGCCAACAATACCACATTCGTTAAAATCCGACCATCCATTCGCCAATTATCGCCAATGTTTGACAGAAAGTAGGCTATATTTTTTTCCTCCTACACCCTTGAAACTTGCTGTCAAACAAACTTTTTTCCAAAATTCACCGTTTCCAAAATAGCGCCAATCCAAAATACAAACATTTTCAAAAAAAAATACCAACACACATTCTTAGCAAAGAGGACGTCACCCCAACGCCAACAACAACTCGTTCGTTAAAATACGATCATGCGTTCGGGAGATATCGGCAAAGTTTATATGAAAGTAGAGGGTGGCGCATAACCACTGTCATCCCACTACAGTCAAGTTTTTATCCTAGAGACTTGACATTTATTTTGGGGGTAGAGGGGGTAGGAACCATTCATTTACATCAAACAAACTTTTTTGTAAAATTCCTAGTTTCCAAAATGTAGGAATTTAAAAATTAGACTGTTTTCAAAACAAAACAAAAACATCAAAAATAAAAAAGTTTTATTATAAAATATAAAGGACATAAAGACAATTGGTTTGAACCTTGGCACAACGTTCTATCATGTTTGGTTTTCAAGCTATCGCCTACTTTCAAAAACAAAAATTTTCAAAAAAAAATTGAAAAATATAACGAGTAGTCCATAGGAAAGCCCCCGTCAGCTCGAGTCCAACAACACCTCATTCGTGAATCTCCGACCACGGGTTCGGGAGTTATCAGGTCGCATTTGGAGTTGTGGTGATGGGGGGGGGGGGAAAGAATCTGCCTTGCTCCCCTACTCAACAGTTATATTATGGGCTGCACCCAACTGATTTACTACTTTTTGAAAAGTACTGTAGTTTTAAATAAGGAATATAATAAAATGCTAAATAATCAATAAGCTCATTGCATTGGACAATTAAATTCTTTGGCATTGTATCGTACAAATATCTTGAAACGTGAGAGTATTCTGGACACTCATAATATACATAAATCATATGAATGCACATCTTTTAAATAGGTTAAATATCGTAGTTCTCAGTTCTTAACATTTTCTAGAATCAGGCACACCCTCGCAGGAAGTTGTGGTACAGTAACAAAAGAACTCTCGGGCTTACGAAACTACAGGGTCTTTCTTATCGGTCTAGTAATGTATAGGCTGGCGGCGTGGCTCAGCGGTAACGTTCTCGCCTGCTATGGCCAAGGTTGCTGGATTGAATCCTGGTGCAGTCAGATTGCATTTGAGGGTGCGCAAATACGAGGGAGCCGTGTTAACAGATTTATTGGCACGTTAATAATCCCCTTAGAGGCAAAATTCCGGCACCTCGGCTCAGCGGTAACGTTCTCGCCTGCTAATGCCCAAGGTTGCTGGATCGAATCCTGGTACAGTCAGCTGTCATTTGAGGGTGCGTAAATGCTAGGGAGCCGTGTTAACAGATTTACTGGCACGTTAATGATCCCCTTAGAGGCAAAATTCCGGCACCCCAGCGTCTCTAAAAGCAGCAGTTCAAAGGGACGTACAATCAATAATATTAATTATATTATCTAGCAATATAGCAGCTGAATTTAATATAATCTCTCGGCTGTGAGTCACCCGGCTACGCACGCATTTTGTCGGTGCCCCTCTTGATTGCTAGAACGATAAAAAATGGCCCTGTAATATTGTGAGCATCTGAGTTATAGTCCACTTATCTTGGTATTGAGTCATCTAACGTGCTCGCCAGAAGCTAAAAATTAAAACTTGCTACCAGTTGCATCGGTAATACTTCTCCAGCACGGACGGAAAAAGTTGAGCGTTTCATTTTTAAGTTGTGTAAATAATTTGACTTTACTATACATCGTTGGTTATACCGCAAATCGTTATTTATATCGTCTCATTAACAGTTTAATTTAAGAATAGTTAAGTGTTGTGGAAAGTCGTGTGTTGTAATGCTGTGTTTTTTCACATATCGGTAAATATGAGCAAATCTGGCGCCTCTTGTGCTGTCTGCATGGACAAATTAAATCAAAACACTTCACACTCCTACAATTCATATATCATTCCTGATTTTATTTTCCTCTAGCTAAATGCATGTTCACATCACGACATTGATCTCTTCCCTTCAATCCAACAAACTTTATCAGACCAACTCCATCGCCTCAACACTATAAATAATTCATTCACATCTTATTAAAAACAACTAGCTTCCATCCAGCCTGGCAGCATCCATCTTGCCAGCCACTACCTATAAACAGCAGAGCCCATGGCAACCTGCCTATGTCAAGGAACCTTTCCAATATCAGCCAAGGCCACCTGGTCCACCCACTTGGCTACCCACCAGCAAAGAATCTCAAGGCACATCTCATAAGATTCTCTGTGGCGGTATACCAATCGTGGTCATGACTGGCAACCAGATAAAAGTAAAAAATAAAAACAATCTCCGTAACCTAACAAAAGTTCGATTACAGAAAACGCCCCCTTTGAGAAATAATTTCTAACCGAAGGTTAGAGATTCATTCTCAACCATAGAATCAGAATACAAGAAACTAACACTAACAAAAACAAAATAACACAAAGTGAACAAATATACATCATCTTCTTTAGATTCGCCAATAATGGCATCGTCATCCTCCACCTCAATGGCCACACAATTCTCAAAAAGACCATTGGCACCATCATCGCCGAAACAACCATTTCTAAGTTCATCAGAACCACCAGTACAAATATTCTCCTCAGATAGAGCAGCCGAAGCCATCTCATTAAGTCCATCAGACACTCCCGCTCCATTGGAAAAATCCGTCAACAATATCGTTGTCAGAAGGAACAGCAGAATCATCACCAGACCTGTCTGTGCCATCATCATAATCATCTTCGTCTTCATCATCATCATCATCATCATCATCATCATCATCATTAAGTCTTTTCCTTTCTTCTTCGTTCTCTTATGCTTTCGGTCTTCCTCATCTGCTTCACTGTCTTCCGACTGTGTCTCGCCTGCTCCTTCAGTCTTCATGGCTGCCTTCTTCTTCTGTTCCAGTTTCTTCTGCTCCTCCCTTTCCTCTCCCTTTCCTCCTTCTCTCTCTTCTTCTGCGCCGCAGATTTCATGTCACCTCCTTCCACTTCGTCACCCTTCTTGTGTTCCGTGTGGTGTATTCTTTGGAATACACGGTCAGTCAGAGTTAGCTTTTGCTGCTCTTCGATTTATTTATTTTATTTAATTCCCTCTTTGCAGACACCAACAGTGATCTTTTTCATTTTCTCTTTGTGCATAGGTTGATTTTCTCCTTGAGTCTGTTCTAGATATGTAAATTCCATGGAGAACCTAGCGGCACCTAGCAGCTAACTGCCGAAGTTTTTCAATTTCTCTGAACTCAAAAGAACTTCCTCATCAAACCACCAGGCGTCGTCATTGTCGCCAGCTAACATCTCCATGAACACCGCTCCATGAAGAAGAATAATTTTATATAAGATTTTTTTCTTTGTCATATTGTACATTCCGTTGTATAATATCTTGTCTCCTAACCCCTCTCCCTTGTTTCCCCTTCCCCTCGGCTACCTACCTCTGTCGTGTGAGGAATCGCTCGTTCTCACTTCTCATAGTTCGGCCGTCGAGTACAGTGCAAAGCCCTCCCACGGGCCAGTCTCCTGTCCTCTTGAGACTTTTTAAACCAGACGCCATGTCTGCATTTTAAACCAACCGTCACCAGGAACCATCGCCTGTTCTACATGAAAAGAAAGCTAAGTACAAAACT
The DNA here is from genome assembly GCA_946902985.2 of Meconema thalassinum. Classification (NCBI taxonomy): domain Eukaryota; kingdom Metazoa; phylum Arthropoda; class Insecta; order Orthoptera; family Tettigoniidae; genus Meconema; species Meconema thalassinum. Next base: position 509,860,156 of record OX336390.1, on the reverse strand, counting down.
TCAATGTTTTTAATCATAATTTAATGATTTTTAAAAAGCTAAATGCATTTTAATTTAAATTTATAGAGAGTGTGTGGAATTGCTAGCTGTTGTGCAATAACCGTCTTCGAGGGAGTTTTCTTGTCATGTTCTAGCTATCTAAGCTGACTTTAAAACATGAACATTTAGAACTTCTTGTACAAATTAAATTGGAATACCTTCCCACACCGTGGGATTCCTGTTAAATCAACCACTGTCTATAAAACTTAGCTTTCCACCGCGGGACCTCTCTTGCCCCATTTAACCATCATCATAACTCCAGAACTTCCTCTGTCAACCAATCTCTCTACTATTCAAGCAATCTAGTATTTTCCACGCCAAAATATGAGAATACTTTTCCTCACCGAGGAATTCACGTTACATTAACTGCTGGTCAACAACTAATTTGCTATCCACCGTGGGGACTTAACCCCATCATTCAACTGCAACCAATAATCTTTCCAACGCAATAAACTGATTCAAGCTCAAATTACACTAAATGTTCTTCATAACTGAAATAACTTTATCTTGTCCTACAAACCTACATACACTACGATAGTGAAGTTTTTCAACTTATCCAAAACTATCAGTGCTTCGAATTTGCGTGTGCTAAATATCTTCCGCGTCGCGTTCGGTTGTGAGAAAATAAATCTGGCCAGGACTTTTTCCTGAAGTTCCTATTTCCCTTTCCCAAATACCTTTAACTAACCAAATTAAATTAAAGTATTGGTATTTTTTTTCTTTTCCTACGAGGCTTAGCCCATAGAGGCTCCCTACATTTTGTCGGATTTACAATATATTCATTCTTTATAAACTGTAGCTAGTCCACATTTTAATATGTATCTTTCCCTTCTAAAATTAGGGAGTCGTACTTTTTCTAATTATAAAGGAGTTAACTAATTGTAATCCAGGCTTCGTTGATACGACCTGTGCATTTATTTTTTATATTACGTCTAGTAATTTCTATTTAAAATAGCGGTAATTTCCGCTTGTAACTTTTTCTTCTTGTCCTGTTACTATCAGGAATCTAATATATTTGTTTATAGCCTTTTTGATTGCCATAAGGGCATTCTATAAGTGCTTGAATCATACCCATTAAACTTTCAAAGTTAAAATTGCTTTACAATTATCTTTACAAACTTCAAATTTCTTAATCGTAAGCACACTTTTTAAAAACCTTTGTATGATTTTTGTGCTTTATCAAGTTCGAAATGTGTACTATATTTAATATTGTTCATTGTAAACCTCTTATTACTTGATCTGAGACCTTGGCATTTTATAAACAATTGTTACTCTAACACAAATTAAATCCCAACCGAAGTATTGTTAATTTTCAAACTTTTATATTTATTTGTTAAATAAATTGTTTCTATGTTTCGCTTTATTTTTCTTGCTAGAATCATGATTAGGCAGGACCTCCTTTTCCCTGATTCTTCCTCTAAGCTTAAGCCTTCTTTACTAAAACGTATAATTCCTCAAACAAAAAAGTCTTTACTACTTGTTGCATTTAAACTAAAACTTCAAGTAACAACGATTTTAAAGTTTCTCTTGGTTTTCATAGCCAATTCTCCGCAAGCTTCCTACTAGTAGAGATTTTCTCTCTGACTTATGGTTTGTTTTCAAGATTTAAGTTTTGGTTGAGTTAGGTTTGAGGTCTTCCTCTGTTCTAAACTTTTGTTCGGCATCTTGCTGGGTAAACGCTTAGTTTTCCTTAAGTGCAAAATTTGGTATTCGAGTGAGATTTTCGCAAAAAACAATAACTACATCGCTAATATCATTAAAACCGCTTTTTCTTTTCACTCTCTGGGAGCATTCGATTGGTTTGCCAGAGATCCAACAGTGCCCAGAAATAAAATTATCACTCCAAATTCAAATCTTTCCAGCATTTTTAAATGCATAATAAAATCTAACCCTTTTGAAGGGAAAGTTATTACATCGTTTTCCTTTTGCATACTTTGTCTTGCCAGACTACGACTAGTCCCCATATTAATGGAATTTCGGCTCGAGTGGGAAAGTGAACTTCCCAAGCGCTTGCAGGCAACCTCTATTCATGCTGCGCTCTCCGCTTGCCTTGTGCGGGTCCCCAATAAAGTTTGGTTCCTCCTAGGTTTAGCACAGCGAAATTTCCTTCTATATATTAATTTACTTAAATTTTTGTGGTGGATTCTCATCCTATCTACCAATACTAGTCTCTATGCCGAAACCTATCTCCTTTTCTCTTTTATCATCTTCCCTTATGTAGTGTTAATCCTCAGCAAAACCTACCAAAAGTTGGTGCCGAAACCCGTGAGAATTCATTTGTCAATATCTTGCAAAATACTAACACCTATTTTTAATTTTTCAGCTATAACTTTACTGTGTAAAGCTGGTGAAAGGGAAAGAAGTTTTTCCTGTCTCCTTCTGTGTCTCCCCCTTTCAACTTGTTCGCTGGTGCCAGTCTGACAGCTTTTCCAAAACTCTACAGTTTCGTAAGATATCAAAAACAAAAGTTTGGTGCTTTTCAGTCGGTCAACACGAATGTACCCAAATAGAGCTGGGTTATGCCCTGATCCTGAAATAAATTACATAAGATTAATAAATACAATAGGATGACCAGTTTCGATCGTCAAGCGAGCATCTTCAGATCCATTACAGTTAGGCTATAACATCTATGTTTGAGAATACAGGTGAAAAATATATACAATATGTACAATTATTTAGTTGCAGTGTTGGTAATGCAACAGTCGGTGTATGTTAAATGTGGTATATCTAATGTTAGGTAAACTTCTAAAATAGTGATGAAAATCCGGAATTTGTCTGTTAGGGGTGATTATATGGTTTTACAAAATAAACTATGGTTATACTGAAATAATGCAAGCTTGTACTTATCGAGTTGTCACTTTAACTGGAACTTGAAGCAGTTGCGTGTTTCCATAGACACCAGTTGTAGTCGACTAACTCCGATTGTTCGCTGGGTGGAACTGGTTTTCCCCTTCCTCCCCCTTTTGTTGCTATGTTCTTCCAGAGGTCAGTGCCATGTATATTGTGTGGCTTTGCCAAATCTAGATAAAAGTGTATGCTATTGAATGCAGGAGTCTGCAACTACTGAAGACCGTGGAGCTATCTACGCCACGCATGGGCTAAAAAGCCATTTGTACTAAGCGGTACGCGGTCTATTGAAGACGTCCCGGCACCTTTAATACTGCCGCGCATATCGGCCTAGGTTTATTGCAGAAAAATGTACATAGTACACCTGATCCAAATAGCATTTACCTATAAACACCGCTATTTACCCCCCTTTTTTAATCTAGCTTGGCTGTATCACTAAGGTGTGTCTTGTTTTCGACAGGGTGTGTTTTTAGTAGAGCGAAAAGGGGTGAGCTCTCCATAAAAGTGTGTTCATTTAGATTGTTGGGATTGTTTTGTTTAACTAGGTGAATCTCGATTGCTTCTTTTATGTCGAGAGCTCTGCCTTTCGATTCGTGATTAATTATTTTTAGATCAGTCCCGATTTTAGTGAAGCTGTGCCCCGTGTCACACATATGTTAGCATACGGCTGAATGTGTTCCGTATCGCATTTCTATGTTCATTATAACGTGTATCTACTCGTCTTCCGCTCTGTCCAATGTAATTAGCTTGACAACCAATGTCTTGGCATGTAATAGAATATACCCCTGACTTTGAATACGGGTCTTGTTTAATTAGATTGCTATTTTGTAGGTGCTTCCCGGTCGTATTATTCGTTGTGAATGCTATTTTTATGCCTTGTTTTTTGAATAGATTAGTGATTTTATATGTGTTCTCATTCACATAGTTGAAGCGCGCGAATTTTTTCTCATTAATGTCCGGTTTTGGAATCATTTTACCTTTATTTTTATGTTTGGCTACAATTTGGTCTATTTTGCTTGGCGGGAAATTGTTTTCCTTTGCTATTTGTTTAATGGTTCTTATTTCCTTATTATAATTGTCTGTTGACATGGGTATGTTTAAAGCTCTGTGCACCATTGAATTGAACCCCGCTAATTTATGCGTACTGGGGTGATTAGACTGATTGTCGATTGCATGCGAGGTTTGTGTGGCTTTTCGGAATAAGGAGTAGGAAAGTTCGTTGTCCTTACGTTCAATAGTTATGTCGAGATAATTTATTTTTCGATCTGTTTCGGATTCCTTGGTGAATTTGATTGAGTGGTGTAGGCTATGAATGGATTGGAGAATTGATTCTTCGCTTGTTAATTCAGTATCGTAGATGCAAATTACATCATCTACTTATCTTTTTCATATTACTATTCCATTTGTTGTAGTCTTTTCTAAAAACTCATTTTCTAGTGCATTAATGAAGATGTCAGCGATTAATCCGCTTAGTGGTGATCCCATCGCTAATCCTTCTGTATGTATGTACATTTTATTGTCGAATTGAAACGCGTTTTGGCCGAGGACGACCCTCAGTAGTCGCACGATCTCTTCAGTTTCTTTTTCCGAATTGTTGGATTTTAAGTTATTTTCGATAGTGTTAATTGCATCATTAATAGGAATATTGGTGTACATGTTAGTTACATCGAAAGATACAACCCTCATGCTAGGCTTCATTTGTAGGGTGTTCAGTGCTGTTACTAATTCCGTTGTGTTCTTTACAAAGTTGTTTTTGTCGTTGGAAAGGCGGCGTTTTAAGATTTTTAGTAACTCTTTGCTGATTTTGTAATTAGGCGCATTCCTACAATTGACTATTGGTCTCATTGGGCACTCATTTTTGTGTATTTTTGGTTGTCCCCTCAATGACGGTATTTTCGGGTTCATGTTTATTAGTTTTGATATTTCAGCTTTGGTCAATATGTATTCTGTTTCTTTTAATACACTTTTTTATTTGTTTTTGGAATTTATTGGTGGGGTCTTTTGCTAATTCCTTGATTTCGTTGTTGTTTAGAAATTCGACTGTTTTTTCAATGTATTCTGTTTTGTTCAAAATTACTGTGGTATTTCCCTTATCTGCTTTTGTGATGATTAAGTCATGTTCTCTTATTTTTTGTTTCAATGACTTTATTTCTTTGTTTGTTGTTTTGAGTGTAATTGTTTTCGCCCTCTCGTTTGAGGATTTTTTTGGCCTCGTTGGTGGCAAGATTTTTGGTTATTTCCCTGTCTTCTGCTGGGAGCTTGTGACTGGCTATCTCGATATCTGTAATTAACTGTTTTATATTATGGTTCGTGTGTGCGTCTGTGCAGTTGTATTTCAAACCTTTGTCTAGCATATCCATTTCATTTTGAGAGAAGGTTGCGTTCGTTCTGTTGTTTACCCTGCTGTGGAAATTGAATTCATTGTTATTCGTGTGTTGTTCACTAGTTTGATTATTCTGTGTTTCTCCTAGTTTTCTTAGTTTATATTCTAGCGTTTCGTGTTTCCTCGTTGCTCTGATTTTAATGGTGTCATGTAGGTGCTCGGTAAGACTGGCCCATTGGGATGCGTGCCAGAAGTTATTTAATTGCAATTGAATATCGTATAGTTGTTGGTTGATTTTTTGCTTTCTTATGTATGCAAATCTTAGTTCGTTTTTTTATCCAAAGCGCTTTGGCTTGTTTAGTTGAAATGATTGAGGCCGGTGTAATCGGTATGGTTTTAATTGGTACATATTTAGGGGTGAGATTTAGTTCTATACATTTTTTGTTGAACCAAATTGACTTGTCTATGTTCATGAGTTTAAGCCTGAGTGATTTGAATCTCTTGGCTTCACGATTTGCCTGACTAGCCGTGAACATTGTGAGGATTGAAGCCATTTTTCAGTGTTGCCTAAGTAAACAAAAGTTTGGTGCTTTTCAGTCGGTCAACACGAATGTACCCAAATAGAGCTGGGTTATGCCCTGATCCTGAAATAAATTACATATGATTAATAAATACACTAGGATGACCAGTTTCGATCGTCAAGCGATCATCATCAGATCCATTACACTTAGGCTATAACATCTATGTTTGAGAATACAGGTGAAAAATATATACAATATGTACAATTATTTAGTTGCAGTGTTGGTAATGCAACAGTCGGTGTATGTTAAATGTGGTATATCTAATGTTAGGTAAACTTCTAAAATAGTGATGAAAATCCGGAATTTGTCTGTTAGGGGTGATTATATGGTTTTACAAAATAAACTATGGTTATACTGAAATAATGCAAGCTTATACTTATCGAATTGTCTCTTTAACTGGAACTTGAAGCAGTTGCGTGTTTCCATAGGCACGAGTTGTAGTCGCCTAACCCCGAGTGTTCGCTGGGTGGAACTGGGTTTCCCCTTCCTCCCCCTTTAGTTGCTATGTTCTTCCAGAGGTCAGTGCCATGTATATTGTGTGATTTTGCCAAATCTAGATAAAAGTATATGCTATTGAATGCAGGAGTCTGCAACTACTAAATACCGTGGAACTATCTTCGCCACGCATGGGCTAAAAAGCCATTTATACTGAGCGGTACACGGTGTATTGAAGACGTCCCGGCACCTTTAATACTGCCGCGCATATCGGCCTAGGTTTATTGCAGAAAAATGTACATAGTACACCTGATCCAAATAGCATTTACCTATAAACACCGCTATTTACCCCCCTTTTTTTTATCTAGCTTGGCTGTATCGCTAAGTTGTGTCTTGTTTTCGACAGGGTTTGTTTTTTTAGTAGAGCGAAAAGGAGTGAGCTCTCCATAAAAGTGTGTTCATTTAGAATGTTGGGATTGTTTTGTTTGGCTAGGTGAATCTCGATTGCTTCTTTTATGTCGAGAGCTCTGCCTTTCGATTCGTGATGAATTATTTTTAGATCAGTCTCGATTTTAGTGAAGCTGTGCCCCGTGTCACACATATGTTCGCATACGGCTGAATGTGTTCCGTATCTTATCGCATTCCTATGTTCATTATAACGTGTATCTACTCGTCTTCCGCTCTGTCCAATGTAATTAGCTTGACAACCAATGTCTTGGGATGTAATAGAATATACCCCTGACTTTGAATACGGGTCTTGTTTATTTAGATTGCTATTTTGCAAGTGCTTTCCGGTCGTATTATTCGTTGTGAATGCTATTTTTATGCCTTGCTTTTTGAATAGATTAGTGATTTTATATGTGTTCTCATTCACATAGTTGAAGCGCGCGAATTTTTTCTCATTAGTGTCCGGTTTTGGAATCATTTTACCTTTATTTTTATGTTTGGCTACAATTTGGTCTATTTTGCTTGGCGGGAAATTGTTTTCCTTTGCTATTTGTTTAATGGTTCTTATTTCCTTATTATAATTGTCTGTTGACATGGGTATGTTTAAAGCTCTGTGCACCATTGAATTGAACCCCGCTAATTTATGCGTACTGGGGTGATTAGACTGATTGTCGATTGTATGCGAGGTTTGTGTGGCTTTTCGGAATATGGAGTATGAAAGCTCGTTGTCCTTACGTTCAATAGTTATGTCGAGATAATTTATTTTTCGAGTCCGAAACAGATGTAATTTATTTCAGGATCAGGGCATAACCCAGCTCTATTTGGGTACATTCGTGTTGACCGACTGAAAAGCACCAAACTTTTGTTTACTTAGGCAACACTGAAAAATGGCTTCAAACCTCACAATGTTCGTAAGTTATACTTTGATTTATTCATTTCATCATGCCTTCCACAGACAAAGAGAAAGATTGTAAGGACGACAAGCATACTTCCAAACGATTTTCTTATAAAGGGCAAATTACCCGATTTATAAAATACATCAAAGACCTTGATCCTTCAGAAGCTCAATTAGATTTATTAAAACATCGTGTAAAAAATTATGAACGATCCTTTGAAAACTATTGCACTATCCAAACAGAAATCGAAACGTGTATACTCAATCAAACAGACGTTAGAGTAGAAGTAGAAAACCAATACTATGAAGGCATAGGCTCTGCCTTTAAAATAATTCGCCAACTTGAGGAGGCCCAAAAAAGGTTGTTTCTGTTCTTAGCCCCACCACGAACAACAAACCTCGCCTCGTGAGGGCACTCATAAACCGAAACCAATGCTTCCCAAAATACATTTGCCTCACTTCTCAGGAGACGAAGCTACTTGTGATTCTTTTTACGAACTATTTTGCTCCCTTGTCCATGGCATTGAAGATATTCAAGTCATTCATAAATTTCATTATTTGAGATCTATTCTCCGTGATCAGGCCCTACAGTTAGTTGAAGCACTCCCAATGCCGAAAACTACCCCATTGCCTTTAACTTGTTGAAGGAAAGATACGGTAATTTACGTTTACGTATTCAACGCCATATGAAGGCTTTATTTAACTTGCCTTCGTCACTGCATAATGACGTCACTAGCCTGCGTACCCTCATCGATACGACACAACTTCATGTAAAAGCATTATCCCAAATAGATCAACCCACTGACCATTGGGATACTTTCCTTATACATTTAGTGGTTTTTAAAGTTGATACTGCTATCCTCAAAGCTTGAGAAATTGAACTTTCTAACAATGATGATTATTCTTACGAACATTTAGTCACCTTTATAAATGCTATATGTCAACTTTTAACCGCTTTAGCTAACCAAAGTAAACCCGCCCTCCTAATTCTCAATTTGAATCTATGTCTCATAAATTTAAAAGCGAATATACAGCGTCTAGTACCCAAAAACCTGGGTCTAGCTCTTCTAAATCCAAGTCCTACGCCACTGGTTACCAAAGTAGGTCTAGTGAACGCCGTATTGCAAGTTCTCTTGCTTTAAATACTCTATGTGTACCCCGTAAAAGACTTAACGAACCATTAATGTGCATACTTTGCAAAGATTCTCACGCTTTATACTTATGTACGAAAATCCTTTAAAGAACTGTCAATTGACGACAGAAGGAAATTGGTTTCTCACATTAAATATTGTTTCAACTGCCTTTCACCTAAGCATTCTGCTTCTAATTGCAAGTCCTCTAGACGCTGATTTCATTGCGAAAAAGCGCATCACACCTTATTGCATCGTCATGATCAATCGAGGTCATCAGCAGCAATCACTTCTCAAAAAAGTGATAATATTAGCAGTCCCAATGCTTCATACTTTATTCAAAAAGCTAAGTCCTTGCACAGTGTTCAAGTATTATTATCCACTGTTCAAGTTGAAGTTCAGGATACATTTGGCAACTGGGTTCGTGCACGAGGTCTCCTCGATTCAGCGGCGACCCATGATTTCGTTTCCAATTCTTTAATCAAAGAACTGTGTCTTCCAGTAACTCCCACTTCTATCAATGTATCATGCTTCAACAGCTTAAAATCTCAAGCTTTGCAATTCTTAAAACTAACCATAATATATACTTGTCATAGAAATAATTTTCTCTAACTGAATTGCTTCATTCTTAACAGCATTGGATAAGATACTCCAAGCCACTCTGTTGATACTTCATGTTTAAATAATCCTTCTCACTTAAGGCTAGCCGATCCTCTGTTCAATAAACAAGGTCCCGTTGACATACTTTTAGTGCCAATGTTTTTTGGAATTGCCTTCGCAAACAAATTCGTAAATTATCTTCAAATGTGGTTGCCAGAGACACTAATTTTGGATGGATTGTTACTGGTCAACTTCCTCATTATTCTCTCCAACCCGTTCCTCAATGTTATTTCGCAATTACTGATTTGGAAAAATTCTGGAAACTTGAAAACATCGATTCCCCTAGCTTAACCTCCTCAGAAAATGAATTCTGTGAGCAGCTCTTCGTTTCTACCACTACTCACACACCAGAAGGCCGATTCATAGTTCAGATGCCCAGATTACTCAATCCTCCCAAACTCACTAATTCTCAACCCAAGGCTCGAAAAGCTCTCCTTGCTATCGAGAGTAAATTTAAGAAAGAACCCCTCGTTAAACAACAGTATACAGAGTTTATGGACGAATACGAAAGTTTGGATCACATGGAAGTTGTCAGCAAAGCTGATGACGAATTACACCCCCCAATAGAAACTGTATTCTTAAATCATCATCCCGTATGGAAAAACCCTCTTGTCAAGGATAAAATCCGAGTCGTGTTTAATGGGTCATCACCTGACGTTAATGGCAACAGTCTCAACGATACTCTCTACTCTGGTCCTGCTATTCAATCCGATTTGTCTACTATCCTCTTAAAGTTTCGCTTATTTCCCATAGCTGTCATAGCAGACATTAAACAAATGTACCGTCAAGTTTTAATTCATTCCGAACAGCAAGATCTCCAAGGAATCTTATGGCGTGACGAAGCTAGTAAACCCATTAAAATATTTCGCTTGAAAACAGTCACGTATGGTCTTAAACCTTCCGCTTTCCTAGCCATTCGATCCCTACATATGCTAGCCTCTCAAGATGGTTATTTATTCAATGCTAAAGCTTCAGATGCATTAACTACATCTTTTTACGTTGACGATTACCTCCAGTCCTTTCGGACTTTTGAGGAAGCTTCTCTCATATCGTTAGAACTGAAGGCATTATTAAAGAATAGAGTATTCCCACTTCATGTGTGGAATTCTAATTCCTCTGAGATCCTTTCTCAATTTCCCATCGAAGATGTAGACCCCTCTCTGTCGAAATCGGCGGAGATTCTGAATCCATAAAAACGCTAGGAGTACACCGGTGCACTCGCACTGATACTCTCATTTATAAGGTCTCGCTTTCCGAAGAGCTCCCTAACACAAAAAGGCAAATTTTATCTGAAATTGCAAAAATCTTCGATTCGCTACAATTCCTTGCTCCGGTTATTGTTATTGCCAAGCTTTTCATGTAAGAGCTATGGTCTCTCAAATGTGAATGGGACGATGCTGTTCCCTTTTTTTCGCCTCAAAAGGTGGCTGTCTTTTTGACATAGTTCGCTAGATCTTTCTTTTATTGAAATTTCTAGAAATTTAATTAACGCATCTCCTAATACATCTTTTTTTTTTTTTTTTTTTTTGCTGACAGCTCCGAAAAAGCTTACGGTTGCTGTGCATATTTGGTTTATCGTAATTCTCTAAACGAATCTTCGCTTTCAAATCTTATTTGCGCTAAATCTAAAGTTGCACCTCTTAAAACTATCACTTTGCCTAGGCTCGAATTGTGTGCTGCACTCATGGCCCAGAACTTGATTAAAAAATTCAGAAAGTCTTAAAAATTGAATTTTTGCAAACCTATCTATGGAGCGACTCTATGATCACTCTTTCTTGGATTGCCAAAAACCCTACCCACTGGCAAACCTTCGTGGCAAATAAAGTTTCTAAAATTCAAACCCTTTCTTCGGGATGTCAATGGAGACATGTGCCTAGCGCTGATAACCCCGCTACAATCATCTCCCGTGGTTGCTTACCCTCCCAAGTAGCAGCATCTCAGTTGTATTGGTATGGGCCCTCGTGGTTAATCGAAGACTCTTCTTGTTGGCCTTCTAAACCTCCGGTCACAAAATCCAATTTGCCTGACTCTAAAGTATCTAAATGTACCTTTTCGTGTCTGATTTCCAGCGTTTCATTTTCCTTGTTGTCTCCCTACTCTTCATTTCATAAATTAATTCGAATTTTTGCCCATCTTCTCAGATGGAAACACCTTGTTCTTGACCAACCCGTTCTTCCTAAACCGCATCTAACTAATCATGAATTAAATCTCCCTACTATTAAAGTTTCACAGCTAACACAGCAAGAAACTTTCCCTATTGAATTGTCTTTGCTTTCAGCTAAAAAAGAGCTTCCAAAAACTAGTCGTCTTCGCGCTTTAGTCCCTTTCCTTGATAACAATGGGTTACTCAGAGTAGGTGGCAGGCTTTCGCACACTTCACTTTCTGAAGACAAAAGGCATCCTGTTATTGTGCCTTCTAAACATCACGTAACTTCTTCAATTATACGTGACTTTCATTATCGAAATCTGCATGTTGGCACTCGCACACTGCTTTGTTTACTTAGGGAAAAGTACTGGATAATAAATGGAGTTCATGAGGTTTCTTCTGTAATTCACAAATGCATCCCTTGCTTCAAGGTGAAACCTAAGGTTAGTACCCAATTGATTGGCGATCTACCTTCTTTCCGCTCTTCCCCTATTCGACCTTTTGCTTTAACTGGCGTAGACTATATGGTTCACTTTTAATATCAACGTAATTCTCCTGAAGCCAAACGCAAATTGTTTGGAAAACTTTATGTTTCTCTTATCGTTTGCATGGTTACTGGTGCGATCCATGTGGAACTAGTAACAAATGCCTCTACTTCTTACTTTCTGTCAGCCGTTTCTCGCTTCACTGCCAGGCGTGGCGTTCCCTCTGAAATGTTCTCCGATAACGCCTCCACCTTTCAAGGCACAGCTTCATTGTGGAAGAAAACTCCTACATCTCTTTCTGCCATGGAACAAATTTCTAATTTCTCCTACTCTAAAGGTTTCAAATGGTAGTTTATACCTCCCTACGCCCCTCATCACGGCGGTAGGTGGGAATCTTGTGTCAAGCTTACTAAACGTCATCTAAAAAAGGTTTTTAGGTAGTCGCATTCTAACCAATGAAGAATTTAAATCACTGTCTATTCTCATTGAGGGTGTCGTTTATTTCGCCCGTTGACCCCGCTGTCTAAATACCCTGATGATTTGCTTACTTTAACACCTGGTCATTTCCTTATAGGCACTTCTCTTTCTTCCCCTCCTCCCCCTCTTCCTAACTCTTATAGAGATTCTAATTTACCGATTGTTTGGCGTCAAATTGAAGTTCTTCTTAATTCTTTCTGGAAGAGGTGGAAAATGGAATACTTAACTTCTTTGCAACGGAGACAGAAGTGGCTTCTTTCTAATCCTGACATGAATGCGGGGTAGCTGGTTCCTGTTAGGGATTCTCCCCCCCCCCTCCCCTTAGTGTGGATCTCTGGAAGAGTGGTTGAGTGTTACCCGGAAAGGGACGGAAGAATCAGGGTAGTTAGGATCTTAACATCCAATGGGAACGTAACAAGACCCATTTCTAAGCTAGGACCCATTCCCCTCAATCTCTAACATTGTATTTTTTGCTCCCGGCTGGTGTCTGCCGCCTCCCAGTATGGTGTATTCTTCGGAATACACGGTCAGTAAGAGCTAGCTTTTGCTGCTCTTCGATTTATTTATTTTATTTAATTCCCTCTTCGCAGACATCAACAGTGATCTTTTTCATTTTCTTTTTGTGCATAGGTTGATATTCTCCTTGAGTCTGTTCTAGATATGTAACTTCCATGGAGAACCTAGCGGTATCTAGCAGCTAACTGCCGAAGTTTTTCAATTTCTCTGAACCCAAGAGAACTTCCTCATCAAACCACCAGGCGTCGTCATTGTCGCCAGCTAACATCTCCATGAACACCGCTCCATGAAGAAGAATAATTTTATATAAGAATTTTTTATTTGTCATATTGTACATTCAGTCGTATACTATCTTGCTTCCCCTTCTCCTCGGCTACCTACCTCTGTCATGTGAGGAATCGCTCGGTCTCACTTCTCATAGTTCGGCCGTCGAGTACAGTGCAAAGCCCTCCCACGGGCCAGTCTCCTGTCCTCTTGAGACTTTTTGAACCAGACGCCATGTCTGCATTTTAAACCAACCGTCACCAGGAACCATCGCCTGTTCTACATGAAAAGAAAGCTAAGTACAAAACTTCAATGTTTTTAAGCATATTTTAATGTTTTTTAAAGAGCTAAATGCTTTTAAATTTATAGTCTGTGTGTGGAATTGCTAACTATTGTGCAATAACCGTCTTCATGGGACTTTTCTTGTCATGTTCTAGCTATCTTAGCTGACTTTAAAACATGAACATTTAGAACTTCTTGTACAAATTAAATGGGAATACCTTCCCACACCGTGGGATTCCTGTTAAATCAACCACTGTCTATAAAACTTAGCTTTCCACCGCGGGACCTCTCTTGCCCCATTTAACCATCATCATAACTCCAGAACTTCCTCTGTCAACCAATCTCTCTACTATTCAAGCAATCTAGTATTTTCCACGCCAAAATATGAGAATACTTTTCCTCACCGAGGAATTCATGTTACATTAACTGCTGGTCAACAACTAATTTGCTATCCACCGTGGGGACTTAACCCCATCATTCAACTGCAACCAATAATCTTTCCAACGCAATAAACTGATTCAAGCTCAAATTACACTAAATGTTCTTCATAACTGAAATAACTTTATCTTGTCCTACAAACCTACATACACTACGATAGTGAAGTTTTTCAACTTATCCAAAACTATCAGTGCTTCGAATTTGCGTGTGCTAAATATCTTCCGCGTCGCGTTCGGTTGTGAGAAAATAAATCTGGCCAGGACTTTTTCCTGAAGTTCCTATTTCCCTTTCCCAAATACCTTTAACTAACCAAATTAAATTAAAGTATTGGTTTTTTTTCTTTTCCTACGAGGCTTAGCCCATAGAGGCTCCCTACATTTTGTCGGATTTACAATATATTCATTCTTTATAAACTGTTGCTAGTCCACATTTTAATATGTATCTTTCCCTTCTAAAATTAGGGAGTCGTACTTTTTCTAATTATAAAGGAGTTAACTAATTGTAATCCAGGCTTCGTTGATACGACCTGTGCATTTATTTTTTATATTACGTCTAGTAATTTCTATTTAAAGTAGCGGTAATTTCCGCTTGTAACTTTTTCTTCTTGTCCTGTTACTATCAGGAATCTAATATATTTGTTTATAGCCTTTTTGATTGCCATAAGGGCATTCTATAAGTGCTTGAATCATACCCATTAAACTTTCAAAGTTAAAATTGCTTTACAATTATCTTTACAAACTTCAAATTTCTTAATCGTAAGCACACTTTTTAAAAACCTTTGTATGATTTTTGTGCTTTATCAAGTTCGAAATGTGTACTATATTTAATATTGTTCATTGTAAACCTCTGATTACTTGATCTGAGACCTTGGCATTTTATAAACAATTGTTACTCTAACACAAATTAAATCCCAACCGAAGTATTGTTAATTTTCAAACTTTTATATTTATTTGTTAAATAAATTGTTTCTATTTTTCGCTTTATTTTTATCGCTAGAATCACGATTAGGCAGACCTTCTCTTCCTTGATTCTTCCTCTAGGCTTAAGCCCTCTTTACTAAAACGTATAATTCCTCAAACAATAAAGTCTTTACTACTTGTTGCATTTAAACTAAAACTTCAAGTAACAACGATTTTAAAGTTTCTCTTGGTTTTCATAGCCAATTCTAACAAGCCATTGAGGCAAGTACAGCTAGCTCCGCAAGCTTCCTACTAGTAGAGATTTTCTCTCTGACTTATGGTTTGTTTTCAAGATGTAAGTTTTGGTTGAGTTAGGTTTGAGGTCTTCCTCTGTTCTAAACTTTTATTCGGCATCTTGCTGGGTAAAAGCTTAGTTTTCCTTAAGTGCAACAATTGGTATTTTAGTGAGATTTTCGCAAAAAACAATAACAACATCGCTAAAATCCTTAAAACCACTTTTTCTTCTCACTCTCTGGGGGTATTCGATTGGTTTGCCCGAGATCCAACAGTGCCCAGAAATAAAATTATCACTCCCTATTCAAATCTTTCCAGCATTTTTAAATGCATAATAAAATCTAACCCTTCTGAAGGGAAAGTTATTACATCGTTTTCCTTTTGCATACTTTGTCTTGCCAGACTACCACTCGTCTCCATAGTACTGAATTATCGGCTCGTGGGGGAAAGTGCACTTCCCAAGCGCTTGCAGGCAACCTCTATTCATGCTGCGCTCTCCGCTTGCCTTGTGCGGGTCCCCACTAAAGTTAGGTTCCTCCTAGGTTTAGCACAGCGAAATTTCCTTCTATATATTAATTTACTTAAATGTTTGTGGTGGATTATCTTTCTATCTACCAATACTTGTCTCTATGCCGAAACCTATCTCCTTTTCTCTTTTATCATCTTCCCTTAGGTAGTGTTAATTCTCAGCAAAAACCTACCACCGTGCTGCTCTCTGGCGGCAGGGAACCTGGTCCACATTCTTCACCTCCACCTTCTGTCCTTCTTGGTCGGCAGTCGCTTGCAGCTGCTAGGTCTTGTTGGGCCGCATCCTGGTGCCAGGTCGAGGAAACTTGCGGTCGTCCGCCGCAGGCAGCTTCATGCCTTGGGCCATGCGAGCCTGCAGCAGGGCCTGCGCACGCGCACGGTCTGCTTTGTGCTTGGGCGTCAGCCACTTGTCTTCCGCCTTCATTCTCTCCTTCTTCTCCTTTTCCTTCTTTTTCTTCATCTGCCTTATCTTGCTCAGCAGTTCTTTTCTTCTCATCTTTTCTTTTCTCTTTTCCTTTATCCCTTTTATCTTCTCCTTTTTCTTCTTCTGATCCTTCACTCTCTTATCTCGATCTGCCTGACATCTCTTCCTCTCCTTACTCCTTCTCTTTGCCTTCCATCTGGTCCATTTCTTCCTCCAACTTGCTCTCCTGCGTAACCTCATCTTTCTGCTCCTACGATTCTTCACGGTATGTCCTATCATCTTCCTCCTTGTCTTCAGTTGTATTCTCCTCCTCCATTTGACGTCCTCTTCTTTTACGTCGGCGGCGACCTCTGTGTCTACCTCCACAACTGCTCTCTCTTCTTCGCTTGTTATTGTCTCTCCAATATATTCCTCTACAATCTCGCCTTATCTTTACCACTTCTTGATTATTTTTCTCACGCCCCCTATCATCATGTACTTCATAAATCTTCACCACTTCCTCTACAGACACACTCACAGATTCTACTATTTCAACTTTCTCTTCCACAATGCATATGACCTCCACACTCTGTTGTTCCAACTTCCCTTTTTCTTCCTCCTGCTCCTTCTTCTCATTCTTCTCCTCCACAACCACGCTCACAGGTTCTACCATCTCAAATTTCTCTTCCACATTGCATATGTTAGCCACCTGCTCTTTGACCTTGTCAAGCTTCTCAGACATTTCCTCTTTTAAAGTAGTCATCTGGGAGGTCATCTGGTAGGTAACATTGGAGGTGATCCTCTCCTCCAACCCTTCATACTTTTCGTAGCGGAGCAAAAGCGTCTCCAACATGACCATCATTTCAGCTTCCATATTTCTTATTTCGTTATTGGTGCCGATACGTTGGGCGCCAATGAAACTTTTATAATTATTTGTTGGTTAGGGGTCGACCAACAGCAATATGCCACACCGTTGGGCAATCAATTTAACTATATTTCCTTCTAATAACCTCTGGGTCGAGATGATGTTTTTCACATAACGAAATCAGAAATACAATGCTTTTAATACCTTGTCTGTCTACTGTACATATAAGCAATCTTCATTACCTGCATCTCTCACACAGTTTAAAATTCTTCTGCTCCTTTATTATTATTATTATTATTATTATTATTATTATTATTATTATTATTTTTATTATTATTCCACCTTTTGTGGGTAACACAACCCTTAATATTGGTCTGTCTGCATGGACAAATTAAATCAAAACTCTTCACACTCCTGCAATTCATAATCATTCCTGACTTTATTTTCCTCTAGCTAAATGCATGTTCACATCACAACATTGATCTCTTCCCTTCATTCCAACAAACTTTATCAGGCCAACTCCATATCTCATCGCCTCAACACTATCAATAATTCATTCACATCTTATTATAATAAAAACAACTCGCTTCCATCCAGCCTGGAAGCATCCATCTTGCCAGCCACAACCTATAAACAGCAGATTCCATGGCAACCTGCCCATGTCAAGGAACCTTTCCAATATCATCCCGGCTCACCTGGTCCACCCACTTGGCTACCCACCAGCAAAGAATCTCAAGGCACATCTCATAAGATTCTCTGTGGCGGTCTACAAATCGTGGTCATGGCTGGCAACCGATACAAAAATAAAAAATAACAGTCTCTGTAACCTAACAAAAGTTCGGTTACAATATACCAATATACAGATTTCCAAAAAACGAGGAGTCGAGACGTGTTTGGGTTTCTCGGTGTAAACGAGCTGATACATTTAACATTAATAATGCCCGAGTGTGCTCTAATCACTTCCGTCCAGACGATAGGGATTTAAAGAATGAACTTCTCGGTTTACCAACTAGGAAAATTCTACACCCAAATGCTATACCATCTCAATTCATTCCGAATGGGCACGGAGATACCACTGTCGACACCAGCTCTAGTGAGAGAACATCTCAGGTCGGCTATGTGTGTGATCATCTCTGTTAACTTACATTACATGTCAGATTTTTAAGGCTATATGGATTGTTATGCTTTCTTCAAATCAATTCTGAATTTGAACGATGATAGATAATATCCGTTATTTTAAGGGACCTAATATCCAGGTTATCAGCCCCTTTCTAGATTTAGGCTGACTTTTGAGCAGTTACTGAATATCCTTCTCCAACAAAGCAGGGGCGTAGACAGGATTTATTTGGGAGGAGACAGGCTTCCCTGTCCGACTTTCCTTGGTCAACATTTGTTCTCTTTCCTTCACAACTATATTATGCCATTCGGAGCCTAGGGTGGCTATCACATGTCCACCTACCATAGTCCTCTTTTCTGAAGTTACATTTTGGAAGAGTGTGAACTCATTTTATTTACCAAACAGGGCTAAGAACTCAATCATAAGCCCTTACACTTAACATGAATAATCAGAGTGATGATTTAGTTTTACGTGACATTTAATCTTGTGATCGTTAGTGATGGGATCTCCTTTTATTTTTCGTGAAATCCGAACCATTTGACATGGCACTTCACCCCATATAGGCTACATAAATCGGGAACTGAATCCAGTCCTGCTGTTGGGAGGCAAGCAACTTGACCGCTGCGCCATCACGATCAGAGTGATGTAGTAATTTCAAATAGCCATAGGAAACAGCAGACTTCACATTTATAGGCTCTAAAAGTAGATCATCTTCTATTGACTTTGCTTTCTCGAAGGCAAAGAACAGAAACGTAAACCTAGACACAGTTGCAATAGACGCTATATGCTTATTTTTACAATATTGATATTGGGATTAGTTGGTGGCCAAGCGTAAAATATAAAAAAGGCAAATATTTAGTCATGTATTTACCTTAGTATAGTATTACTGTTCTTAGAATCGTTAAAACAGTACCGGTAATTGCTTCGTAAAGCAGAAAACTGCAAGTTTTCAATTGTTTGCCTTGAATCTTAATTTTCATTTAGAAATAGAACTAGTTCATTTTCGGAGTAGAGCGGTATTTATAAACATAATTTTACATTCTTTTTCGTTCCGATATGATTTGCTTTTTGATATCAATGAAGCATTAAAGGTCCATTTACCTTCTGCAGGTCTCCAGTGATCGAGAAGCACGTAAGGAAGCCAGAACTGTAAGGAAACGATCTCTCTCAACAATAGGCACTCCCCCCCCCCCAAAGAAAAGTAAGATAGACCAGGAGACTAGTACTGACCATTATCCGGATTTGTTGTATGAAAAGGACAGAGACATAGAGAAAATTCGTAAAGCGAATGATCAGCTTAAACGACAAAATGCCCTACATTTATTTGCTTTGAAATAAACACAAGTTGCATTAAGATCAGTGAGGAGATCCAATTATTTTTAGCGTCTTTGAAAAGAAAATGTCCACCTCCCAAAACAAGTAAACCCATAAACCAAGAAATTAAAAAAACCATTCTAAATGCTTCACTCCATGTCAAATTCGGTGCCTTTTACGGGGAAACAAGAGAGTGAAATGGTCTTCTGAAGACATCGCGAATGCTCTTGCACTGAGAGCACTTTCGAAGAAAGCCTACGGGTATTTAAGAAAGCGTAATTTCCCCTTACCCGCTCGTTCGACACTTCAGAAGTGGTCGCGCCATTTTAAATGCCGACGGGGTATTCTTCATGAAGTTATTTCAATGTTAAAAGATAGGGCAATAAACTTTGAAGAACTTGAAAAGTTTTGTGTAATTTCATTCGATGATATGAATATCGATGGGCGTGTAAGGTACGATTTGACCGACGATGTGGTTTTGGGTCCCCACAGTAAGGTACAATTTGCAATGATTAGAGGTTTGTTTTAGAAATAGAAGCAACCTATTTATTACGACTTCCACGTAACAATGGAATCTGAACTACTGAAAAGCATCATCAGTGCAGTCGAGGGCTGTGGCATTCATGTAGTCGGTGTGACATGTGACAAGGGGGGGGGGAATTCCCGAGTATGGAAGGAATTGGGTGCGAACACTCACAAAACATTCTTCTGTAACCTAGTTACAAGTGAGAAGGTGTGGGTTCTTTGTGACGTATCCCACCTTCTAAAGCTATTAAGAAACCGCTTCTTAGACGAAGGACTTACATTTCCTGATGGCACGAAGCTCGAAAAGGAAACTATAGATGAGCTGTTAAGTAAACAGAATGGGGATCTCACGGTGACACACCGTATCAATCAGGCCCATCTTAGTGTTACAGGCCGATCTCGCCAAAACGTAAGATCTGCGGCACAATTGTTCTCCAACTGCACCGCCTGTGCCACTCCAACCCTAACCTGCGACATTCGCCACTAGGTTCAGAGTTGAGTAGTGCCCTTATTTCAGGATTTAAGACACTATGATCAAAATATCGTGGAACACAGCGGGACTTCAGGGTTTAACCTGTGGGGTGAACAGCTGGTGCGACACCAGGGGTCCGGTTAGAAATAGACTGCATGCATGGAAATGAAAGAGCAACGGGTAACTTTGACAAAAATATAATCAAAATAAGAAACCATACATATAGGTGAACAAGGAACAAAGGGCGTCATGAATAAATTCACATACAGGTACATTAAAATAAACAAAGCCTAGCTCGACTAGAAATGAAAATATATGGGGGAGGTGGATGAAATCCCCAAAGCTAAGATGCGAAACGACATCCTCATCGAAAGTACAAGCGCGGATATGAATCCCCACGACGACACACATGAAGGAATGCATTAAGAAAATCCAAGTTCACAAGAAATGTTAATTAAATTCACGAGAAATGTTAATCAAAGTCACTAGAAATGTTCCCCGGGAACAACCAAGTTAAACAATTAAATAAGATACTGTAACAAATACAGTTGCCAAGAAGGTGTTACATGCTAGAGGTTAAGCGCCGCTTATTGCGACCAGTCCGTCTGACCCGCCAGCCTAGAATAATGATACACAAGGGGATGCTGGCTTGTCTAACAAAAGTTACGACCATGAGGTACCCCCCCCCCCTAACTCCAGAGACAAAGGGAGGAATCCGACTGTTTGCCCGGCCCAAAACTACATAGGGTGAGTGTCCCAAATATCGCCTACCCTAACTAGTTCTCTGTATGGCAACCTCCTGGGTCGGAAAATCAAACGGGGAACTAAATGAATATCACTAGAAACAATCTTGCTTTGGTTTCCAGATATCGATTCACTTCATAACTTATGCCAGTTTAAGTTAATTAACAAAATTTCAAAAAGTGTCCCAAGACAATTTGCCAAGAGTGGGTTCCTAATATCGCCTACCCCTGTTCCTATTACCGCCCACCAGGCGAAATTATGGGCACCTGTTAGAAACGAGTTTCACATACTTCTGTAGACTGATTTGAAACTATTCCTAACCTTTCTTTTGAATGCCCATATGTTACGATCGGTTATTTGTGGGTACCCCATGTGTATATACCACCCACCCGGCTTTTCTGTTATACGGGATCGACGCGACACACCTCTGGCAAGGGCTATTGGCTCGTTTTTTATTTAAACAAACTTTATTAAAAAACACATTTCAGTTGACTTTTCCAGTATGCAAGATTTTCCTTTACTATTGAGTAATGTGGATGATTTTGGAACAAACGGCACCTTCTAACTCCCTCTGGTTTAAAAGTTTGAGTTTTGTACCAGTAGATAATGATTATTACGGTGGTTTATTATACAAACTGTCACTTCGACCGCTTGATGAGGACACAAGAAAAACTATAATTTTGAAATTTTGCACAGGCGCCATCTTGGAATTGAATGAACTTATAAATAACAGTCAACTATATTAAGGCTTGTATAAAGATTGACCGTGCGAAGTTTCACTGTCTAGAGTAGACTGATTACGTAAAGTTGGTAGGTGAATAAAAAGAGGTGCTCCAAATATCTCCTAGGGGCGATATTAGGAACACAGCTCAGTCAACACAAACATACACACGGTGGAGGTTAAACACAGTTTAAAATAAAAATAAAAACACCTTTGGAATCCTCATTTAATGTACTTTCAAGTGATATGAACGAAATTATGATTAGGGAGCAGTTACCTGGAGATTCCCTGGATTGATTGGAGACCGGAAATACGTTCGTCACGGGCTCAAACACTTCAGACGCCATACTGTTGTTGTTATCACTCGTAGGAAGCTTGCCGCTGGCGCTACATGTGGCAATACATCAGAACGTCGAGGTAACTACATAATATCATAGATGGCGCGCATAGTAGCTTCCAAACATGGGTAGGCGGTATTAGGAACAGGGGCGATATTTGGGACACCCACCCTACCAAAGAAAATTACATTTCAGATTATGGCATTTTAATATCACACACACAATAGTAATTTGAAGGCTATGACGGTGCCCGCAGTTAGGACATTAAGCCCTTGGAATGAAACGACAAGTCTCTTGGGCAAGAAAAGTAACACGCTGTAAATGACCCAATAGCCCAAAAATAAATGTTTTTATTAGAAAGTTTCCTCGGAGATCGTGAAAATCGCACACGCAGTTTGTGGTGTCGTTCCCCATTCCAAAATTGTATCAGCAACACTTTACCTCGTTTTCTCGGAACCCCGGGAAGAACACAAAGCCTCTTCCCGGAGTCCGACAGCAACATGACTAGACTCTGTACCAGTCCTTAGTTGAATGACGCCGATAGACCTCCAGTCCGCTTCAGTCCAGCACATACGCGCCAAAACGTGTCACTCAGGAGAGTTTGCCAACCCGAAAGGGGCGCAGAATGACCTGTACGGCCCAGCACACAATGGAGTGCAATTTGTTCTAAGTTGGCAGCATTGGTACTAGCTAAGACAGCGTTACCAAGCGTAGCAGTTTATAACGCACTAGCACATTGCGATGTTGCCGATGATAGACGACTCTGCAAAGTTTAGCGTGGGAATTGAGAGTTTTATCATTTCCCACAGGGCTGTCCAATGTTAGTAGGGGTGCACAAGTTTAAATACACTAGTCCAATCCCAGATTTGGAAATAAATGTAGTGGGGAATAAAGAGTTTTTTGCTGCACCTAGGGTTGTACAATCTGCAGAGCTGTCTGAACATAAGTCCAGGGTTTGCAATTCTCAAGTCCAAGGTTCGACCCTCAGAGTAGCTGGAAGAATGAATTCTTCCTGGGTTCGAATACCAATTGTTCCTTGTGACAATGTAATTGGCACACCGCCAAAGCCCTGAAATATGTCCTTAACAAAGAAAATGAAAGCAATTTCAACCAGCTGGTGGACGACTCGTTAGACGTCATGAATTCTAGCATTCCACGAGACCAGAAAGCACCCCTCAAAAGTGGATATGGCGTAAATTTCCGAAGCCAGGAAAATACACTCAGGCAATTTTTGGAAGTAATATCCAATGTGCGAGTGGGAAATAGGAAGAGCCTGCTACCTTTTCAGAAAGGTTTCATTATTTCCATTAAATCTCTGCTTGGATTGTTTCAACACATGAAAACCAATTACAATGTGCCGTTCATTTTGATTGCCAGACTAAATCAGGATTGTCTTAAAAATGTATTTTCTCGAATTCGAGGACTGGGTATATTCTATAATAACCTTTTCCCATTCGAGGTGCGAAACCAAATTCGTCTACTCCAGTTAACAGGCAATGTGGATGATATCCCCTTATAGGGCAGTGTGTCTGCAGAGGGGATGGGCGGTACTGAAAATTATTTAGGTGTAGCGTCCAATACAGACGAAGATTTCATGGGGTTCGTGACCAATGAACTGAGATTGACATTGTTTGAAGGTCCAACATCTTCAGCCAACCCCATCAGTGACCCGGAAGAAACTGAACTATTAACCGTCGAGGTTTCTACGCAGGCTACAAGTGAAGATGACGTTGCGCTAGATGTACTTACGTACCTTGCCGGTTATGTGGCATTCAAGAGTAGGTTCATTGATGATAGTTTAAGTGTGAAGGGGGAAAATCTGTGTGTAACAGACGAGAGCAGGGAAAATTGGACATCCATCATTTCAAAGGGGGGACTTACTGTCCAACACATGAGTGGCTCCATAAAATTATTGAATTTGAAGTTTTCTTCGGTTCTTTTCATGGATGAACTATATTGAAAAAGAAAAATGTAATGACTTACCTGGCCACCTTAATAAAATCAAAATTCTCGAAAATGAATGAGAAGTAAATTCGTTTATACGTGAGGACAAGGACTTTTATCAGAATCCGTCACCTGAATAGGCATATCAAGATCAAATTACTGGAGAAATATGCAGCAAAAATGAACAAACTCTGGGTCGCTTCGTCTTTTAAAACTCAAGTCGACTAAAAGGTAAGTGTTTATTCTCATACCAATGTTACATTAATAATGTATGTTGCTTGCTGCATTGATAGGTGCTAGGTTCGATGAAGCAATAATTGAAGATCTTCCCAAAAGCCGTGAGTCATATTTCTGGAGTGATTCATCCACAGTCTTAGCATGGATTAGAAGAGATGATCAGAGGGCTACATTTGTGGCGAACCGGGTGAATGAGATAAGGAAGCTGGCTCAACCAGAACAGTGGCATCATGTTCCAGGGATTTGTAATCCAGCTGACCTGCCATCTAGAGGCTGTTCAGGTAAAATGTTGCTTCATTCATCATGGTGGGTGGGCCCTAAATGGTTGCACCAAAAACGTAGCTGTTGGCCTTCGACCGAAGTCAAGTTTGAAGAGGATGTTATTATTCTAGAAAGAAAGAGTAATGTTGTTTCCTCTATGCTTTGTGCAGATGCTGATTCTCTTCCAAGTGACTGGTACTACAGGTACTTTTCAAAGAGTGAGAAAATTATTTGAATGGTTGCTTGGATGGGTCGTTTTGTAAACAAATGTAGAGCTGCTGGCTCTGAACATTTTATGAAGAAGACGGGACCACTTTCTACTGAAGAAGTCACTTCTGCTGAGATAAGGGTCTTGAAACTAGTTCAGAAAGATGCATTTCCCAGTACCACGGACCCCAGAATCTCCAGCCTACAACCCTTTGAAGATCATGACGGTCTCCTCCTCTTGCTAACCAAGATCTCCGATAGACCCGTTAACCATGACTTTCGGTATCCTGTACTTTTGCCCAAAAATCATCCCTTTGTGTCATGGCTGATTATAGATATTCATATTCGAAGGTGTCATGTTGGCATTCAAGGTCTGCTTTCGATTATGAGGGAAAGATTCTGGGTGATGGGAGGAAGAAGAACACTACGGTCAGTGTTAATTAAGTGTGCATTCTGCAAGCGCCAGGAAGCTAAACCCTTCGTAGTATCCACTCCACCACTTCCAGCAGAACGTGTAAGAGATGCTGCTGTTTTGGAGTTTCGGGTGTCGACCTGGCTGGAACTCTTCATCTGAAAAACCACGAAAAGGCGTGGATTTGCTTGTTCACGTGTGGAGTTACCAGAGCTGTTCACTTGGAGCTACTCCTGTCATTGTCAACAGATGCTTTCTTGCAAGCATTTCGTCGATTTGTAGCTAGGAGAGGACGACCAGCTGTAATTTTCAGTGATAACGGGACTAACTTTTCTGGTACTGAAACTGCCTTCAGTCGAATTGAGTGGTCAAAGGTACATGAGTACTGTTCAGTGGAGAGAATAAAGTGGAAGTTCAACCCACCCACTGCTGCCTGGTGGGGAGGTTTGTGGGAGAGATTGATAGGACTAGTGAAAAGTTTACTTCGGAGAACTCTTGGACGTTCATCTCTTACATACTCTGAGATGGAAACAGTGCTATGTGAATGTGAAAGTGTAGCAAACTCGAGACCTCTGACATATACAGCTGATAATTCCAATGAACTAGGAGCAATAAAACCTGCCATGTTTCTTCAGGATATTCGTGAAGCTGCTGTGCCTGAGATTGATGTCATCGAGTCCTCCAGTTTGAACAAGAGGTTGAGGTACAAATTAAGACTTAAGGAGAATCTGAGAAAGAGGTTCCGTAGCGAGTACTTGGGTCTACTGCGACAACAGATGGATGTCAAGCAGCAAAAAATTGTTCAGGTTGATGATGTTGTCCTCATTGGCAATGACAACTCAAAGAGACTGGACTGGCCTTTAGGAAAGGTCCTAGAACTTTTGCCCGGAAAGAATGGAGTCACCCATCTTGTTCGCCTGAAGACTACATATGGAGAACTTCTGCGCCCTGTTCAAAGACTCTACCTCGATCTAGAAGCCCAAGGTAGTGAACCTTCTACTTCAGACAGTGAAATGACTGTGAAAGAAAATAGTGATGTTTCATGTGGTAATGTGAGTGACGTAGAGGAAGAAAACAGGACACGGAGTGGAAGAATTGTAAAAGTGCCAAAAATATATTTTGATTAACTTGTCTGTTTTGTGCCAATTTGTTTCAGGTGTGAGCAGAATGTATAATGTCCCTAGGACTATGTGAAGTTAACTGTTCCACATCCGTTAACATGGTGGGAGAATGTTGGGAACACTGATTGAGATGTTTTTGTTTATTTCATGTTTTATGCAGCCCCTATGGTCTAGAGGGCATTGACTCAAGTAGTTAAGTAAAATGGCGTCCAATGGAACGGACAGCATGTAATGCAAGATAAATAAAGTTCAGTTATTTTATGTGTATTAAATCTATCCATTGGTGGAGGGCCGAACATTTGGCAGTGACTGTTTTAATGTGTGCGTGACCGTAATTATTAGGGACGGAAATGGGGTAAGTGCTCCGGAACTTGAAACAAGGTACTATCTCGGCATTTGCCTGGAGGGAGTGTGGAAAGCCGCTGTCAGCTCCGGGATTAGAACCTCTGAACTCCCGACTTACTGCAGCTTCCCATCGCGGTCGTAGTGAGCAATTTAACGCGCTTGGGTAAACCGCAGGATCGCTGAATCATGATTATGTAGCCTATCGCTATTGCTATATTTCGTATTTCCAACCTTAGCACGTCTTTCATTGTGTTTTGTGAGGCTTCTTTTTGGCTCAGCTGATACTAAGGTGCGGTAGCGTAGTTAATCTATTTTGTGTGTGTGTTTATGAAGTATATTTCACATTACAAACCACTGCAATATATTGTTTATACGTACCTTTCTATTTATAACGTCCATATTGCCATTATTGTGATTGTATACTACGAGCGGAAAAGAGAAGCGAAATATGACTGTGTTTTCCGTAAGAATGGTTGGTTGTTTCCTCAGTTTAGGGGCTGCGACAACGCGGTCATGTAGCCCCGTGTACTTTGGGTGTATGTAGAATCTGTCTGATAACCGGTGTTAATTGTGATGACTGTTTTAGTGTGTGTTATCTGTTTTCAATTCAAGTTAGGACTGCAGACATTGATTTTTCAAGTAGTTCCTACTTTTTCCGCCAAACACCACCGTCCACGACTACTAGTTCAGAACTTTGGTTACCAGATGCCATCGCAGTCGGCTACTGGCGACGAACGTCGGAACCTAAGAGCGTTTGTCAAATGTTTAACCTATATAATTTAGCTTCACACAGGTGTAATTATTGGAAGGTTCTTTAACATGCCATAAATCTATGACATGGAGACTCCGGCTTTACTTCCCCTCCGAGGGAAGGCATACTGAGGGATTTTTAAAGCTCTTAAAAATCCGATGAATTCGTCCGGGTTTGAACCCGCGGTCTTTTCCCGTAAGAATGCATTGTAAATATCAGCTGGCATGCGCCTGGCTTAGTCCGGCTGCGTCACAGCATGGCAGCCAATGGGAGCGAGAGACACCAGAGTGTCATACCTTATATAGTCTACTTACCTTGGTCCCGTGTCATGTTATTACGCTTATTTTTGTTTTCAGATGCTGCACGTAAGCGATCTAAAACGATTATTTGATGGAGAAGAAACTTAAGTGCTATTTTACTGCTTTAGAAAGAATTAGCTTTCATTTTTATTGTAGAATTCGAAACATATTTGTGGAAGCTTGTAGTCAGAAGTCCTCCAAGCTTGTTTCTAGGTTATGAAAATTATTTCTGTCAGAAGTTTGAAGACGAATACCTACCTAATGTGCGCAATTGTGCTTTTAATTATTTAAATTAAGGCTGCAAATGTTCACATTTCTTCACTGCCTTGGCCTATGCTATTGGTAAATTATAATTAATTGTGGTGAAGAGACATGACAACATGATTTTCATGACGGACTTTCACAAACTGAAATTAACTCATTTATCTAAAATGTCCATTAATGTATTTGGATTGGAACAAGACAACAAATTGTTCCCTCTAAAGGTTGTGGATCAAGAGCTGCAAGACCGTCGTGACCTTCTTCTGCTAAGTTCACCATCCGGACAGAACCACTACGTCTTAATCAAAGATTTTGATAAACTAGTAAGACATCAGATTACCCGCTATGAACATAATATATATATACGTGTAAACAGTGTTTTATTCACTTTGATAATCACTATGGGCAACAAGGAATGGGAAATTTGAATGAACATAGAGCTTTGTGTGTCCAGCATGACATTGCTAGGGTTGAAATGCCTATTAAAAACCCCATTGTTAAATTCTTAAATGTTGAAAAAATGCTGAGAATACCTTACGTTATCTATGCTGATTTTGAAAGTATACTGTTACCCTATCAAACATGTCTACCCAATCCTGAAGCAAGTTATACAGTGCCATACCAGAGTCATGTTCCTATGAGCTTTGGTATATACGTTAAACCCTCACCTGCTGTGGAACACATAAAGACAAACCGTCCTAGCCAACCTGTTATTTATCGTGGACCTGGCGTTGCAGAAAAGTTTATGGACTGTTTGATCTCAATAGCTAATGAAATCGATCGCTTTTACAGCTTAAATGTTCCAAAGGCCTTAACTCAGGATCAAGAAGCAGAGTTCCAACGTTCTGAAACCTGTTATTTGTGTCAAAAACCATTTACCAAAGAGGACTGGAAAGTTCGAGACCACAGCCATATGACAGGGGAATACCGTGGATGTGATAACAATAACTGTAATTTGAGGTGTAAAACACATAACCCCGTTCCTGTGTTTCTACATAATATGAGTGGCTACGACGCAAATTTCATTGTAAAGCAATTGGGATGTACTACCGAGAGAGTGGATGTTATCGCTAACTCCTAAGAAAAGTACATTTCCTTTACCAAATATGTGGGAAATATTAAGCTTAGATTTGTGGACACGTTTCGGTTAATGCCTAGTAGTTTGGAAAACTTAGTTTCCAACTTAACATTATACCCTGAAACAGACAAGTACTTTGGAAAAAAATGCAATGCTCATGACTCGTAAAGGGGTATTTTTTATGACTACATTGACTCATGGGAAAAGTTAAGTGAAGCGTGTTTACCTCCAAAAGAGGCATTCTTTAACAAATTAAGTCAAGAAGATGTTAGTCAAGAAGACTATGAACATGCCAAAAATGTCTGGAATCAGTTCAACATTAAAACTCTAGGGGAATATAGTGACCTTTACCTTACTTCAGATGTACTTCTTCTTGCAGACAGCTCTGAAACTTTTCGAAACAAAACATTAGAAACACATCGAGTGGATGCTGCACACTTCTTTACTTCAACTGCTTTAAGTTTTGAGGCAATGCTCCTTTACACTGAAATTGAACTGGAATTGCTACAGGATTACGATCAGATTCTTTTAATAGAGTCTGGAATACGTGGAGGCACATGCCAGGTGTCTCATCGGTATGCTGAAGCTAACAAGAAATACATGGAAACTTATGATTCTGAGAAACCATCGCAGTTTATTACCTATGATGATGCCAACAACCAATACGGGTGGGCTATGTGTCACTCTCTTCCTTATGGTGGATTTCAGTGGGTTTCTCCAGATACTGTTGATCTAGAATAACTAAAGGAAGTCGATTCTGTGGGATACATTTTAGACGTTGATGTTGATTACCCCTC
Organism: Meconema thalassinum; assembly: GCA_946902985.2. NCBI lineage: Eukaryota > Metazoa > Arthropoda > Insecta > Orthoptera > Tettigoniidae > Meconema > Meconema thalassinum. Next base: position 509,830,258 of record OX336390.1, on the reverse strand, counting down.
TAACCTTCATGATCTACGCATCGATTTACCTTTCCTACCAGAGTGTACACAACCTAAGGATTCGTCTCTGAAAAAACTAATTCCTCATCTCGGAAAAACAACCTTCGAAAACAAGCCAAAAATGATTTTGAGAAAAATCAGTACAAATTATTTAACAATGCCAGTTTTGGAAAAACAATGGAAAATATTCGTAAAAGAATAGATATACGTCTTGTGACTGACAGAAAAAAAGTAGAAAAGCTAATAGCTAAACCAACATTTATCGACAGAACAATTAATGGTCCTAACCTAGCTGCTTTCCACATGGCTAAACGTAGCATTGTATTCAATAAGCATATATATATTGGAATGTGTATACTGGATATTTCAAAAACTCTCGTGTATTCCCACCACTATGATGTACTGCTACCCTATTATGGCATGGACAATCTTAAACTCATGTATATGGATACTGACTCGTTCATTTATTTGGTTAACACCCAAGATGTATATCAAGACAAGTTGGATTTCCTAGAACACCTGGACACATCTGATTATCCTACTAATCACATATGTTACTCTACATCAAACAAGAAAACGTTGGGGAAATTTAAAGACGAGACTTGTGGACAAATTATTAAAGCATTTGTTGGACTTAGAGCTAAAATATATGCTTTAGACATAAATGGTAAAGAAATCAAAAAGATTAAAGGTATTAGCAGAGGTGTTGTCAAAAATTGTATAAGCTTTCAAGATTATAAGGATTGTGTCATGAAAAACAATGTAAAAGAATACCAATGAACATTATCGCTTCTAAACAATATGACATATCATCTATAAGACTAAACAAAATTGCTTTGTGTCCTGGTAATGATAAAAGAGTAATTGATTCGAATGGTATAGCTACACATGCCTAAGGTCATTACTCAATCATTGACCATGCTTAAAGAGTTAACTTATCAATATGAAAATCCTCTACCTGTATATTGCAAATACATAAAACAAACAATTTAAAAACAATAGCACTACAAAAATAAAAAAAACAAAGAAAAGAAAGAAAATGGTACCGGTATTCATATTTAACAATAAAAATAAAACCAACTCTACAATTTATAACAAAAAAAACAATGTATTATGTGTAAATAGTGTAAATATATTTAAAATGAATAAAATATTGTGTGAACACTGTTTGGACATTTTTAATTACTACCCACCTCTCCCCACTCCTAATGCAAAATGAACTTTGTAAATGGACTAAACCAGAAACATGTAAACAACACAATTGGAAAATCCATGTTTCCATATTGACAAAATAGAAAAACATTAAACTAAAATTTTAAAAACTGTAAATGTGAAATTGTAAAATTGACAAATGTGTAAACAGCAAAAATGAAAAATCCATGTTTCCATATTGACAAAATTGAAAAACCTTAAACTGACTTTTTAAAAAGCTGGAAATGGGAAATTGTGAAATTGATACATGTGTAAACAACAAAAGAAAAAAAATTAAGCCGGTTGGGGTAGTGAACATGTTGTACACTAGCCTATAAGACTGGCGTAAGGATAGTTGTATGTGCCCTTATATACTTTGTGTAGGTGCCTTTGGATTAGCTTAAGTTAGGTTTGGTAAAGTTAGTTAGGTTAGGTGTTGTTAGGTATGTGACCTTGTAGTTTACTCTTTCCGAAAAATCTAAAATGTAAAATCTAAAATAAAATTAAAACTAAAACGTAAAATCTAAAATATAAAAATTTAAAATCTAAAAATCACTAAAATCTAAAATGTAAAATGTGAAAATAAAAAATATTACATGCATTAATTTAAAGGTTTTTATAACTTAGGTTAGGTTAGGTAAAGTTAGGTCAGGTTAGGTATGTGACCTTGTAGTTTACTCTTTTCGGAAAATCTAAAATGTAAAATCTAAAATAAAATAAAATCATAAATTTAAAATGTAAAATCTAAAAAGGTAAATTCTAAAATAAAAGAAATAAAAAAGTAAAATCTAAAATGTAAAAATAAAAATCTTACATATATTAATTTAAATGTTTTAAACAGGGTTTCTGTAGGTTAGGTTAGAGGAAGTTAGGTTAGGTTATAACTAAGTTTATTATTTGTGCTCGCACATTTGCTCTCACTTTTTTTTCACACTTTTTGCTCTTCGTTTTTTATTGCTCTCACTTTTTGCTATGACTCTTAAGTTAGGTTAGGTTAGGTTAGGTGAAGTTAGGTTAGGTTGGGTTAAGTTAAGTTAGGTTAGGTTGGGTTAGGTTAGGTTAAGTTAGGTTATAACTAAGTTTATTATTTGTGCTCTTACATTTGCTGTTACATTTTGCTTTCCACATTTACTCTCACGTTTTTGCTCGCACTTTTTTTGCTCTCACTTTTTGCTAGCCCTTTTTGCTCTCGTACTTGCTCTTACTTTCAAGTTAGGTTAGGTTCGGTTAGGTAAAGTTAGGTTAGGTTAGGTTAGGTGAGGTGAGGTTAAATGAAGTTGGGTTAGGCTGAATGGCAGAGGTATGAATTAAACCCGCCTTTTGTCACTTTTGCCTCACAAGACTGAGTGTACCCCGTTCCCCTCGTGAGACCAGAAATTAAATCTCATGGCTGAGCCAGGAATCGAACCCGGGCCTCTGCGGTGACATTCAAGATTACTAGCCGCTACACCACGATTTGGAGAATATAAGGCTGGTCTTGATTGTACATGATCAATCAATAATTGCCTAATAATAATAATAATAATAATAATAATAATAATAATAATAATAATAATAATAATAATAATAATATATTCAATTTGACAACTACATGGCCGACCTCTAACTGTGACGTCATTGACGGTCTCAGGGCGTGGCGGCCATATTGCCCATTAGCCCCTGTGCCAGCTCTGATTGTCCCCTCCATAAGAATAACATAGGGCTGGTTGCGCGTGGCGGCCATCTTGCCCATTAGCCCCTGTGCCAAAACCGCTATATTTATCCTACTAACATGTGAACGTTAAGACAGGCATGAGATGGTTGGAATTGAAATGAACATTATCATCCTAACTTTTATATCCACCATTCTCTTAAGAAGGATTTTTTCGTTATTTTCATTATTCTTCTCTTGCCAAATTTGAATAATTTTTCTTTCTTTGTTTTTAAAATTTCATGATGGCATCTTTTCCCTTCTCCCTTTCCTGTGTAAGTTTAAGGCTTCACCAGGAGGATGTGCTTTGTTAGGAATCCAGCTTGATGGCGCCCCCTTTTTGTTGTTGATTAAGCCCGTAACGACCCAGAGACGCAACGTCTCGTGCAACCCCGATCTGACTTTAATATATATTTTTTTGTTTTGTTTCAAACTGGATTTCGACACATTCCTGTTTCTTTTATGTGTGTGTACCGTACCGGTTGATGTGTGACGTTTGTTCAGCCGGGTCATCGCAGGACATCGTGGAACGGGTACAGTAGGGACTATGCTCTCATTTTCAACAGTCATCCCATTATCGACATAAATTATATAGTGTCAATATTATTACATGCTATTTATTTACTACACTTACCGAAAGCGCAGCTGTAGCTACGCTCGCTAAAGTGCAGTACTAGGCCATGTGGCCAAGCTACATGGGGACTCGGTAGAAGTGGGTTCGAGTACCACCGTCGGTCATCGTTGGGTTTCCTTGGTTTCCCCATTTTCAACTCCAGAAAATTGCTCGGACGGTACCTTCTGACAGGCCACGGCCGCTTCCTTCCACATCCATCATCAGTTTCATTCATATTCATTATTTAATCTCTCATTAACTCATCTCATGAGGTGAGGGTCATGAAGGGTATCCGTCCGTAAAAACATCCGCCACATAAACTTTCATCGCATCTCATCCCCGATCCCGTTGGAAACGGGAATAATGAGGGGTAGACATACATACATACATTGATTTATAGTACTACGGTATATTTAAGTATGCTTTTAGTATTCGGAATCACTCGGAATCACCATAATATTGATATCATTGCGCTAGGGTATCGTTTGGTAGACTTAACAAGAACGCTACATATTGCACTCTCTGGAAGTGAAACTTGGACTATTGGTGCAGCAGAAAAGAGGAGAATTAAAGCGTTTGAAATGCGGTGTTACGGGAGAATGGTGAAGATCAGATGGGTAGATAGGGTTACAAACGAAGAGGTATTAAGACTAGTGGGAGAGGAGAGATGTTTCAGGCGACTGCTAATGAAGAGAAGATATAGGTTGGTAGGACATATACTAAGATACCCAGGCATAGCAAGCTTAGTTATGGAAGGAAGGGTCGAGGACAAGAACTGTAGGGGTAGACCAAGGTTAGAATATGTTAAACAGATTGCCTCGGATGTAGGGTGTAGTAGCTATGTAGACATGAAACGATTAGCTCAGGACTGGGAAGCATGGAAAGCTGCATCAAACCAGTTAAAAGACTGAAGACCCAAACAACAACCTATTGCAATGGGTACTGTGCCCGAATTCTGCATAGTCAACGCCCAGTATCCACACAGATGGAATGGATTGTAGGGATGTCAATACCTGGCTAAATAATCGACAATACCCTACTAGACGAATAATTAGGGAACCCTCGACTCACAAAAACACATATCTGATAGTACTAACAACTAGTTACATACCTAATCTTACCAAAATAAAATAAAGCAAATCGAGAAACGAATCTCAGGGGTGATAAGGTTAAAATTATGTCGAAAAGTGCCAGCACCTAACTAGTAGTACCATCTTATGCCAATTAAGCGATAAATGAAAGATCAGATCTTAGAAAAATGGACAAGCTACTAAACAGTGCTTGTAGTATTTATTAACTTAGAACAAGACAGAAAATGTCCCTTTTTATTGACGAAAATAAAATGATGTCTCTCTAGACACAACTGATAATAAAAATAAAATCAGTCTTCGACATGTATTAGACTTCACTAAGTCTACCTCCACAATATTTATAGAAAAAATGAAAATCCACAGCCTGCTTCCAGTTTCCGACCGGGTCAGGAATGGAATGAATGAAGCCCCCATCTAGCGGCGGGGATATGAACTGTGCCGGCTGACGAGGCCTGACGCACTCCTCTGGGGCAATGATTAAATGAATGACAGATGAAATGAAATGATAGTGGAGAGTGTTGCTGGAATGAAATTTTGACAGGGAAAACCGGAGTACCCGGAGAAAAACCTGTCTGCCTCCGTTTTGTCCAGCACAGATCTCACATGGAGTGACCGGGATTTGAACCACGAACCCAGTGGTGAGAGGCCGGCGTGCTTCCACCTAAGCCACGGAGGCTTCACAATATTTATAGGTGTACTTAAAATAACACATCTTTCTTAATAATGTAAAAACTTATTAAACACCGTGTATTTCTTAAGTTTAACAAATAATAGACTTGCAAATAAACTGTCGTTTCTCACAAAAATCGGGGCCGATAACCTAGATGTTAGGCCCCTTAAATCAACAATTATCATCATCATCACAAAAATCTCCCCTATTTAATACATCCGTTCACACATCCGCACTATCGTCCCAAATCTAAATTCACTTCTCCAAATTATGTTATTACATTATTATTTACATAAATGTTTAATATATACATGATCGCGTCCTGCACGATTTTTCTCCTCCTCCTACTTTCAATACTTCTTCAAACACCATTCTATTTCAGATAACACAATACTTTCTGGTTTAACGTATTTAAAAAATACTAGGTCATGTCAATATGAACATATGTATCAAACAACTACATATCAGGTTTAATAACTTTTCAATAACGTTTGATCTACAATACAAGACTCGCAGATTGCAAAATATAACATAACTAGGTGCGCGGCATTAACCCTCACTACTCACCCCTTCCTCTACATAGCTTCAATAATCCATGAACTTTGTTACCATACTGAACTTCAGTTCTTACCGCTGTAATGACTCTTCTCATTTTTCACAAATTTCGTGAACAAACTTATAAGTGTCTACACTACACTTCATTCAACAATCAATCTTCATATATGTCGTAGCACGTTATCACAACAATACTAAAAACCATCTCAAGTACATTCAACAATGTAAGAGATTCAGTAACCCTATTCAATATTACTGCTGTAATATTTTTCAAGAAACAAATTCCTCCTCTATATAAATTCTATCTATTATACAAACGTCGAGCTATTATTCCTTTATTGTTTGAGTAACAAATCTTCACTCTCATTGTACAGCTTTCCTACTCTCCGTATTTGAATATAGGTTACATTCCTTCATTTAACTTAAATCTTAAACTTTGTTATACAATCATATTTTCTTTCTGAGTTTCATATCCTCACGTACATTATCATTCCACATGAATAAATATATTCACAATAGTCCTCTAAGACTTCTATTTGACAATAAGTTGATTTTGCATAATCACACCTCTCCCTGCTTTCAAAATACACTGAAGAAAATACAAATTGCAACACCATGAAGGCATTGGTCGTTTGTGTTGATTTTCAACATATGGAACGATCACATGTAGGTATGTAAAAGTTCAAAGTTTCAGACCCATTGGATTGTTAGTATAGGTCTCCCCACGTGATTGGTCGCGGAGGAATCAACTCCAGTATACGAACTCTGGTGTAGCGTAGTTGACTTGCAGTCTGAGCCGTGAAGTGTTCCTCGTCAAACATGCCTCGACGACAGAGAAGAGCACGCTATCAACAACTGTCGCCGTGTGTGGGGGCTCGGATAATTGGGCTGTGCGGGGCTGGATTATCGCTAAGGGCTGTCGCTGCACGTGTTGGCCGACAGGCATCTACGGTACAACGTGTATGGCAGCAGTGGTCAAATGAAGGTACCCGCACTCGTAGACCTGGCACAGGCCCAGCGCAACAGACAACTGTGAGAGAGGATCGCCGCATCATTCGGATGGCCCGGATGGAACCCCATGCAACAGCAGCACAAATTCGAGCGGCTGTGGCACCCCTACGTTCAGCTGGCTTACGATCCCGTGTCCCTGCAGAAGGTGTTCCATTGACCCCACAACAGCGACGTGTAAGGCTGGCCTGGTGTCTAGAACGATCGACGTGGGTCGACGAATGGCATAGGGTCGTCTTTAGTGATGAACCACGCTTCTGTCTTGCCCGCAGTGATCGCCGGAATCGTGTGCGTCGACGTACCGGAGAGAGGGGTCGCCCAGACCTTATTGTCGAGAGGCACACAGGGCCAACACCAAGCATTTTGGTTTGGGGAGCTCTTGGCCTTAATGTGAAATCACAATTAGTGCTTGTTGAGGGCACTATGACTGCTCGACAGTACGTTGATAGGGTACTCAATCCAGTGGTTGTCCATATAATGGCGAACATTGCTAATGGGATGTTTCAGCAGAACAATGCTCGGGTTCACACTTCACGCATCTCCGAGAAGCTCTCCTCGACATCACAACCTTAAAATGGCCCGCCAGATCCCCGGACCTCAGTCCTATTGAGGATGTGTGGGACATGATGGGTCGACAACTGGCCAACCGTCCTCAGCCACCCACAACTCTGGAATAACTGACCCATGCAGTGCAGCAAGCATGGGCCACAATTCCTCAGGAAGCGATCTAGGGACTTATTGACTCCATCCCTTGCCGAATTCATCAATGTATTGCGGCTCGTGGTGGGCATATCCTGTATTGATTGTTGTCCAAACTTGCGGTCAGAGGGACCTGAAAGTGTAATCATTGAATCACAACCGAACACTCGTCCTGCATGTTCAATTGCAGCAATGTAGCACCTCTCCTTCTGGGTGTTGCAATTTACATTTTCTTCAGTGTATATACGCTTATAAAGTCGAATTCTCAGTTTGAACTACTTCAATAATGAGTTTCCTGTCATCACTAACTAATATTGGCATTAATATTATTCATTCAATATTTTCTTTACTTTCATTCAGATTCAAAAATCTGGACATAACAATGTTGTAATTCTGGGTTTTACAATAGTATTCTTGGCTTTAACTGAATGTATCAAACGCAATTGTCGAACTCTCCAGACAATTATTTACGTTTCAAAATTGACAAATTATTTCGTTTACCTAACGGAATTGTTTCCAATCGTATAACGATATCAATTCTTTTCCAATACAATAATGACAATACTTCTTTCTTTAATTCAGAATAGCGAAACCAACTCACTCTTCGTTGTAAAATAGATAGATACAAATTCGTAAACTTGTTAAACAAAAGCGAAAAGTATTTAAACAAGAAAATTCTAACGAATATTACTAAAAATACGTCAAAAACGAAATTCGTTGACTCCAAAAGAATTAACTGTTAAATTTCAAAAATATAGCAACAATAACAACGTGAGTTAGGAATAAAATAGACAGATGTTGGTCAAACACTGGAATATCACCAAAACAAATGCTAGAAATGATAGAAAATCACTCATCTACCTTGACCTAGGTCGATTTCTTTGAGAACCTGTAATCTCGCCGCGTTGGAATGTGACCACCGGCGCCTGTCGCACGCCGACATTCTTCAAGATGCGTGACTGCATTCTCGAGGCGCTCGCTGTCTGCCTTGCAGGTGTTAGTTGCGGGCTGGCTGGAACTGGGACACAGCTGATCAGGTCTGCGCTGCTCCTCGCTCTGCGTGTCATTGAATTGCATGGTCATCAGGATCTTCTTTTTTCGCGACCACCGGTCTAGATACTGCATTCGTTTCCGAGCCCTGTGGCTTATGACGATATTCGCTTCAATCGACTCCTCTTTGGACGATCATGACCGTAGTCATATGTAGTGATATGCTTACGATAAGAATTCCAAAATAACAGTGGAATCTTACGTAGTAGTTGCATGTTTTGTGGCTTTGGGCGAACTGCTGATGGAAATGCAGTTAAGTTACATTGTTGCTCTGTGTGATCACCGCTAGACTTCGCTTAATTACTGTAGTCTAACTCCCCTCCATGATGAAGTTAGTACATCTCCACAACCTCAAGTGAGATGTTGCATGAAATTCTTCCCCTCCGACTTAGCTTAGAAAGCATTTTTAATAGTTCTGTAGAATTGTGATAATAAAATGTCGGTAGAATGCTTTCTCTGCGTTTTCGTGTAATCTCAATAGTATATCACTTAAAATATAGTGAATATTTGTAGTAAGGATCTCTTCTTATTCTTTCTCGTAATACTGCGTTCAAATATGTTGTTTCTAATACTGTAGTTTCCTATACATCTTCTTCTGTAGATTACTCTGATATATTTCTACGGCGACTCCACTCCTGCTTGACTATTAACGACGCATCTCCTGCCGCTAAAATGTTTCTTCCTTCCTAGGTTCAGTTTATGCTGTTTCTTGGAGTGACTTTATAATAGGTCTTAATTCGACCGAACGATGTAGTAGAGTATCCCTCGTCACTCTCCTCCGCTAGCCTCCTGAGTTCCTTTCCCTCTCAAAGTGGCCTCACTAGCCTCTCTGCACCTTCAAATATCACTTCTATTGTTGCAATTAAACTCACATTCCGTTTTGCCAAAAAATTTAATTTATTTTTCTCTAAATGTAATTATACTCCAGTCAGTTATAATGTTTATATTTATTTATTATAGCAACGTAGCCTCTCGATATAGCCAATTATTTTGATTGGTGAATCTGTTACTATCTCAATCCCATTGTTCCTTGCTTATCAAAGTGGGGTCGTGTGCCAAAATCCCCTCCACTCGGCTCCTCACGCGAGTCGTCCTCTAGCTCTGCGACCTTTCTCTCCGCTCTGTAGAAACCGGTTTTAATACTGTCTCTCCGAGTAACTTGCCTCATTCCTGCCTTCGTTGAACGTCATTCTTTCTTGGTTAAAATAATTCAGATGATAAAATTACCATTTCTTCTTCAAATACATACATTTCTGGGCACCCAAAACTTGATAAATACTTTCCTTCACATTACCAACTCTCACTATGTGAGGAAATAACTCAAATCACGACTTGTTTTCTAGGCGTAAAATTCTCTTGTTACACAAACCCGACCGAAGTCGTCGGATTTTTTAAGAGCGTTAAAAATCCTTCAGTATGCCTTCCTTCGGAGGGGAAGTAAAGCCGGCGGTCCCATGTCATAGATTTATGGCATGTAAAGATCCCTCCACAGACTAAACTTGTGTGAAGCAAAATTGATAGGTTAGATTTCGTCGGAACGCTCTATCAAAGTTCCAACGTTCGCCACTAAGTATCATTGATATCTAGTAGCGAAAGTTGGAACTACTTGAAATTGAACGGAACTTGTAGCTCACCCTAAGGGTGTCTGATGGAAGCAGCTACAGACTCAGGCGAGCCGAACATGTTCTCGGACACTCCCGGCACTAAAAGCCATACGATAAATAAATAAATAAATAAATAAATAAATAAATAAATCTTGTTACACAGTTCGAATCTCTGTCGATGCATTCAAATGGACTATGATAAATTCGAGTACAGTACGATATCGCGACTTCAGGAAAATTTTGCTATACCTTTACCTTACTCATCCCCCAGACCCCAAAACCACCGTCAGTTCAAAAGTTTATTCGGAGGCAAGTCAGTATCTGCAATCAAATTTTATAATTTATTACTTTATGTTGATATCATTCTTCAACATAGTCCCCCTGCTTTTCAATGCACATGGTCCACCGTTTCACAAGCTTATTGATACCCTCTGCAAAAAAGATTTCGTGTTGCGCAACAAGACACGTATGCAGGGATTTTATTGAAATGTTGACTACTTTCTGGAATATTTGCCAAGAATTTTTACCAATGCAAAGAGAATTACACATGACATTTTCCATCTTGTCCAAAATTATATTTTGCTGTTCAATTAGTAAACCAAGGGTTATTTTTCTTGGTAAAGGCGGGTTATGACAGTATGAATTCACAACATCATACCACTGGTTTACAAGTTCTATGAAATCCCTTGTTGCCTCTGCTAGTAATTTATCTGGACCTGGTTTTATAGTGCTTTAAAGCTGTGGCTGATGTGTGTGTGAGAAGCTGTGCTGCTAGTCGAACATTTTGTCGTTTGATTTTTCACACTGTATGTGATTCGGTGTCAGATTATGGCACGAGTTTATCTCAGAATTGGTTTGTTTCACTAATTCTACCACAGGAGAACTGATAACTTTCTGTCCGTTTTCGGGAATATAGCCATAATCCAAGAACCAGTTCCTGATAAGTTTTAGCAAATGGGGTGGATCTGTGAAAAATTTATAGGCCTAGGCTGTTGAGTTACTGGGTGGTTGTAAGAAGAGCAGTTCACTGAGATAGGCAATTCCCTCCACAAACCCATGTTCCCACCTCCACAGTCACACACACAGGCTACCACATTGTACCCAACGTTGTCAAGCTCGATAGTCACTCGGTCAAGCATATCGTTAGTCATGTTAGAGTCAAAATCGAGGTACACAGACTGTTTCCAGTTGGAAAAAAGTCATCTAGCCATAATAACTTGCATGTATGAATGAGGACGTACTAGGTCATCCTCTTTTTGATCATAATCATATGTAGCTGCAACTTTCATTTCATCATAAGAGAGAACTGTTGTTTTTTCAAAACTATGCATAGTGTGGCCTGTAACTTCCATTACACGAATTACATCAGCCAGAATCCCTTGTCTCAAATTTAAACTTGAAGCCCATCTCTGCAATGAAGAAATTCCTGGTAGAGGATAATGTAGCTTTTGCCTGAGGTAAATGTAACTTCGTTTGCTGAAATATCTGATGGTAAATGCAGTCGAAATATCATCTGAAGTCCGTTTAACGTCCTTCTGTTTACTGATGATGATATCTAATTGGCTTTTACTCAGCACCCCTGAGAATGTACCAATGACTTGCTGGTTCAGTACTAGCTGAGAGGTCTTTCCCAATTTAGCTGATAATTCTTCAACTGTTTTTTCTAGTTTCTCAATTTGCTTCTGGTAATCAATAATTTGTGCTCTATTATGTAAACATTGCTTTCTTAACTGCTCACTTTCTTCTAAAACCTAGTTGTAATTCTCAAGAAGAATTTCATACCTGTTGTCATCAGCCTGGGTTTGAAGTGGTGCTTCTGGTTCACTCACTGACTTTTGTTCACTCTTTTCTCTGAGTAGATCTTGAAACAATGTCCTCTGGTTTCTTTTTATTAATCTTTGCTTCCTTGGTGAGATCTGGAGTTAAAAGTAGCGTTGGCACAGCTGGAAGTAATATCAGAATAACAAAGTTCATGTGGGATGTATGTAGTAATGTAGCCAGTGGTTTTTTAAATAAATATTAAGCTAACCCTTCCGTTTACATTTATGATTTGATAATACAGCCATTGTATTTTGAATGCTATTGCTCTAACCACTAAAATACCATGTACGAAATATGTCAAAAATATTAACAGCATTAAGATCATCCTAGAAGGTCATTAAAACTTAAGAGTAGGCCAGCTAGGCTCACTTACCATCTGGTTTTAGATTCCTTGGAAATCTTGGCTTTATATTAAGCAATTCGGTCCTGTAGTCTAATTCGAAGTCTTCACTCTTAAAGTGGTGGGAACATATCCTACTTGTTTGAGGGTTGAAATGATCTTGTCCACAGATTGCGAAGGCATGCGGTTTTTGGCATCGTGAAAATCGACGTCATTTACAACTTTATAATTACAGTGACAAACTGCCACAGCACATCTTTGGCCTGGCATGATTATAATCAAAAGGGCTTAATACACGTGTTTAAACCACTGCAATCCATACAGTAATGTGTGGGAAAGTTGACAATCGTTGCATATCTCGCGCTTCGCGCGCTACGAGGAAGTTTGTGACGTCACTTCCTTTCCCTTCCCTCCACGGTCCCCTCACATAAGAGCTATATATTGAGGCAACCTCTGTAGTTTAGTAGCCTTGGGATGCTCCAACACCTCGAAACGCAGTATCCGAAGAGTTCGAGCGTGTGGGCTGCGGTATGTTGTAATTATTGTGTAGAGTTTATTGCATAATATGCAACTTGTCGTATCAGTGTGTACGATGTGCTGCCTAGCTTGACTGTCAGACCATGATTATATTTGGAAGAGTCAGTGGCAGTGAAATAACGTTGTGAAAGTTAAGCCTCTTATGCATGATTTCATATGCAGAACCATGGCTAATGTGCAAATGGTTTGCCACGTCATCAACAGTCACTAGAATAGTCTGTTATGGAGGAACACATCACGCACTTGTTCAATATTGGCATCCAGTTACGGCTGCAGATGGACGCCCGGATCTTACCCCATCCTTCACGCTCGTGCGACCCATTTTGAACTGTAGCCATATTGTGATCAAAGTCGTCTATGAATTTCCGCTCCTGGTACGCCCTCAGACAACAACAACAACAACAACAAAAAACAAGAACTGGATTACAGAACGCTGTTCTTCCTTGGTTCAAACCGTGGCCTACGTTATACTCAAGGCCTGGAAATAGAGCGGAGACTTGGTACGCCAAACTGGTAGTTCCACTTTGCGCCACTAGGAACGCGGCTCGGTGCCCTAGTTGTCTGCTTTTGACTAGGCGTTACATGCAACTCAAGTACATTTAATACATGTTTTCTTAGCACTTCTTACTCGTATTCCTCCAGTTTCCCCCAAATGATGAATACAGCTCACTCTTGACTGTATTTCACTTCGCTTTAATATTTTTCTGTCAAGTAGTTTGCTTCTTAAATTCAGAAACGTTGCACTACTGCCCGTGTGGTTCACACCAATATTCTTTAAAAGCGGCCTTAAGAACTTTTGCAGAAGAACTACGGAGGGAGAATTGTCAATACACACTTCGCATTTTGTGTGCTCGGAAAACGTGTCAGTTAAAATATTTGTGAAATTTGACACTAAATAATTTCGAAACATGAAATTTACGGTTGTTGTGACAAAGTGAGAAATTGTTTCAAAGAGATAAATAAAAGATGCCTTGGGATATCTTAATCCCCCTCTGTCTTGAAAATGTATTAAACTAAATGCAGGCTTGAATTTGCTGGAGCTGATACTTTCTCTAAGCAACCTTCTTAGTCTGTTCTCTCTTCTGCCACTCTTACAAGAAATCCCGCTACCATTGCAATTAAAATGGAAGATAGAGACGCTGGCTTTTCTGAAAACAAAAATAGAGATTTTAATGCTAAAATGTCAACCAATATGTTTTGTTTCGATGAACCTAATATAGGCTATATGCCCCATATTCTTACCTTGAACAGGGCTTTCAAGAATCTCCAAGACATGTGCCAGAGGATGGGGTGTTTATTTAGCATTGGCTGGGTTTTGCACCTTCCGCGATTTTTTAGGCTTCAGAAACTTGGTCAAGGCGCCTGTTACGACTGCATCTTCCCTCAGCTCCACATTCCCACTTCTAGAAGATGCGATAATTCCTGTGCTAAGTGTTGACTCGATGGCATGCAGGCATGATCTCACGTCCATCATGTCATTGTTACCTCCTTTATTTCTCAGGTGACTGAAGAGCAGTTCTACATCGTCACCTGAGAGATTACGCGTAAGCACATAATGGAAGCCGATACTGATTAGAAGTCGTATGCAGGACACGGTTGATGAAGTTGTTAGCACCAAAGCTAGATAAGTTTTCTTTGTAAGTCTCATATTTTTATCGGAATAACTTTGGATCTGTGACAGGTAGGGCAGAAATTCATTGGTCAGCCATGAAAGTCTCTCATCATTAACTTCACTGAAAATAAGCTTGTCCGTGTTTCTGGAATGACGTCCGTTTGAGGTTTTGCAGATATCATGTATATCAATCCATTTTCTAAAAATTTCCAAGAAATTTGTTGTTTCGTGTAGGCTGTCCTAACTTCAACTTTCTCTGGGCACACGACTTCCATGCTCTTAAGCACAGCTATTGTCTCTGGAGTAAACACCAATTTGGCTCTTGCCACATTCATTTTTTTCTAAATTGCTTGGATATACAACCTTCCTGCTTAATTTCCTAACTGGCTTTACTACTAGCTTTTTCTGTAAGTGGTACAGATTCTTGAGATGATCACTAGTTATTAAATTGTCATCTACATAGAAGTTCCTACTCAGATATTGTGATCGTACATTCTTAATGATGTGACTCGGATCGAAACTAAGAAAAAGTGGCCTCTGCTCGTCTTTCGGGTGACGAATTTCATGAGTGACACATCCGCCACACAGCGCCTCAAACATTACACATTCACCTGACAGTTGTCCGTCACTATTCTGATGACCTTGAAGCCGCATTCCTCAACCGCAGTCAGTGCGTTCAGTATTATCATAGATAACTGTTGTCCTGTAAGTCCACATGTAAAGTAGAACGAAACGGGTATCCTGTAGAAGGATGACAGGCCCTTGAACATTATGCATAATAATTTATTAGCTAATTTATGTTCCATTCCAATTGCATCTTTCTCAATATCACTAATGCCAAGAAACATGTCTAAATTCTTGTCATACAATAGTCTAGACTTTATGGCCATTTCATCAATGATTAGACTAATGAACCAACCTTCTCATTATCGTGAGTCAGTGACTTTTCTTCAGCTGTCAACCTAGCTTTTGCAAGTGGGGTGACATCTGTCTCTCCGATCGTATACCCAATGTACGTTTTCAGTGTTCGTGGATGAGGAAGTTGTAAAATATTTATATCTCTCAGTAAGCGGTAAGCCGACGGTGATTTATTAGAGAGCAATACACATATTTTTATTGTTGTTTCATTGTATTTAAACTTTCGTTTCATGAAAGCTCGAATTTGTTCAAGTAAGAAATTAGCTTTCAAGTCCCCACGATCCGCTTCACTCTTGAGCTTCGATATTTGAACATCGAGTTTGTCCTGACGTTGCACTGAGTGTAATTTTTGTTTCAATGAAATTATCTTCTGATTCAATGACTTAATTGTAGTTCTGTATACTGTATTTTTTCTTAGTGCCCTCCTTAATTTTAATTTTGTTGACTTGCAATGAGTTTGCTTGATTGTAGAACATTGCGTTCCTACACTAACACGTGATTGATCATGGTTTTCTTCAATTCGTGCATCACAATAGTCTTCCGTAAAATTTAAATTACCTGAACATTTCCTTTTATTGTTGATATGTATGTCTCTATCGACACGTGCTCTTTTGCGCGTATTTCTATTTATTTGTGCTTGTTTATGTTCGGGGTAGTCCTCAAAAACCGTCGGAAATGCGTTCGGTAAAAGCGTTCTCTTTGTAGTACTTATACTAAAATCAGAATCCTTGAAATGCTTCCTACAAATTGTAGAAGACCGTTTTGGTGACCACAAAGACCCTGGCTTTACCCCCTCACGTGAAACAGCTAAAACCCATTGTTTCAGTATGTCATTGTTCAATGGAAATTTATGAAACGAAAGTCCATTGCCTTTAACTTGACGAGATTTACAATACGGCACGCTACAGTACACCATTTTTGACGAACACAATAATAACACTAATATTTACACATAAGTTACTCTCTTAAAATCATTCAGTGATTTATTTCTAAAGTATTTATCACACATACATGTCACATTTACGCTAGTACACTGGATTAAAACTTGCTTTTCACTACGTCTTGTTCATAAAGACCACTTAGCACCCATCTCAATATAAGCCAAACAGCAGTCTACTGCTCTTAACGCAAGCACAACTATAATACGACACGCTTCGCCAGTCAATTTTAAACTCACCTTAGCTTTCTTACTCATTAGGACACCTTATTTACCGCCAAATACAGACACAATAATCACATTGTATGTAATGCAATCGGCACGATTAGGGGCGCCAGACAGCGAACCTAGTGGCAAAATGCGGAACAAGTTCGACCATCGCTCGTAATGTCGTCTGGCGCCTCATTTCTAGGCCTTGTATATAACGTAGGCCACGGTTCAAACTGAGAGTGGCGCGGCCATATTTACGTCGCAACAGCGCATGCTGTACTGATCTGATAACGCTGAAACATAGCAAAGACGTGGACAACGGTGCCATCTAGCGGCTGGTGAGCACACAACTCCATACGCTAACCTAACGATACTTAAAGCCCAATTGCAGATAGTTATTGACTCGCCTCCACATATAATTTACTCAGAATGTGAAAAATCGAATCCATTGAAAGTTCGTACTGTTCTTCGGATAAGGGCCAGAAACTTATCTTAGTAAAGATTGTGATAGCACCAACCACTGACCAAGGGGGTGGGAAAAACGGAGTTTTTGGAGATAAAATAATCATACCACCCGTAATAGGCACACTATCCAAATCGTCCCCTAAAATTTACCTAAAACTTTTGTCTGAAATAATTTTTGATATGGCCCACCCTTAAGACAAGTGATTAGCAAAATATTTTCAGAATTATAAGGAGTTGGGGCTTCTCGTGTGCTAAACATGTGGAACTTTTGTAAGGATACAACAATTAACAAATTTAGTGAATTCGAAATAAGAGCCTCCGTGGCTTAGGCGGCAGCACGCCGGCCTCTCACCGCTGGGTCCGTGGTTCAAATCCCGGTCACTCCATGTGAGATCTGTGCTGGACAAAACGGAGGCAGACAGGTTTTTCTCCGGGTACTCCGGTTTTCCCTGTCACAATTTCATTCCAGCAACACTCTCCACTATCATTTCATTTCAT
Source organism: Meconema thalassinum (assembly GCA_946902985.2). NCBI lineage: Eukaryota > Metazoa > Arthropoda > Insecta > Orthoptera > Tettigoniidae > Meconema > Meconema thalassinum. Next base: position 509,812,749 of record OX336390.1, on the reverse strand, counting down.
CTGTCATTCATTTAATCATTGCCCCAGAGGAGTGCGACAGGCTTCGGCAGCCGGCACACTTCATATCCTCGCCGCTAGATGGAGGCTTCATTCATTCCATTCCTGACCCGGTCGGAGACTGGAAGCAGGCAGTGGATTTTCATTTTCAGTGAATTCGAAATATTGTACTTAGCCCAGTGAAATCTATCTCCGCCTTCCGGCGTGCCGAGAGGGATTTTCTTATTTACAGACTACCTCGCGGTGTAGTGGTTAGCATTTTTCTTGAAATGCAGACTGTTCAAACAGCCATATTTTGTAAGGTGTCGGTTTCTTCTGGTGGAAGCAATCCCATATAGCCTACCGTAATAATGATTGAACATTCAGATCTACTGAAATGGTAGTCTACCGAAAGAATTGAAATTGACTGCTGGCAGTTCTGCTTTATATTTACTCTGCAATTTATTTCTTATCTGTGGAAACGAACATCAGTAGGTCTCTCTTAAATTAACAACTATGATCCCAACGATTTGTACATCCGACCGCGGCACAAGCAAGGCCTATATTCGCGGAAGTATTGTCCGCTTTCCTTGCATTCATTACATACTGTCGAACAGGGGTGGGTCTAGAGGAGGGCGAGGAGGGCGACCGCCCAGGGCCCCGCGATCTGGGGGCTCCCCGCCATGGATTGTTTTAAAATTTAATTGATTAAGCGGATCTAGGGGAGGGCGAGGAGGGTGAGGAGGGCGACCGCCCAGGGCCCCGCGGTCTGGGACGCCCTGGGCCATGGATTGTTTTAAAAGTTAATTGATTAATTAATTATACTTTTCAAACTTTTCAAATTAATTTATAATTTATATTCTGTTTTCAGTGCAGCTATGACCTCCCGTGACCGTTTAGTAAATTTGGATTTCAGTGAAAATGATAAAAGACTTCATCTGGGGGGAAAAAAAAGTCGCAAAGTAATATTTTAATAATTCATAGTTTACATAATCTTCTTCAAGGGGACTTAAAGGATTCTTTCATATTATTAAAATAATGTACTGTAGTGTATTCAAAATAGTGTAATTATTCTTTATTTTATTATTATTATTATTATTATTATTATTATTATTATAAAACTATTTTCCATTTGAGTTGATATTATTTTTATTTCCTATTGTTGCAGGCCCCACCTTATATATCGCCCAGGGCCCCGCAAGGCCTGGATCCGCCACTGCAGTGTCGAATATTGTGGTGTTTGAAGCCATTTTTCAGTGTTGCCTTAGTAAACAAAAGTTTGATGCTTTTCAGTCGGTCAACACGATTGTACCCAAATGAGATGGGTTATTCCCTGATCCTGAAAAAAAAAACAAAAAAAAACAAACATGAGATTAATAAATACACTTGGATGACCAGTTTCGATCGTCAAGCGATCATGAAGTCCTGTTTGATCATCACATCTTGATGAGGTCCCAACCCTCCGAACTCGACACAACCCTTGATGACCACAACAACAACAACGCTAACGTCATACTTCTCTGTTTTTTTATTTTGCGTGTGACCTCCTGAGTGGCCGAGTGCATGTCTTTCTAGTCGACGCCCGTGGGCGACATGAGCGTCGGGATGAGAGATGGAATGGATGAAGATGAATGAATGAAATTGGGCAAGGATTTGGAAGGAAGCGGCCGTGGCCTGTCAGAAGATACCGTCCCAGCATTTGCCTGGTGTTGAAAATGGGGAAACCACGGAAAACCATTTCAAGGACGGCCAACGGTGGGGCTCGACCCACGCGTCTACCGAGTCAGCAGAGGGCTTGGCCCCATGGCCTAACGCTGCTCTTTAGCCACCGTAGTCACTACTGTCGGTACTTTTTTTCTGCACACTGGCACACGCTCTACCTTGATTTTTTTTTCACTTTTCAAAAGTTTGTATTCTTATTGGCATTTACATTTATTTAAACTTCAAATTAGTAGTGGTTTCTGGCCGGTTCTATATCCACCTCCACCTCCCCACCTCACAAGATGGCGGCGGCGCGATATCTCTCGAACGCATTGTCGGATTTTAACGAATGAGCATTCATTGAACTCGGGATGACACCCCCTTTCCAATGGACAACATATTTCCACCCCAAAAATAAAACCTACCCCTACTAGGGGGTGAAATTCTAATTTTTTAGAAAATCTCGTTTACTAAGTGCGACATGTGGGAGTTTGAATGCAAATATGAAATTAAACGTTGTTCCACACAAGATACATGTGTACGGTGGAAAGCCACTATGATTTAATATGCTTGTTTTTGTTTTTACGCATGCCCACTCATGGCTTTTGTAAGAGGGCGGGCTTTTTAAAGATGGTGGCTGTAGTGTAACCTAACCTAACCCCACCCACGAGGGATGATCAAAAGTATTTTAAGCAGCGCTTGTCGATAGGCAAACCAATAATCAAAGAGGGTCTTGTCAGGCTTTGAGGCGAGAGCCCCTGTTATTGATGACGAGCCCCGGTTGTCGGGTCCCTGTTGATGGTTTATTGTTGACGGATCATTGTTGACGAGTCCTTGTTGACGAGTCCCTGTGGACGGGTCATTGTTGACAGGTCATTGTTGACGAGTCATTGTTGACGGGTCCTTGTTGACGAGTCCCTGTGGACGGGTCCCTGTGGACAGGCCCCTGATGACGGGTCATTGTTGACGAGTCCTTGTTGGCAGGTCCTTGTGGACGAGTCCTTGTGGACGAGTCCCTTTTGACTGATCCCTTTGGACCGCTCCCTTTGGCCTGGTCCCTATGGACTAGCCCATGAATTTATTCAAATTGTACCAAAGGGCCTAACTAAGTTTGTGTGTAAAGCAGTGTGTTGAACTAACGTTGTTCGCCAGTCCTTACCACTACAATGTGATAACGATATTAAAGGAAAGTGACGAAATACATGTGAACACGTGTGAGATGACTTTGTTACCGTCCTCCTTGTGAAAACCGCATGTAAGCTAACAAGTCACATCCTGTTTTGATTCGTATAAGTGTAAAACTTGGTAGATAGAGGACATGTCAAGGGGTAAGTGCAAAACTTGGTGGATGAATATGTACTAGTGCTAGGGTTAATGAACACACTCTAGTACACGGGGCACATGCAATTTGAGGACAGGTCAAGGGATCTAACTTGGTGGATGGATGTGCCATTTGTAGTGGAAAGAGAATAATGCACGTTTTTAAGATGTTAGAACTGAGGAGATGGTACGCCCAGTAAGCCGACTTGTTATTTCCTGTGTCATATTGCTGACATGGCAGAGAGCGCACAGTTCTGTTGCTATGACTAACGCTGCAGTAATTTAAAACCGCAGGTGTTCATCAAGACAATGGGTGATGATCATGCAAAGTCAGCAGTAATCTGATACCGCACAGGTGTTCCTAATGTTCATCAAGACAATGGCTGATGATCATGCAAAGTCAGCAGTAATCTGATACCGCACAGGTGTTCCTAGTGCACTTTGGACTGGCAGGTGTACTGGAAAGCAATTGCAATGATCTGCAAAACTGCTGACACAAGCAATCTCAGCATATATAAGGTAGGTGTCATGTATTTCCCCACTGTCTGTCTTTAGTACTTGCTACGAGTGAACAGTGCTTTATTACTGCTCAACAGTTGCAAAAAAGACTTTTTGGTGGAAAATCACTAAATTATTTTGCAAGGTAAGTACTTATTATTAATGGATTGTAGTCTTTTATTACTAATTGATGATGAATTTATTGATTGGAATGTATTTATTGATTGATTGATTTATTCGTTTACAGATAATTGGCGTACCTGTAGGTTAGCAGATTCCTGTACCTAGTTCAGCGGTTGATAAATTGTTAAAGGTAAGTACCCCCTCTAATAACTTTTAAACAGCTAGAGCGATATTTTCCAATGCTCACCGCTAGATGTCAGTGATAATGGTCTATTTGAGAGTCAAAGTTGGAACTATTTGACTATGATGTGTTAAGCTAAACTTGTAGGTAGGATTTGATTAACACTCTATTAAGTTCTAACATTCGCTGCTAGGTGTTAGTGACAATAATATTTGTTAACCAATGTTGGAACTACTCAACAATTATGTGAAGCCGAATTTGTAGGTTAGATTTGAATAACGCTTTATCAAGTTCCAACGTTCACTACTAGGTGTTAGTGACATAGGGAATATTTAAAGACTTAACCTCAGCTCACCCAACATAACCTAACTTTACCTAACTTAACCTTGTCACGTGACATGTTGTACAAGTTTAGACCGGCTTTAAGACTGACAATGACGTCACACATAGCTCACCTAACCTAATGTAACATATCATAACCTAACCTAACCCCATCTAACCTAACTTCATCTAACCTAACTCCATCCAACCTAAATCTTAACAGCTTTGAACACAAAAGAGAGGGTATATTTAAAGACTTAACCTCAACTCACCTAACATAAACTAACTTTACCTAACTTAACCTTGTCATGTGACATGTTCTACACGTTTATACTTGCTTTAAGGCTGGCAATGATGTCGCACTTAGCTCACCTAACTGGCGGCCACTAGTTTTTATTATTTGAAAACAAGAGATAAAGTGAAATGGGTGTTTAACGCTCTATTAAGTCTGAACGTTCACTACTAGGAGTTAATGAAAATGGTATATTTGATAGCCAAAGTTGGAACTTCTTGTCAATTGTGTGTAAAGCTAAATTTGTAGGTTAGATTTGATTAACGCTCTATTAAGTTCAAATGTTTACTGCTAGGTGTCAGTGACAATGGTATTTGCTAGCCAATGTTGGAACTACTTGACCACGGTGTGAAGCTAAATGTGTAGCTTAGATTTGATTATCGCTTAATTAAGTTCCATTGTTCACTGCTAGGTGTCAGTGACAGTGATATATTTTGGTAGTCAAAAAGTTGGATCAACTTGAAATTACACTTGGTATGAGTTCACAAACGATTAAATTAAATACCATATATATATATAATTAAACTATTTATATTTTACTTTGTTTTATCTTTTATTAACATTGATAATTTCTTTCTTACATAGGTAACTTGGAAAGTGATCATCATGTTCAAGTGTGGTGATTGTAAAAAGCATTTTTCAAGACCTGACAGCCTCAAACGTCATGCAAGTACTAAACATAATCACAAAATGTTTATATGCAGTCATTGTGCTACAACATTTAACAGACAGGATAATCTTGCACGCCATGTAAATTTAAAGCATGTCAGTTCATCACCTTTCTCGTGTTCAGTTTGTGAACTTGGTTTTTCTGCTGTAAAGCGATATCAATCCCACATGATTGAAGTGCATGGTGAACAACGGGAATTAAAAACTGGAAAACCATGAACTAGCACAGAACCTTTAAACGAATGTAATGCTCAAAAGCGTAAACGTTGTCAAGATTGTAAAAATAGTTGTGCAACAAAAAGAAAGAAAAATGATGAACCTCCAATAACACATTGTGATCTATGCAATATTGATATACCTTCTTCATTCATTCATGGACATTTGCGCAGTATTCATCATAAAAATAATGCTTGTCATGAAAACAATTCTGGAAATATTCATCAAATTGGTAGTGCATTTAAAAGTCGAATTGCTAGTTACAGACTTCATAGTGAAGAAAAAACTCAAAGTATTGAATCATTTTTAAAGACTGTTCAACATAGTGTGTTTGGCTTGGTAGATATTGTTTTACTAGAGCACAAATCATTCAAAATGAATTTTGAACTCTTTGGATATATGTAAAAACTGGGAGTGAAGGTGAAATTACTGATATCAAATCCTAAATACAAAAAAAAACAAAATTGTTAGCGAATCAACTAATATCAGTAATATGTACCAAGATATTTCAAGTGCTATCATTGTGAAGAGTGAAGAGTTCCAGGAAAGGGAGTCAGGCTGGGCGTTGGTTGAAGTAATTTATTTAGAAACCAACATGAATAAATATAACCCCCTTCGAGCATCATCATACATTGATTTACCTGTATGGATCAAACGGAAGAAAGCTTGTGTAAACGTTTTGAATAGTGACCAAGCATGTTTTGCGTGGGCTGTAACCTCGGCTCTCCATCCAGCAGTGGAGAATATGGATAGAACATCATCTTATCCTCACTATTCCTCAGTGTTAGATTTAAAAGAAATGGAATTTCCTATGGAGATTAAAGACATTAAGCGTTTTGAAGAGCTAAACAATGTAAGTATTAATGTGTATGGAATTGAAAACAAGAGTATAGTTGGTCCTCTATATTACACTCAAGAAAAAAGGACGCTCATGTAAATTTACTGTACATAACTAAAGGTGAAAATGCCCACTATTGTTGGATAAAACATTTAAGTAGACTTGTCAGTAGTCAGATAACAAAAAGAGAACATAAGAAGTGGTTGTGTGATGGTTGTTTGTTATATTTTGGAAAAGAGGATCAATTAACTCAACATCAAAAATGGGGATGTAATCATGAGTGCACAGTATTACCTACTCCTAAAAATAACATTCTGAAATTTAAGGACTTTGAGAAGCAGCTTCGAGTACCATTTGTTATATATGCTGACTTTGAAGCTTTGCTAAAACCATTTAATGCATGTCCATCAAAACCAACCAAACCTTTTACCAACACTACTCACATTCATGAACCTTTTAGCTTTGCATATTATATTAAATGTAGTTATGATGTCTCTTTAAATAAGTTTGAGCTCTATAGAGGACCTGATGCAGCTAAAGTTTTTATGGAAAGACTTGAAATAGATGCCATCCGTATATCCTCTATTTTAAATACTATCATTCCAATGGAGCCATTAACATCATCACAGCAAATGGGTTTTGAAACTGAAACGAATTGTTTTATATGTGGTGAATGTTTATATACAGACAGGGTTCGCGATCATGACCATTTAACAGGGAAATATCGTGGTGCTGCTCACCAAGAATGTAATTTAAAGTATAGAGTAAATAAATTAATTCCAGTCATTCTACATAACGGTAGCAAATACGATAACCACTTTATCGTTAAATAATTTGGAGCTTCAGATGTGAAAATTGATGTGATTGCAAATAATAAGGAACAATACATATCGTTCACAAAATACATCAAAACAAACAATAAGAAAACTATAAAACTGCGATTTTTAGATTCATTCCGCTTTATGCCAAGTAGTCTTGATAAGCTTGCTAGTAATTTAAAATCAGACCAGTTTCGTGAAATTCAACGTGTCTTTCCTAAAGAAGATGATTTTAATTTGATTCGTCAAAAGGGTATATTTCCTTATGAATGTATTAACTGTGTGGATCGTCTTGAGGAGTGTTCTTTACCACCGAAAGATGCATTTTACAGTTCCTTAAACACAAGTCATATCAGTGATCAGGAATATTTACATGCATAACGTGTATGGACACAGTTTAACATTCAAACTTTAGCTGAATTTTCAGACATATATTTGAAGACAGATGTGTTGTTATTAGCAGATTTTTTGAAAATTTCCGGAATGTTTGTATGAAAACTTACGACCTTGATCCTTGTCAGTATTTTACTGCTCCTGGGTTAAGTTTCAGTTCAATGTTGAAAGAAACAAAAGTAAATTTAGAATTGATGACTGATATAGACATGATTAATTTTATAAAATCATCAATTCGAGGTGGATTAAGCCAATGTAGTGGGCGATATTCTAAAGCAAATAATAAATACATGCTTAGCTACAACCCTTGTGAAAAGTCAAAGTATATTGTCTACCTCGATGCAAATAACCAATATGGTTGGGCTATGAGTCAATATCTACCACTAAAAGATTTTCGCTGGCTGACACAACCTGAAATTGATGTCTTACATGTTGACACTTTAAATGATAACGATGAAAAAGGATATATTTTAGAGGTAAATCTTGGGTACTCTAAAGAGTTACATGATGAATATAATGATTTACCATTCTGTCCTGAGAATATGAAATCTCCATTCATAACATCACGAACAAAAATGTTAATTGCTAATGTAAATGATAAATGTAAATATGTAATACATTATTAAAACTTAAAACAGTGTTTACAGCATGGATTAAAACTAACTAAAATTCATCGTGTATTACAATTTCATCAGTCAGCATGGCTCAAACCATATATTGATCTGAACAATAATTTAAGAACACTATGAACAAATGCTTTTGAAAAAGATTTTTACAAACTTATGAATAATAGTGTTTTTGGAAAGACTATGGAGAATGTTGATAAACGAGTTGATGTAAAGCTGATAACAAAGTGGGAGAATGAAGGTCAAAGGTATGGTGCGAACAACTTAATAAGCAAGCCTAACTTCCATAGCTGTTCTATTATTCATGAGGATTTAGTTGTAATACAAATGAAACGTCTTAAAGTATCCTACAACAAACCCATATATGTGGGTTACGCCATTCTGGAATTGTCAAAAACACTTATGTATGAATTTCACTATGATTATGTTAAGAAAAACTATAATGATAATGCAAAATTACTTTATCCAGATACAGATTCTTTTATTTATGAATTTAAAACTGATGATTTTTATGAGGATATCAAAACTGAGCTAAATAGGTTTGATACAAGTGACTATCCCAAGGATAATATCTACCATTTACCTCTAGTAAACAAAAAGGTTCTAGGAAAATTTAAGGATGAATGTGCTAGTGTTGTTATAGACACCTTTGTAGGCACAAAATCTAAATCATACAGCTATATGACAATCGATGATATAGTAATAAAAAATTAAAAGGAGTGAAAAAGAATGTTGTTAGTAAAGAGTTAGACATAAGTGATTATAAGAACTGTATAATCAGTACACCGCCTATATTATACAAGAAAATGTGTGTATTTAAAAGTAAAAATCATCAGCTACATAACAATTTGCTGAAGAAAGTTGCTTTAAGCAATGAAGACAACAAACGATTCATTATACCCTACACATTTGATACTCTTGCTTGGGGGAACCGTCGCATTACTTTACTTAAGTCTAATGTTCGCCATATTGTATCATTTGTAGTGTGTTTTTATTTTGTGATATATTGGTAAAACTGTACGTAGAATGTATACTGTTAGATTAATATAGTTTTAGTTTAAAATAACACACTTTTCTTGAAAAATATGCTTTTTATATTATGGTTAAACAAATGATTTAAAAATGTGCAAAATGTGAAAAAACTGAACATGACAATGTAAAAATGGAAAGTAAAAATTGTAAATATCCATATGTGAAAAATGGTAAATTCTTTTTTAAAATGTACAAAATGTAAAACTAAACAAGGGTAATGTAAAAATGTAAAGTGGAAATTGTAAATATCCATGTGTGAAAAAATAAAGAAATGGCTATCATCATTTAAAAATTAAAAGACATTGTGATCTGATAAACCTTGTTTTTTATTTCGCAACAAATAGGGCTTTACAAAATAAAATACAAAGAAAATACCAATTCCTCAATCCTTTTCAATGTCCATGTCACTCATCATTAACTTTCCTTTTATAGCACTAATTACAATGAGGGCTGCTAACCTTTCTCCCACTGAGGCATCACAGGATGTCAAACGTTGTTTAGCTTTTTGCAACAATACTTTATCCGCCACTCGTCTTAATGCAGGATGTCTATGGCGATAAGAAAGGTCATGTTCTCTGCACACTTGATCCAAAGGATTAATAGGTACATCACCACGTTGCAAACGTTGATTCAGCTTTGTTCCGGACCACAAAACGATAACCAGGAAGATGGATTTAAAAAGGTAAGTATTGAATGACGTTGTCAAAGACGCCATGACCAGTACAAGTTTGACATATCCTTTTCCATAAGTGGAGAAAAGGTTTGATTTTCCTCTTCATCTGTAGACGATGCTGATGTTGTTGCTTTTTTCTCGCCATCACACCCGTGGAATGAGGAAACAAAGTCTTTGCACTGACTTTTATGACCGTGATAGAGTTTGACCAGCTGGCAAGTAGCACACTGTCGCATAGAAGGTATTTTTGCCATGGCCACTTGCTTATGGTGATCATAATCTGTACATGGTTGCAATTCACTTAACACAGGGTCTTGAGTCCATGATTTTGGTACATGTTGCCAGATTTCTTTCACTGCATTTGCTGCCACATAATAAATGAACGATTTTGGAAGAGCCAATAATTCTCCTTTGGTAAAACTGTCTAGTTTCTTTTTACACACAAAAAACTTTCCAATCGCTTTATCGGTAGCATTCCCTTTCTCCATGGTATAATGTAGATGTTTACACGTCGCTTGTAGAAATCTCATTGGTGTCATTCACAAGTAAACCTAGAGTTTTAATTTTATTTAACAACTCACAGCAGGCATTGGTGGTTAGCCAATGAAACAATTGCCACACATGTGCCAAGGCTTTATGGGTAATGTTGTCAAAGGGGCAGCGGTCCATGAGTGTTTGCAGCGAGGGACAGCCCAAGTCCATTAAATCGATACATTGACAGTAAGACGCCAAGAATGGTTGTAGCCATTGACGTTTTTCACTACCTTTCACAAATACCACATGGGCAGAAGACAAGTGGGCTTTCATGACCATGTCCAGGTGCTTATATGAAATGGTTCCTTGCTTCCAGTCTAATTGCATATGTGTTTCAATCCACTGGGTTTGTTTACGGTCTTTATCACACAATAAATCAAACGCATAGGGCGGTTTAAACACCAAATGGGTAGCTTGCGATATCCAAAAATTGGAACAATCGATGATGGCCACTTCTTTAAAAATAAATTTGTTATCTCCAATTTTAAACCCTTGACAGTCAACAATTAGTGTACGCAACATGTTCACTCTTGTCTGGATCAAGTCCAACTGACCACAGACTGACTTCGTCCAGTAAGGTGTACCCATGACATTTACTTACATTCCATTCTAGTAAAAAAGAACACTGACTAGTCACTATTGAGGTTAGGGTATTACAGGGGGGCATAAGAAATAATATAACAACAACAACCAATGTTTTATTACATTATTTTATTAGCATAACAAGTTTTACATTCTTTTGTCATTCTAGGATAGGGGCGGTGCCAACTCATACAACAAAAAAGTCTTTTATATTTATAGCGTCCATAACACCGATGATATCCCAATGTCTCTAAACTGGGTGTTTTTGACTGTGAGCTGCTCACTGAAGCACCGTTGACACCATAAAGTCCACATGTGTCATAACTTTTTTCATCACGCAGAGGCGCGAGTGAGGGGTAACTTGAATGACAGTGTATATTACCCACATCCATTTTACAGATGTAGGGGCAGGCGGGTGACCAGCGCTGATGTTCTTTCATGGGTTCATCACTTTCTTCCCATTGATCTATGATGATGGAGTCAAAAGGCACGTTTCACTTCATCTCTTGTTTTCAAATAATAGAATCCAGCGGCCGCCAAGTCTTGAGGGTTTATGAAAGGCACCGGCCACGTCACAAAGGTCTTGAGACGTTGTTCCTCAGATTTTAAATTCATGGGTGTGTCGTCTCTTGATGATTTAAAGCAAGACATGACTGAGCGGCTTGACGTATACAGTTGTCACTTGTTTGGACAGTGGATAATAGTTGACTTGTTTGTGATGAATGATCAAACAGTAGGCCGTCGTATTGGCTGGAACATTATCATGCGTTTCAAAATCTGGTCGAATGTCAATATTGGATGGCTTGACAGACTCTTCCAAGTAGGAACAGTCAAAGACAATCAGCGGCGCCCTTGTCTTAAAAGCTAGGGTTGACAACATGGGGCAATTCTCTTTTTGAAAATACGACCATCGAAATTTAGAAAACAAGTCGTACAAAGGCCAAATTTATTTTTTGAAAAATCTAAATCCAGTCCTTCATAGGGAAACACAGCACCGTTGAGGAAAAGACAAGCATTTTTTAATTGCAGGTGATTAAATTGCGTGGCATCTTTGGTTTGTTGATACTTGCGATTTGTTTGAAAACCCACGATCATGTAGAGAGGTCTCTCTGTATAGCGGGCTGTTTTACAGACCAACTGTGTGTGTTGGTGGTGGGCAATAGCGGGTACTCATGGAGTGCCCAGCTTCTAAATTCCATGGGTAGAGGCATATCTCTCTTTACCATCTTGAGTATGTCCAGTTTCTTTTGCTATCATTAAGGGTCACATGAGGCACTTTCCATAGCAAGCGTTGTAGTTGAATTTTTGAATCTATGGGGGCATTGTCGACTCCCTTGAGTGCATTATTATCACTCCTGTCTCTCACCAAATAAAGCACTTGCCTTGCATTCACCACAATTCGCTGGTGATCTTCGGCAAGCCTTAAAACAGTTTAAGAGGTAAAATCCAGTAAAGGTGCCATCCATGTGTACCATCCAGTAATTGGTCGAGTCAGGGCACCAACCCGCCATGCAAAGTGTTTTACCTTCTTCCTCACTATAAGAGGGATATAGTTTCATGACACTGGAAATACCCACATTTCGAGTGCTATCCACTACGATATCGTTAATAACATACCGCACCTCAGAAAAGAGAAAGGCAAAAGCATGGTTGGCCAACTCGGATGTGGTGGGTGTAGAGCCTTCGGCTTTGGTTAGCCTACCTTCAATATGAATGACACTTTCATGCGGTAGGGTGTAAATATCTTGGTCGTTGATAACAAATTGAATTTCATCATTGTTATTGAGTCCAGGTGTTTGAGTTTGATAGGAATGGAGATCAATTCTTACCACCCCTGCTTGCTCTTCGATGTGGTTCGCTACCTCTAGGATAGAATTCACCATGGCGGTTGACTTGGTAACCCAAATGCTGTAAAATCTGCTTGTCTTGAGTTGTTAACGCGTATTCATGTGGCAACAACTAACACCATTCCTAGACGGTGTTGTTGCTTTATACACAAAGTTCATAGTGGCTTTAGCACCAACTTGTATGTCACTGGTGTGGTAGAATCTAGATCAATGAGTTGTTGATCTCGATTGATCAGTCTTAATGTTATATTACTAATACCATCGACAGCCACAGAATGAAAATGCACCACTGGATGGTTTTCACGAATAATATAGCCATTGGGCGATGTTACAATAAAGTCATAAAGCGAATGTGATAGTTCTTGATTGGTGTACACTTGGCTAATAATATTACACGTCACCGACACGTGATGGTCCTCAATGAATTTCACTTCATGGTCTGATTCATGTTTTTTGTTGGGCTCCAACACGCGTGGTTTCAATCCTAGTAATGGACCAATGGAATCGGGGTGTGTTTTAAAGTCAATTTTGAATGTAGAAAAAATACTGCAGCGATGAGTGTTGGTATTTCCTACAAGTTCAAACTTGTGCGTTCCATCGAGAAATGACTTTAAACCATATTCATTGATCAACACCACATAAATGTGTTCATAAATGTCATCTATCGTATATCCACCAGAGTTCAGGGTGAGCACACAATCATCATAGTAAAACTTGTTGTTCACATTTTCACGTATGTTGTATATTCGATTGTACGTTTCAAGTGAAACAAGTCCTAAACCTTAAGGTCTTTCACTCAATTCAATAGGCGGGTAAAAGTCTAGGCTGATTTCAGGTCCGCGTCCATGCAGTGTAAACGTCTTACTTTCCGCTGATATACTGTTGACTTTTTTGCTTATGCTGCGTCTTATATAAAAAAAAACACAAACGTCCACACTGTTGGCTGTTAAATGTTTGCTCACGTTTCACATTATAATATATCTTGATCCTGTTTCCAAAATAGGTCACTAATTCCATGGGCGGGGGCAAGTTCCCAAAACTGTCAAAGTACCATACGTTGGATCCCTCTTTAATATAAGCTACATAATGTGTTCCTGGTCCTCGGTGATCATCCAAATTGGCAACAGAACATTCCTGTTTCCAAGGTCGTGGGGGTAATTGGTTTCGCATAAACACACCTCGAAAATTAGAAAGCTTTAGTTGTTTAGCATAGCTTTCCACTTGTTGATGCGTCATGGCATATCTTGCTATGGCTGATGTTAAAGATGTTTTATTTTATTTCGAAATGGTGAAATTCCAAATCCTTGTTGATAAAAGGCTGGCTTCAAATTAGTATTTCTAGCCCCCATAGCAATGGCTTCCATCGTTTCATTGTGTCGCTGACTTTATTTTAGTTGTTGCTTGCCTTGCTGTGCGGCTTTAATAGTTTTTGCCACCGCACTGGCACCGCCCAAAAGCGAACCCAGAGCAGCCGGACCAGCGAATAATGCAGGTAAAAATCCCGCTCGTTTGGGGACGGGAATCACTCGTTCTTGTTTTGAACCCAATCGCTGAAGCTTTCCCTTAAAGTCATAATCTCCCTGTTTTGAGCGTGGCACTACAGACCTATCCAAATAGTGTTTATTTGCAGGATCTGTTTCTTGTTTAGGATCATGTATGGGAACAGACCTAGCTTTGGCCATCAATGCACGTTCAAAGACATCCATCGTCAACCTGTAGTACAAGTCTACTGTTTCTATGACAAGGTTCGGCTCCATGTATATAGACAGCTTGCTAGCCTCTCTAAACCTTAGTTGGAATGAAGATTATTAAGCAGCAAGAGTCATTCCCCGTGGGGGACATGGTTTCCCTTCTCTGTCCCACATCACGTGAACAACGCCATGGTTCACTGTTTCCATCTTCCATTCGCTGCATCATTGTGGGGCCTTCGGGATGTGGAAAGACTAATCTTTTGCTGACGCTTATTACAGCGCCCAAGGATCTGCGTTTTCAAAATATTTATATTTTTGCAAAATCTCTCTACCAACCCCTATACGTGTTTCTGGATCAAGTCACGCCTGGATTACAAAATGAGAATATGGGTTATTTCACATTTTCCATGCAAGAAAATGTTATTTCACCGGATGAGGTAAAGCCTGATTCACTCATGATTTTCGATGATGTATCCACTGAACGACAAGATGTCATTCAAAGTTATTTCAGCATGGGTCGACACAAACGTATCGATTGCTTCTATCTTGGACAAACTTATTATAAAATGTCCAAACAGTTGATTCGTGACAATGCCAATGTCATTGTTTTATTTCGTCATTACGAGAGGAACAGTCGTCACATTTATAATGAACATGTGAAGCCGGATATGATCTTTCAAATATTTAAAGAATTGTGTGCTAAGTGCTGGAACACTCAACGTCATGCCTGTTTAGTGATTGACAAACAAAGTGAACTCAACCAAGGGCGGTATCGCTTAGGGTTTGATAATTTTATTGATATTTAAGGCACTGTGTCATTCCCTCTCAAGTCATTTGTCAAGACACCATGGTGTTAGCAGAGAGTCAATTGAAAAAGCAAAAAATACTATTAGAGCAAAAAATACTATTCGCCGAAAGTTCCGTCAATTGAAACGATCACGTGCGGATCATGCTTTGTTTATTCAACAACATATACCACCTCCGCTAAAAGCCATAATGAAACCCTCTTTCAAGCCATCTGAAACGCTACCTACCGTTTCACAAGGCACTCAGACGCACCACGAGGACCCTGAGGAAGAGGAAGAGGAACAGGAACAGGAAGATTTAACTAGTGTTAGCGAGGTTGAGGATGACGAGGAACAAGTGTTTACACCTCAAAAAAAAAAAAGACCTCACCCCTCGCAGAGTTTTTACGAAAAAAGAAATCCTTGGCCATGGTCGAAACACCTTGCCCTCCCAGATCGTCGCCGTTTTCACAACTCTTGGCCACCCCTCAACATAAAACTCAACTGAAAAATATTTTAATAAAATATTATGAATCAACACTGGAACCCTATTTCACCGATTTATTTATTGGAAACACAGATACCACATATGGTGTTCGCTATGAGGATGATAGTTTTAAAATTGGGGATTCATCGATTAAATTTGCTCGTACTAAAGCTGTCATTAAAATATCAATTATAAATTAACACCAGGACTGTTAAAGCTGCTATTCTCTCGGACCCCTCTTCCCATGATTATACGCCAGAAAACCTTGCCAAATATAAATCCATTTTATTGAACACCCATGCCCACAAAAGACAGTATGATCCCAATCAACAAGTGAATGCCAATATATCTCAAAAATATAAAACCATCATTGCAAAAATGTTCTCCACCAGTCAAAGTGGTCATCGTAAAGTGTCCGCTTCGGGAGTGACACTTAAACCATTACAACCCCTTGTGGATGTTACCTACTGTCACAATCCCAATAAGCTCGTCCAGCGACTACAGCCGTTGCATGCTTCATGTCAGGCCGGTCATACCTGTCACGATTGGGAAATTCAAGAAATTGAAGAACTTCGAAATGCCAAAATTATTGTTTAAGCCTTCACCCGTTAAAGTGGGTATTGCTCATGATTTGCATCGTCCAGCTAGACGTCACTATCCACGACTAAAGGTGATTTCACAAGGTGTGGATGAACTTTGGCAAGCCGATTTAGTGGAAATGATCCCCTATGCTAGTGTTAACGATGGTGTACGCTATATGTTGACGGTCATTGATGTGTATTCCAAAATGGCATTTGTTCAACCCGTGAGTCGCAAGTCTGGTCCGCAAGTCACCAAGGCCTTTAAACATATTATTCAACAATCCAAACGTCAACCTCAGTTGTTACAAACCGATCAGGGAAAGGAATTTTTCAACAAGGATTTCTCCAGTTTCCTCAAATCTAAGGATATTCACCATTACACCACATACAGCAATCTCAAAGCCAGTGTGGTCGAGCGGTTTAACCGAACATTGAAAACCCATATGTGGAAAGCCTTTAGCGCTCAAGGCTCATATCGCTGGTTGGACTTATTACCTGAGCTAGTATCACGTTACAATGACACCAAACACAGAACCATTGGGACTAAGCCACGACTTGTAACCAAAAATATTCCGCGACTGGATAAACTGTTAAACCCCATAAAACAGCAGACCCTAAACGTCATCGCCTTAACATCGGGGACTATGTTCGTGTGAGCAAATTTAAGTCTATCTTCAACAAGGGCTACACACCAAATTGGGGGACTGAACTATTTCGAATTCGACAAATCAACCTGAACAGTCCAGTCACCTATTTACTCGAGGACCTCAACCATCAACCCATAAAAGGCAGGTTTTATCTTCAAGAACTCCAAAAGATAGCGTTTCCTAAACATGACCTTGTGGAAAAAGTGTTGAAACAAAAAGGAAATAAACTATATGTAAAATGGTTGGGATTTAGCTCAGCCTTTAATTCATGGATTAATAAATTACATGTTGTATGAAACTGTGCCCCTTGTATTTATTTATTCACTCATGTTGTACTTAACCTATAACCCTATGTGTGTACAGTCCTCAGCTCCACATGTATTATTATAAGCAATACATATTTCTTTCTCTCTTCACCTGTGTTCTCTCTTACACCGACTCTCCCCCTCTCCTCCCCTTCACCTCCCACCAAACTCAAAACAGTATGTAACTTGTTAGCTCTTATCGCGCAAGTGCAGAGCTAACGTTCAAGGTGAACACCTGTGTGTTAGGTCATATTTCACATGAACTTGCATTTTCTCACGTACGAACCAAAACAGGATGTGACTTGTTAGCTTACATGCGGTTTTCACAAGGAGGACGGTAACAAAGTCATCTCACACGTGTTCACATGTATTTCGTCACTTTCCTTTAATATCGTTATCTCATTGTAGTGGTAAGGACTGGCCAAGACCGACTACAATACTCAGACCGTAACATCAAATCCAAGATGGCGGAGATCGTAGGGGAACAGCTGTAGCGACTGGCGGGCATGGCGCCATCGAAATAGCGGCAAATTCGAAGATAAACATTCGCATAATTGATTAAATTCTACCAGAAATTACAGGTTTTTATGTAATAAGGCACAAATTCAATATGAAACCCTGACGTACTTCGCTACAAGCAACGCGAACATACAGTAGCTAAAAATACAGACATAAATAAAACAGAGGTAAGACATAATGTTAAATGCAAATACTTCTAAATGGAACTACAAGAATAGTCAACCAACAACAAAGTCAACCCCTGACACTATACAGCCCATGAAGGGCCTAAGCAAATATAAAATGCAAATACAAATGGTTGTTGCTTATATTAGGGGCTACGACATCGTGGTCTTGTAGCCTCATGTATTTGTGTGTGGAATTTGTGTGATAACCTGTGTTATTGTTATGGCTGAACTAGTGTGTTTGTAAATTGGGGATTGTAATGGGAAGGAAGCGGCCATGGCCTTAAGTTAGGAACCATCCTGGCATTCACCTGGATTAGAAGTGGGAAAAACGTGGAAAACCACTTCCAGGATGACTGAGGTGGGAATTGAACCCTCCTCTACTAAGTTGCTTCAAGAGGCTGAGTGCACCCCGTCCCAGCCCTCACTTGAGAATTAAATTTCTTGGCAGAGCTGGAGAATCAAACCCGGACCTCCGGGACGACAGCCAAGAACTCTAGGCACTACACAACGAGGTGGTCTAAAACAGAATGGTAGCACTGAATGAAAGTAGAACGAGCGATAATATTGTCTATAGTACATGAATTAGCCAAAATACCTTATCAAACGAGAAATAAATCAGGGAATGATGTTTTAATAGATGCTTCCTCCTCCTCTGTATGTAACCCACCCAGCCATCCCAAATAGCATTGCGACTCACAATTTGGCTTCAGGAGAGGAAGATGCACAATCCAGGCAATTCTAGGTCTTCAAACTGAGATTGCGTCTACCCTGTCAGTACCGAAGGGAAAGTTATAATCCATAATCATTGACTTCTCTAAAGCTTTTGACTCGATTAGCAGGAAGAAAATATTGGAAAAACTAGACAGACTATTGAGAGGTAACTTAACAGCTACACGAAACGTCTTGTCAAAAGTATTTTAGGCTCTAACAATATAGTCATTAACGATGGCATTACAACATCAAGCCCAATAGAGCAGACTACAGGCGTGCTACAAGGAGACCCATAAAGCCCTCTGTTATTTATCACTGCTATGTCAGATAATATCACAGATATATTATCAGAGAGGGTAATCTCATTTATATATGCAGATGACATGGTGCTCGCTTCAAGTTCACAGGTCGAATTACAATCTGCCCTCGACGCTTTAGAATGATGGGCGTTACACAATGACCTTAGGTTAAACAGAAACAAGACTAAATCTACGACCTTTAGGAGAGGGGGAAAGCCAGAAATTTTTCATATTGCAGGAAAACCGCTTGAGAGTGTATCACCTTACAAGTAGTCCCACTTAGGTCCTACATTACAGTCAACTGGCAATGTTATCACACTGCACATCAAGGATAGACCCAGCGTCGCTACCAAAGTCATCAACGACATAAAACATTTGACTAAGCTATCTATAAAAACAGCCTTAAAACTTTTGCGGTTAAAAGTTACCCATATTGTGACTTATGGACTGGAGAGCATTTGGACACATTTAAATATGAAGTATTTGGAACAATATGGAGCAACTGAAGGCAACTTACATAAAGAAGGCCTTGGGTGTATCAAAGTATACACCTTCAAGACCGGCGTAAGAGGTGACATGCGAGGTTTATAATGTAGAAGAACTCCGACTTCAAATGTTGCTACCTTCTACTCCAGGATATGTAAACCTCATGGACACACTAGGGTCAAAGGACATTTGGTAGGATTTTTGCGCCACGGACGCTATGATTTTTGACGATTGGATGAGTGGGGGGTACGAGCTGAGACCATTGAACTGTAGGTACTACTGGAACAACTCCTCCCATGGTAACCCTCGCTGAAAACTGCTTCCTGGTGCACTACCAGGCCTAACTAGTCGCACCAAAAACTGTCATACCATTTAACTCTAGGTTGCAAGTCAGCTGATATGTCGTGATTATTTTCATATATTTGATCGTACGTACCTCTATGCAACGTTATATGTATGGTATTGTCCAATAATACGGTAGGTTTACGGTCTACTTTATTTTAGAATTGAGATTTGTAATGAAGTAGCCTATTCTGCGCTTATGGATACGTCTTACATCAAATTTTGACATAGGCCTAAATAGCACATGACAAATACACGTAGGCCCTATTGTAGGTTATAAGTCATTAGTCACAGAATTATAACCTACGCTTATATTACAGATTTCCATGGAAACGCCCAGATGTAGGCCTATTAAAGAAATGGGTTATAGCTGTGAACACTTTTATAAACATGCTACTTGTTTCATTCAAATAGAAACAAACCACTGCTTAAAGATGATGCGATGCGGTACCTGCAATTTGCAATTTCCCACAGCATCGGCTTCAGCCACCCAAGAAAAGACCGAGAGTTATTGAACGACAAGTAGCCTAATATTTACTGTTACTTTCTTCATCAGCATAGGCATAAAATTTCACATTTTCCAGTATACTTTTATGATGTCAGTCTTGGAGACGATAAAAATAATTCGGCTTAAGGGATCTTCCCTTCAGGACCTGTTCGTTTGCTGTATGACTTATGTGAGGTCTAAGTTTCGACCTGCTTTGAAGAAAAAGAAACTTTTAGTTTTACGTGACCGTTAATCTTGTGATCATGAGCCAAGGGACCTCCATTTTACGTGGAATCCGAACCACAGGACATGGCATTTCACTTCAAAAATCTCACTTGCAATGACCGTGAATCAAACCTGGTCCAACTTGGTGAGAGGCGAATAGCTTGACCACTGAAGAATACTGAACATGTGGGTGTTTTGTATAAATAAAGTAGGCTATGTATTTTTGTTCACTAAGAATCTATTTAATTGTTTAGTTGTAGGCTTATGCATATTCACACACATATGAATGCTGCCTTTGAGTTAATAAAAATGTTGAATACCAATTAACATTTTTTTCTTTATACTTAGTCATTCCCAGCTTAACCTTATTTTAATTTTAATGTACGTGCGGCTTGTATTTTTTGCCAGTAGGCAGTAGTTATTGTGTATGCTGCCTTTGATCTAAGGATAAAATGATGAACAATCAGGCTGCAATATAATATTTTATGTTGGCGTATATTCCTAGCCATTTTAAGTATCACATTACTACATGATGTTTTGAAATATGCATTTCGGCGTTAAGTCCCGTTTAGTTTACCGTTCGCCTAAATGTTCAAAAGTACCTCTTTTACTTGTATCTCCTCGTGCGTACATCATCCTTTCGTTCGTATACGTCAAATTCTCCTCCTTGACATGCACTACCAGGAGTAACTAGTCGCACCAACAAACCGCACTTTCCTCCCATACAGTCGACATTCCAGTTCGATGGCTGAGACATATTCTCACGCGCGTTGTCATACACGGTTTCCGTTATAAACTGTGTCGCACCAAAAAGTTCCATCATCCGTGTGACGAATGTTTGTGTGAGCGCTGTGGAGAACAATGTGGAAGATCCCACGCTATATTCTGCACATTAAGACATGAATCTTTGATATTCCTAGGGAATAACAATTAGTTTACTGTATGATTTTAGATTTTATTCATTATATGCATAGCCAATGGCTGCAATAATCCCTTATTATTATAGGCTATATATGAATTTCCAGCTGTGGATGCCATTATTCACATCAACCATCATCAGAACAGTACTGCCAACCTCACCGTTTTGGTACTATGCCACACCAACACCCGACCATTCTAACCTCCGTTTTGTACATGCACATGTAATCTAAACTGTTATACTCTATGGTCGTTCGACTGCAACACAGTTTTATTATAATGGTTACAGCCTAACACGTCCAGATCAATGGTTTTGTGTCAACCTGCCCCAATAGCTGTGAGCGGTCAAAGCGGCAACTGCACCAGATCATTGTAACCTTCGATTTGTCCAATCCAATGGTTTTTGACAATGGTTACAGCCTAACGCGTTCCGATGACTGCCTTTTTTTTAACAACAGTGATCTGCTAATAGATGTTGTCACCTCCGCTGTCTATAACCCACCCACCATCCCCATTTATAACACGACTTAGGCCTATATAGTGAAATTTCAGTTGTGTCGGCCATTGTAGGCGTGGCTTATTTGACAAATTGAAATAAGATATTGCCAATCCTACGTATACCGTAAACACGGTCGTGTGTTGTTTGTTTTGAGCGGAGAGAGCTATTAGAGCGCACTCGCTTCTATCTGTTTGTATAGGATAGGGGCAACCTGAACTAGCTCCAACAGATGGCACACAGGTACTATCATTTTTAGCCTACTTTCGATTTTTGCAAAAAATGAAAGTAGACTT
The DNA here is from genome assembly GCA_946902985.2 of Meconema thalassinum. Taxonomy (NCBI): domain Eukaryota; kingdom Metazoa; phylum Arthropoda; class Insecta; order Orthoptera; family Tettigoniidae; genus Meconema; species Meconema thalassinum. The sequence goes on along the minus strand of OX336390.1, from coordinate 509,790,667 downwards.
ATGAGATCAACACAGGGCGAAAAAAGTGTGTCTGTCTGTGTGTGTGTGAGTCTGTGTGTGTGTGTATGTGTGTGTGTGAGTCTGTGTGTGTGTGTGTGTGTCTGTGTGTGTTTGAGTGTGTGTACTCTGAATGTCTGTCCCCCCCTATCAATTCGAACACGGTGAATGCGAATTGAACGAAATTTGGTACAAAGGTAGCACTAGCAAAGGACACCTCAGTGTCATGTTTTATATCGCCGCCATCTTTACTAAAACTGAATGGCGGCCACTCAAACGTTCAAAACGTAAAATCAAATAACGACTAACCAAATCATCCGATCCCTACCAAATTTGGTAACAACATACCTTCGTATAGGATGCGTCTTGTGACCAAACTACAAGGTCGTCCGCCATACCATTTCAGGATGGCGGCCGTGCGAATTATGCAAACTTTATAATCCATATCATGGGACCCACCAGTTCCGATTATCGAGCCGAGAATCGTTTTAACTGTTCTAAAGGAAGAGGCACGTTCGAAATTAAAAGTTTATTTTGTAATACTATAGTGCAGACGTGATTTTCAAAAGCTGAGCCGATTTAGTAATAAGACAAGATGGCAGCGGATATCTTGTGCCTGACTTATATTTCACTAATTTGAGTATTGCATGCAATATAGCGTACTGATACAAAATAAATAAACTTTGTATGAAATGCTTTATATATTAATAATATACTCCAGTGATGAAATCGTTTAGTATAAATCATTATTTGCTAACAAGTTCTATCTAAGTCATTTTATATAGAACCATACCCGTTGACACAATTAGCTCAGTGGTAGAGCGTTAGCCTATCGCTCAAATGCCTATGGTTCAAACCCGATCAGAGCTAATTTTTTTGCTTGAAATGTTATATGTTTATTGTTTTGTAATGACTCAGATGTTTTAAAATTAAGCGTTATATTGTGCATATTATGGTGTAAAATATATATTTATTAAAACATAATTCGCCAGCAGATTTACTCGAGACATCTAGCTGCCAAAAAGGTAACTGCACGCCGCTACTTATTAACTTCCAGATTTTATTGAAAAGTTTCTTCTTCTGGCCGCTAGAATGCACTCGCTCTGTTAGGATTATATTGTTCGATATTTCACCACTAGATGTCACGACTAGTCTACGTGGGGCTCCATTGATTACTATACCATTGGCATTCTATGCGCATCGAATTTGAAGAATGACAAGATGATACTACGATACATTTTTACTCTTTATTTTAAAGAGTTTGTAACTCTACCGTTGGTGCTAGTTCAGAATATTAATTATTACTTTTATTTCAGCCAAATAGCAATCGAAAATATCCACATAGTTGGTATACACACGTCTCTGTAGGGTCATGGAAAGATTTGTTAATTCAATTAGGGTTGTGAAAGTCATACGCAGCCAGACGTGTAAAGACATGCCTCAACTCAAAGTTGGATGTTGCCCGCGTCAGGCCGATTATGTAATAATAATAATAATAATAATAATAATGATAATAATGATAATAATTGATACGTGCAAGGGCACGTCCCTACGCTTTCAAACATGTATATACCCTTGGATTGTAACTTCTCGACATTTGAAACGACCGCCTGGTGACTTGCTTCCCATTTTGAACACGAGATGGTAGCGCCTGTCGGACTTTGGAAAGATTACAAATAGTTCCTGTCTCCCCACTAGGTAGTGTGGGCTGCTCCTTATAAAACTCCTTATATGCATGACATAATTGAAAGACAATTACATTCTTCGTCATCAAACAAATGCTAGTGTATTCATGATACCGCCAAATTATGTACTTATTTATGACATTGTTGTTTTGAGGTGTCACTCCGTGATTGGACAATATTATTTACATGAAGGCAGTTGGGATTTGACACGCAAAAATTCTCCGCCATTTTGGTGGAGTCCATTAGCGATCGTGAAGTAAACACATCTAGCCGTCTGGTCGTGAAAGGTGTCTCCACTAATGGGGGCTTTTAGCCCCCATTCTCTACGAAATCTAAATTTATTCAAGAGAAAAAGGAATTGCCTGTTCTCTTCAGGCTGTGAATTTTCATCGTTTCGCCGTGAAGTGGACGTGTGAAATATGACCTGTGATTGTGACCCAAACAACGCATGTGCCGGGTTAGCCATTTTTTGTGAAGCACTTGTAGTAACGTAAAATTATGTGTTAATTATTTTATTATTATTGTGTCTCCACTGTGAAGAATTTAAGGTACGTTTTTTTAAAATTTAATTTATCTAATTATTGTATTTTGGGAGCTCCAATTTTGGCCGTGTATGAATGTTGATCTTCTGTTATGTTTTGGCTTGTAGGCCTAAAATTTCTTTTACATTTTAATAACGTTTCCTTGTATATATATTAAGTTTGTTATTATTTTGTACCTTCTGGAGACACATTTATTAGTTTATTTTACGTTTAAATTATTATTTATTTTCATTTGGCAAGCTTGGGATTGTCATTTTTTTAACTATGTAAGATCCGTCGAGTTTTAAAACAACTTGCATTAATAGTTTTTAGATGTAATTGTTTTCCGTCGTTAATTTCCTTACGCTGATGTTAAAATTTAATTTAATTTATTGTTTGCCGTAATTTCGATCTGGCGTGCGGTTTCCTTGTGTTTTGTGGCTTTGTATTGAAGAGATGCATTATGGTCTCAAGGGCAGTTTATAGGCGTCTACCGCGGAGCTCAAACGTGTTGTGTTAACTTAAGATGTTTTTTTTTATTTGTCCTTGTCGGTTTTAACTTTGTGTTTTTCGTAATTGTTCCTGTGTTTACCTCCTTCATGCAAATTATTGGATTGTTTTCCGATACTATTTAATTTGATTAATTTAATTTTTATTTCTGTTTCTGACAAAGGTGCTCCCTTATATTTTAACATGGATCTACGCATGCCGGATCGTTATTGCATTCCCTTGCAAATTATCAAGCCCTTTCTCATTGTGTTATGCATGTATTTTTTTTTATTTTAACCTTTGGGCTGTTTAATATTTTATTTTAAATTTAGCCTTTTTTCTTCTTGGCTTTGCAAGCAAGCATGTTAGGCGCTATCTGGCCTTCTTGTAAATTTGTGTTGGTTGATGCATGTTCAGTTTATGGTGAAGGTTCTCCTTTAAATTTTTAATATTAAACCTTTTATTTATATTTTTTTTATCTTTTGTTGTGGTATTATTTCTCCGACGGCAGTTCCGTTGGTTTTTGGGGGGTGTCTGTACGATAGCCTGTGTGTGTTGTCCCCTCCTCCATCTTCCTTCCACTCATTTTGGAGCTCTTCTGTTGGGACTTGGCTTCCGGAGGTGATTTTGCTGCGGAGGTGACCCGGACCCCTGAATACAGGTAAGTTGGCCCATCCACGCTCCCCGTACTCGTCTCATTCTGATGAGGCAGAGCGTTGGTTATCGAGTTACCGACGCGCTGCTGGCCAGTGTTCGTTATTGTGGGGTTGCAATAATGATAGTAATAATGTTATTGGTTTTACGTCCCTTTTAACTACTGTTGCTTTTAGAGACGCCGGGGTGCCTGAATTTTGTCCCGAAGGGGATCTTTAGTGTGCCAGTAAATCTACTAACACGGCTCCCTCGCATTTGTGCACCCTCAAATGCCAGCTGACTGCGCCAGGATACGAACCTGAAACCTAGGGCCCAGCAAGCGAGAACGTTACCGCTGAGCCACGCCACCAGTCCGGTCGATTATGTCTGCAGATCCATAACATTCCATAGATACTTCTTATCTTTCTTTCTTTCTTCAATGATGGTAGCAGTTTTTATCTAGGTTGTGGCGTTTGGTAGAGGTAAATCGTTTCTAAGGTCTTCAACAAAGAATAGTTCTATTATACTCTTTGATAATAACAACGAGTTATAACTATACTCATACATTTAGGAGAAAGTAGGCTATATGTTCTTTACTGAACATCTTGTTTTGTTCTTTATTTCAAATAGCATTTGCCAATAACACACAATTGACTGTTACAAACTCTTTGAAATGAAAACTTACTGTATTATCAACTTGTCATTCTTCAAATTCGATGTGTATAGAATTCCAACGGAAGGCAAATCAGTTGGTTCTTGAAGGCTTTATATATAAAAACCTAACCTAGTAGCCGACATAAATCCTATCTTATTAGGTAATGTTTTACATACAAAAACAAACCTAACCTAATGCCAGAGACCCCCTTGCCTGTGGTACTAACAGTAATTTTCGGCCAGGTAGTAGGCCTACCTAACCTAGTAACGGACATAAATTCTATCTTATTAATGTGTTATATAAAAAAACGAACCTAATCTGGGGTTAACGCCCCAGGTCCACTTGCTTGTGATACTAACAGTAATTCTATCTACATACCTGTCGCATTTTAAAATCACTGCTTCCATTAGACTGCAGTATCCAATTAAATTTGCCCACAAGCACACAAAGATTCTTGATCCACGATTGTTATAGAATACATTACACTTAAAGAACTTGGCACTTTAGAACACACTGACACTCATGGTATGTCATTAAAACTACCATCATCTACTTTAACAAACAGGAGTTGTGTGGTAGGACGGTTGATTTCTGAACATTGGCGGAATGGCCAACACCTCCTACTGGAATGGCATCAGGGGGTTAGGGAATTTTCCTAACCACAACATACAACTGTTTTAACTTCGAAAATTATCCCGGACAATATTTCTTATCCATTTCTCTTTCTTTAGGAAATTTAAAAATTGAAGTATCTGCAGCAGTATTAAATTTACAGCCGGGTTCACAGACAATAACAATGAACAGACAATAATTCTCACATTAGGTATCACCGGAATTTATAATTATTCACAGTGCACTACACTACTTAAGGTACACTATTACAATAAATAACAGCACGAAATCACTTGATATATGCGACATTTGAACGAAATTCTGGCAGCAGACAAACTAAAATGTTGGTTCAACAAATGTAAACAATCCCCTACGATTTCCGCCATGTTCTACGGTATCGATAGTGGCATTACGGTCTGATTTATTGTAGTCGGTCTTGGACTGACGAACAACGTTAGTTCAACACAGTGCTTTACACACACATGTAGTTAGGCCCTTTGGTACAATTTGAATAAATTCATGGGTTAGTCCATAGGGACCAGGCCAAAGGGAGCGGTCCAAAGGGATCAGTCAAAAGAGACTCGTCCACAAGGACTCGTCCACAAGGACCTGCCATCAACGACTCGTCAACAATGACCCGTCATCAGGGGCCCGTCCACAGGGACCCGTCCACAGGGACTCGTCAACAAGGACCCGTCAACAATGACTCGTCAACAATGACCTGCCAACAATGACCCGTCCACAGGGACTCGTCAACAAGGACTCGTCAACAATAAACCATCAACAGGGACCCGACAACCGGGGCTCGTCATCAATAACAGGGGCTCTCGCCTCAAGGCCTGACAAGACCCTCTTTGATTATCGGTTTGCCTATCGACAAGCGCTGCTTAAAAAACTTTTTGATCATCCCTCGTGGGTGGGGTTAGGTTAGGTTACACTACAGCCACCATCTTTAAAAAGCCCGCCCTCTTACAAAAGCCATGAGTGGGCATGCGTAAAAACAAAAACAAGCATGTTAAATCATAGTGGCTTTCCACCGTACACATGTATCTTGTGTGGAACAACGTTTAATTTCATATTTGCATTCAAACTCCCACATGTCGCACTTGGTAAGCGAGATTTTAAAAAAAAATACAATTTCACCCCCTAGTAGGGGTAGATTTTATTTTTGGGGTGGAAATATGTTGTCCATTGGAAAGGGGTGTCATCCCGAGTTCAATGACACCTCATTCGTTAAAATCCAACCATGCGTTCGAGAGATATCGCGCCGCCGCCATCTTGTGAGGTGGGGAGGTGGAGGTGGATGTAGAACCGGCCAAAAACCACTACTCATATTTTTCTTCAATTCAGTTTTTTTTGGCCCCCTCTACGAACCCGGGCCCCTGGGAATTTGCCACTTCTGACCCCCCTCCACTTTTCGCCGGCCCTGACCAGGTTACATAGATTGAATCCGCACTTTAGAGAATTTAGGTTACTTTTGAAGGTACAATCTCGGCGTAGGGATGTGGCAGCCCCATCGCCCAGTGGGAAACCACTGCTATCAGCCACCCGAGTATTGGCAGGAAAACCACAACTTAGTGGGTGAGGAGGAAATGCCTGCACAAACCCTGACCATCTCGGGCACCCTGTCTCCAGGGGATAAATATGGATGATGGGAAGGTAACCCAACAAACCACTCTACAGTACGTTGGGCTAATCACCCATGTGGAGGTAAAGTGATTCAGATAACTACAAGTAGCCTCGGATTGGACGGATATAAACGGTGCAGAAATAGAGCGGAATGGCAGAAATGGCTCAAACGAGGCTACCCCGACGCTTGAAGGCATAAGGGAATTGAAGAAGAGGAAGAAGCAGAAGAAAAAGAAGAAGAAGAAGAAGAAGAAGAAGAAGAAGAAGAAGAAGAAGAAGAAGTGAAGGTAAAATCCTTGCTCATACTAATTAACAGAACAGAAATTGGTAGGCCTCTTATCAAAGAGTCATATGGTTTATTTCATTAGACACTGAGCGTTACGTAATTCATTACCTTACAATTAGATGATCCCGATTATTCCTGCGGTCAAATGTGCTGAGCAACCCACAACCTGCAAGTTGAGATATTTAAATCTTGTGTGCGAGGAGAAGGTAATAGTAGGATCGTTACTAATGGTCGCCCAATTGTGGGTGGATACATCACACACAAAAACATAAATTACAATAATAATTAATAAATTGGAAAAGAGAAATGTTACAGAAGGATTGTTGGAAATTTCTCAGCTCATAGGAGAACAAACAAGAATGGACTACGCCTAATTGAACTGTGTAAGGCCATTAACTTACAATTGACGTCTACCTACTTTAAAAGAAACTAAGTAGAAAACAAAACAAAAAAACATGGCAGTCCCCTAATCCAAACCTAGGACAATTCCAAATTGATCATGTGGCTATTTCTTCTAGGAACAGGAAAGACATTGAGAATGTTAAAGTGAAGAAAGGTGCCAATATTGACAGTGACAATTACCTCACGACTATCAAAATGAGATTCATTCCACTACACATACGCAAAGAAAGAATAACTAAGAGAATTAGATTGAGAAATAATAAGGCGGTAAACAAAGAATAGAATGAAATATTAGAAAATGACCATACACATAATTGGAAGGACTTAAAAAGGAAAATACAGAAAGTTGCACAAGAACTCTGTCCTCTAAAACGAAACAGGAAGCATAGATGGTGGAATAAAGAATGTGAAGAAACTATCCCGCAAAGACTGGAATCATGAAAAAGGTGGCACTCATGTAAAACAAATGATAATTTTGAAAGGTTTAAAATAACCCAGAAGCAGGCTTCTAACACTAAAAAGCTGTCAAGAGGAAATACGAAAAAAGCCGACTTATCCAGATTGCGGAAGATTTTGCCAACAATATACAAGACATTTTTATAAAACCTTCAAAGAGGAAATTACAATATATCAATCTCCCAATCTTGGATTTAGGGATTATGAGGGGAAAATTGGACTCAATAATAAGGACAATAATTGTGATATTTTGGCAAGATATTTTGAAAAACTCTTGAATTGCAAAGAGCCTGAAGAAAGATTAACATTCGGTCAAGCACAAAAAAGCAGAGATTCGGATCCACCTGATGAGATTGAAATGGATGCCATCATTCAACATCTAAAAAATAATAAGGCCGCAGGAGAGGATATGATTGTGGCGGAACTGTGGAAGGAATCTGGAAGTCGAGAAAGAGAAGAACTGAGAGACATACTAAGAGAAATTTGGCAGTCGGAAAAAAATCCAGAAGATTGGAGAATTGCAGTGATACACCCATTACATAAAAAGGGTGATAAGAAAGATGTGAACAATTACAGAGGCATCTCCCTGGTACCAGTTACATATAAGAAAGGTAAAATACGCGAATGGGAAGAAAGGCTCAAGGAAAGAGGACTCTGCTCGACTCGAAATTTAAAGGGGTAGGTATCAATTGCTGGCCTTTGCTGATGACATTGCCATTCTTTCAGAAAATATACAAACAGCTTGTTTCCAAATGAACCTTTTGAGAAAGATAGCAGAGAAAGTTCAGATATCTTTTGAGAAGACCAAATTTATGACTAATCTTAGAAATTATCCTACAGTTTTAATAACACACTCCGGAAAAATTTACAAGGTAGAAACGTTTAATTATTTGGGAGAAATGATACAAAATTATGGACGAGAGAAAGAAGCAAATAGAGCAAGAATACGAAAATTGGAACAAGCTTTTTAACTGACGCTGGATACCTACAATAAGAAAAATCTTTCTATTGCAACTAAAATCCGGCATTACCTATACAATACGGTAATTAAGTCGGAAAGTCCCTATGCTTCAGAAAGTATTTTTTCCATTAAAAAGGGCGAAATAGAAGTGCTAGAGAAAAAGTAAAGGAGGATACTTAGAAAAATATTGGGACCATTAAAAACAGAAAGTGGAGATTTCAGATACAGAAATAAAGAAAAGTATAAAGAAATTGAAAAAATCTACGATACGATCAGGAAAAGGAGGGTTAAATTCTTTGGACACGTAATGAGGATGAATAAATCCAGACTCACAAAACAAATTTTCAGTCATGTATACAAAAGCAAGAATGGTAATCAATGGGTACCAAGTATAAAAAGACATATGGAAGAGATGGTAGTAACAATAGATATTATTCAGGACAGACCACTTTTCAGAAATATGATCAAAAATTTCAAGGGTTTCCAGGAGAAGGAAAAGAAGAAGTGGGTTAACATCTGGACGGAAGAGAGAAGAAGGAGACAAGGTGAAGGAATGAACAACTACTGGAAGGCAAGAAAGGATAAAGGAAATAAGAGACAGTTGTTGCAATGGGTTATTTTACGTGGTCCAAAGATGGACAAAATCGAGGAATGTAGAAGAATAAATAAATAAATAAATCAATAAATTAACATTATGGTGTTTGAAGCCATTTTTCAGTGTTGCCATAGTAATCGAAATTTGATGTTTTTCAGTCAGTCAACACTATTGTACTGCGCCCGAATTCCTCAAAGTCAACGAATCCACGCAGATGGAAAAAGGATCGTAGGGATGTCAATACCCGGCTAAGAAATTAACATTTCCTACCGGACTGATGACTAGGGAACCCTGAACACACATAACGCACATCTAAACATACTACTAACTACTGTAGTTGCACACAGAACAGCCTACAAAACAAAAGTTGAGCACTATGAGCATCTCGGCTCTCGGGGTAGATAAAGGTAAATTATGTCGATTCACTGTCTGCATCGAACTAGTAGTATCGTTGTCGCATAATTAAGTATTGAATAAACATCAGCTCTATAAAAACGTAGCACTCGCCATTTGTTCAAAAATGGACACTACAGTTATGTCCCTAACACCGTTAAAATTAAAATAAATATAACACTTACATAAAGTAACTGCTTTCTCTAGACAACGATGCGACTAATTAAGTCTCTTGTGCATCAAACTTAAAAAGTTACGTGGTTATCTTTCCTCGAAAGATTTTGCAAAACAATAGCATTACACTTTCGTAAAAATATTGTACCTCTAATCATCAAATAACTCACTTCAAAGTTAAAAATATTACATATACATTCTCCCTGCTTAATACAACGTCTAATATCATCGCAATATAGCGTCAAAACTATTAATATTAAATGTAAGAAATTATGAATAATAATAAAAATTGTTTAAATACATTTATGTACAATATCGCGTCCTGCACGATTTCTCTCTGCACTAATTGCATAATGTTCATTTCTACTTCTCTTCTCTCGTATCTCACACAAATATTTCTGTCAAATCCTGTATATTACACTTCCATTTCCAGTGTGAACTGTGGTTACAAACATTTAAGTTCAGAACTATTCACTATATTACAAATTCGGTATTTAATAAATTCGATAACATTGCAAACTTTGCAACGCATTAATGTCAGATTAGCTTTCCTCCAAATAATAAGTGTGCATGACATTATATCTTCACTACTCACACTTGTAACTCGTCATAAATACATTTCAGGACTTTACTTAACTGACACACTGTGTTTCATAATTTCTCATCATGATCTCTTTATCTCACACTCTTAGTTAACATATTACTGTGCCTTTACTGCACTTCCTTCCAATAATAACCTCTCGCATATATTTCTCTTAGCATTTTTACAAACTTCTAAAAACCACCTCAAATACAGTGAGTCCGAGAATGTTCTCAGCAGCGCCTACATGCGTCTGCGAGAGCTAGCTACAGCAGTTACGTTGGTAGCACGGCTGCCGCTTGCATCATCTTTACTTAGTATAAAACAAAGTCCCCGATTCTTGGATGTTACGGGTAAACTCGAGAACCACAGGATGGATTTTGATGCGGTTTTCACCATTCTGTAAAGGATATATCGAGTATGATTTCTTTAGAAAATTATTTATTTATGATCAAAAGAAGCCGAGCAGTAACGATTTTAGTGGAAAAGCTGATAAAAAAAAACCTGGCGTCCGAGCGCTTTGTAAGCTTACGCCGGGCAAACCGTTAAAAATATCTACATACTATGAGTGTAAGAATTGTTCAACATGAAAAGTTCTACAAAAACGTCCGCGAGAGCATATGTCTTATCTTCCATACATCGCCCACTAAAAGGGAACTACTGACGCTTGTCTCTAACAGCTTTATGTGCTGCCGACTTGGAGATTCCTGTTTGTTGAGCTAATTTTCGTGTTGATTTACTTAGACTACGCAGCATTATGTCGGAGATTTCATCAAGTTTTTCTTCTGTTAAAAGCGTAGGCCTGCCTGTTCCCGGTACATCGTGAACTGTGTCAGTCACACGAAATTTACTTACCAAATTCCGAACGGTATCACGGTTTGGACACTTTGAATTAGGAAACCGCGCCTGAAATCTTGTTTTACATTTTCTGTAAACCTATCGCCTTCTCGAAAAACGTATTCCACAAAAAAAACTCTCTCTTCAGTAGTAAACATTACCGCCTGTATAGTGTTGCACTCTTCCAATAATAATCTATCTGAACGCTCGCTTACACGCTGAAACATGCAGTCTCGCGCGCTTAATGCGATACACACCGACAGCTCACTCGGGGAAGTCCCGCTTTGAAGGACACAGTGCAGTGCAGCCAACTAAAACTCATGACTCAACCACTCACAGCTGCACGTACCCACTGCGGAGAACATTCTCGGGCGCCCTGTACTTTCAACAAAGTAAGAGATTCAGTATTCCTACTAAAAATTACGACTGTAATACCTTTCATGAATACAACTTCCTCCTCCTACATAACCACTATCGATTACACAATTCCGTGCTATTCTCACTTGTGCATCTCTCACAAAAATATTTCCGCATTACCTCTTCACATATTTACTTACTTAAATCATGCCATACTTCCTTTTCTCCGCTTTAAATACATTTTCGTTAAAATTTATAGCTTTTCTCTGAAACTTAAGTCTGCTCGCGTTTGTCACTTAATAACAATATCTTTACCTCACGTTCTTTCATTACATATAATATTAAATATCCTTTCTTTAGTCTTACAAGACCTTTCAATAACAAAGATTTATCTATAATATTATATTTCTCTTTTCTCTTTACTCAGCTATGACTTTAAAATACGCATATTGTTCATATGGTCCAAAAAACTTCTGGGATTTACAATGTTACTCTCTCTCTGACAATAGAGTGCCTTCAATACAATAATTGAATACTCCTGTCAATAGTTACGGCTTTTATACATCATATTTTCGTTCCTATAACGAATTAGCTTTATATAGGATCATAACGTCCTTTCTGTCTCTTTCATTTCATGTACAATAAAATTGCGCTTGTCAAAACTCATGACTACTTTCTCACTGATATCACAACATGTTTACGAAATGTACTTCATTCATTCATCACAATATGAATTTAGCTCAATGAAAATCTAAAAGGTTAGCTTAATAAACTGCAAATATGATTAAAGTGAAAAATATTACCAATAAACGTTCAAAATACGTCCTAAACGACATATGAAAATTTCTACCAAAATTTCAAGATTTTAGACAATATAATAACATGAACTATGAATAGAATAGTAAAATGTTGGTCGGCATACTGGAATAACGCGTACAAGTTCTAACTACATAGGTGTGTAAAATTGCACTATTCTACCCTCAATTCTGGATCGCTGGTGACAGACCTGGTGACGTTGGCATCAGTGGAATTAATCCCACATGCTTCAGGAATGCGGCATGCGACTCCCGACTGCCTCCGCATGCGTCACGTTGCTTCCATGTGGTCTGCTGGGCTCGGCTATCGACAAGGGTTGGGGTGACAGATACCGGTCCTCAGCTGGGACTCGCCAGGCCATCTCTCCTCGACCGTGCCAATGACTCCGCTCCGCTGCAATTATTCTGTCTTCTCGGCCAGATGACCTAGATACTCCTCCCGCTTCTTTCTTCGATCCATCTTCAATCGGCACCTCTCTAGATGTTCTCTGACGTTAGTAGTATGACAGTGATATTTCTTATCACGAGAAATCACCTCTGCTTGTGATCTTCTCTCCATTGTAGTAGATTTTTGCGTTAGTTTGAAAAACGAACTGCTGATGTTACTGCAGCTCGCTTCCATAGTCAAGCTATCATGGTTGTTCTGAATCTCTCATGCTAGTGTAGCTCTACGTTCCCTTCATGTTGAAAATTTAGAACGTCTTTCTTCCTTCCTTCTAAACTGTAGTTAATTGTAGTTCCTCCCCTTCGACCTGATTCAAAAGACATCTTGAATAATATGATGTGCTTTCTTAAGTAAAATATTTCAATATTTCAGACTTCTCCTCTTCTGCTTAGTATCGTATATGACTTCCAATATTGTAATACTAAGTATAGTATTGTAACTCGACGTATAATTTCGTAGATTCTGCTTAACATTTCTTCTTAATTGTTGTATTAATGTATTTACTCATGTTGTTCCATATTTCCGTCGTATTGCTTCATACTGAAGTCAAATTATTTTCAAGTTCTCCTTCCATGTAAATTGTAGACTAGATTTTTGTACGTGTTGCCTCCTCGGAAGTTCAAATAATAAGAGCCTTGTTTCTTGGTGTTCGCTAGCCTCCTCAGTCAGATTTCCCTCGCAAATCTGCTGAACTAGCCTCACTCCGGTCTCTAAACTCACTCATTCGCTCATATCTCCTGTCTCAGTCATCCAATTTAAATTCTGTTTTGCCAATTAAATTTCTTCTTCCTTTCTGGTGAATTTTTGTCACAATCCTTTATAACATTAAAATAATATATTTGATATTTATCAGTTCCCTCGCATTCTATCTTCCTTCTGATTGGCTGTCTACCTGTTATGAAGTGCGTCGAGCACGCGACTTCACCACTCCTCTATTTTGGCGTGTGTCTGACCTCTGCCTATCCTTATTAAGTCCCCTCGCTCACAAAAACTGGTTTCTAGCGGCTAACATTTACAAAACTGTGCACTTTCCTGGACTTGGCTCAAGTGATTCTCTCTTGGTTAAAATATATCAGATACTAAAATTTCCATTCCTTCTCCAAATAAACATATTTCTTCTGGCTAAAATTTTACCAATAACGTCTTGATACATAATCTCTCTTCCTGTGTGTAAATATGATTCAAATCTCGAAAAATTTTATACACATTTTTCTCTGCTGCTCTCCGTTCGAATCTCGTTCAGTGATATTGTCTTGGCTGGACATGATTTCGAGCACATTTCCCCTATCGACCTTAACAGAAAGTTTAAAATAGGCTTTCTCTTACTACATATTATTCCTTCACTAAATATGCAGTCGACATTGTGTCTCTTACTTTATCTTGGAGTAAAATCTTTTAAGTTTAGAGTGATTGTACTTTCCAGTAATGCGATCGTCGCTCAGTCTGGCAATTGCATAGCAGTTATTGCCATAGACTTAAGCTACTTTGAACGGACCTTTTAAATAAGTTAGAGAATTTTACATGTATCTTTCTCAAAACATCAGCCTTCACCTGAATCCTTATAAGTACGAGGTCTTCTTCTCGCAGTGGGATTTCTCTATTCTCCTATCCATAGGTGGTTCTATATCCTCTTGAATGTTGATGGTTCCATTCCATGGTCTTATTGGTATTTCATCATAGTGTAATACACTAGGGATCTCATTTGTATTTTCATGACGAGTACTATTCATGCAGTATTCAACCATTGGAACTATCTTCACCCAGTTCGCATGGTTTTCCGAACTGTACAGGCGTATGTGCTTAGAAAATTCAAGCATCGATCTCTCGATTGGATTTGCCTGTGGACTGCGTATAGAACTATAGATATGACTAATACCTAGTCTATCCATGGTTTCTTCAAACTCTGCAGACGTATACTGACTTCCATGATCCGTATTTAGTTTCTCTGGTTTTCCTAATTTCGGTATCACGTTCTTCTCTAGATGTTTCAAAACAGCTTTCGTTGTTGCCTTCTGCATGGGGTTTAACATAACGATTTTTGAAAATACATCCATGGTGACAAGTACATATTGGTTTCCTCTAACACTCTTGGGAGCAGGACCAAAGATGTCCTGGCTGAACAATTCCAATGGCTTCGTTGGAATAATGGCCTTTGGTTTATCAAATGACAATTCAGAGTTGTTTTTGTTCTTTTGGCAAAGTTCACAAGACCGTACAACTATCGCAATAGATTCTCTCAAGTTTATCCAGTAAAATTATTCCTGGGTGCTGCTGTAGGTTTTGTCTGACCCACCGTGTCCAATACACTTGTGTGTTAACCAAACATTAGGTACAATAAGTTCTGGGGGTACCACTACTCTGCTCTTGGTATGTTCTGCATCTACATATTTGCATACCGTGTCTCCTTGAAGTACAAAGTGTCTAGACTTTCTCCTTATTTCATCGTAATTTGCATTCTGTACATTCATTCTTCCTGTTAAAAACTTATACATGTTTCTCAGAAACGCATCCTTCCTTTGAAAAGTGGTTATTCTAGCTAACTTGTCCAATGTTGCCTGATCTTCGTCATCCATCTGGATTGCATTGACTCTGACGTTGGTCTGAGATGTTGGATGCCTAGATAATATATTTGCTAACAAATTATATTTTCATGGCACATGAATTATAGTTGCTTTGAACTATTGCAAGAACATAGTCCATCTAGTCATTCTGTCACTCGACAAATCAGATTTTAACACAAATTCCAATGCTTTATGATCTGTTCTTACGAGTATATGGTGTCCTAATAATATCTTCTTCCACTGTTGTAATTCATTATTAACAGCTAAGGTTTCCAGCTCTGTGGTATAGTAATTCTATTCCTGTGATCACAGCTTCCTGCTGTTAAATGCTACGTAATGGTTGTTCCCTTCAGTGTCTTTCTGGTATAGAACTGCACTCACTCCAATCATCGATGCATCTGTCTTGACAATGAATGATCTCTCAAAATCTGGATATTCCAACTTTATGTTGTTCTTTAACATTTCTTTGGCTTGCGTGAGAGCAATTTCCGCCGCAGCGTCCCACTTCCATCTGTTATTCTTCTTCAGAATTTCATGAAGTGGAGCCATAACTACCGAATAACGTGGACAGTGACTGCTAAAAAATTGACATAAGCCAGCAAAGCTCGAATATCCTTAATTTTCTTCGGTCTTGGAAATTCCAAAATTGCCTCAATTTTGTCATTGTTTGGATGATAACCAAATTGATGTATGGTGTGACCTAGGAAGTTTATTTTTTCTTGGAAAAAGTGGCATTTGTTGAAGTTGACTTTGATGTTAGCTTCTCGTAAATTCTCAATGTTCTTAAATGCAATAAATGTTGCTCTGGTGTTTCTGAGGAAATAATCAAGTCGTCAACGTAGCATATGACGTACTTCTTAACCTCTTCGCTCAGCTTATTATCAAGGGCTCTGATAAGTACTGGGCTCGAGTTCACCAAACCAAATGGAACTCGACGAAACGTGTAGCAAGTCTCGTTAAATAAAAATCCTGTGTAGCATCTGCTATCTTCAGTCAACTCTATTTGACAAAATCTTGCTGTCAGATCAATCACGGAAAAACAAGTTTTTCCTCGGAATTTCCTTAGTAGTTCCCTTATCTTAGGTGGTCGGTCATGTTCTTTCAACAAAAGTAAGTTAATTTGACGAGCATCTAAGCAAACTCTCAGACTTCCGTCAACCTTCTTCACCACCGTAATGGGATTTAAATAAGGGGTAGCTTGTTTCTGTATAATTCCGTCCTTTTCCATTCCTTTTATGATTTCTGCAACTTCCTCTTGATATTTTTCAAGAATAGGGTAGAGTTTCTTCTGAAATGGGGCATTATCAATCAAGCGAAGTTCGTATTTGAAGCCTCTTATCACTCCTGGTTTTTCATCAAAAATATCAACAAAAAGCATAATTAAAGCTTCCAGTATTTCGTGACAATATTCAAAAATTTCTATGGGATATCTACGTTGTCTTCTTCCTTCTTCTTCTACTTCCGTGACCATCTCTTTCAATTTTCCTCCACTGATTCCATCTTCTATACTGTATTCCTGTTCCTTTAATTCCGAAATTCTTGCTTCAGTTTGACCATTAATAAATCGAATAATTCAATTTTTCAAGTCTATAATAGCTCCTGACTGTGTAATGAAATCAATACCCAGTATTGCATCAAAACTGATGTGGTTCAATACTATGAATATCTGTTCATATCTCTGTTCGTTAATTTGGAATTCCATCATTGCTTGCACCTTACACTTCATAGTCTTATCATTGAACACACCTCTTACTTTTATTGTTGACACAGGCAGAGCAGTTAGTAAATTTCCTGCTTCTAGCTTCTGGAAACTGTTCTCAGATAATATTGACGCCGTGGCACCAGTGTCCACTAGTGTTCTCAAGGTAATCTCTCCCACTTTCATAATAATAATTGGCAGTCTTGCTGTGTTTCCTCTCTTCGGCTCCTCTCTTTCATATAACAACTCCTCGTCTGTGACTTCGAATAGTTCATTGATGGCGATCTCATGCCTTAATATTGCGTGATCTACACTTTCCTCTACTTCCTTTTCTGAAATGGCGTTTTTTCGTCCACCCCTGTCATGATTTTGTCCTTCTAGACTTGTGCTTGGTTGGGGTTCCACATTTTCTTGCGTCTGATATTGGGGTTGTTCCTTTCTTTCCTCTCTTTCTCTTTGGTTCTTTCTGTACTCTCTACCTTCTCTTTCTCTGTCTTCATAATATCTCTGCACATTTCCATTGTCTCTCCATCTACTTCTCTGATATCCATTCCGTTGTTGTTGTTGTTGTTGTGGAGGGCGTTGCTGATTTTGTTGTTGTTGTTGTTGATTTCCATCGTTCCAATTTCTGTATCTGGAATATCTTCTTGGATGTCCTCCGTTTTGGCGATCGAAGTAACTGTTTCTTTGGAATCCAGTGTTGTTGTTGTTGTACTGGTATCTAGTCCTTCTCTGTCTATCGTTCCAATATCTATTCTTGTAAGGCCAACCTTCTCTGGTTCGGTTGTATCCTGGATCGAATCTATTCCTACCATAATTGTTCTGTCTATCCGGATTTATATCAGTTTGTTGGGTCTGATCTACCAACACTGTAGGTATCTCTCGGTTATCGTGTCTGGTACGTGGATTACTTGTTTGAGTTTGTCCTGGAGTGTGTGATACCAAACTGGTATGGTCCAAACGTTGCAGCATCTCTGCCATGTCTTCTAATGTGCTTACGTTTGACGAAATTAAGTGTTTCCTGACCTCGGCTGGTAATTGTCTGGATAAGACGTGTATCAGCTTCGGTTCTGCTAACGGGGTCTGAAGATGTTGGAGACGGGCTAACTGACTTGTGAAGTAACTCGCATAAGGTGTCGGTACTGAATATGGGCACTTCTTGGGATAGATTTCAGCTCTGATATCGTGCTGTAACTCTTCACTCCAAAATCGTTTTAATAGCGCCTCTGCGAAATCATCAAATGTGTTGTAGGTGTATCGGAAAGCTCTATGCCAAATTAAGGCTTCCAATGCAAGATGCTTTTCCACAACTCTCATTTTTCTTTCTCTGGGGATCCTATTTTCGTCTAGGTAATATCGCATGTCCCGCAAAAATTCTACAGCAGTGACATTCCCCTCCCCAGTAAACTTATTGGATCTTACTTCGTGGCTCTTGATCACTACCACATTCTGATTACTTCTAGTTGCACCCTGATCATATGTTCTTCCTAACACGTCTGGTTCTCTTGTTGTTCTCTCTGTGCGTTCTGCTCCAAAAATGTTACGAGGTCTACTGAACATCTGATTATCAAAGCTATCCTTATCTTCATCCGGACCATCCTGTCCAAATCCTAACTTGTTCAATTCTCCTCTCAGTTTGCTGTCTCTTTCCTTAAAGAATTCTTCTTAGTTTTGTTTCATGGTGGATGTGTTCCTAATCGACTGTGATTTCATTTCCTCGTTAAGCTCACCTATTTCTTTCTCCTGTTTCGTCTTGACGTTCGCTATCTCAGTATTGACCTCATCAACAAGCTTCCTAATCTGTTCTAGTTCTTTAAATTTAACTCTATCAGGTTTACTCGTAATCTCGCTTAATGTTGTAACATGAGATTCCTCTAAAGTGTCAATGCGCTTTGTAAACTCCTCTCTCAACCCAGTAACATGTGCATTAGCTTTATGTTCAATCTCTTTGACCTCCTTCATAATCTTACCATGCATTTCACAAATATGATCACTACTACTTTTCAAAACTTCTTCCTTCAATTTCAAAACAGCATCAATAATACACTTGTTTATGTCTACATTAATACCTTCAGAAATTAGCTTTCGTTGATCTGTTAACTTCTGTTGGAGCTCATCAACTGTACCTTTTAAGGCAGTCAGCTGATTCTGTAGTTTACCTTGGGACCCTGAAATTGTGTTAAAATGGTTTGTGTTGTCCACTTTAACAGTGTCTATGCTACCCTGTAAGGTTTTCTGTAGCTCTGCAAGTCTTTTATCTGCATCTGCTTGGGATTTCCTAACTGCTTCCTGAGCCTTCTCTAACGACTTTCTAGCTTCTACTTGGGCTAATCGACTTTCTTCTTGTGCTAGTTTACTCAATTTTAGGGATATTTTTCCTTCATTCTGAGTCTTCTCTAAAGCTAATCGAATTTCCTCCTGGGCTTTCTTAGTTTCTTCTTGGGATATCTTAGCTTCTTCTTGGGATTCTCCAACTTCTTCCTGGGACTTTCTAGCTTCGTCTTGAACTACTGCCAACTCTGCTTTCAATTCTGACTTTACAGCAGCTGATGTGTCTTAAATTCCTTTCCCTAACTTCCTTGTACTGTCATGTGTGATTTTGTGTAGGACCTCAACTTCAGTAGTTAAACCTGCCTGACTGGTTCTCATCTGCTCCAAAATTGACCTGATATAGGTCATGTCCTCAGACGACATATTCTTCTTATATATGAGAAATAGGGAAGTATCACTACACTAAACATAGCGAAATTCCAGAACGACCAACAAATAAATTACCTTCAATGAATGAAGCACCTCATTGACATGTCCTACCTATATATCAAAATATCTACACTAAAACTAACGGTATCTACTTCGTCATATAACAAACACTGACCTCCATTCAACACTCAATTTTCACCAAAAATTCATTCAATCATAATATTAGCTTTACATTTACAATTTACTTGACCAAAATGTCATTTGCCGGAACAATACAAGATATGCCTCACAACTAAATGCACTCCCCATATCTGACAACGGGAATTCACTTCCACAACTATCAAATTGGGATCGGCATTTATAAATTCAAAGAAAACTCGACTGTGTCGTACACCAAACTTGCTTAAAATAGACGTGATTACGGAATATCACCTAGTGTAACAATCTCGACACAACCGATGGTCACTCATCTCTCGGAATTCAAATACACAAATTTGAAAGACCCATGCAATCGACAAAGTCGACGCCACACCAGTTGGGCGACCTTTAAATTAAATATGCTATATATGCGCCCGAATTCCTCAAAGTCAACGTCCAGAATCCGCGCAGATGGAAAAAGGATCTAAGGATGTCAATACCTGGCTAAGAAATTAACATTTCCTACCAGACTGATGACTAGGGAACCCTGAACACACATAACGCACATCTAACCATACTACTAACTAGTTGCACACAGAACAGCCTACAAAACAAACGTTGAGCACTATGAGCATCTCGGCTCTCGGGGTAGTTAAAGGTAAATTATGTCGATTCACTGTCTGCATCGAATTAGTAGTATCGTTGTCGCGTAATGAAGTATTGAATAAATATCAGCTCTATAAAAAAGTAGCAAGTGTATCAAAAATCACTTGCCATTTGTTCAAAAATGGACACTACAGTTATGTCCCTAACACCGTTAAAATTAAAATAAATATAACACTTACATAAATTAATTGCTTTCTCCAGACAACGATGTGACTAATTAAGTCTCTTGTGCATCAAACTTAAAAAGTTACGTCGTTATCTTTCCTCGAAAGATTTTGCAAAACAATAGCATTACACTTTCGTAAAAAATACTGTACCTCTAATAATCAAATAACTCACTTCAAAGTTAAAAATATTACATACACATTCTCCCTGCTTAATACAACGTCTAATATCATCGCAATATAGCGTCAAAACTATTAATATTAAATGTAAGAAAT
Organism: Meconema thalassinum; assembly: GCA_946902985.2. Classification (NCBI taxonomy): domain Eukaryota; kingdom Metazoa; phylum Arthropoda; class Insecta; order Orthoptera; family Tettigoniidae; genus Meconema; species Meconema thalassinum. Next base: position 509,769,941 of record OX336390.1, on the reverse strand, counting down.
TATGAATAATAATAAAAATTGTTTAAATACATTTATGTACAATATCGCGTCCTGCACGATTTCTCTCTGCATTAATTGCATAATGTTCATTTCTACATCTCTTCTCTCGTATCTCACACAAATATTTCTGTCAAATCCTGTATATTACACTTCCATTTCCAGTGTGAACTGTGGTTACAAACATTTAAGTTCAGAACTATTCACTAAATTACAAATTCGGTATTTAATAAATTCGATAACATTACAAACTTTGCAACACATGAATGTCAGATTAGTTTTCCTCCAAATAATAAGTGTGCATGGCATTATATCTTCCCTACTCACACTTGTAACTCTTCATAAATACATTTCAGGAATTTACTTAACCGACACACTGTGTTTCATATTTTCTCATCATGATATCTTTATCTCACACTCTTAGTTAACATATTACTGTGCCTTTACTGCACTTCTTTCCAATAATAACCTCTCGTATATATTTCTCTTAGCACTTTTACAAACTTCTAAAAACCATCTCAAATACTTTCAACAAAGTAAGAGATTCAGTATTCCTAGTAAATATTACGACTGTAATACCTTTCATGAATACAACTTCCTCCTCCTATATAACCGCTATGGATTATACATTTCCCTGCTATTCTCACTTGTGCATCTCTCACAAAAAACTTCCGCATTACCTCTTCATATATTTACTTACTTAAATCATGCCATACTTCCTTTTCTCCGCTTTAAATACATTTTCGTTACAATTTATAGCTTTTCTCTGAATCTTAAGTCTGCTCGCGTTTGTCACTTAATAAAAATATATTTACCTCACGTTCTTTCATTACATATGATATTAAATATCCTTTCTTTAGTCTTACAAGACGATTCAATAACAAAGATTGATCTATAATATTACATTTCTCTTTTATCTTTACACAGCTATGCTATTAAAATAGCATACTGTTCATATGGTCAAAAAAACTTCTAGGTTTTACAATGTTACTCTCTCTCTCTGACAATAGAGTGCCTTCAATACAATAATTGAATAATCCTGTCATTAATTATGGCTTTTATACATCATATTTTCGTTCCTATAACGAATTAGCTTTATATAGGATCATAACGTTCTTTCTGTCTCTTTCATTTCATGTACAATAAAATTGCGCTTGTGAAAACTCATGACTACTATCTCTCTGATGTCACAACATGTTTACGAAATGTACTTCATTCATTCATCGCAATATGAATTTACCTCAATGAAAATCTAAAACGTTACCTTAATAAACTGCAAAAATGATTTAAGTGAAAAATATTACCAATAAACGTTCAAAATACGTCCTAAACGACATATGAAAATTTTTACCAAAATTTCAAGATTTTGGACAATTTAATAACATGAACTACGAATAGAATAGTAAAATGTTGGTCGGTATACTGGTATAACGCGTACAAGTTCTAACTACATAGGTATGTAATATTGCACTGTTCTACCTTCAATTCTGGATCGCTGGGGACAGACCTGGTGAAGTTGGCATTTGTAGAATTCCTCCCACGTACTTCAGGAATGCGGCACGCGACTCCCGACGGCCTCCGCATGCGTTACGTTGCTTCCATGTAGTCTGCTTTGCTCGGCTATCGACAAGGGTTGGGTGACAGAAACCGGTCCTCAGCTGGGACTGGGCAGGCCGTCTCTCGTCGACCGTGCCAAAGACCTCGCTCCGCTGCAATTATTCTGTCTTCTCGGCCAGATTACCTAGATAGTCCTCCCGCTTCTTTCTTCGATCCATCTTCAATCAGCACCTCTCTAGATGTTCTCTGATGTTAGTAGTATGACAGTGATATTTCTTATCACGAGAAATCACCTCTGCTTGTGATCTTCTCTCCATTGTAGTAGATTTTTGCGTTAGTTTGAAAAACGAACTGCTGATGTTACTGCAGCTCGCTTCCATAGTCAAGCTATCATGGTTGTTCTGAATCTCTCATGCTAGTGTAGCTCTACGTTCCCTTCATGTTGAAAATTTAGAACGTCTTTCTTCCTTCCTTCTAAACTGTAGTTAATTGTAGTTCCTCCCCTTCGACCTGATTCAAAAGACATCTTGAATAATATTATGTGCTTTCTTAAGTAAAATATTTCAATATTTCAGACTTCTCCTCTTCTGCTTAGTATCGTATATGACTTCCAATATTGTAATATTAAGTATAGTATTGTAACTCGACGTATAATTTCGTAGATTCTGCTTAACATTTCTTCTTAATTGTTGTATTAATGTATTTACTAATGTTGTTCCATATTTCCGTCGTATTGCTTCATACTGAAGTCAAATTATTTTCAAGTTCTCCTTCCATGTAAATTGTAGACTAGATTTTTGTACGTGTTGCCTCCTCGGACGTTCAAATAATAAGAGCCTCGTTTCTTGGTGTTCGCTAGCCTCCTAAGTCAGATTTCCCTCGCAAATCTGCTGAACTAGCCTCCTTCCGGTCTCTAAACTCACTCATTCGCTCATATCTCCTCTCTCAGTCATCCAATTTAAATTCTGTTTTGCCAATTAAATTTCTTCTTCTTTTCTGGTGAATTTGATATGTCACAATCCTTTATAACATTAAAATAATATATTTAATATTTATCAGTTCCCTCGCATTCTATCTTCCTTCTGATTGGCTGTCTACCTGTTATGAAGTGCGTCGAGCACGCGACTTCTCCACTCCTCTATTTTGGCGTGTGTCTGACCTCTGCCTATCCTTATCAAGTCCCCTCGCTCACAAAAACTGGTTTCTCGCGGCTAACATTTACAAAACTGTGCACTTTCCTGGACTTGGCTCAAGTGATTCTCTCTTGGTTAAAATATATCAGATACTAAAATTGCATTCCTTCTCCAAATAAACATATTTCTTCTGGCTAAAATTTTACCAATAACTTCTTGATACATAATCTCTCTTCCTGTGTGTAAATATGATTCAAATCTCGAAAAAAATTATACACATTTTTCTCTGCTGCTCTCCGTTCGAATCTCGTCCAGTGATATTGTCTTGGCTGGACATGATTTCGAGCGCAGTACCCAATTGTGATGGGTTGTTCCGTAATCCTGAAAAAAATTGCATGAGATTAATAAATACACTTGGATGACCAATTTCGATCGTCAAGCGATCATCATCAGATCCTTTACACTTAGGCTATTAAATCTCTCTCTACTAGTATGGGTGAAAGTATTTACAATATGTACACTTGCAGGGGCGTAAACCTCCTCGCAAATGCGAGGGGGGCAAATTTATAAACTGCGGTTGCCTACCTACCAGCTTTTTTTAAATTAGATTAAATTATAATCGCTTTAACTTAGAAAGTCTTATCGCGACTTTCACTGTAGATTTACATTATACAATACAATACAATACAATACATACAATACATTAAATTGAATACACTATAAAATCTTAAAATGAACACTAGAAATAAAGAAAAGTTCCACTACTATGAGTTGATCAATCAGATTTTGAAATAAAGTTTCGAGTCCTTGAAGAACTTGATGAGTTTTTTGAGCTGTGAAAGAGATGAGAAGGCCTCACATATGTTCTTGGGAATGCTGTTGTGCTGGCGCCAGTGGTTGTAGAGAGCACAGTCTGAGATTATGTGCTGCACAGTCAGTACGCTGTTACATGTTGAGCAAATAGGGGGTTGTTTCTTCTCGAGGAGATAGCTGTGGGTGATGTTGGTATGAACTATTCTTATTCGTGAAATTAGAACTTGATCTTTCCTGGAAAGTTTATGATGGAGATATTGTTCTGTGGTTCCTGATGCTATTTCATGGAGTTTACTGGTAGAAGTTCTAAGCCAATGATTCTCCCACTGTTGGAATACTTTTCTTTTGACGTAGGAAATGATGTCAGTATGAGGTGTAGCTATTGTAGGACCACATAAAGGAAGAAGTGTGGCTTCTTTAGCTGCTTGATCGGCAGATTAATTGCCATGAATGCCTCTGTGAGAGGGTACCCACACAAATATGACTTGTTTACCTTGCTTCACCACTTTATGGAATATAAATTGAATTTCTTGTACAAGGACGTTTGTCGAAGATAGATTCTCTATTGCGTTTAATGCACTTCGTGAATCGGAGTAAATAATAAATGAGTTGTTGCAGCTGGCTGTATTCAAAATGTATTTCATGGCCTGTTTAAGAGCAAAGAGTTCATTAGAATAGACAGTGGAAGAATCAGGAAGTCGAAAAAGCATGGTATGGTCAGGATAAATTATCCCACAACCGTTTATTTCATCATATTTCGAACCATCAGTATAAATAGCACTGTGGATTGGGTATCTATTGGAGATTTCAAGTAATAATCGATGGTACTGTGATCTGTCAGTTTGGTTTTAACTAAGTTTTCCAGTTCGAAGTTGACTGTTGGTAAGGTAATTGTCCACGGTGGGATATCAAGATGGTCTGAGAGTAGTATGGGAGGAATATTTAGGTTTAATTCTTCAAGGAACTTGGATATTCTGACATTGATGGGCGAAGGTTGTCGTCTTGATTCAGTGTTTGTTCTTGTGTGGCTGTTAGTAGGGAGAACATACGGCTTAATGCGTGATTTAGTCATAGTTGATACTTAGAGTGCATATGATAGACTTAGTTGTTTACATCTAATTGCAAGAGGTGGTTCATTGGCTTCTATTTGCATACTGGTTACTGGACTGGTGCGGAGAGTTCCCAGAGCAATTCGAAGAGCAGTTGACTGGATAGAATCAAGGGTCTTGAGGGAAGACGCTGTTGCAGAGTTGTATACTATACTGCCATAATCTAATTTGGCCCTAATAATTGATCTATAAGTATTCATGAGCACTTGATAGTCTGCTCCCCAGTTTTTTGCTGCGAGAATCTTCATTAAGTTAATCCGTCGTAGACACTCATCCTTGAGATTTTTCAGGTATGGAATCCAACTTAATTTACTATCAAACAGAATTCCCAGTATTTTAAGAGTTGATACTGTCTCCATTTTATGATTGTTTATGTTCAGCTCGGGATCTGGAACAGTGTGTTTGTTTTTAGAGAATACTATGCATTTGGACTTTGTTTTGGAGAACTTGAATCCAGTAATCTTGGCCCATTGTTGAATATTTTCAAGTGATTCTTGAAGTAGTTGTTGAGTAGTTGAACTATTTCTTCCAGCACTGAATATGGTCAAATCATCGGCAAAAAGACAAGCCTTTACTGGCAAGTGAATGTTGGATACAATTCCGTTTATTGCGACCAGGAATAAAGTAACACTGATGACTGATCCTTGAGGGACTCCATTGTCGATTGTAACTTCCTGTGACAAAATGCTATTTGTCTTAACTTGAATTCTACGATCTTTGAGGAAGTTGTAGATGAAATAGAGCATATTTCCTGAAATGTTATATTCCATCAACGATTTAAGTACCGTACATGGTCTTTGAACACCATGTCATATGCCTTTTCAACATCTAGACTAACTGCTATGAGGTGATGGTTGCTTAGAAAAGCCTCCCGAATTTCAGATTCCAAACTTATGAGAGTATCGAAAGTTGAACGTCCTTTACGAAACCCACTTTGTACATCACTAAAAAAGTTTATATGTTCAAGATACCATCGTAATCTCCTGTTAACAATTTTCTCCATTAATTTGCATATTGCATTTGTTAAAGCGATTGGACGGTAATTTTCTGCAATTGAGTTATTCTTCCCTGGCTTGAGTATTGGAACAACAATGGCTCTGCGCCATTGATCAGGAAACGTCCGAGAGGTCCATATGTAGTTGAAAATAGCCAGAAGATAATTTAATGCGTTTAGTGGGAGCTGTCTTAGGAACTCATAAGGGACCGTATCTGGGCCAGGGCTGGATTTGCCATATTTGTCAAGTTCAATAATCATGTCCTGTAATATTGAAAAGGATCATTTAAATTAGAATTGGAGTCAGAGAAGGTTCTTTTTAGATCAAGAGGTTCGCTGCTTTTCTTCATATGGAGAAAATTTTGGTCATAATTGTGGTCACTAGAAATCTAGGAGAATGTGTCAGCTAATTTATCAGCAATGTTTTGAGGGTTGGTTATGAAGGATCCATCATTCGGGTTTCTGAGAGAAGTAATGTGGAACTGGTTATATTTACCATTTACACGTTTTTGTTAAGGCTTAAAACTTGAAATAACACGGCAATGGAAGCCTAACGATACATTGAAAAACAAGACGATTTTTATTCATTATTTCTAATTAAAATACAAAATAAAATCAGAATATGAATACAAAACAAAACATTTGCCAACGTCTAGCAAAAGGCCCGATCACTGACTGCCATCGATCTTTGTTCACAAACTATTGAGCAAGATAAAGGCCATCTAGCTTGTCAACCATTTCTGAGTAGGTGGCCAGTAGGCAGCAATGATTCCGTCTAATTTGTCCCATTGTAGACCGGAGGTAGTCTTTAAATCTTCTCATCACCGAAAAACGTCTCTCTGCAGAACAGCTTGAAGCAAGTACGACGAGCAGATTCACAGTAATCAGCAAAGATTAGACAGAAACTAATGAAATGCTGGAGCTCCACCGAAACTGATGAAATGCTGGAGCTCCACCGATTTGGGTAAACACGACACAAATACAGCACATAATCAGTGGCGTACCGAGGGGGGGTTAAGGTTTAAACCCCCCAGAGATTTTTTGTTTACATGAATCCATATATAGTCCCATATATCCCATATATCACCTGTTTTATATTACCACCTTCTTTACTCCTGTATATATTTTAAATGTGATCACGTTCGTCACTTGGTAAATGTCCTGCACTCTACTCGCAGCGTGACTCCTCCTTCAGCGTTGGAGTTAGCCATGGATAATGTTTTGTGTTAGTGTGCGATCAGTAACTTTTATCACATCGTTTTAATTGTGTGTGTCCGTTTCGTTAAAGATAATTCGGTACATGGGGAGTTTCTGCAATTTATTCCTATCAATAATGCAGATAAAGGCAATAGGATAGGCACATTTTGAGAGCAATAGTAATTGCGGTATTTTTCTCTCACATAATATCAATATTATAAGGAATCACGTACGGACATGATACCACTGCATCATTTCAGTTTTTTATTTACTTAGACCTACTGTTTTCCATATTAAAAAAATCTTTTTTTTTTTCATTTTATTATTGTGCTGAAAATATAATGAGACCCAAAATAGCTTTCATTCAAAGATAATATTTTTTTAATTATTGTTTTTTATGAATAATAATCGAAATATTTTAATAATGTATGATGATGATGACTGTCGTTTTTAGGGGCGGAACAGCAAGGAGTTAGCCATGCAGGAGTTAGCCGTTCACTACTATAGAGGAGTTATTTCTGTTCTTAGTATGCAGTGCGCTCGGAGAGGGATTTGCTCTATATGCGACCACTAGTGTTACTATTTTACTACGGTATTACAACACGACGATGTATCTCGAGTGTATGGTTTTGATCGTTAGGGTGTTCTTTCATTAGTGATTTATTGCGTTGTGAATATTTTGTATTTATTCAATGGCTCCGTGGCTTAGGCGACAGCACGCCGGCCTCTCACCACTGGGTCCGTGGTTCAAATCCCGGTCACACCATATGAGATATGTGCTGGACAAAACGGAGGCAGACAGGTTTTTCTCCGGGTATTCCGGTTTTCCCTGTCACAATTTCATTCCAGCAACACTCTCCACTATCATTTCATTTCATCTGTCATTCATTTAATCACTGCCCCAGAGGAGTGCGACATACTTCGGCAGCCGGCACACTTCATATCCTCGCCGCTAGATGGGGGCTTCATTCATTCCATTCCTGACCCGGTCGGAGACTGGAAGCAGGCTGTGGATTTTCATTCATTTTTAATGGATAATCCACAAGAACAGCGAATCCTAACAGGAACTAAAGCAAGTAAGAATTACGGTTGGTGAAAATGATTTGGCACAATTTGGTGTTCCTTATGACAAAAGAAAGGAAATACAGTAAAGTAGACAATAAACAGAACCGATTTTAGCATTGGTTTTGAAGAGAGCGAAATGCTCATGACGCGACCATTTTTGTATCGGAATGACATTACAATACTCAGACTACTATAGAATATTATGCTGGAAACTAGCACTGTATTGGCGTACTATTTTCGTTCATATCCTACGTGATAAGGCACGTGTCCGTGAACACTTCCATATCATTAACAGATGCATTTAAGCAAACTACTTATCACAAAAATATAAAAATTACTTGATGAGGGAAACCCTCAGACGCGACCATCCATGTTCCATCAAACGCACGACCACTGCCGGGTTAAAACGAGAGATGCGCGAATTGAAGAGTTGTAATATTTTACCTTGTTTGTTTCAAAACAAACAAAAAAAGGCGTGCGCTCTGTTGTTTCCCGGCAGGAGGTAATGATTTTGTGTATTGAGTGTCACAGTATCTTAGCTTAGTTTTAAACCGTGACTCATAAATAATAGTTCGAAAGCACCTTTTATGTTCGACGATGTCGAATGTAATTATTATATGTCAGAAAACTGTACTATAAGGAGGGTCATTATAGTACAAGTTTTCATTATGGAACAGTTTCTCCCACCAATCAGAGCTCAAGAGACAGTTGTGTGACCAATTAGGTAAGGATAGCATCGCACCTGCGCTGACTTCCACGGCCTACTATTTTAAATTTCACTGCGTGGCTAACACTAGTGTCATAGTGGGGTATTCGAGGAGGCTGTGGAATTCTCTGCGTCCCATGCACTTTGTTCAGTACATAAAACTGGCGAAATCTCGACCAGACATTTATGAATATTTATGTTCGAACATAAAATAGTTACACTTATCGTCGAACATAAACAGTCGTATGCAACTCGACTATAATGGTAATTAAGACACTCGTATGGAAATTATAAAACTCACTTCGCTCGTTTTATAAACATACTCGTGTCTTAATTATTGCCATTATAGGCTCGTTGCATAATGTACTATTAGAATCGTCGTGGTAATGGGGACAAAGCTCAAAGCGCCTTAGCTTAATTGGCGCCTCGGCGGGAAACGGGATAGAGGAGAAAAACAGATTGTTTGTTCAGTAGGATAAAGAAATTGCAACTAAGCAAGACAAATATGTCTTTTCCGATTTTCCGCCAATCGTAGTATTACATCATTTATAAAATAGCTTCGGGTTATTTTACTTATATTCTTTAAACACCACAATATTCTTTAAAGGATACTTAAATTTTGTCTATCACCTAAAACTTGAGGGACCCTCCCCTTGTTCTACGCCCCTGCCAAAGGGTTCATTTGGCAACACGCACTGGCCCCAACTCAGCTGGCTGGAGTAGCAACACGTTCCACTATCGTACTGTGACCTAGGACTGTTCTCCATGGCAACCAGCGATGCGATTCGTAAACAAGAGTCAAGGAACCATTTATCCAGCAAACATTGAGAAGGCGATACAGGATAGAGAAATTTCAGTGTAAAGAGGACATGTTTTACGAGAGACTGGATGATTATTAGTTTTGACTGAACAAGTTACTTATTGGACGTCGCTGAAGTGGATACAAAAAGAGACAGAGAAGAGATATATTTGTAATTGAAAGAGTGTGTAAGTAGACAATTATTTATCATTTTAGTAGCACTCGTGGAAAATATACATATTAGGGGGGATTTTCAAAATAGTATATCCCCCATTTATTTATATATATAATAATTTAATTTGATTTGCGCACAATGTGCATAAGTAAAGTACAGAGTTTAAGTGTCACTTTCACAGAATTGCGTCAGATATATTTCTCTGCGTTTGCATGTCCTTACGTGGTATCTGGTTGGTTTGTTCCTCAGTTTAGGGGTTTCGACAACGCGGTCATGTAGCCCCGTGTACTTTCGGTGTGTGTAGAATCAGTCTAGTTACCGGTGTCAATTGTGATGGCTGTATTAGTGTGTGTAATCTGTAATTCAGGTAAGGACTGCAGACGATCAATTTCAAGTAGTTCCTACTTTTGTTACCAAATGCTACCGTCAACGACACCTAGCTGTGAACTTGGCTACTAGATGTCACCGCAACTGGCACCGGGAGGCGAACGTTGGAGCTTAAGAGCGTTAATCAAATCTAACCTACAAATGTAGCTTCACACAATTGTAGTTAGTGGAAGATTCTTTTACATGCAATAAATCTATGCCTCCGAAGGAAGGCATACCGACTGATTTATAACACTCTTAAAAAATCCGGCGACTTCAGCCGGGTTTGAACCCACGATCTTGTGCATAGAAGCTCAGCATGCTAAAACTACGCCACCGAAGCCGCCAATACGTTGTATCTGTCGCATGGGCCATTAAAAAGTTTGCAGACGCTTACAGTAGTTCATCTGGTTGATGATGGATGTCTCTCGTGCAGATCCGGTGATGGAAACCATGGACCGCAAAGCGTGTCAAGATAAATGGCTTAGCTCATATGATCCTTGCATCCAGTCCTGTGAAGTCATAGCGTCCGTCGTGTAAAAGTCATCCCAAATGTAATTTCTCTTTGCGGTCATGAGACGCAAGAACTCCCCATATCCCGGTGTGTGTGGCATGAGCAACTGCAATCTGACTTCTTCCATAAATGGTAATTCCCTGCCATGGCATACACAAGCCGCGAGTTCGTGAACTTGGATACACTATAGGCATAAGGCTCTTTTCAGATACATTGCCTTGATCCTCTCCAGCTGTGCCCGAGTGTCCAAATAATTTCCAGGCCATTTTACATTGCTTCTGGTGCTATCTTTTAACCAAAACAGTCTTATTGCAGTCTTCAGGGATAGGCTGCATAGATGCTAGAAGTCGCTCATCGCCGTCAATGCAGCGTCCACCCACTCCCTCACGTGCATCGTTAAAACATTCCCAGGCGTATGCAGTCACCCCTAGGTACCGGAAATAGGAGACTGTAATGAAACGTCGGGGGCTTTCCTCCCTTTTTGAAGGACATAGTGACTGTCTTCGTCTCGTTCAAACTAATTTCGTTATCTTCGGCTCAAACTGCGACATTAACCACGGCGATATATTTATAATGGAACACATTTTCCCAGATGGGAGGAGTACCCAAACTTGCGTGATCCTTGATAAATATGAAAAAATACTCGAGCTCAGTACAGCCAATCATTCGCTTTTTGCGTGGGTATCGACTTATCATGTTGCTTGTCCGTTTGTTAGCTTTGTATTTAAAATGTCCGCGGTATGATGAATTCTTGACAATCGATATTACGAAACAATCATTGCCTTTTCTACAGGAGTTTCTGGACCGCATTTTAGAAAGTTGCTGATCATACACTTTTTAGAACAGATGCTAGAAAGCACCATGGCGTTATTCGCGCTGTAAAACAACGGTGCTGCAGTTATCTGGAACTAACGTAAGGTTGATGGAAACATTTAAAAAAATCCTCTCGGCACGCCGGAAGGCGGAGGTAGATTTCACCGGGCAAACTAGGGGATAGGCTATAATAGGCAAAATATGCAGGATTTCGTAGAAGGATCAGTCTTCATTTATTGCCAGAAAGCATTTTACTATTGGTGCTTAAATAACTTTGTTTTCGTCTTTCTATGCATATTTTTAACATTTTATTGCTTATGGGGACGGTAACCTTCTTGTCATTTGGGATTCATTTTTATACTTGTGGGCACACTGTCCTTATGCAAGGTTACGACACTGATGTGTAACGTTCTAACAGTCTAACTTCGTCACGCAAAATTTTATCTTCCCCAGAGATGTTGGTTGGTTCCTCAGTTTAGGGGCTGCGACAACGCGGTCATGTAACCCCGTGTACTTTGGGTGTGTGTAGAATCTGTCTGATAAACGGTGTTAATTGTGATGGCCGTATTAGTCTGTAATTCAGGTAAGGACTGCAGACGGTCAATTTCAAGTAGTAGTTACCAATTTTGATACCAAATACTACCGTCAACGACACCTAGCTGTGAACTTGGCAACTAGATGCCACCACAACCATCTACTCGCAACGAACGTTGGAACTTCCCCTCCTAAGGAAAGCATACTGAGGGATTCTTAGCGCTCTTAGAAAATCCGACGACTTCGGCTGGCTTTGACCCCGCGAACTTGGGCTTAGAAGTTCAGTATGCTACCGGTTACGTCACCGAAGCCGCTTCCCACGGAGTCAGATAGAAAATTGAATGTGATCTCGTGCAGTGGCGTTGTCATGCCAACCTCGAATAGCTCATCCCTCATCAATTTAGAAGCGTTGTCATGGTAACCTCTGATGGCTCTTGGCATTTTCTTCTAATTCCGAAATCATTTTGTTCATCCCTTGGCGTAATGGTGGGTCATATCAAAAATTCTTTCAGACAAAAGTTTCAGGTATTTATTAAGGGAATATTGTCAATTTTGTACGGTTTTGATATTGTGCCTATTAAGAGAGATATGATTAATGTTTCCCGAAAAACCCACATTTTCCCACCCCTTTGGTCAATGGTTGGTGCTATCAAAAAACTTTTCAAACAAAATTTTTTGGTCCTTATCCAACACATAGTATGAACTTTGAATGGATTCGATATTTCAAATATTAAGACAGTTATAGCGAGCGATATTTCACTTTTTCGAAAAAAAAAAGCCCCCATTTTGACCCCCTTCGACCGATTGTGCCCATTAACGAACTCGACCAAGATTTTATAGGGATACATATTATGTAAAAAATTCAAAGTGATTAGTGCAAAATTGCGGTAGTTATCGTGTCCACGAGAAAGTGATATATGTACATACATAAATATACATATACATAATATATACATATATAATTTATGTATATATATATACATAAATTATATATAAACTTTTGAACTGACGGTGGTTTTTGGGTCTAGGGGATGTGAAACGCGAAGATATGTCGAAATTTTCCGGAAGTCGAAACATGGTACCCATTGCAATAGTTAGCTTTCTAATGAAATCTACTTAAAAGCAGATGTTATAACGTGATTTGAGTTGATGTGTGAGCTCCTCTCTCGTAATTTCAGTTATTTTCGTAATAATTGAGGCTAAAAGATGAGTAACTTAATACATGTTCTTCAGTTCCGCAGTGCTGTTCAAAGGCAACAATTGGCATATCAATCCATTACTTCCCCAAAAAGAAAGCTTTACAGAATGAATAGAGTCGATTACTTCGCGTCGCAAAGCCGATTTCGAAGTATATGATCGTATGCGATTTGCATTTTGTAAAGGAGGATTATTTATTAATAAGTATTAATGAATTTCTTACAATTTTGCAATTTACAGTACCCTACATTCTCCCCTGCACTACCAACTAGGCAACTTTGCTGTGCAGGGTCGATTTGACAGCTTTTCTCCCCATGGGGAAAAATTTATTTTTAGGGGTTGCTTTATCTTACATGTGGCCTTTCATTAACTTTCCCCATTGCTGCTTCAAATCTGTGGAGCTCAGGTCTTTTAAGTTTTCAACCGTGTGCCTATTAAGCATTAACCCGGCAGAAGTCGTCGGATTTCTTAAGAGCGTTAAAAATCCTTCAGTATGCCTTCCCTCGGAGGGGAAGTAAAGCCGGCGGTCCCATGTTATAGATTTATGGCATGTAAAAGATCCTTCCACAGACTAAACTTGTGTGAAGCTAAATTGTTAGGTTAGATTTCGTCGGAACGCTCTATCAAAGTTCCAACGTTCACCACTAGGTATCATTGATATCTGGTAGCGAAAGTTGGAACTACTTGAAATTGAACGGAACTTGTAGCTCACCCTAAGGGTGCCCACTGGAAGCAGCTACAGACTCAGGCGAGCCGAACATGTCCTCGGACACTCCCAGCACTAATAGCCATACGATAAATAAATAAATAAATAAATAAATAAATAAATAATCCTTAAATGTTGACTGACCATGCCTGGATTTGATTCTGCCATCTCAAGTACGAGTACAATAAGTGACTGCGTGACGCATTGCACGACCCTTCAAACAACCAGGGGCTTTCGCGTTACAATAAGGGCCGCCGGGAGGATGGGGGCAAGGGGGGCAAATGCATAGTGGCCCGTAAGCAATGAGGGCCCATTAGTGGTGCACGTTAGTTTCAGTTTATTGTAGTTACATTTCTAATATGTAAAATGTTGGCTATAACTTACAACCTGTCAGAGACTTTGCAAAGTAAGGATATCGATTTGCCCTATCTACAGCTCTCCACAAAGTTATCTCATGTCACCGAACTTTAAACTGCCAAAAGAAATGAGGTAGAAAACACTTCAGAGACATATATGACAGTGCGAAAGAATTTGCAGAAACCAATTATTTGGTCGAAGAAGTTTCTTGATTCTGCATATTACAACAACAACAAAAACAAGTTGTAATGTACTTTATTCTACCACCCAGAAGAGCAGGGTAGTTACTTCTGCCCCCCCTCCCCGTACCCCTCAAAATTCTATATATGACTCTGAGTTTGAAGTTATAACTGTTTAGTAATAATGTACTAGAATTTAGTGTTGAATCTGCTATCAAACTAATGCGGAGTTTTAAAATGCTTCTTATTTTTCATTACGTACCGTACTGGTAATAATTGAAGTGAAGACTTACAGAATTGTAAAATATTTCCCTATGCAAGTTAACCTATTAAAATCACTCAAAAATCTCAAATCGTTTTGTGCACTTTACAAAATAGATTTCATGAAATAAATGCTAAAAAGTTTTCTATGAAATAAGATTTGTATGTTTTTCTATATGACTGTGCATTAGAAGCTTTTCTCAAAATGACATTGTCTCTCCGGAATAGCACGTAAAGGATAGTAATAATTAAACGTATTTCATGGGGGCCCCGAGCGAAACATTGGATATGGGTCCTTAAATCCTCCCAGTTGCTCTGTTTGCAATAATTAGTAATTTGGTTAGCATCACTCTGAAACGTGTTTGTACCGGTACTTACTGTGTCATGTTATTGAGGTTAACTGCTTTTAGGAAACATCACATTCACATTTTAGCAAATTATGAACATTTTACCTTTGCAGTAATAAACTGACGAAGTCAGGTCGCCATGTTGTATAAGGCTTGCATCAGGCAATGCAGCCAACTTCATTTCACCTTACTCCCCTGTGCTCGCCGAGGTTAGGGTAGGTGGATACTAAAACAATTGGTCTATGAAAGTTCCAACCAGGAGTCTTTGGCGAAGGATTTACATCGCTTAGCAATATAGCCTTATAAGTTGTTTGAACATCAGGTTTAAACGGTTAGATCTAGGTAACGTCTTGACTGAAGGAAGGTCTAAATGTTGCTGCTTGTCAATTAAGTTCATCTATTACACTCCCTATGGTAGGCCTACTAGAAAAAACATTATGCTACACTTCCACAAAATGCTGCTTCATCTTTCCCCATTCTCCATATAAATTATGGGCAACAAAGTATTTTATTTTCATTTTATGTCTTCAGTAGTGGCGAAGTTAGGGCTCATGGCCTTCTCTTACACTTAACCACGAAATATGGTACCAGTTCATATGAGACAATTCTGGAAATACAAAAAATAATGATGATGATAAATAAAGAGTAAATTAATTATGCTAATACTAATATTAATGAATAGGCACATGAAAAATGATAATAATAATTATAACAATAACAATAATAATAATAATCACAATGTCACAAGCCTTTCTATAATATCCTATATATAATCCTAGCTCAGTCATACGTCCTGTCATCCATCACCATTCACATGGGGCAATCAGCAGTATATCCCTTAAATTTTGTGATGAGCTTTAAGAAGTACTCGCAAGTGATTCTTCACAAAACCTCAGAAAATAAGTTATCAGATCACTCAACCCTTCAATGAGCATTGTAATGTAGACATCGCTGTTGTTATTATGTAGGCAGTAATGTGCCTATGTACGCTGAAACATGGCACATAATTAGTGCAGCGTAACACAGACTTACGTAATTAATTGCGCCGTAACTAGAAATTACGTTATAAAGTGTGCAGTAACTAGATGTCAAATTGCGAGATAATGTTGATGCTGTCTCAACTGACAGAAGATTACAAAGATTAAAATTTGTGATTTTCTATAATCCCAAAAGAATTGCAAAAATTAAATAGCCGGCGAGAACGTCACCACTGAGCCACGCAGCCAGGCTTTAATATACAGTACTGTACAGTAAGTATATACGGGATGGCCGAGAAGTCCCTTTACATGTTATATCATAGGACAGTTTGACATGAAAACATTGTTATGAATAAAACAGGATTTATTTGATTTCAACATATATTTTGAATAAACGATGTCTGGTTAACATTATCAATTAAATTCATTGATCAACAACGTCAGTATGAATTCCTCGAAGTTCAAAGCAGAGATTGATGCGTCGCCAAGTTCTTGAGTGCATCCGCTGCAGCATGCGAGGAGGGGTGATCGTTCCAAATGCCATGCGAACTCCATCTTTCAGTTGATCGTTGTTCACGTATCGTCGATTACGAACGTCTTCTTTTATTGCTGCAAGTCATGATCACTCGACTCATTCACTGAGGATGGCCGAAAACACAAAAGTTTCAAGTCTTTTCGCATATGGTCTTGCATAGTCGATCGAGAGATGCCTAATTCCGCAGACCGGTAACGAGTTGACTTCTCCGGCGATCGCTCAATCGATTCCGCCACAGCAGCACAAGTTCCGGTGCGAGTCGTAGGCCTTCCGCTACGTGTTGCATCGATAACACTTCCAGTTAGAAAGGTTCTCCCACGCGAATAACGTTGGTCGTGATGACGGTGGTTTTCCAAACCTCACATTGAAGTCCTTCAAAATGTCTGTAATTGTCTTCTTCGTATTCTGACGTTCGTGAATCCAAACAGAAGCCACCAAACGCTCCTCAATAGTGAAAGCACTTGTATCCGCCATGGTTTTATCACTTTCGACTGAAGGCAGTGAACTACGCAGCGAGCTACGCAACGAACCATGTTACACGACTTCCCCACGCTAACAGAAGTATACGTGTCATGTCCAGGACTCAGCTTATGGCGGAAAAATTATCTCAACAATATGTAAAAGCAAACAAGCAAGCTTGTAGTTTAACGTGATCGTTAATCACGAGATCATGAGCCACGGGACCTCCTTTTTACGTGGAATCCGAACCACAGGGCATGGCATTTCACTTTCAACAATATGTAACAATAAATAATGTTAATAATAAATACTTATAATACATGTCTAACTGTCCTATGCTATAACATGTGGAAAAGGGTGGGGTCACCCTTTTAGGGATTTCGAAAGGAAGTGGGGTTTTAGACACAAGGATTGAATTTTACATGATGGTGATGGAAGAGACCAAAGATTAAGGTTTGCCTTTATGTTTATTAAATCTCTAAAGAACATATAAAGTTACTTTGAATAACCATAGTCTAAGAATTGACAATACGAATAATAAGAATGCAAATTTCCTAGTTTCTCCAGGAAGCGAAAAAGGTTAGCAAAATTCCCTTATGAGGGATTAAACTTTATATTGTTAAGTAAAAGGCACATAATATAAAATACATAAAAAGGAACCATTAATGATTAAACATAATAAAGCTGGGTGTCTACTAGTATATGATACCACCTTCCTTGAGGTGAAAATACAAAACCATTTCGTTTTAGGCCAGCAAACCCTTGGCTGGAAGCAGTTGGTTTGCCCGCACCGGGCTGATGACCGAGGTTGCGGGTAGATTGTCCACACTGGGCTGATGATTGAAGTAGCAGTTCGAATTGCCCGCACAGGGCTGATGATCGAGGTCAATGCGCACACACTCCAGAGGTGCGGGTTCTGAGCCAAGGTTTTGGCGATTTTTAGTCTTGCTGACGAGAGTTGACCAGCAGGGAGATGTCTCTTGGTAATAACATCTCCGCTGGTTCGAGAAATTACTTTTCCATAAAGCAGACTTTAAACTGAGTACAGCGTTGTAGAAAATTGCTCAGCTGTCAGCCTGTGCAGCCGGAACCCGTGTTGTCGTAGAGCAGAGCCTCGGGCAGTGCCGTGTTACCCCAGAGGGCAATAACCCCCAGCAGCCGTGTAGCAGCAGGTGACTGATGATGGAGAGTCGATCCATTAGGCCCATAGACCTTAGGTTTTATAGCGGTAGTGACGTCATGGCAAGGTGCAGATAGCCGACCATAGGGGGAAGGCAGGCAACCAATCACCGCATAGACAAAGACGGGACGTGCGAACGGCAAGCTGGGGCAGCTCAGTGGTTTTGTGACAGTTCGCGAGAGAGGAAAACTAAAAACACACTTCACAATAGGTGAGTAATGATACATAAATAATTGTAAAACATGAATACAATTGAAATATAAGTCGTACTTAAAGAATAAATATACAAGAACCGCGTTCTTTCTGCAATTACGGAATAGTAGAAAATGGGGCATAAAAAGCAAATGTTTCAAACCAAACGGGAAACGAACCACTAACAAAAACAATTCGCGAAAGCGAACAACATGTAAAGGGACTTCCCGGCCACCCTGCATGTATATACACACATCAAAAAAAGTTTTGCATCACCTCGGTTCCCAGATCTCCGGCATATAGACGTTGACTGTGTATATTGTATCAAAGATACAGTCCCTTTGACTGTTCATAGATGTCACTAAAACTGCTCAAAGATGTAAACAACCATGCATGAGCAGGGCCTATTAGACGGAGGGGGTACGACAGCCGATCAGTTCCAGTCATTCCACCAGGACGAAGGTACGCTGCTCATGTTGTCTGTAGTTCTACCATGCCTAGAAGGTCAATACCGCAGTTCGATCGCGTCCGCATTGTTACTTTGTGTCAAGAAGGGCTCTCAACAAGGGAAGTTTCCAGGCGTCTCAGAGTGAACCAAAGCGATGTTGTTCGGACATGGAGGAGGTACAGAGATACAGGAACTGTCGATGACAGGCCTCGCTCAGGCCGCCCAAGGGCTACTACTGTAGTGGATGACCGCTACTTACGGATTGCCGCTCGGAGGAACCCTGACAGCAATGCCACCATGTTGAATAATGCGTTTCGTTCAGCCACAGGACGTCGTGTTTCAACTCAAACTGTGCGCAATAGGCTGCATGATGCGCAACTTCACTCCCGACGTCCATGGCGAGGTCCAGCTTTGCAACCCCGACACCATGCAGCGCGGTACAGATGGGCCCAACAACATGCTGAATGGACCCCACAGAATTGGCATCACGTTCTCTTCACCGATGAGTGTCGCATATGCCTTCAACCAGACAATCGTCGGAGACGTGTTTGGAGGCACCCTGGTCAGGCTGAACGTCTTAGACACACTGTCCAGCGAGTGCAGCAAGGTGGTGGTTCCCTGATGTTTTGGGGTGGCATTATGTGGGGCCGACGTACGCCACTGGTGGTCATGGAAGGCTCCGAAACGGCTTTACGATACCTGAATGACATCCTCCGACCCATAGTGCACCCATATCGGCAGAATATTGGAGAGGCATTTGTCTTCATGGACGACAATTCTCGACCTCATCGTGCACATCTTGTGAATGCGTTCCTTCAAGATAACGACATCGCTCGACTACAGTGGCCAGCATGTTCGCCAGACATGAACCCTATCGAACATGCCTGGGATATGTTGAAAAGGGCTGTTTATGGACGTCTTGACCCACCAACCACTCTGAGAGATTTACGCCGAATTGTCGTTGAGGAGTGGGACAATTTGGACCAACAGTGTCTTGATGAACTTGTGGATAGTATGCCACGACGAATACAGGCATGCATCAATGCAAGAGGACGTGCTACTGGGTATTAGAGGTAGTGGTGTGTACTGCAATCTGGACCACAAATGCTGAAAGTCTAGCTGTATGATGGTACAACATGCAATGTGTGGGTCTCATGAGCAATAAAACGAGCTGAAATGTTGTTTGTGTTGATCTCTATTCCCTTTGTATTTAAAGGTTCCGGAACTCTTGGAACCGAGGTGATGCAAAACTTTTTTTGATGTGTGTATGTTACAGGGAAAGTCGATTCTCCAGTAAGAGTTGACTCTCCCTAGGTAAAGTCCACTCTTACTGGTCGTTTCAGTAAAAGTTTATTAAAGGCGGCAAGTGTTCAATTTCGATTAACATTTACTAGTCAGGGTTGACTATACCTAGGGAAAGTATACTCTCACTGTCTTAAGGTAGTAACAGTTGACTATTTGCAAGGAAACGGTACTAGCTAATAAAAAACAAATGAGAAGGAAACCCCAATACATAAAGAGATAGAAATGTTTATCATTTATTGCAGCAAGGTAAAGTTTTGTGACACTTTCTAGTTGCATAGCACACTTTTCTTCTTACACATACACTACATGGATTCGCATTTGGTGTTGCTAGAGCATTTGAAAAAACCTTGCCCACTCCCTAGTGATGTGAAGTTGCAACAGTCCTCACAGCTATTGTTTTATCCATAGGAACTTCATTTTCTTGGATAATGTACGTAGGACATTTACTGAATTGAGGCCTAAAAATATAACCATTGATATCTGAACAATTTAATACTATGGGCAGCGCGAGAGAGATACCTTTTATTTTAGCTTTGAAAACTTACCTTGAGAAAGGCTGCTTTAGAATTCAATTTCTTGTTCCAATTCGATAAAATCCATCATCGACAACCTCTAGTACCACGCCAAAGATAGATCGAGCATCTCCTCTACAGCGGTCAACATCGGGGACAGGATTTCAAACTGATGTTCCCGTTTTTACTGGCGGATGAATGTGAAATGAGTTTTTTTTCTTGCGTTTAGCTTGTTATTCTAGACAGTAGAAAGCTTCATTTCTCTGTCTCTTGATGCCCTTAGTAGACTTGTCCAGGTCAGTGAGGAGAAAATCAGTATTATCTACGAGATTTTCACCACTTGATAAATTGTGGTTTGTTTCATTTTCATCAGGATTTCCATTCCCGTTACTTTCAATTTATCTTTCTTGTTGTTGCTGAATTTGAACAATTTCGCATTGAAGATCCTCTTCTGTTTCTAAATTTGCCAGTACCTCAGTTGGTAGTTTTGAACTAGATAAGCCGTGTCTCGGGAGGCAACCTACCATTTCCTCATACGGGAATCATTTTATCCCACTATGCAATACACGCCAGCAGCATATTCCAGCTGAGGTCTTACCATGAGCCTTCACTCCATTATGATGTTTTGTGGTCTTGCATCAGAGCAGCATCTGCGGATCAACGTTTACTAAACCACAACAGGCATAGTTAACTCTTCCTGCGAAATGTTGATCTGTTTGTTTTCAATTTACAGAGCAGCATCTATGAATCAACTTTTACTAAACCACAGCAGACATAGTTAACTCAAACTCTTCCTAGGAAAAATTGATCTGTTTGTTTTCAATCAACTGTTACTGATACTTTTAGTAAGAGTTGAGTCTGCCTAGGAAGATTCAACTCTTACTAAGAATCGACTTTCCGTCGACAGTCGCATACTTCATGGGAGGGATTTAGGGGACGAATTCCAAACAAAAATAATAATGATAATAATGATAATAATAATTCTGGTATGAGGTACTGCGTATTTGACATACAATTTACCCACGCCAAGCGGTGTCAATATTAATTTGTGTTGTGGATCTCACACGCCAGCAGCATATTCCAGCTGAGGTCTTACTAGAGACAGATAAACCCTCTCCCTAGTTTCCTTACCAGCACATTTAAACATCTGAACATATGCAATTATTTGTCGAGGGTTGTCACACCTTACGAGCGGCCCTGAAGCCAGACACTACATGATGAAATATCACCCCTATAAAAGATGGTATATTGGCTTTCACGGCCGGTGAATTAAAACTCAGCAATTCTTCTAGGTTTGTGCCGGCACAAACCTAGAAGAATTGCTCACCCCTATAAACTTATCTTCTGGGTACCCCCTGGGGTCCGCCTCCAAAAAAGAACGCAGGTGAATGGAAAGTAGATTTTTTGTACAATTATCCAACGTATGCTAATTTTTTGCACAGTAATCCCCATTGCTGAACAAAAGTATTTTGATATTTTGTAAAATAGTCTTCATTTTAAATCAGCCGAGACAAGTTTTTCCGATTTCGATAAAAACAATTTTAAATTTAAAATATTCGTAGGGAGTAAGATGAGCTGTTCTTCTATTGCAAGAACGAAGTTCGAAAATAATCGAGAAATACAGGAGCAGACAAGTCAGCGGCCGAGACGAAATTCAGAAATAAGCAGGACGTGGAGAATTAGGCAGCAGCTGATCTTAGATTTCAAAAAGAATATTTTCGAAAACCAAGAGAAGTAGGTAACTGCTATGACCTTCAATGGTTTCAAAATATTGAGGTAGATGGAGTTGGTGTCGCTTGGACATTCAGACTGATATGATCTTTCGATTTGCGTGTTCCTACCCTTTGTTATGTGTTACAATCGATCTCTATGTTACATTTTGATAGATCAGAAAAGAAGGACAGATTCAAATAAAGGAAAATATAATTAGATTCAATTCAATAACAGGTGCGTCAATTCCCATTGATTTACCGTTCCTTATCATAAGTTATAAAGATAACCTGTCAAAATCTAAACTATAACGAATTAATAAAAGCATTTAAATAGATTCTCATACCTGAGAAAAGTGCAATTGTTTCCCAGAATTATTTTTGAACATTTACCAGAAACAAGGAGAGACAATTGCTGAATATGTTGCTACACTCCAACGTGACCTTATTGAATGTGAGTTCACAGTTCATATGCTGTTGCACTCCAACGAGACCTTATTGAATGTGAGTTCACAGTTAAATGTGAGTGTGAAAAATCAGTTTCCATTGCAGACGTTTTTCACAGAGCTCAGTTTATCCGTGGCCTATATGATGACTGGCTACGTGAACACATTTTGCAATCTAGTACTACTTTATTCGAAGACATTTTGACAAAAGCTATTGCGCTTGAAGCATCGGAAATTGAGAGTAAAGAATTAGCAAAAAGTTCCAGCCCTAGTCATTCAAGTTTCAGCACAGATGATATTGATAGAATCTCCACCTCTTCAAGGCAGCGTTTCAGAGGGAGACCTGATTACAAGGCTCTAGGCATCGAAAATCTCTGTATAAGATGCGGGGAAGATAACCATTTACCAGAAACAAGGACAGACAATTGCTGAATATTTGTCGGGGGTTGCCACGCCTTACGAGCGGCCTTGAAGCCAGTCACTACATGATGAAATATCACCCCTATAAACTTATCTTCTGGGTACCCCCAGGGGCTGAATATTTGTCGGGGGTTGTCACACCTTACGAGCGGCCCTGAAGCCAGTCACTCCTGTAGCCGTTAGTGACTGGGGTTCACCTTTAGTGGTATTTCAAAAGCCAGGCGGTGGAGTTCGGTTGTGCGTCGATTACAAACTTAAATGTGAAGCTTGAGGAAAAAACGGCCATGTTGCAAAAGAATGTATTTCAACCTTGTTGGCAGCCACACGTAACAGATCACGTGGTTCCAGTTCTCCATCATCACTCCATGCTGTGTCTGATAACCACGTTAGTAATTCTGAACATGACTATGGCATCAACCAAGTGGGAGCTGTTCTACAGCAACGTGATGTCGATTTGTTCGAAATGGTACATGACACTGATAAATACCTCCTCTTTGTCACACTAAATGGAAAATCTCAGCGTTTCGAGGTTGATTCCGGTGCTAAATTTTCCTTGCTGGCCGAAAATGATTTCAATTGCCTAGATCTGGATGTGCCTATCGAAAATTAAAATATTGCATTCCGATCTTATTTGGGCAACATAATTGAACCAAAAGGGAAAATTTCTGTCAACGTTGCATTCAACGGGAAAGGAATACTTGGCCCTTCTAGGCCAACAATGGATAAGTGGTTTAGGTATTGATCATCAACCTATTGATGCAGGAATGAACAAATCTAATTCAGAGACTCATCTTCATTCTGTGAACACATTTGAAGACATTTTCACCAACTTCACCCCAATCTTCCAGGAAAATGTAGGATGCGTCCCAGGACTCAAATTCACTCTCCAGCTTCGTAAGGGAGCTACACCTGTATTTACTAATGAGCGTGACGTTCCTTTTGCACTGTGGGAACGTTTATATAAAGAGTTGGATTTGCTGGAAGCAGATGGCAAGACCCCTTCACGGTCATTCGAAGACTGCTTGATTTCATTTCGACTGCCTGCCTATTTATTCGTTTCAGCTAAAAAATAGTTCATTTTTGCTTCTTCTCAAAACTATCTTTTAAACTTAGCGTCGTACGCTTGTGAAAAATGTATGTACTTATTCCTCATGATATAAACGTCTCCGATTTACTTTACTTTTCGAAAATCGATCGTGAAAAATATTTATAAAAATTAATAACTGCTCCTGTACTGCTTGGGTGTAATTTCTTTTTATCCCACTCTCCGAGAGACTAGCTGTCCCCTCCTCCAATGACGTTATGCACAATCATCACTTTTAATCTGTACAGTGATAGAGATTTTTATACTTCCAAAAATTCTAATTTCCAGAGTTATAAATATTGGCATTCCCAAAATCCAATAATTTTGCGTGGTCTCTGAAAAAAAGGGTTATTTTGCAACAATTCCGGGCCTCGCCCTCCACAGCGTTGCCAATAAAGTGCTGAATAGTCAACCTTCGTTGAATCCCGCTCCTTCTTGCATGAGTGGAAATTTTCTCTGTTGGTAGCACTAACAAACTAAATCCGCTCTGAATCACATACGCCCAGTGACTCACACACGGGTTGCGTGCTATAACTCAGATTATGAGTCTTATCGCTCATGAGTCACGCGTAGATTGGTCCATCTGACCATCTCTCTGGCTTGTACGAGTATTCAAATCTTATGATTATTCCTTCTTTCTTTGCTTAAATTAACATGGGTTCGATTCTTGTACACCTCAAATGGGTACAAATCTCCCCTCCTTTGTTAAATGAATTTTCGAATTCGAGAGGAAATTTATCTATGTTATTCTCCATAGAAAATTTCATTTATTCCCGTATCGAATCCATCCTTTCTTCTCACAGTCTCCTTCGGTTTCATCTTTCTAGGATCCCCCGATGATTCTGGGTTCCTAATTTATTTTTGTCATATCCGGTATATTTGTTGAACGGGGACGTCCTGTCCTTACCCGTACTTTATCCTCATTTTTTCTGGACAATTTCGTCCTTAGAATTATTTATTCATTACGGGAGTGGTCCATCCCTGCCCGTTTCCTAATTTCATAATTTTCTTCTTTTAAGTTTCAATTCTCTCTTTCAATTTGCTCAATTATTTCCTTCAGTTCAAAATATGTTTTCTTGAACTCGCACTCGAATGGTTGCCATTTTTCCTCACGATCTTTGTCGTGTTTCAATTCTATTGGTCATCAGAGTTGGCTCTTTTCCTACGTCGTTCCTTTCTATTTCCATAACCAGGGCTTGTTCGTTTACTTCATCGAAGTCTTCAGGAGGACAATACACTTTTAAATTAGCCGAATTCATCGTCAGCTCATGATTCGTTTCACAATGCTGTATTCTATACGCATTGTTTCTTAGATCCCGATAATTCTATACGGGCCGTGGTACATTTTCTGGAACTTTTTGTACACGCGGTTCCCTGGATCTGAAATGGCTGGTCATTTCACTAATACCATTTCCCCAACTAGTAATGGTCGATGATATCTCTTATCCCTGTTCCTTCTTTGCCTTCTATCGGCTTGAGCTTGCAAATATTGCAAATGTTCGAACCTCTCTTCCAGGCTGAGCATCTGTTGGTCTAGGTATCACTTGACTCCATGGTGTCTCAGGCTGTTCGTTACGATGCAAGCTTATGGGTATCTCCCCTGTAGCTTCATGTATTGTATTATTTATACAAAATTCAATAATGTCGAGGATGTCGATCAATTTCCAATTTTCTTCGCCACAGTATATCCTATAGTACTTTGCCGTTTCCCTCATAACTCTTTCTACGGGATTTGCCTCAGGATGGCGAATACTTAATAGTATTTGACGTATCCCAATCTATTTAATTTTTGTCTGAATTCTACACTTGTAAAGAAACTTTCGTGATCCGATAACAGATTCTCTGGTTTTCCCAGAATAGGTATCACTTTTTCTCTGAGTCGCTTTAATACTTCTTGTTTGCTACTAGTCTTCGCTATGGGAGAGAACAACCATATTTCTGAAGACATCCATAGCCACCATTATATGTCTGTTTCCCCTCCTGGCCTTTGGCAACGGTCCAAAATTGTCTATCGATACAATTTGACCTGGCCTTTCTGGTAACAGTGGTATCGGCTTCTGTCTCATTAAAAACGCGTTTGGTTTCATTCTCTGAAATGTGTCGCATGTCTTTAGCGTATCCCATACAGTCTCTCTCACTCTCGGAGGTACGAATACTTCCTTAAGCATTGAGACTGTTTTGTCGACTCCTATGAGTCCAAAGGATCTATGGGCTAACCATACCGTTTTTCTCTGCAGTATTGCAGGTACAACGATTCTCAATCGAGTATGGTCAGAGTCCGCAAACTTATGCAGTAATCCATCGTAAAAATTGAAACCTTGTGCTATCTTTTCAGCCTCAATATACGCTGGTGTTCCTCTTGCTAATCTTCCTTCGAAATAAGATATGAGCATGTTCTTCTATGGATCTTCGCGTTGTCGTTGTCCTATGTTTCTTAGTTCCTCTAACGTACGCTGATCCCTATTCTCCAAATCTATAACCATTACTTCCTCTTCTGTGGACTCAGGCTGTCTACTTAAGTAGTCTGGAACGATGTTTTCTTTTCCTGAACAATACTCTATATTAACGACAAATTGTTGGGTGTATAAAGCCCATCGCATTAACCTTTGACTTGATAGATCAGTCGTTATGGTCTGTCCTTAATGTTATTGGAAACCCATATACAATCTTTCGCCAAATCTACAGAGCATGCAGTATCACTAACAGCTCAATCTCAGTTTTGTGCTATCTTTGGCAACGGTCCAAAATTGTCTATCGATACAATTTGACCTGCATAGTTCTTCACATGTGGTTTTAATCTTCTACTTGAGAAAGCTAGATAATTTTTCTTATCAGGGGTTTCTGGATCCTCCTGATAAAGCATTGCTCCAATTCCAACTTGGGATGCATCTGTTTGTATTATAAATCTCTGATTAAAATCAGGATACCCTAGCTTCATGTAGTTTAAGAGCATTTCCTTGGCCTCTAAAAATGCTTTCTCAGCTTCCTCCGTCCACTTCCATTTGCCACCCTTCTTCAGAAGGTCTTGCAATGATGAAACTGTGCTAGTGTACGACGGGCAATGTACAGAGAAAAATCCGATTAATCCTAAAAATTGACAGACTTTTTCACCTTCACTGGTGTTGGAAAATTTCTTATTGACTCAAATTTGCACGGATTTGGTTTTCCACCCTGTTTGTCAATCACGTGTCCCAAAAACGTGACTTGTCTCTGACAAAAATTCGATTTCTTCAAATTAATCTTGAAGTTAGCTCTTTTTAAATCTTCAAGGAATTTCTGTAAGTTTTTTAAGTGTTCCTCCACATTTTCTGAGGTAAGTAATATATCATCTACATATCGGACGGTACAATCCTTTATTCCTTCGACAGGTTGCGATCTAGTGCCCTTATTAGCGCTGATCCCGCTGTCTTTAATCCAAACGGACATCTTTTAAAACAATACGTTTGTTGGTCGAACTGAAATCCAGTTAGAAGAGTGGTTTTCTCTTCTAGGTCGAAATGATGATACGAAGAAGTCATGTCTATATTTGTAAAAAATTTCTTTACCTTAAATTTCCTCAATATTTCCTGATGGGTGGTGCTGAATCATTTTCTGGTATGATCTTTGCATTCAAATTTCTTGCGTCTAAACACACCCTTACTGACCCATCCGGTTTGCTCACTATAACTAATGGACTTACATAAGGTGTAGCCATTTTTACTATTATCCCTGCATTTCTCATTTCCTGCAGTGTTTTCTTAGTTTGAGCATAATGCTTCTCTGCAACCGGGTACGGTTTTTGTCGAAATGGAGCCCAATCTTTAACCTGAAATGCATAATTAAAGTTCTGTATTTTCCAGGCTTGGAATCAAATACATCCCTGTACTTTTGTAACAATTCCTTCAATAATTTTTAATCTTCCGGCGTAATTTTGGCTTCTTCGATCCTTTCTAACAGGTTGGCATCGAATTTTGGTTCTAGACTTTCCTCGAGTTCTATATTCAAGATCTCAAATGCCTCTTCTGTGGCCCTATAACCTTCCTCGGCTACTTCTCCTATATGCCTTTGATTCTTGTCTCTTGCTCATGTAGTACAATATTCTGCTCACCCACATCATCCTTTTGAATTTTAATGCAATTTTTCGCAAGGTCTATTATGGCCTTGTTCTCACGGATGAAGTCAATACCCAATATGATATCGTATGGTAATTGACTCACCAGCAAAGAGCATTGTGAAATTTCGGTGTTTCCTATCCTCATATCAATGTACACCTGAAATTTGCATGTTATGGACTTTTCTGGAATAATTCCCTTAATTTTCACACTTGATGTGGGGATTTTCAATACTCGCCCTCTAGTCTCTAATTCATTTATTAAGCTCTGTGTGATCAAACTCACAGTCGATCCCCTGTCTATGAGAGCTCTGACCAACAACCTTTCTATCCTAATCATAATAATAGGTAGTTCTCTTCTTATGGGTTGAATTCCTTCGGCTTCTTCTGTTATTAATTCGTCTGGTCTGGCTATCCAGTTTACAATTTCAACCTCCTCCCAGCCCCTGGTATGTTTCCACTCTGACCAATTTAAATTTGGAGTTTTTTATCCTGAGGGTATCTCTTTCCCTCATCCCTTAAGTGAGCTTTCAACTCTAGGCGTTGTGCTCCGTTATGTCGGTCGGGTGATTTTTGGTTCTTTATTGCCTCATTCCAACGGACTTTCCGATTTTCAGGTTCGTCATGTTGATCATCCAAGTAACGTTGACTATTCTGGTATCGTCCTTCAATCTCGTCACGATACTCTTGGCTCCTGTCTTCGGGCCTATCGTTCATTCTTGGGTTGTTTCCCCAATTTCTTCTGGGATCCTGCCTTTGATTATTATACGGTTTATTTTCCGATTTCTTATATCCCGTATTTCTAGGATTTTGCCTCGATATCCTCCTCTACTGTAGGGTTGTATTCCCCTTGACTCCTAGTGTCCATATTCACGTCCAAGCCCACACGTATCTGTCCTAGTTGATTTATCCATTGTAGGGGGTTTGTCCCTATCGTACTGCCTACTGGCCATGTGTACTTTTTATGCATGCCTTTGCTGCCTTGGAGTTACATGTGCTGTGGTCATGTCAAGTTGATGCAGCACACTCTCCACTTCCACGGCGCTCCTTGCTTTGGATGAGATTAACAGTCTCTGTATCTCATACGGAAGTTGTCTCGCAATGGCGGCACACAAATCGTTTTCTGCTGGAGCAATGTCAAGTTCTCTAAATTTACACAGCTGCGCCGGGAAAAATTCAGAGTATTTAGTGGGAGCGTTTGTACTATACTTTCTAGAGTACAGGTCCAGGCGTAAATTTTCCTGTACGTCTGATGCCCAATAACGCTTCAAAAATGCTTCCATAAAGCCCTCGACTGTGTCAAATGTGTATCGGAAGCTCCGGTACCATGTAAGACAATCTCCAGCGAGCAGTTTTTCGATTGCTCTCAATCTCCGATCCTGAGGTATTTTCATTTCGTTCAAATATTCGGCTACTTCCTTTAACCAATATTTGGGTGTTATGGACATATTATTACCCGTGAACTTCACTGGTCGATCCTCATTAGACTTAATGATATGTATTCCATTTGTTTGGTTTGCATATGGGGTTGACATTGCCATGGGAAATCCTGGGTTTTATGGGGGCTCTCCCCTCCTAAATCCCTATCTTTACTTGTGCCTTGGGTATCTGAATCTACCCACACGGTATTCTAGATATCGTTTTGACTCTCAAAATCCAATTTCCTTTCTCTCGTGACACTTTCTTCCTGTGATATTATCTGGATCTCCATCTGACTGTTTCTATAATCCATCCTCTCTAGACGTGAACAGAATTCATTCTCAAACCTCTCTTGTCTCTTTCTACTGTTTTCTGCTTCTTGTTTAATTTGTAATTTCTCGTCCCTGAAGCTGTCCTGCATTAGAGCGAATTTTTCATCCACCTCTTTCTTGATGACTAGGGCCTGTTTTTCAATGATCTCTTGCTTGATCTCGTCTCTAGCGTCCATTTCTTCCTGAATATTGTTTACTCTCTTATTCATATCTTCCTGACCTTCAGCGATCTCTTTTCCGATTTCTTTGAGATTTCCCTGCGTTTTCTGTTGGTTATTATGTAACACTACTAAGTCGTTCGTCTTTCCTGCCTGGATTTTCAAAGCTGTTATTGTTTCCTGAACGCCTGTAATACCTTCGTTAATTTTTCCTATCTCGAGAGATTTTTCCTCAGTATTTGTTTTTCGCTGTGTACTTTCTTCTTTAAGATTCTTTTCGTATTGACCTAGCTTCTTTGTTATATTCGCCTCACTCCTTTAAACTATCATCTACCTGTCCGGTAAAATCCTCGAACTGTTGTTTCATTCTACTCGCATCGTTTTGACTTTGACGTTTCATCCCTTCAATTTCACTCTTTACCTCCCCGAAATCATTCTCGAGCCCTATCACTCTATTCTCGACTTGGACAAACCTATTTCCTAAATTTTCAAGACTGTCCTTGATATCATCCCGGGATGCTTTCCAAGGATTCATATTGGTTTCTATTTCTTTATTTTAAACTCATCTTTGTTAGTTTGTTGCTGTACCTGCACTGCTAGGATTTGGCTCACAAAATCGTCTCTACACTTATCTACATTAGCTGTGCACTGTTCCTGCATCTCATCAACTTTGACTTCCATGGTGCTAAACGTTACCTCCAGGGAAACAAATTTAGAGTCAAGCTTTCCAAAATTCTCCTAACTATCAGATTTGAGTTCCTCCATTATATCACTTTGACATTTATTTAGTTTGCTCCCAAACTTAACGTCTAAAGTTTCAAATCCATTATCTAATGCTGTTTGCATTTGAACAGTTGCAAAAACCCTTAACAGGATGTCTTTTAAAAAACAACAACTAACGTACTGTGGAAGGGAAGCGACTGGGCCATTTCCAACCACAACCCGAGGTGTCTACCTTGAGAGCAGTCTACAGAATTCCAGAACCAGATATGATACACACGATTCATAATTTAAAATAACACTTCTATTCATAAAACAATTTTTCAAGAAACATTATATAAACAATTACATGCAGGGAAAATAAAGGAAAAGGTGTGGTACCTGACGTAGGATACAACTTACTTGCATTGGCTCCCAAAATAATCCTCTTAGGCCAAAAATATCAATCCACATTAAAAAATTATCAGTAGATTCGATAGCATAATGAAGTAGGCCTAACGTACAAGATTACAAATTTGCGTATTTTATCCAACTTTCAGTTATAGTCAGAAAACCAATCTTCAATAACATTTAATACCCGTCAATCAATAGGTAATGTCACAAGACGCTAAACATATTAAATCTTTGATTATTTCCTTTCGTAAACTTATCGAACACGGAACTAGATCTCAATTCGGCAAACTTTTAAACATGGCGCTTCGATTCATTTTTGTCATATATCAGCTGACAATCATAACAAAGTTACCCAGAAAACAACAACCAATTACCAAAAAAAAAACCAGAAGACGAACGCAATGCCAGCAAATACGAACCCCAACTCAAATAAAATAAAAGGTTTACATAATTAACACGGACTTATATTAGGCAAACTAAACGAGGATAAAGTGAAAGATTACATCAATAAACCAGAAACGATTATTAGAAAGCTTTATCCACACAGCAAGTTGAAAGCCTCCCAACTACGTGAGCCAATCACGGTGGTGACATTAAGATTTAAAACAACATGCACAAGGTTAGATTACACATGCACCCCAAAAATATATAATAATCCACTTACTTCTCTTTTGGAACATAATACCTTTTACCAAATCTTCACAAACTCCATTTAACCACATTTGGCCTCTTATAGAAATCCACGACATATTGGTTTGCTTCACATTAAGTTGCCTCAACAACATATATAAACAATAATAAAGGAGCAACTTATATTTCTTGTCGACATTACCACTTAGGTATCCGTTTCAAACCGAAGTACAGACCATCACACACCCCAGGTGCACACGAGAACCAATCTCATTTTTCTGCCACATTTTACATGAAAAATTAATTAATTAAAAGGGAACTATTCCATATCGATTCATAGTTTGGTAGAGCCACCTACGACGAAATATAATGAAGCCAGACCTCCGATTGACTAGCTAAACGCTACTCAATATTCGTAAATATCAGCAGATTACATGATGTTATGTCCTTTCCTGATCATGTCCCAACACAATATAATCACCGTATCGAAAATACTAACAGTCGTGAGGTGAGAACCAGAGGGTTCTATCTACACTTTTTGATGATTTTGATTTTTTCATTGCAAATGGTACTGGAAGCTAAGTACTATCGTTATCCATGACGACAACATCCGTATCATTTACCATTTCCAGTCAATAAGCAGGTAAATTTGGTTCTATCTGCAAAAGTTTGCAAGACTGAGAACCAGATGGTTCTATATACAGAATATTGGTAGACAGTACACACAGGATCAGCTGTTTGGAGTTGCTCACTTCTATCCCATCTCATCTGTTTGGCTCTAACTCTTAAGATGTCCAGGAAGAGAAAGCATAACCCTCAACAATGGAAAAAGAATATTCAAAAGAGACTGCGACAAAGTGGTGGCTGCAAAGGAAGCAAAACATGAAGACTGTAAGTGCAAATTTAAGTGTTAACATAAGATTTTTAAAGATGACCGGAATACCATAATGATTTCATTTTATTCACTGCAAGATATGAGAAAAATATTATACTTTACAAAACTCCGAGTGTTAATCTTCTCCGAGGACCATGAAAGTTGGCCGTAAGAAACGTAAGTCTTTCTCTTACATTTTACAAGTGAATGGCACGCAGGTAAGAGTATGCAAGAGACCTTGTTTGTCAGTCAAAAAGTAATATACAATGTGCATTCTAACAAAGATAAAATATCCGGGACACCCAAATCCAATGAGAGAGGATGGAAATCAAGAGAGGATTTCCAAAAATTGTAAAGCACATTGAATCATGTCCAAGGGCAGAGTCGCATTACTGCAGGGCTGTGACACCAAAGGAATACTTAAGTCCTGATTTAAATGTAACTAGAATGTATGAGATGTATAAAGAAGTTTGCATACAGAATTGCTATAAAGCGGTAACACTGTCAAATTTCTTGTCAATATTTAACACTGAATATAATCTGGAGTTCTTAGCTCCAAAATCCGATCGGCGTGACCTTTGTGAGGGGTTTATCATGGCGAAAAGGGAAAATAGTCACTGCGAGTTTGTCAACGAAGTTTGATAACCATTTAGAAGAGAAATCACTCATGCGACAGGAATGAGAACATGACAGACGAAGTGATGCTATGGTGATATGCTTTGATCCACAAAATGTGATAGCATTACCTCGCGCAAATGTTAGTTGCTTCTTTTGCAATCTTACTGCTCATGTATCGAGGAACAGACATGGCTATTGTATTATTTGCCATGAAGCACTGTGCTGCAGATCTGGAAATGGCATTGCAAGTGCTGTATTTAAAGTATTAAAAATGTTTCAACCGGAAGTTAGGAAATGTATTCTTTGGATTGATAGCTGTGTTCCTCACAATAGGAACTCACTGATTTATTTTGCTTTGGCCAGCTTTCTTCAAGAAAGTATCCTCATAAGGGAAATCCCCATGACATTTTCAACACCGGGGCATTCTTGCATTCAGGAGGTTGACAACATCAATTCAAACATAGAGAAGTTTTTGTGGTTATCAGAGGTATGGTCTCCAGTTTTACTAATAAGAACTCTTCTCTCTTGCAACAGGAGGTCACCATACCATGTACTTTAGATGAGAGCATCCGATTTCCGTGACTATCGGATTCAAACGAAACTGTTTCAGTATAGTAAATTACCCTATCTGCAGGTATAGCAACTGAAATTTTATGCAGACCTGTTCAGTGTGTAATTTAAGACAAGTCACGGTACTCAGGAGTGGAATAAAGTCAAGATACCGAAGAGTAGAACCAACAGGACTGATAACAATCAGCAACAGAACATAGTACCAATCCGACTTCCAGAAGCAAGAGTTTCTATATCATGGAGGAAAATTTCCAAGGAGAAGACTACAGATATCCATTCCATGATGAAATGGATGCCCTTTGTGGATGTATAGTTCTACAAAGCAATTTTGAAATGAAGAACCTTATGACTCCGACATCTTATGCAAAATTTAGAGTCAGAAATTTCTATCTGCATATAAACTTTGGAATAAGTCATTAAAATACCTATGTTCTCCATGTAATTGTAATTGACCTGTTACGATCATTTAAAAAGAGAAAGGTAATCCAGAAGCAAGGTACACTATCATACCAATAAAAATAATAAATATGTGGAAGGAGCGTACTGGACTGAATATAACCCAAGGTAATAAGAGACTTAAAAATACATGTCTACTGTGAACAAGAACACCAAGAAACAACTCTTAGGGTAACCAAAAATATATTTAAACATAGAAACAAATTACAGCAATGTTTTGCCAGTTTTGTCAGTTGACCTACAGGGCAGCACGCCTGGGTATGACAAAAAAAACTTCACCAATTACATGCAATAAAAATAAAATATAAGTAACTGAATTATTGTAGTCATAACTGACACCACGCAACTTTGTTCGATCCCAAAATGTTACTCTAACCAACAACACAACTTACCTAAGAGACACAATTCAACTGGTAATTCCAGCACTAAATAAAAATAGAAGAACGAGCTCTCAACTTCACAAAAGTAATCACAACAAATAATACAAAACTGCGCAGATACCAGTTACTTCCACAACGAATTCAATCACTTAGTACACTTTCAAATTACATACCTTGGTTGGCCGAAACAAATTATTTAAATACATTCCCCCTCCTTTAAAATTAATATAAGCTAGCTCTCCCACGAAGTCGGTTACATTTTCAAAGAATCAAGCTGCCACGAGGCCAATCGCCTTTGCCTAGCCGAGCTAGGCTCATCTTGGAGCAACTTTTAGAGCCCTTACATCGTGTGGCTTTCTTCGTCGAGATTCAGACAATAATCATCTCCAACACTCACACTCGAAGGGTAACAAACAGTTACCAGGTCGATCGTTAGTTCAATTATATCGTAACACCATGCTACAATCACAATTAATTGTAAACAAAGATTCAGACGGCCATGTTGGACTCCGGAATACGAAAATGTTAGTTCCGATGGCTGGCACGGAGCGCTCCACCATCTCGATACAGGAGTGGAAGTGGTCTACCCGCCATCTGGTAGCGGAGAAAGGCAACACAATGCCTGAGTTTACCAAAGATAATCTCCAGATGAGCGCTAACGTATCGTAGTTCCCATTCTCCCTCACAGATGGAGCAGTGTTATCAATTCAGTACAAGCCTAGAGTCACGTATCAATACTCCCTCCCTTCGAATCGTGGCCACATTCCACAAATTTTGGACACGTGAAAGTTCAGAAAAGGAGATAGAGAAAATATAAGGTCACTTGAGGTAGTAATTTTTGTAGGTGGATATCCTAATAAAGTTCATCCACAATTAACATGCATAAGTACACCAACTGATCGTTAACAGTCACTTTTCGAGTTACCAGACATGCTTATAACATAAACGTCTTACTTTGTCAAATACATGGAAACAGAACTTCTTGAATACAATGTTATTACAGTTGATAATATATATGGTTTTCCAGTAGAGCGAAGACGAGTACGATCAGCGAGAGACTACATCTTCCATCATGATTTTCCGGGCCCTTGGACCTTCACAATGGTACTCCACATCGACCAGGTTGGACAGTCTTCAGCACTTCCACTGTAAACAAATATGGACTGCGACAGAATATGTCCTAGTTTCTTCTTAAGACTAATGGCAAGTCAAGTTCAGAATGTTTTTCATTACCCACCCAAATAAAATGGTTACCCCTTTTTTTTAAGACCAACATAAAATTACAATAAACAAATTGCCATTAAAAACTAGATAATACTCAAATAAGCTTAAAGATTCTTCACTTTTACATAAATGTCAGATTAACTTTCACAATTCATGGTCAAAACAAAACAAATATTGAGAATATTTACAATATCTTGGTATCATAAACGATAAGAAAACAAAAAGGAAGGAGAGCAACAAAAATAGATGGATCACGAAATCCACACCTCAGCCTCGTAGATCACAAGAAAAAAAACTCTTAGATGGCAAGAGCATCTAATTAAAACAAATTAAAATGACAAATTAACCAAGACTTAGGTATTAGAACCCTATTGTACCTTGTATTAACTTACTAGAAAACATTAGACCCAAAACTACAATCGACAATAAGAAAAGCCAAAATCAAATGACAACCAGGAAAAATCAAACAGACGACAATTAAGTCCAAAATTCGACCAAACAAATACTCCAATATACTTGATTAACGACATCCACACAAATTTAAATTAACACACCGCCGAATCCTTACCAGAAATATAATGCCAAGAAAATACCATAAACCAAGAATAATCCTTATGATGCCAAGACACAACGACAGTAATGAAATAAATGTGCAAGAAAAGGAGGAACAGAAACCAACATAAGTAAAGGACAAAAATTAATTTTACCAGAAACAATAATTAAAAGACCAAAAGTTATAGAAACTGAACACACGTGTAGACAAACCCAAATACACAAATCTTTCATACACTCACACATAACCTCACAAATCCCAAGATTACTAATTACAATTTACCATCCACAAAGAAAATATTCCCAACAAATCTACCAGAATATAAATCATTATTCATAAAAATTCCATTGCACCACACACTTACCAACACACAACTTTTACATACATAAATGCTGACTCAGATCAAACAGAATAACTAAAAACGTACACCGCACGTACTTCATGAGAACCAAAATGAGCCCTATTAGCATTTCTCTTTCACCTTTTAATTAATTTACACATTGCCTTCACACTATGCTTACCCAGTTCAGACATAAATAAAACGAACTAAAAGAACGCATCTAGAAAGAACATCATGGGCCTTTTTAGCATCATACATCCTTCTTTCACAAACATTATCAGAACATAACAACCATACTTACGATAATCTTTACCTCCCAGATCAAGCAAGCAATAAAGATGACTTACGTACACCAGCTTGGAGAACATATGGGAACCTTTTCCTAAGGTACTTACCTTGTATTCAGTGCTTTTCCTTATGTAACCTTAAAACACTAGTTCAATACCAGAAAATAATAAGGATCGTAAGAAGACTTTCAACGAAATAGTGATTTATATACTCGGTATCAAAGCAAAACAGAATTAAACGAAAACTTTAACAAAACAGAACCTAACCATATTTGACACAAGATCGACAATTAATTTCCCACCTAATTACAAATGCAAAGCTAACTTACAACATTCACACCAAACTCACTCATGCCTCACACATACAGTTCGTTCCACACAATTTAGAAAATTAATTACTCTCACTATTGGACAAATCCGTACCTTTCTTCACATGGGATAAATGGACTCTGAAAAACTTCTTCTTTACGGAGTCGCATAACAATAGAGTGACGGGTGTCACATATCTAACTACCTTATAAGGGCCACGAAACCTTTCCCGTAACTTGCCTGATTCCTTAGGGCCAACTTCTTTCAACGTGAAATTTTTAATGTAAACCTCATCACCGGCTTTTAACGATGAAGGCTTTCGACCTGCGTTGTATCTTTTCTCTAATCTTTCGTGAGCCACCTTCATGTTACTTCTTGCCTTCTTCCAGATCGTTCTTACATCATTAAAGGTGTACTGGTCGGGCAATAGTTGGTTTAAGGACCATAAGTTTGAGATAGGAGAATTATGTCCGAAGGAGAACATTAGAGAGAAGAGAGTCGTTTTGTGTGACTCGTGAACAGCAGTGTTAAAGGAAAATGTAAGCCAAGTTAAACTGGTGTCCCAAAGACTGTGGTCCTTATGGTGAAAAGCAATTAGGTCTGACCGTAAATTGCGATTCACCCTTTCGGCGTACGAACCTTTAGGGTAATAGGGCGTGCTAGTGACGTGTGAAATGGAGAGTTCAAACAAAAAATTCTTGAAAACATGTGAAGTAAAGCACTTCGCATTATCAGATACCAAAGTTTGGCATGGACCGAAGTATGCGAAGATCTGTTTAAGACAAGAGATTACCGTTTGAGTAGTAGCAGCTTTGGTAGGGAATAACCAATTAAAACGAGAAAATCCGTCGGTGCATACCAACACAAAGCGGTTTCCTGACTTCGATACTGGAAAAGATCCTATATAATCGACAAAAATTCTTTCCATAGGAACCTTGGCAATATCAGATGACAACAGACCAGTTTTCGAGTTATTAAGGGGTTTAGCCCTCTTACAAGTATCACAATTGTTCACCATTTTGCGCACATCTTTATCAATCCCTTTCCAGATAAAATTTCGGCGAATTTTCTCTCTCGTTTTGAACACACCCAAATGTCCGCCAATCGCAGACTCGTGGAAGTATTTAAAGATCACAGGAATTAAGACAGATGGAATGACAATTTTCGGAAGTTTATAATTTCGAGCTTTACAAAACAGAACATTAGCCTTCAAAGAGTAAGGTTTTACTACTTCTCCTTTCTCCAGTTTACCAATAATCTCACCGATGACAGGGTCTTCTCTCTGGTATTCCGAAACATCTCGGAACAATTTAGGGCAGTTAGAAAGGATAACGTTAGCAAGATTGTTATGGATGTTATCATCTTCACCAGAATTCACCAAATCAACATCATTTTCACCGTACATCCTACTCAGGCAATCTGCGATAACATTATCAGATACTTTTATATGTCTAACATTGAACTTGAAAGAAAGGATGCGAGTAGCCCATCTGGCTATTCGACCGGTCTTCCTAGGTTTACCCAGGACCCAACTTAAGGCCTGATTATCGGTCTCTAAATCAAACTGAACATGTTCCACATAAAGCTTGAACTTTTCTAAGGCAAACATCACCGCTAGACCCTCTAACTCATACACTGAGTATTTCTTCTCGGCATCGTTCAAAGTTCTCGAAGCGTATGCAACGGGTAAACGTCCTAATTCATGTTCTTGTAAAAGGACTGCACCGACAGCGCTATTAGAAGCATCAGTCTGAATTATGAAATTCTTAGAAAAATCAGGGATGGCAAGAATGGGGGCGTTGCTTAAAGCCATTTTCAGATCTTCGAAAGCTGCATCCTGGTCAGGACCCCAAGCAAACTCGACTCCCTTTTTCCTTAATTTGTTGATAGGTGCAGCACGATGGGCAAAATTGGGTATAAACTTACGAAAGTAATTAATCATGCCAATGAAGCGGGCGATTTCTTTGCCTGTCTTTGGTGGTCTATACTCCCTAATGGACTGGGTTCTTGAATGATCTACGGATATCCCAGAAGATGAAATTATGTGCCCTAGGAAGGAGATCTGAAACTTTGCAAAAGATACCTTAGAAAGCTTAACAGTAAGTCCCGCACCTCTAAGTCTAGATAACACCTCTCTTACATGTTGTAAATGTTCATCGAAAGTTTTACTGAATATAACAACGTCATCCAAATAGTGGTATACAGATTTAAATTTAATACCATCGAACACATTATCTAACAATCTACTGAGCACTGCAGCTCCGGTAGACAGGCCGAACGGG
This sequence comes from Meconema thalassinum, assembly GCA_946902985.2. Lineage (NCBI taxonomy): Eukaryota > Metazoa > Arthropoda > Insecta > Orthoptera > Tettigoniidae > Meconema > Meconema thalassinum. The sequence continues at coordinate 509,730,220 of OX336390.1, read as the reverse complement.
AGGCGTTCGAACTCAAAAAGATTCCAGTCAGTGGTGAATGCCGTAATGGCTTTAGACCTTTCTGTTAAGGGTACCTGGAAATAGGCACTATTGAGGTCGAGAATAGTAAAGAAATTGGCTCCCCGGAACCAGGCAAAGCAAGACTGTAAGTCCGGAAGAGGAATAGGTTGCAAAATAACCTTTTTGTTAATTGCACGGTAATCAATAACAGGTCTGTATTGCCCATTAGGTTTAGGAACGAGGAAAATAGGAGACGCATATGCTGAAGTTGATTTCCTGATAATTCCTTCCTTTAGCATATCGTCTACAATTGCTTTTAACACCTTCATTTTAGGTGGAGACAATCTGTATGGGGAAGCGCGTACAGGAATGGTGTCGGAAAGTTCTATCTCATATTCCAAAAGATTAGTTACACCCAGTTTGTCAGTCAAAACCTCGGGAAATTCTGAACATAAAAGTTTAATCTGCTTGGTCTGATGTTCATTTAAATTATTAAACTCAAGCTCATCAACAGTCACAGGATTAGAATCTAGTTGAGCTGAGTTAACAACATTATTATCATGCATCTGGTTAAATGTGATCTTTAATTTAGGTTTGAATTGAAACCAACATAACCTTGTCCTCAAATCAATTAATAAGCCAGTATGAGAAATAAAATTGGCCCCAAGAATCACGCTACAGGACAAATTGTTAACAATCCAGAACTTAAATTTCCACGATAAATCAGCAATGTTAATCTTGACGATAACATAACCTAACACATTAAGAGCCGTAGAATTCCCGAGATAATATTATTGGATTCATTTACCATCTCGCCAAATTTGCATACTGATTTCATACTGTCAAACCATTTCCTATCTAAAAAGGAATAAGTACTGCCTGAATCAATCAATGCTGAAACAGGTTCGTTGTTAATATATATCTCAATAAACGGGCAGTTACTCTTAGACGCACACAAAATACGACTGCTAATTTCATTATTTTTATAGGCATCTCTGTCATAATAATTATTATCAAAAATTTAAAACTCTTTTCTTCTTCTTTCTTCGTTTTGCCCACTTAGGGAGCGCGCTTGAACTTGTTGACTCGGGTTGATGGAGCTTTCCTCTTCTTCTCCTCCCAAAATCTCCTCATGAACTCGCTATGCCCCTTCTTACGTTCCTCCGTCCATTTTTTTCCAGTGGTCTTTTTAGCTTTGTCGGCGAAAGAGTGATTTGTAACTCGGGTTCCAAAAGTCTTGCGATTCATGATGCTATCTTCTGTAATGTTTATTTCCTTTAAGTCCTGTTTGATTTCTTCTAACCAACTGATTTTGACCTTCTTTGAATTAATTATATCAAGCATTTTTTTTTGCATATCTGGTGTTGTCCATTCGGCAGATGTGACCATAAAATTTCAATCGTCTCTTACGCACGGTATCAGTGAACTTATTGATTACTGTGTACAAGTCTGTGGTTTTCCTTTTAATCCATATACCATTAACATAAACGGGGCCATATATTTTCCTGAGAATTTTACGTTCCTGGATTTCGATTTCACCAATTTGAGAGTGGCCTCCTAGAGATATAGTTTCGGAGGCGTACAATGCTTCCGGAAGAACAACTGTCTGGTAGTGCCGTAGTTTTGCATATCGTGACATCACTCTTTTATTATAGTGATTCCATGTTATTCGGTATGCTTTCTGAAGTTTGGTAGCTCTTTCTAAATTAGCTTTCCTGTCTAATCCAGACGGTACAATCATTTCTCCTAAATATTTGAAGGAAGGTACGTGTCTAATTATTCCATAGTTGGTCTGTAGTGGAGATCTCGGGATATTCTGGTCTCCATTTACTATGAAATGCGTCTTCTCATACGATATTTGGAGTCCTGTCTTTGATGCTAACTCATGTAACTTCTCTATGGCATACTTGGTTTCTTCACTAGTCTTGGTAAAGATAGCTAGATCATCAGCAAAAGCTAGGCATTTTACTTTTATTTTCTGTTCCAGAGTACCAATGCTTATGCCTTTGATGTTGTTTTCCCATTCCCTGATGACTTTGTCTAACACTAAGTTAAAAAGCAGTGGGGAGAGGCCGTCACCTTGTCGAACTCCGGTATGTACTTCGAAAGGCTCTGATAGTTCACCTAGGAACTTCACTTGAGATGTTGTGTCAGTGAGAGTCTGGCGGATTAAGTCCCTGGTTTTACTGTCAACTCTGAGCTCTTCTAGGGTGTTCAGAACAGTTTGTCTGTCAATAGAATCATACGCCTTCTTAAAATCCACGAAGGTGACAAATGTGTTGGTACTGCGGCGTATCCTTAATATCGTCTTTAGGCTCCAAATCTGCTCCGAACACGATCTACCTTTCCTAAAGCCTGCCTGGTATTCACCAATCAAATGATCAGTTTGTTGTTCTACTCTGTTTAAGAGTGCTTTAGATAATACCTTGTATATAATTGGTAAAAGTGATATACCTCTGTAGTTGTTGGGGTCCGCTCGGTCGCCCTTTTTATGCAACGGATGGATAATGGCATTCTTCCAGTCCTTCGGAATTATTTCGCTCTCCCATATTTCTGTTAGGAGTGTATGAATTCTCCTTAAGAGGTCATCTCCTCCTATCTTCAACATCTCAGCAGTTATTCCATCGTTCCCAGGGGCTTTGTTATTTTTGAGCGATTGGATTATCTCTTTTATTTCTTGAGTTGTTGGGGGAAGTGAGTCTAGGTTTGGTACAGGTTTTTCAAACTGCAGTCTTTCCACTGGAGGATCACAGTTCAGTAGAGTTTGGAAATAATCAGCCAGTATCTTGCAGTTCTCCTTACTGTTTGTTTCTAGTCGTCCATTACGTCGACTGAAACTTAGAGTTGGTGGTTTTTACCCTGACAAGTCCTCGCGGAATGTCTTGTAAAAATTTCGAGAGTTGTTTTTCTGGAAATTCTGTTCTAACCCTTCGAGTCTGATTTTGTTGTAGGCACGTTTTTCGCGCCGGATTGTTTTAGAGGTCAGTTTTTGAGTTTTTAGGAAGTTCTCCCATCTTTCCAATGTCCGATGTCCATTCCACTGATGCCATGCTTTGACTCGGTCATTGACGGCTTCATCGCACGTTGTGTTCCACCAGCTGTGCTTTCTTTTCCTAGGTGGTTGTCCTAATTTCATGGCTGATGACTGTAATGTTTTGCGAAGGTCTGGCCACTCCCTAGGATTTTATTCCTGTAAATCTCGTACGAAAACTTCGGCGTTCTTCCTCAAGCAGTCCGGATCAACTCTTGGAAACCGGTTGCCTTTAGGTTTGGATCTGTTTGGTTGAAACCGAACCTTGATTTGCGTGAGGTAGTGATCCGAATCTACCACTCCCTTTCGTACCTTAACATTCTGAATCTCCAGCATATTCTTTGCGGAAATAGCCACATGATCTATCTGAAATTCCCCTAATAACGGGTTAGGTGATCTCCAGTTTTTTTTTATTGTGTAATGGTCTGATAAAGTGCGTGGACATGAGTCTCAGCATGAATAATGTATAAAAGTTTATTAGACGCTCTCCATTCTTATTAGTCCGCCGATGTGCGGGATGGAGTCCTACTATTGATCTGTATATCTTCTCTCTGCCAACCTGTGCATTGAAATCCCCTAATAAGATTTTCACGTGATGTTTGGGGATTTTACTTGTAGTTTCCTCTAGTAATTCCCAAAAGTCTTCTACATTCTGTGGATTTCTCTTATTGTCTATGTTAGTGGGAGCATGGGCATTTATCAAGGCATATGCCTTGTTGCTTGATTTTACTGTAAGCACTGAAATTCTTTCGCATGGCGATGTGAAGTCAATAACTGAATCCAAGATAGTTTTCCTCACTGCAAAAGCCGTCCCAAACATTAATAAATTGCCTGTGATATTAATGGCTGGTTTACCCTTAAATATCCTGAAGTTTTCAGAGCCGAAATGGCTCTCATCTTGGAATCGTGTTTCCTGAATTGCTAGGATTTGAATATCAAATTTGTCCAGGACGTCAGTCAGTTGTTTGAGCTTTCCTGTTTTCAACAGGGTATTGATGTTAATAGTACCCAAGAAGTTCCTTTTCTTGGGGCGAAGAGATTTTGAGAAGCTCCGATCCTTCTCTGAAGCATGATTTCGTTCCCGATCCCCCAGAATCCGATGATCGGGAAAGACCGGATGTGTGTCCGGGGCCTGGGGTAGTTGCGTTAGTAGCGTGTGTTCCATCATGCCTTAGTTACAAGTTGAATATACAACTAGTGGTGATTTTAAGATAAGATCACGAAATTACTACTCGATTGTTGAGATCGAGAGGTGCCTCCAGGTGTTCTCTGGCTTAAGTGTGTTTGGTCCGCGAGAGCTATTTTATTTCGCTCAAGTCCGCCGGCAAGCCGGTGAGGACCCCCCTATCCGCCACCTGGGACGCGCCACGTCGGAGTATCACCTCTCCGCCTGCTACGACAGCGTAATATTATTCTTTGATATATGACAATCCGAGGAGATATCCTTTAGATGGCGTCACTTATCGCGACTAAATTTTCTATCACACCATCGAGCAATATGGTTGTAGGAACCACAACGATCACATCTTCTCCCTTTGTTAATTCTTACCTCGTTGGGTGAAGATGCCATTTGCCACTGTAAATTACTACCAGTTGGGTAGCTCGGAGGAGATATCTCAGGTACATACATGTTTGTAGGCACATTGGTATTAGGAAAACCAACAGTTGGAACAAGATTACTAAAATTCATAGGTGCAGAAACATATGAACTAGCAAACATACTAGGGTGACTCACATTTGGGGAAATCATAGGTGAAGAACCACATTTGTTAGGTAAATAAGCAGATTGCATTGCATTACCCATGTTAATTGGACTCACAATTGGGGAAATCAAAGGCGAAGAAATGCAGTTGTTAGGTAAATAAGCAGACTGCATTACATTACCCAAGTTAATTGGTGGAGGAACGTTGCATACTCTCAATGAATCAGCATCTCTGATAGTTCCCGCATATCTAATAATTTCGTTTAATTCCATTAAGGTAGTAGGTTTGGATTCTAAAACGAAATAGAAGCGACATTTGGGATTTACCCCAGCAATGATCGAAGAAACTAACTGTTTTTCAGACAAGTTTACCTTTAAAACTCTGTAAAAGGTTTTAATGTCTAGGAAATAATCATTAAGGGGTTCTCCCAACCTCTGTACTCTAAAAAACAAGGTATGTCGAAGTACACTTAAGGCACGAGGGGGAATGAAGGATTCTAAAACATCCTCATGAAAATCTACTAATGAAGTCTGAGAACTCATTGCCTCCACAATCTTTTCCCTCAACTAACCAACCGTATAAGGAAAAATTATTTGAAAAATTTTGGCATTCGATAATCTAAATACCACCGCGTTATCAATTAAATAAATTAGAACTTTCAAAAAATTTACCAATTGATTAATATCGTTACCACTGCATATTTGCAAATCCTTCAGACATGCACTAAGAGGATGTGGAAGGCTAGAAAACTTAACCTCATCACACGAATCTAATACCCTGGACATATTATCATGCATCGACGCGCCAGGTATTTGGGAAGGAGCCATTTGATTAACCTCTCCAACCCTAGCATATTCGAACATACCTTCGTTCCTAGGTACAGGCCTAGAAACTGTAGGATATCTACTTGGCAAGCCATTCAGAACACAATTCAAGGGTATATCAGGTAACGATCTGGAAAAATTATCCCTCAGATTCTCAGAATTAACTTCAGGTCTTCTGTTACTCAATGCAGACGTACCTTCCAAAAAATTCATGTTCACTGATTCAACTGACGAAGAAATTGGTCCTAAATTATTCAACAACTCCCCTTCGACACGACTAACATTAGTCAATTCGCTACAATCACTAGTATCAGGTACATCAACGTCAGGATTAACAACACGATTAGTCCTATCACTGCGTTTAGTTTCATCAAACAAATAAGTATAGCACTTGCATAACATAGCACGCAAAGAAATCAATTTATCAACAAATTCACTGTCTTTTTCCTTCCAAACTTCGATTAAATCTGCAAGACGATGGTACCAATGCACTAAACGAAACTTAAAACGATTAAATTGACTAACCGAACTATTATCAGCAGTGGAAAAGAACTCAAACAGGATAAATAATTTATCAATACTTGGTACAACAAGGTCCTCACCTTTAGTCCAATCAAATTCATCCCAATTTGGAATGCGAACCGGTACAGATTTCAGCGAAGACAATAGTATCAAATCCTTCTCACGATGATTACAGGGAGTTTGTCCCCTAATAATTATTTCATGAAAGATTTCATCTTTGTTTAAAGAAGAGACTGACGTTAGGATTCTGTTTTCCATCAACCCTCGATAAGACATGAAACAAACAATGACACCAAGAATTAGTAAAAATTCAGACTAGACAGGCCTAAGAATATTTCTTAGTGTTCCTATCACTTTCAACACTGTATTCAAGTCTCCAATTAATTCCGTTAAGAAAGTGAACCACGCTACTGATTACCAATTATGACCTGTTAAGATCATTTAAAAAGAGAAAGAGAAAGGTAATCCAGAAGCAAGGCACACTATCATACCAATAAAAATAATAAATATGTGGAAGGAGCGTACTGGACTGAATATAACCCAAGGTAATAAGAGACTTAAAAATACATGTCTACTGTGAACAAGAACACCAAGAAACAACTCTTAGGGTAACCAAAATATATTTAAACATAGAAACAAATTACAGCAATGTTTTGCCACAAAGGCAATGGGATTAACAAAACTTGATATGGATAGGCCTAAGTGAAGAATCTAAATTTAAAAAAAAATCATATGTGAAATTAAAACTTGCTTGGTATCGAACCAGGCGAAGAGCAGAAAAATCCATGAAGTTAATTGATAAAACAATTAAAGAAAAAATATTAACATTACAAATTACCTTAAGGTGGTGAAGACCACATAAACAAATACATTAAGGTCAAGGGAGGACCCCAAATCAAGAAGAAATAATTAATTAAGTTGATAATATGGGAGCTATTTATCAGTGTGACTGGTTCAGTCAAAATCCCAAAAGCTAGTCCTTTAGCAAGAAGCAAAAAAACAAAACATCACTTTAATAATGAAAGCCAAGAACAATGTCCAAACGTTCTCATGGTAACCAGGACATAAGATGAAAAGACCATCACTCAGATGGTAATAAAACAGTATCCAAGGAATATTCTACATGTCCTATCCGGGAGGAAAGTAAATAAAGTTAATAATTAATAAAAAAAATTGAGGTTATAAAACTCGGATAGGACAGTCGCAAAAATGAAAGTCAGTTGACCTGCAGGGCAGCACGCCTGGGTATGACAAAAAAAACCTTCACCAATTACATGCAATAAAAATAAAATATAAGTAACTGAATTATTGTAGTCATAACTGACACTACGCAATTTGCTCGATCCCAATATGTTACTCTAACCAACAACACAACTTACCTAAGAGACACAATTCAACTGGTAATTCCAGCACTAAATAAAAATAGAAGAACGAGCTCTCAACTTCACAAAAGTAATCACAACAAATAATACAAAACTGCGCAGATACCAGTTACTTCCACAACGAATTCAATCACTTAGTACACATTCAAATTACATACCTTGGTTGGCCGAAACAAATTATTTAAATAAATTCCCCCTCCTTTAAAATTAATATAAGCTAGCTCTCCCACGAAGTCGGTTACATTTTCAAAGAATCAAGCTGCCACGAGGCCAATCGCCTTTGCCTAGCCGAGCTAGGCTCATCTTGGAGCAACTTTTAGAGCCCTTACATCGTGTGGCTTTCTTCGTCGAGATTCAGACAATAATCATCTCCAACACTCACACTCGAAGGGTAACAAACAGTTACCAGGTCGATCGATAGTTCAATTATATCGTAACACCATGCTACAATCACAATTAATTGTAAACAAAGATTCAGACGGCCATGTTGGACTCCGGAATACGAAAATGTTAGTTCCGATGGCTGGCACGGAGCGCTCCACCATCTCGATACAGGAGTGGAAGTGGTCTTCCCGCCATCTGGTAGCGGAGAAAGGCAACACAATGCCTGAGTTTACCAAAGATAATCTCCAGATGAGCGCTAACGTATCGTAGTTCCCATTCACCCCCACAGATGGAGCAGTGTTATCAATTCAGTACAAGCCTAGAGTCTCGTATCAGTAATATTTGGTGTTAATTCATTAAAGTAGAACATTTCATCATCATTTTGAAATACTTCGCAAAGAGCTAGCTTCAATACTACATACTTTATTCAATTCCAAACTTCAAACACCTCTCCTGAAAAATTAACTTAAAGTCAGATAGAACCCTCTGGTTCTCACCTCACGAGTTGTTACCATGGGATACCATCTTTACTTGACAAGGAAGACTTATCCTTGTACACGCGGATAAGATTACTGTCTTCACCGCTAGGTGAATACGACCATGTTTACAACCTTCATCAGGCTTTGCTGCATTCTAGCGAAAATAAAGAGCACTACAACGATTCACCACGAGAAGTTGCATGCAGCTGTCAAAATCATGTGTACTTACGGTCGAGGCGAGTTAGTATTGTCACATAACTCCCTCCCTACAACCTTGGCACCGGTAAAGTACCAAGCCAACGTAATTGTCAAACTGAAAGAGTACATGCACAAATACCAATCTTGCTCAAATACCCATCTTCCATCAATACCCAATTTCATCACTCAAAACAGGTTTTGTTTTAGGCATACATTAAAGAGAAGGTTGAAATAAACCCTTCTTCACAAGTTCGTTCAAAATCCACCACCACAAGTTTGACTACACACAGGTCGAGTTCTTACAGAATTCAGCGTAGGTCAAGATACATTCCTTTTCATGCCAAGAGAATTGCATCTTACGTGTAACATCATACATCAGATAACTTGTACAGACAATAATACATCATGGTATACATAATTCATCATTTCTTCCGAGGATAAGTGCTGATTCGCTTTAGCTTCCAGATGACAGTTCCACCATCCTGGCCATAGATAGTCTTCACAGAACATCCAAAATCTTCTACGCAGACATATCAACGATGATAGCAGCTGAAACCAAATTTGACTAGGCGAGTACCGTTTTCATGGAATAGTATACACAAACGTTTGATATTGTAACCATTCTGATTATAAAGCTCAGCTCTTTTAGGTTAAGGAAATAGCGCTTTCTGAGAGTGCTGTTTGCATCTCTGTGTGGCATGGCAGGTGGCCTTGCCAATGAAGATTCTTTTATATGTTATTTTTATTTTTGATGCTGTTTTGTTTATATATATATCTTTGACTTCTTGTTAGGAGTCCATACTGATAGGTCAGATTAGTAGTGAATATCTTTGAGAGTATCCATGGAGATTATTGTGTGTGTGCTTGAGACGTTGGAATTAGAGTAAGAAGATTGGTTAGGTTTAGTGTGTTAGGTCTGATTCTGGTAAGAGAAAAGTTCCAAATGATATTGGCAAGGATCTGGTTGGATGAAGAAGTAGAAAGATGCTTATAAGTGGAAATGATTATTGTGCGGGTAATGGAAAGAAGATGGAATGTAGACTAAGTAACAATAAATGGAGAAAGATTATTTTTAAGTATCCCTCATTGAGTATAATCAACCGTGACCCCGGAATGTACGGTTACAATTATGACGCTCCAACGTGAGGCTCGAAAGAGGGATACGGACACGAATAAGGAAAAGAAGAAAGAAAAGCAAACTTTAACAAAGTGATTCAGTGCAGGAGAAAGGGAGTATACGGCCGTATTATGCATAATAGGAGAGAGAGTTTGCTCTAAATGCTTACGGCTATGAAATAATCTATGAAGAAGCAGGAAGAGTCGCTTCTCGAATCTACGAAGAAGCAGGATGAGTCTTTGAAAGAGTTAAGTAAGGAAATAGGAGGTCTGAAAAAGGGAATAGGAGGTGTGAAAGAGGAAATAGAATCTTGGAAAGTGTATTTGAGTGTGGCTGTGGAAGAGGAGAAAGAGAAGGAGCAGGAGAAGGTGGAAGAGAAGGAGAAAGAGAAGAAGAAGCAGGAGGAGGAGAAAGGGAAGTTGCAAGAGCACAGAGTGGAGATCATATGCATTTTAGGAGAGAAGTTGAGTGAGATAGTATGTGATGCTGGGGGGCGTGTAGAAGATGGTAATGGAGAGGAAGAAGAAGTGAAAGATGGACAAAATATTGAGGAAGAGATGTGTGAAGTACGTGATGCTGGGGGGCGTGTAGAAGATGGTAATGGAAAGGAAGAAGGAATGAAAGATGGTCAAGATATCGAGGAGATGTGTGAAGTACTTGATGGTAGGAGGCGTAAGGAAGAAAATGGACAAGAGAGAGAACAAGAGGAAGGAGGATGTCAAATGGAGGAGAATAAAACTGAGGACAAGAAAGAAGATGAAAAAAAGAGCCTGGCAGAAGAGAAAGTAGATTCAGAGGAGGTTGGTCATGAAGACAGAGGCAATCAAGAAAAAGAGGCTTAAGATGAGGATGAAAGTGCAAGAGTGAGCCATGGAGAAGACAACATACTAGAAGAAGATAAGGTGAAGAAGAAACAGTGAAAACAAAGTGGAAGAAGAGAAAGGAACTGTTGAGTAAGACAAGACAGACGAGGAAGAGGTGGAAAATGTGGAAAGGAAGAAGAGAGAAGTGGGTGAGAATGAAGAAAAAGAGGACCAGGAGTATAGATAAAAGAATGAGTTGGAAAGCAAAGAGAAGGAGTAGGAAGAAGATAAAGGAAAGGAAGATAAGAGAGTGAAGGATCAGACCAAAAAAAGAAGAAGAAGAAAGGAAATATGAAATTAAATCAGAGGAGACAGACCAAGAAAAGAAAAAGAAAGGAACATATGATGATACTGAATCAGAGGAGACAGACGAAAGGAAGAAGAAAAAGAGAGGTTTGGAATACAGGAGACGGGGAGGCAGGAGGCATCGTAGAAGACGACGAAGCAGGCGTGGAGGCAGGAGGAGAAAGGGGAAAACGCAGATGATAACGATTCTGCCGTTCCTTCTGATTATGATGCTGTCCGATTTTCTGACGGAGGAGGAGTGTTTGACGAACTAGATGATATAGTTTTGGTTACTTCATCTGAGGAGAGTGATACAACGTTATGTGATGTTGATAATCTATAATTTGTTGTACTCTGTGTATGCTTGATGTATGTTATGTTTTATGTATGTATTTTTAATGTATGTGATCCTCACGTGGTTCTCACGTGAGAATCACATAGAGGGGCGATTATAACCATTCTGATTAAAAAGCTCAGCTCTTTTAGGTTAAGAAAATAGCGCTTTCTGGGAGTGCTGTTTGCATCTCTGTGTGGCATGACAGGTGGCCTTGCCAATGAAGTTTCTTTTAAATGTTCTTTTTATTTTTGATGCTGTTTTGTTTTTATATATAACTTTGACTTCTTGTTAGGAGTCCATACTGATAGGTCTGATTAGTAGTGAATATCTTTGAGAGTATCCATGGAGATTATTGTGTGTGTGCTTGAGAAGTTGGAATTAGAGTAAGAAGATTGGTTAGGTTTAGTGTGTTAGGTCTGATTCTGGTAAGAGAAAAGTTCCAAATGATATTGGCAAGGATCTGGTTGGATGAAGAAGTAGAAAGATGCTTATAAGTGAAAATGCTTATTGTGCGGGTAATGGAAAGAAGATGGAATGTAGACAAAGTAACAGTAAATGGAGAAAGAAGTTTTTTTTAAGTATCCCCCATTGAGTATAATCAGCCATGACCCCGGAATGAACGGTTACAATATAAAACAACTTAAACAAACAATATCATTACATATATCAAAAATATGGCAGAAATTTTCCTAACGCAAAACCTATCTCAGAATATCCACACCCTTTTACAAAAATAATTAAGTTTACACATCTTTTGAATAAACAATTAGAAGTGTTGATGAGTACTCAATACAATCAAGAAAATGTAGAATTGACAAACCGAATTCATAACAGTTACAGTGAAGCAAGCAAATCCCAGATGAAAAATGAGTTCTTTAGTACCCCCCCCCCAAAAAAAATATATATCCCTAATGAACGCTGACAAAGGTCCCCTATCACACATTTGTCTCAACTCATTTAGGCGACAAGCAGGAAAAAACTACCCGAGAAAACCACTAACAGATTCAAAACCCCAAGAAAAGTAAAAAAGAAAGAAAGAAAGAAAGAAAGAAAGAAAGAAAGACAGACCAAGAAAACAACAATAAACGAAGTATCAACTGACCACACGTGCAGACCAAAGAAAACCATAACACATTCACATAAATATCATTGCATAACCTCTAAATTCACCAAAGAAAACAGTTACTACCCACAAATATCCCCAAAGTTTTCCACCTGAATATAAAAAAGTCCTCTCGGCACGCCGGAAGGCGGAGGTAGATTTCACCGGACAAACTTGGAGATAGGCGAAAATAGGCAGAATATGCAGATTTTCGTAGAAGGATCAGACCTCATTTATCGCGTGAAAGTATTTTATAATTGGAGATTAATTAACTTTGTTTTTCTTCATTTTAAACATATTTTAAACATTTTATTGTCTTATGGGGACGGTAACCTTCTTGTCATTTGGAGTCCATTTTTAGCCTATTTTCAATTTTGAAAAAATAGACTGATGAGATCACCTTTTGTCCATGTGTGTGTGCGTGTGTGTGTGTGTGTGTGTGAGAGGTGTGTGTGGTTCCCCCCCTAATAAAATCTAAACGGCTGGAGCGATTTCAGTGAAACTCGGTAAGTTCATAGCACTATTCCCGGCGACCTCGACCGTGCCCATCGAATTTGGTTACGTCTCACCAATCCAACATGGCGGCTGTGCGAAATATTTCACTAGCATTCAGTATCTCCGAAACTATAACGGATATCGCCCTGAAATTGTGTACGGTGATAAAGGGTACTACTAGAAGTTCACCTATGACACTTTCAAAACCCTGGTTACTACATAACCAACATGGCGGCCAAGCGAAGTGGAGACTTTTAAATAGACTTTTCTCGCGATTTAACTATCCAAACGTAATGAAACTTGGTAAAGCAAATATTTATACACATTGCAATGCACTGGAGTCTAATTTAGTTCAATTGTTTACATAACCTCAAAATGGCGGCTGTGCGAAATATTTCACTGACATTCTATATCCCCGAAACTATTACAGATATCACCCTGCAATTTTGTACGGTGATAAAGGGTACTGATACAAATTTACCTATGTATAATTCATAAACCTGTAAAGTACAAAACGAACATGGCGACCAAGCGAATTTGAAAAATCTACCTAATATTTTAATATACTTTTCTCGTGAGTTAACTCTCTGAGCGCAGTGAAATGTGGTACAGTAAATGATTTTGCAGATTGTAATGTACTGTCATCTAATTTAATTCAATTGTTTACATAACCTCAAATTAAGTTTTTATTTCTTGTGTCGTAATCATGCGATCGAAGTGAAAGTTTGAATAATAACCTAGGCAATACGTGTCCTTGAATGGTACATAACTCTATGGCCTATACATATAACAATCCTAAATGGCAAGCTTCCGTAATATTTAGACGGTTCTCAATATCTATGAATCTTTTACAGCAACCAAACTGAAATTTTTATGTTCATAGAGACTATGAACATATGTTCACCTATAGGACTTTCAGTAACCTGGTGAGCACGAATCCAACATAGCGGCGACGCGAAGTATAAATATTTAAATGGACGTTTCTCGCGAATTAACTATCCGAGTGCCGTGAAACGTTGCACGTTAAATGCTTACACAAATGTTGATCCACCGGCATCTAATTTATTTCAATTGTTTGCATAATCAAAAGATGGCTGCTGTGCGTAATTTTAAAATCTCGTTTTTACTTCTTGTGTTCTAATCATGCGATTGAAGTTTGAATACCACACGTACACAATAATCTTAATATAATAGTACAAAAATAAAAATCCAACCTGGCGACCATCTGAAATATTTAGACGGTTCTCAATATCTACGAATCTGTTACAGCAATTAAACTGAAATTTTGTATCTTGATAGAGGCAATTAACATGAGCAGGATATATGAAAATAGGCTGTACAGTTCTTCACGGAACTACTTGTTATACTTGTGGTCACACTGTCCTTATGCAAGGTTTCGACACTGATGTGTAACTATGTAACGGTCTGTTACTTCTTCACGCAAAATTATATCTCCCGCAGAGATGTTGGTTGGTTCCTCAGTTTAGGGGCTGCGACAACGCGGTCATATAACCCCGTGTACTTTGGGTGAGTGTAGAATCTGTCTGATAAACGGTGTGAATTGTGATGGCTGTATTAGTCTGTAATTCAGGTAAGGAATGCAGACGCTAAATTTCAAGCAGTAGTTCCTAATGTTGCTACCAGATACTAACGTCAACGCCACCTAGCTGTGAACTTGGCTACTAGATGCCACCTCAATCAGCAACTCGCGACGAACGTTGGAACTTCCCCTCCAAAGGAAAGCTTACTGAGGGATTTTTAGCGCTCTTAGAAAATCCGACGACTTTGGCCGGCTTTGAACCCACGACCTTGGGCATAGAAGTTCAGCATGCTACCAGTTACGTCACCGAAGCCGCTTCACACTTAGTCAGATGGAAATCTGAATCTGATCTCGCGCAAGTGCGTTGTCATGGCAACGTCTGATGGCTCATCCCTCATCAATTTAGTAGTGTTGCCATGTCAACCACTGATAGCTCTTGGCATTTTCTTATAATTCCGAAATCATTTTTCTCATCCCTTGGCGCAATGGTGGCTCATATCAAAAATTCTTTCAGACAAACGTTTTAGGTAATTATTAGGGGAATATTGTCCATTTTGTACGGTTTTGATATTGTGCCTATTAACAGAGATATGATTAATGTTTCCCGAAAAAACCACTTTTTCCCACCCCTTTGGTCAATGGTTGGTGCTATCAAAAAACGTTTCAAACATAAATTTCTGAGCTTTATCCGACACATAGTATGACCTTTGAACGGATTCGTTATTTCACATATTAAGAGAGTTATAGCAATATTTCATTTTTTCGAAAAAAAAAGTCCCCCATTTTCATCCCCTTCGACCGATTTAGCCCAGTAACGAACTCGTCCGATATTTTATGGGTATACATATTCGGTAAAAAATTCAAAGTGATTGGTGCAAAATTACGGCAGTTATCGTGTCCACAAGAAACTGATATACATATATACATATATTACATAAATTATATATAAACTTTTGAACTGACGGTGGTTTTGGGGTCTGGGGGATGTGAAACGCGAAGATATGTCGAAATTTTCCGGAAATCGAAACATGGTACCCATTGCAATAGTTAGCTTTCTAATGAAATCTACCTAAAATACTACCGTCAACGACACCTAACTGTGAACTTGGCTACTAGATGCCACCTCAATCAGCAACTCGCAACGAACGTTGGAACTTCCCCTCCAAAAGAAAGCAAATTCATGTTTTTTAGCGCTCTTAGTAAATCCGACGACTTCAGCCGGGTTTGAACCCGCGACCTTGGGCATAGAAGTTCAGCATGCTACCAGTTCCGATACCGAAGTCGCTTCCCACAGACATATGAAAACTGAATGTGATCTCGTGCAGTGGCGTTGTCATAGCAACTGCTGATGGCTCATCCCTTATCAATTAAAAGTAAAGTTGTCATGGCAACCTCTCATGGCACTTGGCCTTTTCTCATCATTTAAATCATTTTGTTCACCCCGTGGCGTAATGGTGGGTCGTATCAAAAATTCTTTCAAACAAAAGTTTTAGGTAATTATTGGAGGAATATTGTCCATTTTGTGCGGTTTTGATATTGTGCCTATTAACAGAGATATGATTAATGTTTCCCGAAAAACCCACTTTTTCCCACCCCTTTGGTCAATGGTTGGTGCTATCAAAAAACTTATTTGACATAAATTTTTGGCACTTATCCGACACATATTATGAACTTTGAAGGGATTCGATATTTCATGTATGAAGAGAGTTATAGCGATATTTCACTTTTTCGAAAAAAGCCCCCCATTTTCACCCCCTTTGACCAATTTTGCCCATTAACGAACTCGACCGAGATTTTATAGGGATACATATTATGTAAAAAATTCAAAGTGATTGGTGCAAAATTACGGCAGTTATCGTGTCCACAAGAAACTGATATATATATATATATATATATATATATATATATATACATAAATTATATATAAACTTTTGAACTGACGGTGGTTTTGGGGTCTGGGGGATGTGAAACGCGAAGATATGTCGAAATTTTCCGGAAGTCGAAACATGGGACCCATTGCAATAGTTAGCTTTCTAATGAAATCTACCTAATAGGGGCACGTTAAAACCCTGACACACTACACAAAATACCCTTGAAATAAACAATTACCTTTATGCTGTCTCGGATGAGAATTTCAACAAATTCACTTCAACGAAACAACGACCATTACCAAATTAACATCACAATTCACACAACTCACCTGTAAGTACTTACTTCCTCAGTTCAACAAGCAATAAAAATTGCACAAGGTCACTACTCGGAGAAACTATAGGAACGGTTTGTAAATACCTACCTTTGAACACATTATCAGCTTATGCCACCTAATACTCAAGTCCCATTTCTCAATATATTAGGATCGTAAGCTGAACAAGGATATTTTAACGAAGCCCATTTATATACTCGGCTGCCCTTTAAAACCTTAAACAATTAAACAAAATAAACCTTAACTTTACCCTTAAAAACAAGTAACAACAACAAAGTCCCACCCCAAATTATAAGACAAATCTAGAGATTCACATCCGTACCAACACCATACACCTACACACAATTATACTACGTTCCTCCAGAGATAGTACACAATTTTGAAGATTCAAAAAAGGTCACATTACTACAAACACGCACCAAAAGCACCATGTAGATCATACACAATCTTGAAAATTCAAAATTATTACCATAATACAAAATATTAATTTTCTCCGTACCAACAAAATGTCAAAAGCCATTTAGAAAATTCTAACCTGTCACTTACATACCAACTTGACGCAAAACAATGGGTCACTCTGGTCATATACAACGTAGAAGATTCCAAATAGAGATATTATACACAATACACTCAAATCCATCCGTCGCTCATCAAACATACAATTCATACAGAAAATACATAATACATACATACATACATGAGTGCGGTTTCCAGCGATCACACACAATTTAGGAAATACAATACATGCAAGATCACCACAACATCTTCAGGAATTATGATTCATTCTGGCATCACACCAACGTCTAAGGTGATTATAAGGCCCACATAAGTCGCACCGCTTACCTTGATATGTGCCTCTTTCATCATATCTCCGGTTGGAACGCCCCTGAAAATTATGGTATGGGCCAGAAACAGGAACCACATCCTGACATACCTCTCCCTGAAATAAAGCATTATAAAAACCCTGAACAGGTTGTCTTCCTCCAAACTGAACAGCACTCGTCCACTGAAAAACAGGCTGAGAACCAATTTGCCCAAAGGTACCCTGAATAGAAGAACATGGTAGCGATGAATTTGCCATGCAAACAACACCTGCCTGTTTAAACTTCTCAGCAGTAAGAACAATATCATAAAACTCCTTATAAGTCTTCGGCCTAGCACACATGGTTAGACACAACCTATAAAAGGGGTTAATTCCTTCGACTAATGAGGCAACGATTTGTTCCTCCGACAACTGAACAGCAAATACTTTAGCATAATACCCAACATCCACAAAATAATCGTTCAGTGTTTCATCCAATCTCTGTCCTCTGAATAAATAGCTTGGATGAAGATCTGACAAAGTGTGCGGGGTAATAAAATAATTTAAAACTTCCATTTAAAAATTAATTAAGGAATATCCAGCAGACATGTTATTAATTAAGATTTCTCTAAGCATACCCGAGGTACAAGGAAACACCATTCTAAATAGTTGACGTTCGGACAGTCCAAACACCACGGCACTGTCTTTTAGTTCCACAAATTTCCTTAGGAATTGCACTAATAAATCATTTTCCGTACCATTACAGATGTGAAATTTCTTTAAAATCAAGGCTACAGGATCGGGTAACGTAGAAAATCTAACATTGCCATCTGACATGACATTTCCGGGGTCACACACTTGAAAAGAACCACCCAAATTCAAATTATGCTTCAATAAATTATGCTCGACAACATCAGTTACATTAATTAAACTTTCACTGGTTTGTACAGACTTCAAATAGTATTAGGCCTACTTAAACATGACATATTTTTCAGAGGCTGGCTAGACGACACTTTCTGATTCTGCATAACAGCAGTATGACTAATTCGTAAATTATTTATCGACAACACAGATTCTACGCCTTCAACCAAATTATTATCAACATTCACTTCACACCGATTACCATTCTCAGGACATCCACTGATTGACGACGCCAAAGATTCACTTGTATAATCACAGGTTACACCAGAAAAAATACGTTCGTAAACAGCAGCCAACCTATCACGCAAACCCGACAATTCATTTGCAAATGAAATACCGTTATCAACTTTTGCCCAGACATTAATCAAATCAGCTAATCTCAGTAACCAATGCAGAGCACGCCAGTTTATTTTATTTCTCTGATATCCAGACGAATCGACATCACCTTCCAACGAAGCACAAGCACTTAATAACCTAGAAACAGATGTAATGGTACTAGACTTACCCATCGTCCAATATTCGCTGTCCATAGGCGGGATATTTACAGGAGCATCACGTAAAGACCTTAACAAAGCCAAGTCAGCATCTCTATTACCATGTGGAATCCTTCCACAAATTAAGATCTCGAACCCCAATTCATGCTTTCTTAAATAGTAAATCACAGGAAGAACTCGTTTTTCC
This sequence comes from Meconema thalassinum, assembly GCA_946902985.2. Lineage (NCBI taxonomy): Eukaryota > Metazoa > Arthropoda > Insecta > Orthoptera > Tettigoniidae > Meconema > Meconema thalassinum. The sequence continues at coordinate 509,711,351 of OX336390.1, read as the reverse complement.
ATTACTCGGTAGGTTTGTATACATGAAACACAGAAAACATAAAGATTAGTAACAATTACAGAATACAACTTTTATACCTTGATCACTCTTTATTTTTGGTATACCACTTCTAGTTTCTAATTCTGAACAACTCTCAAAATAGGCATAAATGGGTAATAACACATAAAACCACGCTCTCGTTACAAGTGAACAGTTGCAAAACCCCTTAACAGGATGTCTTTTAAACAACAACAACAACAACAACTAATGTACTGTGGAAGGGAAGCGACTGGGCCATTTCCAACCACAACCCGAGGTGTCTACCGTGAGAGCAGTCTACAGAATTCCAGAACCAGATATGATACACACGATTCATAATTTAAAATAACACTTCTATTCATAAAACAATTTTACAAGAAACATAATATACACAATTACATGCAGGGAAAATAAAGGAAAAGGTGTGGTACCTGACGTAGAATACAACTGACTTGCATTGGCTCCCAAAATAATCCTCTTAGGCCAAAATATCAATCCACATTAAAAAATTATCAGTAGATTCGATAGCATAATGAAGTAGGCCTAACGTACAAGATTACACATTTGCGTATTTTATCCAACTTTCAGTTATAGTCAGAAAACCAATCTTCAATAACATTTAATACCCGTCAATCAATAGGTAATGTCACAAGACGCTAAATATATTACATCTTTGATTATTTCCTTTCGTAAACTGAGCGAACACGGAACTAGATCTCAATTCGGCAAACTTTTAAACATGGCGCTTCGATTCACTTTTGTCATCTATCAGCTGACAATCATAACAAAGTTACCCAGAAAACAACAACCAATTACAAAAAAAAAACAGAAGTCGAACGCAATGCCAGCAAATACGAACCCCAACTCAAATAAAATAAAAGGTTTACATAATTAACACGGACCTCTATTAGGCAAACTAAAGTGGATAAAGTGAAAGATTACATTAATAAACCCCCACTTCTAGATTATAAATAGCAGACTCACCAGAAAACTCAAAAGAGGATGCACCACCAACAAAAGAAGAGATCAGGGATGTCATCAAGAACCTAAAGAACAACAAAGCAAGTGGAGAAGATTCGATAACAGCAGAAATGATTAAATGGGCTGAGCCACGGTCGACTCTAGACAGGTCGGAAGGCTGAGACTTGGCAACATGTTCATCAGTCATACCCTTGTCAGGCGAGAACACGAGGAAATGTTCAGTCTGGCAGGTGTTCTTACTTATCTCATAGGGTTTCCTTCTATATTTTGTTTCTTACGCTTTTTACGTTTATAGTAGCGTTTATACTACCCTTCCAGATGAGTTTTTTTTTACTGTAATCACTAATCGAGCACACACTGACGAGTGTGCTTTGTATCTGGCAAATATGGTATTTTTAAATGCCTACGGTACATGGAATTATCACATATCGTATTTCATGTTTTAAACTTTGATTTTCCTGGAATGTTTCGGCACCGTAACAATGCCAGATACATGTTGTATCCCCAACTGTAATGCAAATTAACCAAGTAAGGGAGGCTACACACCAGTGTTTAGGTTCCCAAGTGACGAAAATCTGCGCCAGGCCTGGATTAGGTAACCTTCGAAGTGGTTCGTAGACGGCATAAATTAGTCAATTAAGTGAAAAAATACTTTCAGTTATTGCCACTGTATTGCTAAACAATTCACAGGTAAGGCATGATGCTGTTGATGTCAGCAAACTTGGTTATGGGAAGAGAAAGTTGCAGCACTTTAGGAAGGAAACAGAAGTAATCTGATACAGTTATGGAATACCAGCAGCAACAGATTATTTCTATAATGGTAGTAAATTATCTACATATATGTGCGGCGGAATCGAGGGTTTATTATAGGCCTACAGTGTGAAGGTGTTATGGGAGATAGCCTACATTTTCGCATCACATAACCCTCAATTGCATCTACTTACTCCATATTATTATTATAACACCACCAATTATTTTATTATCATACTTCAGAGTAGTAAAATACGAAAAGAAACCAAAATAATTTTCTTTATTTTGCTTAACACTTTTATGTTGGTAAATTATTTCCGCGTCACTCAATATCTGCTTGCTTGGCCCTTATAACAACTTTTCGCGATCATAGGCACGTTATTCATTTATTTCCGATTGTAACACTGGTCATGTGTAAATAAAAATCAACAGATGTTTTGCTAAACATGTACATTATGTTTTTTCCAATATTAATTCCGTAGTTTTTGTCGCCTCAAACAGCTGTTTTAGTTCAGGCCCTCGTGACGAAGTATGACTGACAATAGCCGTAGCTACAGTGTTGTCAGATTGAACCTTCCGACCTTTCTAGAGTCGACCGTGGCTGAGCCAGAAATTCTAGACGACCTTCACAGAATCCTTGGTGCAGTCTGGGAAACCGAGAAAATTCCAGAAGAATGGAAAACAGCGCTGATCCATCCGCTCCACAAGAAAGGAGATAAGCAAGGCGTGAACAACTACAGAGGTGTGTCCCTCCTTTCAATTGCTTATAAAATTCACTCCAAGATTCTTCTAAACAGAATAGAAGATACGCTGGACAAACAACTAGGCGAGTACCAAGGAGGGTTTAGGAAAGGACGCTCCTGTGTTGAGCAGATCTTCAACTTGAAATCAATAATCCGTCACAGACTGCTGAGTAATAAGAAAATTGTGGTATCCTTCATAGACTTTAAAAAGGCATTTGATTCAGTGGACAGAGAGACCTTAGACAGGATCCTAAGGGAATTTGGAATCAAAACCAAACTAGCAAATATAGTCAAAGAGACCCTAACAAACACAACTTCCAGGGTGAAGTTCATGGGAGAGCTTTCTCGGCCGTTCGAAATTAAGACAGGAGTCAGGCAAGGGGATGGCCTATCACCAATCCTTTTCAACTGTGTCCTAGAGAAGGTTGTGCGAATTTGGAACTCGGAATTGGAGAGTCGAGGAATAAACCCAATCTACCTCGGGAGGAAGTCGGTAGGAATTAAAGTCAACTGCCTGGCGTTTGCAGATGATTTTGCAGTACTATCGGAAACCACGGAAGAAGCAGTCATACAAATCAACCTCTTGGAAAAGATCGCTATCCAAACAGGACTAAGGATATCAGTTGAAAAGACAAAATTTATGACAAATGACAAACAAGGACCAAAGTTCCTTGACACGGAGATAGGACGGATTGAAAGGGTAAAAAAGTTCAAGTACCTAGGAGAGACTATACAGGAGAATGGGTTAGAAAAAGCAGCTGTTGGAGATCGAATTATAAAAATGGAAAGAGCGTATGGATTAACAAAAAATATCTACAACAAAAAGTGCATCTCCTGGAATGCCAAAATAAGGCATTATAACACTGTCGTAAAAACAGAGTGCCTCTTTGCCAGTGAATGCCTCTCGATGAACTATAGCCTCGAAAAGCTAGAAATCATGGAAAGGAGAATTCTTAGAAAAATCATGGGTGCAGTTCAGACTGAAGATGGATGGAGACTGAGAAGCAACGGAGAAGTCTACCAGAACGTGGAAAGAATCTCCGCGTCTATGCGGAAGAGAAGGCTGACATTCCTCGGACATCTCTATAGAATGAACGACCATAGATTAACTAAACAAATATTCGACTATCTCTGGAAGAAAAAGACCACCACAACATGGATTAAGGAAGTTAGGAAAGATTTAGAAAAGTTAAACATCACAGAAACTCAAATGCTAGAAAGAAATGTATTTAAGAGCAAAGTGAACAATCTGGAAGGGTTTCAAGATGAAGGAAGACCTAAGAGAAGTGGACGAACTTGGACAGAAGACCAAAGAAAAAATGCCAGTGAACGCATGAAGGAATATTGGAGACAGAGGAAACTCCAGGCAAAGAATAAGAAAAAGAAATTAAGTTGTTGCGTGATCCTAAGTGGTCAATTCGCTTGAAAAAAAAAACAGAAACGAATATTAGAAAGCTTTATCCACACAGCAAGTTGAAAGCCTCCCAACTACGTGAGCCAATCACGGTGGTGACGTTAGGTTTTAAAACAACATGCACAAGGTTAGATTACACATGCACCCCAAAAATATATAATAATCCAGTTACTTCTTTTTTGGAACATAATACCTTTTACCAAATCTTCACAAACTCCATTTAACCACATTTGGCCTCTTATAGAAATCCATGACATATTGGTTTGCTTCACATTAAGTTGCCTCAACAACATATATAAACAATAATAAGGGAGCAACTTATATTTCTTGTCGACATTACCACTTAGGTATCCGTTTCAAACCTGTTAATATTTGAATGAATAAAATAGCACAGTAGCGCCACCTGGTGAAATAGACATGTACAATAAAGAAGAGAACAAACGACGAGTCAGTGCAAAATCTGTGCGTGTTCGCGTGACATGTGACAAGCGTCTCAAAAGATGATTTGTATTTTGTATTGTATTTCTCACTTGATAAATAAAGATTTACATTAAAACTAACAGGTTATGGGCCCAGGCCACGTGTAAATGGTATTATCTCGTGAGTGGATCCGAAGCTGAGTGCCTGTGGAACACGTGCTGTATTTTTTGTGAGTAAGGATAACCTCAAAATGGCAGCCGGCAGTGACTACAAAGTTCAAGTGGATAAACTTGAAGGCCCTGAAGACTGGGCATAGTGGAAATGGCATGTGTTGATGGTTTTGCGGTCGTATGAACTGGAAAATATTGTTGATGGTTCGAAAAAATGTCCTGTGTTGCCGGCAGATGCAACTGCGCAACAAAAAGCGGCATATAAGCAGTGGTTGAAAGAAGACGCGAAAGCGGCCAGTTTGCTAGCAGGTGCGCTAGGAAAATCTGTTGCCGAGCTCGTGTTGACGTGCACCAATGCCAGTGAAATTTGGACAAGATTGAGCGCACGGTTCGAACGAAGCAGTACGCAGCGACTGAACATGTTGATCGAGTCATTCTTCCGAGTGACACGTGACGACAAGGAGGACATCAGCACCCATGTCGCGAAGTTACAGAAGCTTTACCAGGATCTGAACGACGAACTACAAAAGCACAACGAAAACACGTTATCTGAAAGGATTTTGAACGGTCGAATTTTATCCACGCTGGGAAAAGAATATGATAATTTCAAGGATGTGTGGGACACGATTCCGACGGAAAATCAAACTGTGAACTTGTTGATTGAAAAATTGTGCACGATTGAACTGCGTGACCAAGGAAACGTGGAATCGACTGCGTTTGTGGTACGTAGTGCTCCCAAGAAGCATTCCCATTATGCCAGTGGCAAAGGCAGCGCTGATGACAAGTCGAAGAAAAATGTTCAACGAGTAAAGCAGAAGTTTCTATGTTTCAAATGTAAGGAATGGGGCCATTGGGCAAGTGAATGTCCAGTGAAGAAGAAAGAGGGTGACACTAGAAACAAAAATAAGGAGAACAATGCTTCGTTTCTGACACATGCGATGAGTGCGTTAGACGGCGACTCGACGACAAAGCTGTTTTTGGACATCTGGTTGGGTACGTGAACGACAGGGATGGATTTAGAGTCTGTATTCCTACTCTGGGAAAGGTTGTTCTAAGCCATGATGTGAAATTCAAACCTGAAGTTGTCTGCAATCTGCGCGCCAACGCCGGAAAGGTTGAAGTGACGCTTGAAGAACGTGTGGAGAGGAATCAGTCTAATTCATCGTCTGATGTAGGCCTACAGAGGAGGTCAGAGTCAGATGAGAACTTAAGCGAAATTGAAGATTTTGCTTCGGCATCCAGTTCCGGAGGAAGCGAAGATGAGGAAGAATGAGAGACTGAAGAAAGAAGGAAAAGCAAACGTGAAAGTAAGAAGCCATCGTGGATGATCAGTGGAAATTACATGTACATGGCTGGACCATCTATCGCTGAAAAGAATCCTGACTCATACTCGGAAGCGCTGCAGTCTAGTGATAAAAATCAGTGGCTGAAAGCAATTACTGAAGAATTGGAGTCCTTAAAGGAAAATGATACCTGGAAATTGGTTGAGCGTCCAAATGGTGCACGGGTCCTGAAAAATCGGTGGGTTCTTCGACAGAAGACAACGGACAGTGGAGAAGTTCGCTTCAAGGCACGATTGGTAGCCAAAGGCTATGCGCAACAGGAAGGAATCGATTATGAAGAAACATTCAGTCCTGTGTGCACGGTATGATACCATTTGAGCTCTGTTGGCAGTAGCTGTTGAAAAGGAGATGAAACTTGGTCAATTTGATGTCAAGACGGCCTTCTTGAACGGCGAGCTTGAAGAAGATGTGTTCATGGAACAGCCAGAAGGTCATCAGGACGGTACTGGCCGAGTGTGTCATCTAAAGAGAAGCTTATATGGTTTAAAACAGGCTCCACGCTGCTGGAACAAGCGTTTCAAGAAATTCTTGGAGAAAGCTGGATTCAAAAACAGCAAAGCTGATCCTTGTCTCTTTTACAGCAACAAAAATGGAAAGTGGTTGGCTGTTGTAATCTTTGTGGATGATGGTCTGGTAATTGGCAACGAAGAAGACATCGAGCAGTTCATGAAAAAACTTCAGCAGGAATTTCACACGACCAGAGGATCTCACAGCAATTTCCTGGGCATGAAGATACAAGAAAACCATGATGGATCAATTGCAATCAGTCAAGAGGATTACACGAGGAAAATCCTAGAAAAAATTGGGATGGCCGAGTCAAATGGAGTGTCTACCCCAGTTGGACGCGAAGAGAGTGAAGACGGAGGAAAGGTTTCGGCCAGGGTTCCTTATCGTGAGGCGGTGGGATCCTTGATGTACCTGACTACAGCTAGTCGTCCAGATATCGCATTCGCGGTCAACAAAGCTGCTCGAGCCATGGAGAATCCTACAGTTCAAGACTGGAGTCAAGTGAAACGGATATTTCGATATTTAAAGAGCACAGTGAACCATGGAATCGTCTATAGGAAAGAGGACGTTTTGAAGGTCTACAGTGATGCTGACTACGCCGGTGACAAGAGGACGAGACGTTCAACGACGGGTGTCATTTCGACCTACAATCATGGAGCTGTATCGTGGAGAAGTCAGTTACAGAAGTCTGTGTCAACATCGACAACTGAAGCTGAAATTGTGTCTGCAAGTGAAGGAGCAAAGGAGTTGATTTGGCTGAAAAGACTGTTTTCTAAATTACTGGGAACTGCTGACAAACCTCCTACGCTTTACATCGACAATGCTGGGGCAGTTAAATTGGCTAAAAATCCGGAGTACCATCGAAAATCCAAGCATATTGAGGTACGTTATTTCTATGTGAGGGAAAGATTTTTGGACGGAGACCTTGAGCTGGAGCACATCGACGGGACCACTCAATTAGCTGATCTTCTAACTAAACCTCTGGAGAGGGTCAGATTCGAGATGCTGCGTGAGAGGATTGGCGTGCAGAAGATGACATCTTAGAGGCTGAAAAGTGTTCAATAGTTCATCTTGTTTATTTTTTATTTGTATTTGATTTTTCTTTGGAGGAAGTGTTAATATTTGAAAGAAAAAATAGCACGGTAGCGCCACCTGGTGAAATAATAAATAATAATATCGTATGGCCTCGGATGCCGGGTGCAAGCTTTGTAATTTGACACCCAGAAGGTAGCTTGCTTGTCGAATTTCGTTGTTCCTTGAATCACTATGAAAGTCAAGGAGGTTAGATAATAGATATCTAAGCTCCTTGAACATTATAGTGCTTTCTAGTAGAGAAATGAGGAACTTTGTGTTGGCGGAAACTCCCGAGATTAATTTTGCCATTATGAACTCGGCCTACTGAATTCAAATGGGTTCTTTGACATGCCAACATCGTATGACATGCGTATCGTATTTTTGCCGCCTTTCAAAAATCACTTACCACGGCCAGGGGCGAACCTGCAATCTTGGGGTTAGTAGACCGACACGCTATCCACTCACCCACCGTGGTGAAATAGACATGTACAATAAAGAAGAGAACAAAATACGAGTCAGTGCAAAGTCTGTGCGTGTTCGCGTGACATGTGACAAGCGTCTCAAAAGATGATTTGTATTTTGTATTGTATTTCTCACTTGATAAATAAAGATTTACATTAAAACTAACAAAACCGAAGTACAGACCATCACACACCCCAGGTGTACACGAGAACCAACCTCATTTTTCTGCCACATTTTACATGAAAAATTAATTAATTAAAATGAAACTATTCCATATCGATTCATATTTTGTTAGAGCCACCTACGACGAAATATAATGAAGCCAGACCTCCGATTGAGTAGCTAAAAGCTACTCAATATTTTAAGCTACTCAATATTCGTAAATATCAGCAGATTACATGATGTTATGTCCTTTCCTGATCATGTCCCAACACATAATAATCACCGTATCGAAAATACTAACAGTTGTTACCATGGGATACCATCTTTACTTGACAAGGAAGACTTACCCTTCTACACGCGGATAAGATTACTGTCTTGAACACTAGGCGAATACGACCATGTTTACAACCTTCATCAGGCACTGCTGCATTCAAGCGGAGATAAAGAGCACTACAACGTTTCACCACGAGAAGTTGAATGCAGCTGTCAAAATCATGTGTACTTACGGTCAAGGCGAGTTTGTATTGTCACGGCATGGTTTCTTCCATATTATTTTGGAATACCTTCTATTTATTCCTCCTTTAACTTATCTATACTGTTCCTCGTTTTAAGAGCGTCCTCTGCTGCTTTATGCTGTGCAGCACGCATAACCCCTTCACTATCTGCAATAATTTTATCCTTCATAGCTTCAGGTATATTACTGCTACCTATCTTTAATTCCTCTTTCATAGCTATTAATTGATTGCTTCTATCTTTTTTAATTGCCTCTATCTCAGGCTTCAGTCCCTCATTATTGTCTTTACTGTCGGCCTTTAGTTCCTCTTTCTTAACTATGAATTTGCACTCTAACGCAGTCTTCAGTTCATTGTTACTGTCCTTACTGGCGGCTTTGATAGCTTCCAACTTCTCATTGCTATCGGCTTTGACAGCTTCAATTTTTTTTATTGTCCTCCATTTGGAGGTCAAATTTACACTCCATAGATTCGAATCTTTCCTTACTATTCGCATTTATAGCGTCCAAGAGCCTCTGCAGCTCTTCACTTAGAGCCATTATAACACAATATACCTTGAGAATTTTTGGGCTACTTCAGCCTCATAATTGGTTCATTTTTTAAGAGAGATAAGACCTTCAATTCATTTCTCTGTCCCAATTTCACTGTTTGTTCAGTACGGGTTCGAACTAGACCGCACCCGTCGGCATATTAAGTCTTTAAAAGCACAACATCTTTTATGGAAATGATCAAAATTCAAAATTTTTGGAAAACCTTGATTTTTCAAAAATAAAAACTCTCCTTTTTCAAAAAAAGTCTATTTTTAAGGAAAACTCAGCCTCTAAGTTAATGGGCGCCATTTTAAAAAGTAAGTGCATGCACATGGTCACCCCACGCGAGACATCAGCCAAAAATACAAGTTTTGAAAAACCATTCCGGGGGTGGTTTTAACTGCCGAATTCCCCACGTTGGGCGCCTTTAAAAAAGGTAGGGGATTGCTACGGGACTTGCAGGGTTGAGTTTCCTGATTCCCATATGCGGTCAGTTATCTTTATGTATTTAGCTTTGCCTATTTTTATATTTACTGTTATTCACTTAAGACCGTCTTTCAGTGATACCATTAGCTTAGATCCAGGCACAAACTTATGAATCCCCTGTGCCCTTGCGAACAATTAATACGCGATCATAGTCCGTAAGCTCAGTGGTTTTATTGGGCGTAGTGCATTCCCCTACTCTATGATTCACGTATCTTGGACGAAAAGCATTAGGTTAACACTTGAAATACACATCAAAAATCTTATAACAAAACTATTTAATATAATTCAAAATATAGGCGCTACAAAACATAAAACACACGTACAAATCATAAATTATAAAGTCTATTTCACACTTGCTCTCAAATGAACAAGGAATCATTATAAACTGTCTTTTAAATCACTGGTTAAGGTTCCATCGAACCTGACACAAAGTTCATTAAAACTCTCACTTTCATGAAGTTCGTTCTTCAATTTGAACAGACGAGCTCTCTATGGCTCCGTGTTCACTTTTACAACACTAAACATAGTTAAACACACTCTTTAATCACTTATTTGAGTATTAACTTACTGTGCAAAAATTATTCTTTATAATGATAATAATAACTACCTTACACCTCCAGAGACCAGATGGATCCCTGTGTCTTAATGACAGCGATTGTACCAAGATCCTAGCTAACTACTTCAAAGGACTCTTAAATGCAGAAGAACCTATTGAGCGTCTCCAAGTTGCAGAACCAGCTAACCCTAATACTGAGTATATCGCTCCTCCAACCTATGAAGAAGTCAGAGGTATAATTAAACTACTCAAGAATAATAAAGCTTCTGGGGAAGACGGGATAGTAGCAGAAATGCTAAAACATGCCGGAGAACACACCTTCAGGAGCATACATAAAGTAATTCTGGACATATGGACTAGTGAGAGGCTCCCAGATGATTGGACGTCAGCCATTATCCATCCAATCCACAAGAAGGGAAGCAAAACAGATCCCAGTAACTACAGAGGAATATCACTCATTGCTGTTACCTATAAGATATTTTCCAAGATTCTGGAACGCCATGTAACGAGACAGCTGGATAAAGAGTTAGGAGAATATCAAGCAGGGTTCAGAGCATCGAGGTCCTGTACCGAGCAGATATACAATCTGAAGACCATCCTTCAATACAGCAAGTCAAGAGCCAGACAATGGGTAGCTATATTTGTCGACTTCCAGAAAGCATACGACTCAGTGGACAGAATTACTCTTTTTAACACCTTGAGAGAACTAGGACTCAACGACAAGATCAATAGGCTGGTGCAAGCCACCCTGCACAACACCACAGCCAGAGTAAAGTTTAGTGGACACCTCTAGGAGAGTTTCACCATTAAAACAGGGCTGAGACAAGGAGACGGCATCTCATGCATTTTATTTAATTGTGTTCTGGAACAGATTAGAGAGTGGACGAGAATCCTACCAGAAAATACTGGATTACGGATGGGGATTAAAGCTGACAACCTATGGATTCCATGCCTAGCCTTTGCAGACGATCTAACTTTATTGGCAAATGACATACAGGAGGCTACTACTCAGCTCCAAACACTGCACTCAATAGCGGCTAAAACGGGTCTTTTGATTAACATAGGAAAGACCGAGTTTGTTACTAACATCAAGGATGCCCCTAGAATGATGAGAGTCAGTGATAACATCTACATCAAGAGAGTCAAACGTGTAAAATACCTTGGGGAATGGTTTTCAAAGGACCTCAGCGAAACAGTGGCTCTTGAACACAGGAGACTCAAACTAGATAAGGCTTACCATGCCTGTAGAAGACTATATGCTTCAAAAAATTTGTCGATGAATGTCAAACTAAGACACTACAATGCAGTAGTCAGACCTTCAGTCCTCTATGCAGCAGAGTGCCTATGTCTAACTAAGAAGACCCCGTTAAGAGCCCTCGAGGTACAAGAAAGAAAGTTTCTGAGACGGATAGTAGGACCAAGAATTCTACCAGATGGAAGCCGATGGTATCAACCAAATCATGAGCTATATAAACACCAAGAAAATCTCATAGATGCCATCAGAAGAAGGCGACTGGCTTTTTACGGACATCTATTCAGAATGGACTCAAACAGGTTATCCCATAGGATCTTCAAGGCTGCTAACAAGGGTGACGCTACAGGATTCTTGTGGAAGAGGCAAGTGGAGAAGGATCTTTCGGAACTCCATATAAATGAAAATGACATAGCCGACCGGAGTAACTATCATACAGCTCTTAAAATTAAATCCTTCGTAACATCCCTCACAGAAGTTACCCACAGACCAAAAGACGAGACTAGGAAATGGTCTGAGGAACGTAAGATTCAATTTAGCCGGAAAATGAAGGACTACTGGGCCAACAGAAAAGCTCAAGGTACCAACATGAAAGCAGCTACCAAACCCACCACTAAGAACACCAATCGTGGCAAGCCTGACGATGACATCAAGAAACAGCTAAAACACAAGCACCGTGGTCCATAGATGGCCCTAACGAATTAAAAATAATCATTTAATTGGGTTTCACATTATTCAAGTTCCCATCTCCCTCTCTATACAACCTGCACAATACTGTATTTCTCGATCGTGCCTGTCCCGGGTTTTGGAAACTACTGAAAATTTTCAAATTAAAACTGACTCCCCAGACTGTTTAAGATTTTCATGTACTCGGGAATAGTCATTCTTGGCTTTATCATACACAGGGATGTTACTACAATCTATAACAATTAATCTTTGTTTATACGGATCCGAACGATATTTAGCAAGAGTACTTCATTAGATCTCGGTGTTAATTACCGGATCATTTCAATGTTTATAAATTTTCTTAGACCACGTGAAGACACGGGCTAGTACTTGGCCTACCCCAATACATTAGTGGCGACCCTCATAACTGTCAAGGCACTCAGGGTGATTTACGAGCTGAGACGTGCGGTCTCTTCTGGCTAGACGGGATTTTCTTCATTAGACCGGCTGGCTGTAAGTTATCATCGTTCCTTTAAAACTCGAAAAGCACACACAATTGTTTCTTTCACATTAAATTGATGCGGCCATATTGCTTGGTTGGTTGGTTTCTTAGTTTAGGGGCTGCGACAAGGCGGTCATGTAGCCCCGTGTACTTTGGGTGTGTGTAGAATCTGTCTGATAACCGGTGTTAATTGTGATGACTGTATTAGTGTGTGTATCTGTTTTTTTTTAAATTCGAGTATGGACTGCAAGTTTAATTTTTCAAATAGTTCCCACATTTGCCACCAAACGCCACCGTCAACGACTACTAGGCCTAGTTCAGAACTTAGCTACTAGACGCCACCGCAGTCGGCTCTCGGCAACGAACGTAGCAACCTAAGAGCGTTGTTTACATTCTTAACCTATAGAATTTAGTTTCACACAGGTGTAATTAGTGGAAAGTTTTTTAACATGCCATAAATCTATGACATGGGACCGCCGGCTTTACTTCCCCATCCGAAGGAAGGCATACTGAGGGATTATTAACGCTCTTAAAAAATCCGACGGCTTCGGCTGGGTTTGAACCCGCTATCTTGGGCATAGGAGCTCAGCATGCTACCAACTACGCCACCGAAGCCGCTAGCGGCCATATTATCCGCGCATATTGGCTCAGGTGAGATCACTAATCGCGAAGTATCCACGTTGGCTGGTGTAAGCGATTGATACAACAATAACTAAAAGGGGCTTTCGAAGGATAAGAACACTGGTTCATATCTGGTCTACCTCCTAGGCATTTATCCATCTTCGGAGGAATTAGAGACACTTTATGACGGAGCGGGAACATTTAACACCATGTCCTCCTCATTTTAGCGACTTTTAGGCGATACACGACGCGGTCCCCTGCGCTTAACACAAATGCAAATATAGCACCCTTTCCAAATTTCGCCTTAAGCATATACATTCAAATCTACTTCACCGCGCTCAACTTCACTTCGCAATCAGTTTGGCCTGGCATTATTTCAAAGCAATTCTAGCTTGAATATTATATTCGCTACACTAGCGTTTTTTACCTATAGTATTTACGTGACGCTTTTCGAGTCCGATATTATCTCCTAACCGTCATTTAAATCTCCGTTCTTTAACATTATTTGACATTAACAATTTGCCCTGCACTGATCATTAATTTAATCTTTGACATTTCTTAACTGGAACATAATAGTCCAACAACATTTATTTATTATTTATGGAACCTAACGGCTTCCATCTTCTGATTTATTTTGAATAGTGCAATTCAACAATTATTTCATTTCTGAAGTTTTACTTTGTATTTCTTGCTTCTATAGTATTTAACATACCATTACATTACATATAATGTTATTCCAAAAGAATTTAATTCCACTGAGTTTTAATTAACACTTATTAACTTGTTAATTTCACAATTAAGTTATCGTTCAATACCGCATGTTTCATTACACACACTTTGTTTCATGAATCCCTGTTTTTATATGAGTATGATTTTCTCATTATTTCTATTGACACGAATTCCCCCAAAAACAACACATAATCAAAATCTGGTACTTACATGACCTCGGAAATTTCTCCCGGATCCCAATGATTCGACTTGTTCACCCATATTCTGGGTTTTAAACTTCAATTACACTCATCGTGGCACTCGTTACATACACTGATTCTCCATGAATTTTACACATTTTCATTACACTTATCACCTCTTCTTGAGGGATCAAAATCATGATAAAATACACTTAAACACTAAATATTTCTAATTCTAACACACAAGAATTATCAAGCTTAATACACTGCTTGCTTTTAACACTCTTTACACTGAATTTACTTCTTTCACCTCCTCCTAGAGTGTATAAACTAGCGCTTCCTGCTCCTAGACCTAGCTCCTAGTTGGATTACTTGAAAGTCTCGTTCGCTGCTTCCCTTAGCTGGTACTGGATACTTACATCCTTGTTCTGGCTTCTTTAGAGATCGGCACTTCATTAGAGTATTGGCATGATATTATTCTGGTTCGGTTAAAAGTTTACTGTTTTACAAAATGTCTCTGCTAGACATAAGTCCTAGAGTCGCAGTCTACTGTTACTAACGCTCTATTTTAATGTTTGTACTTCCGTCCACGTTTTACTTTCTTACTGGAATACTATGGTATTCTATCGCTGGACGACTTCTGAAGTCTTTTCACTTCTTTAATTCGCACTTACTGCGTTTACTTCGTACTTTCTGACCTATCGTCACTTTGAGCACTAACCTCCTAAGCACAGGAAGGTTAGGCTTGTTATCCGACGTTCTGACCCTTATCCGGCTCTTTAACGCACTTGGATACACTTAGCACCTTTGATGCTACACGGATGTCTCGTTTACTGGCGAGATATTTCGATACTTTTCTACGTTCACTGAGTCTATTTATAATCGTCTTCTAAGGCTTTACTAAGTCCTTGTCGGCTGAATACGTTTTGGTCAAAGTAGAATACTTTGCCAAGTCCCAAAGACTTTTTACTTATGTGTCGTAGCCCGACGGGTTTCTGACGATACTGTGCCCGTTTAGACCGAAGACCAACGACCACATACGCATTTCACCAAAAATCAGTCCGCACGAGAATCTAAACATCCCAGGGCGCCATATGGGTTAAAGTGACAACAATAATACAATAAAAATGCTTTACTGATTTTCGGCTCGATGCAACAATAAGGATAGAAGGAGACTCTGAAATTAGCACAATTCGTAAAATAATTCATTTTATTAAAATGTTAAAATTGACTAGAAATAATGCCAGAATAGCATTATGAATGCATGACGAATCATACATTTATGTACACAAAATATACAGGGTTATCAACACATGAACACTTAATATTTGAACTAAAGCCAGAATGTCAGTCCTGTTGACTTTGTTCAAATTAAATTGTCCAGCCTGATTCCTAAATCACAAGCATTCACTGGTTGAAATTAAATGGTTTCACTCGATGTAGAAAAATCACTGTGTTTTGTTTTCGAATGTTGCAGAAAATAACTATCACTATTACTTCCAGCAATTAATATTTCAAAAATTGGTTCATTTTTAAAGTCATAACAATGGGTATAACACAACATCAACTTATATGGACATCTGAGCATGGATTCGAAGAACTTCGATATTAAACAGAAAAAAATATTATACCATCTGTTCTTGATCCAAAATAATTATTCTGAGTGCATGACTCGACTGTCAATTTATGGTCAAAAATTATTATTAACAAAACATATTAATTTAATTTAACCATTAATTTAACCATTCAATCATTCTAATAAAATATTTGAAAATATTATTTCGAAAATTGTTACAAAAATAGTAACAAATACTATTATCAAAAGTTGCAATTCTTTGACAGATTATAAAAATGTTAATCAATTCATTATTTTACATAATATTTTTATTTTTAATAGGATCACAAATATCCTTTAAATGGTAGTGGCAGTTCATGAAATGACAGTATTAATTTATTTATAGCATCGGCCCATTCTATTTAAATGTGTCAAAAATCACATGATCATAATTAGCATTAGACAACGGTAAAGTCTCCTCACAATGAAAGTTTAATGTTAATAACAAAATCCGGGTCAACAAGTACTAGGAAAAATTTATAGAACACGAGAATCAACTGTGAATTAACTATGATGGCTCCATAAAATAACCCTTGCTTACAAATTCGTCAAAAGTGTGGCTTGTAACAATATTTTCAATTCCCAACATATTTATCAAAGTCATCCAACCTTCACAATGGTTGATGCTTCATTTAACAACAACATCATTCCTGCGACTTAATTGCACAATCAGAATGGCACATTTAACTATTTCCACACACAATAATTTCTTCCCAAATTATACATAATAACCAAGCCTTTGCTTGTTATCCAAACTGGAAGATTTAGAAGCTAGTAAGCTCCTTCAAATGTGTTTACTGTAATTTTACCATCATATTAAACATTAATAATTTCACATCGTGTCTATTTCTGGTCAAACGTTCTCTCAAAAGACGTTACCCATATGATTTATTTTTATATAAACTCTAGTAAAACCCTGTTTTATACATTCTATTTGTTTCCCGTATCATCACTTATCGCGTCTTCTACATGATTTGATTGTATAATGCAAGTGTAAAATGCTTCCAATGAATTACTCTGTTAGTAGACTGTGGGCGTGCGTTTAACCACTAACCTTCGGAAAAATAAGTATCCGATATAGCAAACTGTTTTAAATGTCCAATTTATAAATTCATACTCCATGATATGATTATTAGAAAATATAAATCATAATTATTATTATCTCAGAAAAATTGAAAATAATAATAATTATTATTAAATCATCATTATTATTATTAATGATTCCACAACTGATTTACTTTCAATAAACTATTCGAGAAAGATCAAACTCGATTTCTTAAACATGGAAAAATATCCATTCCTCAACTTAAATTTATTTTTAAATTTACAGTTACGATGGCTGATGACCGCGATTAGAAACAATCACAAAATCAAATAAAATGCTCTTGATACTCGTCCATTGATTCAAATCATTGAATCTTCATGTCTGAGTGTAGAAAATACTCAGAAATAGGCTTTCCATGCCTCGCTTAAATATTTGCAACAGCAAATTATCAAAGAAAAAAATATTTTGTTGATAAGACTGTAGAAAAATGAGAATTCCAGCTAACTACGCATAAAAATAATGCAAATTGTAGCTTACATTTCGTAGATCTTGATGTTGAAGATAATCTGGTTAAAACCAGACCATTCCAGTCTTTAGTCCCCATTTGGACACGTACTTAAATTCTTGTATCGGCCTCCATTGCATACCCGCCATTTGTCTACCAAGACATAGTGGTAATCATATTCGTTGCCTGATAATCTTGATGAAAACTGTTCATATTGGCTGCGTTAACAGCTGTAGTTAAATTCTTGACAGGGGTAAGATCTAATTGATCCATGATGAAAAATACCGGATGTAACAAGACCCAACAGTGATGCATTCAGTACAGTTTAATACACTGACAATCTTATTCAGTTCTGATGTTCAAGTCCCTGAACTGAACCGTGCAAGAAAGTTATTTGAAAAAGTACTGACACATAATCTTGGTTGGTCATTTAGTTACCAAGACAAAAGCTTGCTTCTGGCAATTGGATATAAAAATAATCCAATAATGATATTTGTGGACTGTGGAAAATTTATAGACTATGTCTATCATATGTCCGTGAGCAGCTTTATATTTACCAATATTTCTGCCACAAAATGTCTATCACCTGAGTGATAACTGACGAAAAATCCTAAGTTCACTGAAATAATTTCCAACACTTTTTGAAGTTCCAGTAACCATGTATTGTTTCGTTGAAACGCACTAAGTCCTAGCAACCATGTGCTATTTCTATGTATAACGTCGAATATAGCAACCATGTGCTTCACGAAGTAACTGCGATGTATCAGCAACTGGGCGCTGTGATGAATTAACATACGATGAACTAGTGACTGAGCGCTGTGATGAACTAACATAATGTGCCTTATCCTCGCCCATTTTATACTCTCCAGGCGGACTCTTGACGTCACTGCGAGATATGTCCCCAATCCTTAAACTTATCATATCTCGGCTTTCTCTTGATCGATTTTCTTCAAACATAGCACATTCTTCTTCCCTTTTCCGTGCCAGTAATATGGTATTAGTCACATGTTTCCAATCATTCGGGAAATATTTTATCCAAAATATAGCCTCGCTTGTGACAACCAGCTATGTCACTTGCCGTTCAGTAGGCTGCGTAAAGCTTCGAATTCCTTCTTAGAACATTCGGAGCGCGCTATTCAAATCCTCCGCTCGGAACTTAGCATATGGGCTTGTGCTCTCAAATCTGGACAACTGGTTTGGTGCACAATACGTTCCTCCCAACAGAGGTTCTTAGTTGACGGCTTGGTGATACAGCAAAACCCCTTCACGGTCATTCGAAGACTGCATGATTTAATTTGGACTGACTGCCTATTTATTCGTGTCAGCTAAAAATAGTTCATTTTTGCTTCTTCTCAAAACTATCTTTTAAACTAAGCGTCGTACGCTTGTGAAAAAATTATGTACTTATTCCTCATGATCTAAACGTCTCAGATTTACTTTACTTTTCGAAAATCGATTGTGACAAATATTTATAAAAATTAATAAGTGCACCTGTACTGCTTGGGTGTCGTTTCTTTTTATCCTACTCTCCGAGAGACTAGCCCCTCCTCCAATGACGTTATGCACAATGATCACGTTTAATCTGTACAGTGATTAGAGATTTTTATACTTCCAAAAATTCTAATTTCCAGAGTTATAATTATTGGCGTTCCCAAAATCCAATAATTTTGCGTGGTTTCTGAAAAAAGGGTTATTTCGCAACAATTCCGGGCCTTGCCCTCCACAGCGATGCCAATAAAGTGCTGAATAGTCAACCTTCGGTGAATACTTCTTCTTCTTGCATGAGTGGAAATTTTCTCTGTTGGTTGCACCATCTGGCTAATCCACTCAGCATCACGTACGCCCAGTGACTCTCACACCGGTTGCGTGCTATAACTCAGATTATGAGTCTTATCGCTCATGAGTCACCCATAGATTGGTCATCTGACCATCTCTCTGGCTTGTACGTGTATTCAAATCTTATGAATATCCTTTCTTTCTTTGCCCTAAATAAGATGGGTACGATTCTTGTACACCTGAAATGGGTACAATACAGAACATTCTGTTCCGTTACCGTGCAACACCACTTGCTTGTGGTTAAGGTGGCTTGACAAGCATGCATGATCAATCTTGTTGTGCAAGCAGGCTTTAGCGTCTGTAGGATAATTCTGCGCAAGCATTTTAATTGTACAAGCAAATTGAAGATGGTTTGAATTGAAATCATGCAAACTTGTACAAGCCGCGTTTGCCCAAACGAAACGGAGCGTGAGTACCATGGATGTGCCAGCTTGTGCAAGCAAACGTCAGTCGTGAGTGAGTTCTACAGGTGGTGATATCATTTGTACCATGTCTACTGATCTGAAGAAGGTCAAACGTCAATAACCATTGTTCACTACTGACCTAGAGCTGACGGTTCTTAACCAATACCACACTTCCTCTATCACTCCACGAGGACTCCCATGTCCCCTGGCGGCCAGCTCGCGTGACATGCAGGTGTCAGGTGTCCAGTGTTGTAAAATTGCACACAGTTCTGTCCAATCTCTCTGCTTGCTCTCAGTGGCTACGGTGTAAAGTTGGCAACACTGTGCTTCGCACTAGGAAAGCCTTGGATTCCCGCAGACATGGAATTTAAACATATTCACCCGTGATCGTATTCTTCTTTTTAATTGAAGGTGTTATGATCGATAAAAGGTTCATGTAAGTTTTTTAATTCATTCTGATATAATTATGCCAATCACGTGGATATATCTTCAATTCACTCAGCAAATTAACATGGGAATAGATATTTCTCTTCAATAGCCACTCTTTGTAGCACACATCACGCTTCTTCTTTAGCGTTTTCCTCTTATGGACGAGGCAAACAGCATCCATGCTCGTCATAGTGCTCAAGTATATTTATATCGTGTGGTGTCGTAGGGAAATTTTGCATTCCTGTACACAAAGATTGATCATGCATGCTTGTCAAGCTTGCAGTTACGTGTGTAGCCTCCTTTTCTCACCAGCTGAGTTGTATTTGCACCGGAAGCTACAGATCCGCTTGAATGCAATTTTTCCATATCGACCTCAAGCATCAAAACTTGTTGATAAACCATCAGGTTCGTTTCAAGCGGGGGAGAGAATACAGGCCCGATTTCCCATCAACTACAAATATGTTTGGCAGATTGGGGAAGTCCATAAAAACTTGGTTAATTCCATTACCTGGTCGTATGGGACTCAGGAAGAACAATAAAAAGACATCTGAACCAACTGAGGACAACACTGGTTTCCAAAACTAAAAAGACTGTAACGTTTGGTCCCAGTCAGTCATTCTGCATCCCAAGGATTCCTTCAGTGATAAATCAACCTGATCCAGAACCTCTGAATGATCAGAATCCTTAACCAGTCCCTGAAGTAACACCGGCCCTCCACAGGGTCGATAACAGAGAACCAGACGTCCACCCATCTGGTTTAAGGATTATGAGATGTAAACATTCGGTCTGTTGTGTTTTCTGAGAAGCAGGCAAAGATCGAGAGGAGGTCATAAATATCAATAATTTCAAAAAAGAACGGGGTCTAGAAAAGTAATTAGTCAAAGGCGATATGTTTTCGAAGAATCACCAAGAACCCAGATTAGCAATCGACAGCTCAGATGTTAATTGGAGTGGAACAAGAGGAGTCAACAGGAAAGATGAGAGAGGGGAGTCGACACAGGTAAGTGGAAGCAATGTCGGACCCAGCCGGGGGCTCGTGGTAGCCAAGCCACGTCTCACTAGTGGTTAACCCCTGGAGGACACGCCTGAAGAAGAGGCAGCCAAACTTAAAGAGCATGCCAGAGGCCCGGATCCGTTTCTCAAGAAATAATCCGCAAATTACCGAGACAAGCTATTTTTTGTTGATCATTATGAGAGAAAAAAATATCAATACTCCATGGAAAAGGGTGGGGGTGCACCCTTTTAGGGATTTCGAAAGGATGTAGGGTTTCGGACACAAGGATTGAATCTTAGGTGATGGAAGAGACCAAAGATTAAGATTTTCCTTTGCGTTTATTAAAGCTTTAAAGAGCATATGAAGTTACTTCGAAAAAATATAGTTTAAGAATTAACAATAAGAATAATAAGAATGCAAATTTGCTAGTTTCTCCAGGAAACGAAAAAGTTTAACAAAATTCCCTTATGAGGGATTAAACTTTATATTGTTAATTAAAAGAGACATAATTTAAAATACATAAAAGAGGAACCCTTAATGTTTATCCATGATGAATCTAGGTGTCTACTAGTATATGATACCACCTTCAATGAGGTGAAAATACATAACCCTTTCGTGTTAGGCCAGCAAACCCTTGGCTGGAAACAGTTGGTTTGTCCGCAAAGGGCTGATGACCAAGGTTGCGGGTAGATTGTCCACACAGAGCTGATGATTGAAGTAGCAGTTCTATTTTCCCGCACAGGGCTGATGATCGAGGTTAATGCGCACACACTCCAGAGGCGCGGGTTCTGAGCCAAGGTTTTGGCGATGTTTATTCGTGCTGACGAGAGTTGACCAGCAGTGAGATGTTTCTTGGTAATAACATCTCCGCTGGTTCGAGAAGTTGCTTTTCCATTAGGCTGATTTTAAACTGAGTACAGCGTTGTAGAAAATGCCCAGCTGCCAGCTGGAGCAAAGGTTGGCCTGCAGCCTGACCCCGTGTTGTCGTGAAGCCGGGCCTCTGGCAAGGCCGTGTGACTCCAGAGGTAATGATCCCCCGCAAGCTTATAGCAGCAAGTGACCGATGATGGAGAGTCGACCCATAGACCGGTAGACCTAAGGTTATATAGTGGTAGTGACGTCATTGCAAGGTGCAGATAGCCGACCAGCGGGGGAAGGCAGGCGACCAATCAGCTCATAGACAAAGAAGGGACGTGCGAACGGCAGCTGGGGCAGCTCAGTGATTTTGTGACAGTTCGCGAGAGAGAAACACTAAAAACACACTTCAGAATAGGTGAGTTATGATACATAAATAATTGTAAAACATGAATACAATTAAAATATCAGTTGTACTTGAAGAATAAATATACAAGAACCGCGCTCACTCTGCAATTACGGCAAAGTAGAAAAATGGGGCAGAACTAAAACAAATGTTTCAAACCATACGGGAAACTAACACTAACAAAAACTATTCGCAAAAGCGAACATGCTGGGAGGGGCGAGAGAAAAAATTGCAGAGAGAACGCGCAAGTGTTAGGCTTCGCGTGGTAAAGGAGCAAGCATTGTGATTGGCCTGAGAAAGTGGCCAGCAGAAGTCTTAATCTTCACCACGCGGACCCTACCGTCTCTGCCAGGAAAGCACTCGACAACCCTACCCAAATTCCAGACAAGAGGGGGACTAGGGTTTTTCAAAAGGACCAAGTCCCCTACCTGAAGGTTAGAGCAGGAAACAAGCCATTTACCACGCTGCTGAAGCAAACCGAGGTATTCCAACCTCCAGCGGCGCCAAAAATTATTGCGCAAACTTTCAATTTTGCGCCAAGAAATGGCTGAAGAAGATTCAGAATTAGAATATAACAAAGGGGGAGAGGCAGTCAACGGACCACCGATAAGAAAATGGCCTGGCGTTAATGGCAGAAGATCTGAAGGATCATTAGATAAGGGTGGTAAAGGACGAGAATTAATTATGCCCTCAATAAAAATAATTAAGGAATTAAATTCTTCATGAGAAACACGTCTAAGGTGCTTCTTGGTGAGTTTCACACAAGACTCCCAACGCCCACCTTGATGAGGTGCATAAGGGGGGATAAATTGCCACTTGAAGTTTCTCTGGTGAGCATAATCAGTAATCCTTTCTAGCGCTGAATTGTGAGTAAGAGCTCTCTTAATTTTTTCAGAAGCTCCGATAAAATTTTTAGCATTGTCTGAGAATACTTCTGA
This sequence comes from Meconema thalassinum, assembly GCA_946902985.2. Lineage (NCBI taxonomy): Eukaryota > Metazoa > Arthropoda > Insecta > Orthoptera > Tettigoniidae > Meconema > Meconema thalassinum. Next base: position 509,688,247 of record OX336390.1, on the reverse strand, counting down.
AGAAAGACCTCGGCGAGCAGAAAATCTGGCAAAAGTTGACAAAAAGTAAGCAGTAGAGGCGTTGGTAACTAGTTCTAAGTGAACTGCTCCGGTGACCATACATACAAACAGCGAAATATAGAGTTTTCCAGAAATACATTTTTTGGCCTCAGGAGAATTTCTTCTGTAAACAAAAGGCCCGGAATAATCCACCCCCGTAAAGGTAAAGGGTCTAGCAGGCGCAGATCTAAAGTTGGGAAGATCACCCATGAGCTGAGCGGTAATTTTAGGGTTGGATTTAAAACATGGAATGCATTTCCGGATAACAGAGGTAACTTCATGGACTCCGTTTATGGGCCAATACCTTTCACGAATGACAGAAAGTGATGTACGAGTTCTAGCATGAAGATGCTGGTAATGATACTGACGAATGATTAAGGAAGTGACATGATGCTTTGAGGGAAGAATAATTGGATGTTTTTTATCCTCAGAAAGATCTGCCAAAGATAAACGTCCTCCTACTCTTAGTAAACCATCAGTATCCAAAAAAGGGGCGAGTGAGGAAAGCCTACTCGATTTCTTAAGGGATTGACCTTGGGACAACACCTGGCATCCTTCAGAGAATATTTCTTGTTGAGTAAGCCATAATATTTTGTAGTGGCTAAACCTAACTCAGAAAGGGTTAAATATGGCTTAGGAAAAAGGGGTTGTTCTACCACAAAATGTTCCCATCGAAGGAGATAAGCCATAACCCTCACCAATTTATGGAAGGAGGAATATCGCTGCAAGAGAAGGGGAGAGTCGGAAACGAGAAGAGAAGATCCAGTAATCTTACCAGCATCCGGTAAGTCTGATAACTCCGGAAGAGGAAAATTTGGCCAAGCGGAAGTTTCTTGCAGAAGCCAACGGGGACCGTGCCTGTATAATGTCAGGTTAGCCAACATAAGAGGGGAACATCCCCGAGAAATGACATCTGCAGGGTTCTCCTTGCCAGATACATGATGCCATTGTTCAAGGTTAGACAATTGTTGAATTTTGGACACTCTATTAGCTACAAACACCTGCCAATGCGAGGGAGGTTTGGCAATCCATGCCAACGTGATGGCTGAGTCACTCCAAAAGTAAGTTTTTATAAATCGGATTTTTAAAGATTGACGGATTTTGACCGATAATTCAACCGCCAGAAGAGCAGCACAAAGTTCCAGTCGTGGCAAGGATAAAGATTTAAGAGGGACCACCTTTGACTTAGCGCAAATTAAATTGGAAAATAAATATGATTGGACAAAATTACGGCAAACAATATACGCACAACATCCATAAGCTTTCAATGAGCTATCGGCAAAGATGTTAAGTTCATATCCTCCACAGGAGGGAAAGGGAATAATCACTCGCGGGATAATAACATTAGAAAGATCTTCCAAACTATTTCTATAAGAAATCCATTTTTTTTGCAGCTCTGAAGGAACTGGTTCATCCCAACCAGTTTTCAAGGACCAAAGGTTTTGCATGAAAAGCTTTGCTGTGACGATGATTGGCGCCAAAAATTGGAGAGGATCAAATATCTTTGCAATCTCAGACGAAATTTGCCGCTTAGTTTGCGGTTGGATGTCACTGAGAGTAATTTTGAAAAAGAAAAAATTCTTTTGAGGACTCCAATAGATGCCTAGAGTTTTGATAGAATTACTTTCCTGAAGAAGCTCTACTGAGTCGTTATAGACTGAAGTTAATGGAAATTTAGAAAGGAATTCTTCCGAATTAGAGTTCCATTTGCACAAGGAAAATCCGCCTCCCAAAAGCAAAGCTGTCAAATCTTTAGAGACTTGCAGTGCTTCAGATACTGACTCAAATGAATGAAGAAAATCGTCAACGTAAAATGATTTTAACACTTCAGAAGCCTTAGGAGAATACAACGGGCCATCCTGTTCAGCAAGTAATTTCAACGTACGTATGGCTAAAAAAAGCAGAAGTCTTTAGTCCATATGCTAATGTTTTTAGCCGAAAACTCTTGACAGGTTTAGTAGGCTCGTCGCGCCAAAGAATTCTCTGAAGGTCGCGCTGTTGTTGATCGACCAAAATCTGTCTATACATCTGTTTGATATCGGATATCACTGCGATAGGAAACAAGCGAAAATTCATTAAAACAGAAGAAATGTCAGATTGAATTGGAGGGCCTGATAATAATGTGTCATTCAGAGAAGTTCCGTTGGCATCCAATGCAGAGCCATTAAAGACCACTCTTATGTTTTCCTTGAAAATTTCATTCTTACAAACAGGATGGTGATTGAGGTAAATGACTTCAGATGGGGTATAGGAAGCATCATCTTTCTTGGTAACAACCTCCATGTGATCGAGCGCATCATATCCCTCCATAAATATGGAATATTGAGTTTTAACAACAGGGTCACGTTTAAATTTGCTTTCCACAGCATAGGGTGCTCTAAGAGCCCTAGGGTGTGTTTCAAATAAAAGAGGTGGATTATCCACGCGGGGCATTGTTACGACAAATCTACCCTCTGAATTGCTTTTGGTTGTTTCGCGAAACAGTTGTTCACACATTTCATTTTCAACTGAGGAAGGTGAAACTGAATCTATAGTTTCGATTTTCCAAAATCTTTCTAAGTTGTAATCGAGACTTGCATTGACAAAATGACATTGTGAGAAATTTTGAAATGACTTACGAGGGACTTGACCCGTTACTAACCAACCTAGCTTGGTATGATGAACAAACACTCCTGGTGATATTTTGACCTTAGAGCTAAGGAGACATTGCCAAAATACTTGGGCACTGAGAAGTATGTCTACTGGAGCGCTCGTATTAAATGTTGGATCTGCCAACTGAATGTTATGAGGAAATTGCCAATTTCTAATTTCAAAAGAGTACTAGGGGTATTACTGCCAATAGTATCAATGGCAAGACAATTCAACTGAATGTTGTGTTACAATTAACAGCATCTTTGATATGAATACGAACAAAATGCAAAGATTTAACATTGCTATTGTTAATACCGGTAACCTGAATTAATGTAGATTGCTTGGGAAGACCAAGTTTCTTAATGAGACGCTCACTTATGAAGTCATGGGTGGAGGCATTATCCAATAAGGCACGTGCTTCAAGCCATCTACCAGAGGAATCTTGAACTTTTAATAACACGGTTGACAGTAGCACCTGGGAACTACAAATAGAGCTAGAACTCTGAGTATAAGATTGCGCATTGGCTCCTGGGGATGTATCTTTGGAACTTCCAGGGGAAGGAGCCTGACGTGGCTTTTCAAACCTATGAAGCAAGGTGTGATGTTGAGCCTTGTAATGGGAACAAGTATTTTTAGATAAGCAATCAGGCACCATATGCCTAGCTGACAGACAGTTGTAGCAATATCTTTTTTGAGCTATTAATTTGCGTCTTTCGTCGGTAGAAAGAGCTTTAAAGGCAACACAGGAATATAACCTGTGAGGCGCTCTACAGAGAATACAATCTGTTGAATTATGTTGAACAGTAAAGACAGCAGATTTGTTTATTTTAGTACCGACTGGCTTGACAACATTAGATTTGTTATCTGCACTTCCTGACGTATGACAGGCTACGGCTGACAAAACCTGACATCTATTATTTATAAACGTAAGCAGTGAATCATAGGTATATGGAGTTTCATTTGTTATTTCCCTCTCCCATGCCTTTAAGGTTGATGGATCAAATTTAGAAGTAACCAAGTGAACTAAGAATAGATCCCAATGCACAACCGGTTGATTCAACCGTGCCAATGCTCTGACGTGTAGTTGGACCGTGTCACTTAAGGCTCGCAGTGTTGACATATTGGCAGCACGCAAGGCAGGCAGGTTGAATAAGGCTTGAATATGCCTTTGTGTACATAATCTTTCGTTGCCATAACGGCCTTTAAGAAGATCTATAGCAATGTTATAGTTTTCTCCTGTTAAGGGGAGTTCTCTTATAAGTTGAAGGGATGGGCCCTGCAAAGTGGATTTTAAGTAATGGAATTTCTGAATTTCTGGAAGTGTGGCATTATCATGTACTAATGAACTGAACAATTCAAATAATGATTGCCACATCTCCTCCTTTCCTGAAAAATGCGGAATTTCAATTTTAGGTAGCAATGGTTTGACACTATTCCCATTGTCACTAATTCTTCCTCGAGTTTCCTCTACCTTCAACGCCAGGGTCAAAGTTCTAACTAATGCCACAGCCTGAGCGTGCGTATCAAAGTAATTACTCTCTACTTCTTCCCTATCCGACTGATGTTCCGGACTTTTGATTTCAATTTCAAGTTGCACGAGATCATATTTCTCGTACGCCTGTTCAAAAGCTTTTAAACGCTGAGATATAATATCAAGGTTTTGTTCCTCTTTAGGTAGAGTAGCTAAATATTTTTGAAAACGGGTGAGCTGGCCCTTGTAGGCTGCCCGAGAGTTTAACAATTTTTCATCTATTATTACTGGCATGGCTGGAAAGTTGGAATAACTCACTCACCAAAGCTGCTTGCAGCACCAGACTGAGACCCGCTTTCCGGAAAGAGAACAGTTGTACAATATGCTGGGATTGTTTCCGCCTTCCCGCAGATCTCCTGCGCTAGCCACGGTAAACTGAAATGTATAATACAAATGTTAGATTGCACAAGTTTTTGTTTTGAAATAGAATATGTGGTCTCAGAATTAAAGTTCTGGGTTCGATCCGGGGTTGATGTACCATGGAAAAGGGTGGGGGTGCACCCTTTTAGGGATTTCGAAAGGATGTAGGGTTTCGGACACAAGGATTGAATCTTAGGTGATGGAAGAGACCAAAGATTAAGATTTTCCTTTGCGTTTATTAAAGCTTTAAAGAGCATATGAAGTTACTTCAAAAAAATATAGTTTAAGAATTAACAATAAGAATAATAAGAATCCAAATTTGCTAGTTTCTCCAGAAAACGAAAAAGGTTAACAAAATTCCCTTATGAGGGATTAAACTTTATATTGTTAATTTAAAGAGACATAATTTAAAATACATAAAAGAGGAACCCTTAATGATTAACCATGATGAATCTAGGTGTCTACTAGTATATGATACCACCTTCAATGAGGTGAAAATACATAACCCTTTCGTGTTAGGCCAGCAAACCCTTGGCTGGAAACAGTTGGTTTGTCCGCAAAGGGCTGATGACCAAGGTTGCGGGTAGATTGTCCACACAGAGCTCAGTTCTATTTGCCCGCACAGGGCTGATGATCGAGGTTAATGCGCACACACTCCAGAGGCGCGGGTTCTGAGCCAAGGTTTTGGCGATGTTTAGTCGTGCTGACGAGAGTTGACCAGCAGTGAGATGTTTCTTGGTAATAACATCTCCGCTGGTTCGAGAAGTTGCTTTTCCATTAGGCTGATTTTAAACTGAGTACAGCGTTGTAGAAAATGCCCAGCTGCCAGCTGGAGCAAAGGTTGGCCTGCAGCCTTACCCCGTGTTGTCGTGAAGCCGGGCCTCTGGCAAGGCCGTGTGACTCCAGAGGGTATTGACCCCCAGCAAGCTTGTAGCAGCAAGCGACCGATGATGGAGAGTCGACCCATAGACCGGTAGACCTAAGGTTATATAGTGGTAGTGACGTCATTGCAAGGTGCAGATAGCCGACCAGCGGGGGAAGGCAGGCGACCAATCAGCTCATAGACAAAGAAGAAACGTGCGAACGGCAGCTGGGGCAGCTCAGTGATTTTGTGACAGTTCGCGAGAGAGGAACACTAAAAACACACTTCAGAATAGGTGAGTTATGATACATAAATAATTGTAAAACATGAATACAATTAAAATATCAGTTGTACTTAAAGAATAAATATACAAGAACCGCGCTCACTCTGCAATTACGGCAAAGTAGAAAAATGGGGCAGAACTAAAACAAATGTTTCAAACCATACGGGAAACTAACACTAACAAAAACTATTCGCAAAAGCGAACACTCCACAAAGGACATTGGAAAAGCAATGTTGTTTCATTTGAAGGGCTCGGGCATCGTAGTCATTTAGCCCCATGTAGCCTCATCATCATCATCAGCCGATACTCGTATCCCAGTGTTTGTTTCTTCCTTGCACTCCTAAGCTCTCGTGTCCGCACGATGGAGATGCCGCTGATGACTCAGCAGACCGATCCTCGCATAGAACATGCGGTTGCATACGTCACATCTGATGGTAGGGGGTGGACGCGGAAGTGTTTGGCGGAGTTTTCTTCTCTGACGAGCTTCCGTTTCCTGTCCTTGACGATTTTGTTCAAAAAGTAGAACAGCGTCGAAGGTGGTTTTGCGCCAGCGCGAACGGTCCTCCCCAAGGGTACACCGTGTATCTGGATTGATAGATACATTTTGGAAAATTTCTTTGAGCTGATCTTTAACACGTTTCAAAGGTGCACCTGTTGGTCTCTTGTCCGTGCTGAGTTCACTGTACAAGATCTGCCGAGGGAGTCTGACATCACTCATACGCTAGACATGGCCAGACCATCTAAGCCGATGGCCGATAATTATGGACTCAATACTCTTCATTTTTGCTCTCTCGAGTACCGTGACATTAGGTATATAGTCATCCCATTTGATGTGCATAATGGAACGGATTTTTTGCTGGTGGAAGCGTTCCAATTTGTTGATGTCCCGGCGGTATAGAATCCAGGTCTCACATCCGTAGAGCAGCGTTGAGATGACAACAGCTTGGTATACCATCAGCTTTGTTCCCATCCTTAGGTCTTCGTTCTGGAATACACGATGTAAGAGGCGTCCAAACGCAAGATGCGCAGCGTGAATTCTGTTATCCACATCTTTTTCGACAGTACATTGGGTCGACAGAATGCTCCCAAGGTATAAGAAGTGATCAACTCGTTCCAAGGAAGTGCCAGAGATGGTGATATCAAAGTCAGGGGTGGAGGTTCCAGGGACAGGTTGAACCAGCAGTTTGGTCTTCCAGATGTTTATGTTTATGTAGCCTACTTGGGTGTATGTAAACTTTGTCAGTAGTAGTAGCCTATGTGTACAGTATTTGTCATTAAGATGAGGTTTGGGAAAGAGGCGGTCGTGGCCTTAAGTTAGGAACCATCCCAGTATTTGCCTGGATAAGAAGCGGGGAAACCACGGAAAACCAATTCCAGAATTGATGAGGTGAGAATCAGTTCTCCTCTTCTTAGTTGTTCCTCACGAGGTTGTGTGTGTCCCGTTCCAGTCCTCACACCAGGATTAACATTTCTTGCCAGAGCCGGGAATCGAACCTGGGCCTCCGCGGTGCCAACCAAGAATGCTAGCCACATTCTTGCCTGGATTAGAAGTGGGGAAACCACTGACAAACTTATTAAAATCAATTTAAATCTTGGAAGGCCGAATCTCGATTAGCAGTAGTCGGCAGTAGGCGTCGGATACCCTCGGTCATTAATCTTGGTTTCCGTGACCGGGACGCTGCATCACTGACAGACAGCTACCCAATTGTCCTCACGAGGCTGAATGCACCCCGTTCCAGCTCTCACGTCAGTGTCTAGAACCACTGACAGAGCCGGGAATCAAACCCGGGGCAGAGGCAGGCACGTTACTTGGGGCCAGCCAATACATCGGATACCAAAATTTTATTTCAAGGAGGATCCCGATGGTGATTTAGAGCATATTAGAGGCGTTACTTACTGTAACTCACAAGAGGCGTATGTGTTAGTAGACTATAAAAACTACAACCTACTAATTGAACATTTCAGCTCAGTCAGTTAACTAGTTTCTCCATGAAAGAAACACAAATAGATCATCTTTCAGATAGTATGACTAGCAGAAATACCCGAAAACTATCACATATTCTTAATTTCGTAGGTATGGTATCGTCCGTTTATTAATTACATTCATAATTTAACTACCGATACCAAATAAATAAATAAATAAATAAATAAATAAATAAATAAATAAATAAATAAATAAATAAATAAATAAATAAATAAATAAATAAATAAATAAATAAATAAATAAATAAATAAATAAATAAATAAATAAATAAATAAATAAATAAATAAATAAATAAATAAATAAATAAATAATAATGTTATTGACTCGTCGAGAATAATCCGCAGAGAAAAAGAAACTACGATAACAACAGACTGAAGGAGATAGAAGAGGATTTTTACCAAAAATAACACACGAAACTTCTACAGAAGATTCAGAGAGAATATGACAGGATATCGACCACCGAGCTTATGCTTCAAAGGACAAGACGGAACACTGGTGACAAACCCGAAAAAGAACTGTGCGATACTGGCACAATATTTTGACTCACTGCTTAACTGTGATAAACCAACACAGAGATTAAAGTTCGAAAAGCTAGGACCTAACATGGATTCCAAACCTCCAACACTTGAAGAAATCGTGGAAATAATAAAATCACTGAAAAGCAATAGAGCACCTGGAGAAGACGGATTGATTTCGGAAATCTGGAAATTAGACCACGAAAATGTTACACCAAAAAATACACAAAATCATCGAAAACATCTGGGAAACAGGGAAGGTACCAGAAGAATGGAAGTCAGCCCTAATACACCCCCTCCACAAGAAGGGAGACAACACGAACCCTAATAATTATAGAGGGATTTCACTATTACCCGTCGCGTACAAAATTTTCTACAAAGCCCTGTTAAAACGGATAGAGCCTCAGATAGATCCACAGACAGGAGAATACCAAGGAGGGTTCAGGATGGGAAGATCGTGCAGTGAGCAGATCTGGTGCCTGAGAACAATATTAGCAACGAGAAAGTCCAGGAACACAACAATCACATTCGTCGACTACAAAAAAAAAAGCGTACGACTCCATAGATAGAGAAACACATTTTAACACATTAGAAGAAATGAAGGTGGACAATAAGTCCAGAAAACTAATCCAAGAAACATTAACAAATACAATATCCAAAATTAAATTCAAGGGAGAGATCTCAGAACTCTTCAAAATTAATACAGGAGTGCGACAAGGTGATGGTTTATCACCCATTCTATTCGACTCAGTTTTGGATAAAATAATCAAGACATGGGAAAAAGGAGTCAACGGCATAAAAATGGCAAAACACCAGGAAAGAACAGTCAACATTAAATGTCTGGCCCTTGCCGATGATGTGGCGATTATAACAAATAACAGAAAAGAAGCCAAAGAAGCTCTAGAGACGCTACATGAAATCTCTGCCAAAACAGGGTTACAAATCTCATACGAAAAAACACAGTTCATGGATACAAAATCTACAGACAAGCACCTACTGGAAACCAAGTATTGAAAAATACCACAAGTGAAAGTTTCAAATACCTAGGAGAAATTATACAGAAAACAGGACTGAACTTGGCATCCAATGAAGACAGGATCGCTAAATTGCAGAAAGCATACCGACTTACATGGAACCACTACAATAAAAAAAAGTATTTCCATCAATGCCAAATTACGACACTATCGTACAGTAGTCTTACCAGAGGCCTTATACGCTTCAGAAACGAAAGCAATCAAGGGACGAACAAAAATCAAGGAATTAGATAAACAAGAGAGAAAAAATCTGAGAAAGATCTACGGGCCAGTTCAGAAAGAGGGAATATGGATGAAGAGACCGACAATAGAACTGTACAAACAGACAGAGACGATTACAAACAACATAAGGAAGAGAAGGGCAACATTTTATGGACATATACATAGGATGACTGAAGACAGACTGACCAAGAAAATTTTTAATATAGTTACGCATAGCACACTAAAAACCAATTGGGTAAAAGAAATCGTGGAATACCTCAAGAAACTAAACATCTCTACAGAAGACATCGCAGACAGGAGCACATACAGAGAAAAACTTAGACAACAGAAGTTTGAGGAAACTCCCAAAGAGAGACAACCGGAAAAGAAGTGGACGGAGGAGAGAAAGAGGAAGCATAGTGTTTATATGAGAGGTTTCGGGGAACAAAGAAGAAAGGTCCAGAATGAAACTTTAAAATTGATTGTGTTGTAACGCTCTCCTTATGGGGAATTAACAAATAAATACATAATGTTGATTTTACGTCTCTTTTAAATACTCCGACATTTTTAGAGACGCGAGGTGCCAGAATTTAGCACCGAAGAAGATCTTTAACGTGCCAGTAAATCTGACACGGCTTCCTCACAATTGCGCACCCTCAAATGCCAACTGACTGCGCCAGGATTCGATCCCGTAACCTTGGGAACAGCAGGCGAGAAGAACGTTACCATTGAAGGAAGGAAGCTTTTAGATTTACGTGACCGTTATCATGCGATCATGAGCCACGGGACCTCGTTTTTACGCGGAATCCGAACCACAGGACATAGCATTTCACTTCGAAGATCTCACATGCATTGACCGGGAATCGAACCCGGTCCACCTTGGTGAGAGGTCAACAGCTTGACCGCTGCGCCACCACGCCCACCCCCGTTACCAATGAGCCACGCGACCAATTCCAAAAGAAAAGTTATTAAATAAGGTAGCTCACTGGTAGTGATTTGATACCTTTTTTGTACATGGGTGTAACTTTGTCCTCAATGCTGGGAAGAGGAGAACGCAAATGGAGAGGTTGGCAGGAAATGTTACTAACTTACGGGTCATCAATGTCGACATGACCCTTCTAGAAGGGTTTATAATTACTGTGTTTTTATCATTATTACTTTCGGGTATGGGAGATAGGGGACATCGACATCAGACTCGTGTACCTGGTTGTGTGAGCAATTTGTTTAACAACCTATGTTATTGCGGTGTCTTACTAGTAAGTGTGCGTGGAATTGGGGGGGGGGGGGGTTAGGAATGGGAAGGAAACAGCAGTGGTCTTAAGTTAGGTACAATTCCTGCATTTTCATAGAGTAGGGGGAGAAAGGGGGTGGGGGAGTGTGTGTGTGGAGGGGGGGGGGGGGGGGGCAACCCACGTGCCATTTGAATTGTAGATAATCTCTAATCTGCCAATCTAATTTTCCCCCGCCAACAATTGTCGTTGTTTCATTTGAGGGGCTTGGACATCGTGGCCATTTCGCCCCGTGTACTTGGGTGTATATTTATTTATTTATCTATTTATTCATATCTGTCATTTAACCTGTGCTATTGTGGTGTTTGTAGTAGCATATTTGTAATTTTAGGTGATTATTGGGAGGGAGGCGGCCAAGGCCTTCAGTTAGGAACCATCCCGGCATTTGCCAGGAATAGAAGTGGGGAAACCAAGCAAAACCACTTCCAAGATGGCTGAGGAGAGTATCGAACCCATCTCTTCTCAGTATTGCCTCACTAGGCTGAGTGCACCCCGTTCCAGCCCTTAGACTATAATGAAATTTCTTGGCAGAGCCGGGAATCGACCCCGGACCTCAGCGGTGACAGTCGAGAATGCTAGCTCCTGCGTCACGAGGAGAAGAGATTCGTGAAAATACTCTAAAAACAGCCAAATGGCATGCTTTAAAGCACTAAAATTGTGTAAATATACACTAAATACTATTACTATGATTAAACTTTATTAAATAAGTATTTGTAAAATAAGTAAATTTGTTACAACATTTTAGGTAGATTTCTTTAGAAAGCTAACTATTGCAATGGGTCCCATGTTTCGACTACCGGAAAATTTCGACATATCTTCGCGTTTCACATCCCCCAGACCCCAAAACCACCGTCAGTTCAAAAGTTTATATATAATTTATGTATATATATATATGTATATCAGTTTCTTGTGGACACGATAACTGCCGTAATTTAGCAGCAATCACTTTGAATTTTTTACATAATATGTATCCCTATAAAATCTCGGTCGAGTTCGTTAATGGGCAAAATCGGTCAAAGGGGGTGAAAATGGGGGGCTTTTTTCGAAAAATTGAAATTTCGCTATAACTCTCTTAATACGCAAAATATAGAATCCATTCAAAGTTCATAATATGTGTTGGATAAGTGCCAACAATTTATGTCAAATAAGTTTTTTGATAGCACCAACCATTGACCAAAGGGGTGGAAAAAAGTGGGTTTTTCGGGAAACATTAATCATATCTCTCTTAATAGGCACAATATCAAAACCATACAAAATGGACAACATTCCCCTAATAATTACCTAAAACTTTTGTCTGAAAGAATTTTTGATATGACCCACCATTACGCCAAGGGATGAACAAAATGATTTCGGAATTATAAGAAAATGCCAAGAGCTATCAGAGGTTGCCATGGCAACACTACTAAATTGATGAGGGATGAGCCGTTGCCATGACAACGCACTTGCACGAGATCAGATTCAGTATTTCCATCTGACTAAGCCGGCCCCGTGGTGTTGGGGTAGCGCGCCTGCCTCTCACCCGGAGTCCCCGGGTTCGATCCCCGGCTCCGTCAGGGATTTTAAAACTGACGTGAGGGTTGGAACGGGGTGCACTCAGCCTCGTGAGGACAATTGAGTAGCTGTCTGACAGTGAGACAGCACCCCGATCACGAATACCAATATTAACGGCCGAGGGGACCCGACGCGCTGATCACGCGTCACCCCAATATCTGCAGGCCAAATGGCTGGGCAGCGGTCGCTTGGTCGGCCTTAGCCCGTCATGGGCTGGTTGGTGCCAGGGGTTGACTTTGACATCTGACTAAGTGGGAAGTGGGTTCGGTGACGTAACTGGTAGCATGCAGAATGTCTATGCCCAAGGTCGCGGTTTCAAAGCCGGCCGAAGTCGTCGGATTTTCTAAGAGCGCTAAAAATCCCTCAGTATGCTTTCCTTTGGAGGGGAAATTCCAACGTTCGTTACGAGTTGCTGGTTGGGGTGGCATCTAGTAGCCAAGTTCACAGCTAGGTGTCATTGACGGTAGTATCATATCTCTCTTAATAGGCACAATCTCAAAACCGTACAAAATGGACAATATTCCCCTAATAATTACCTAAAATTTTGTCTTAAAGAATTTTTGATATGACCCACCATTATGCCAAGGGATGAGAAAAATGATTTCGGAATTATAAGAAAATGCCAAGAGCTATCAGTGCTTGCCATGGCAACTCTACTAAATTGATGAGGGATGAGCCATCAGACTTTGCCAAGATAACGCACTTGCACGAGATCATATTCAGAATTCCATCTGACTAAGTGTGAAGCGGCTTCGGTGACGTAACTGGTAGCAAGCATGCTGAATGTCTATGCCCAAGGTCGCGAGTTCAAAGCCGGCCGAAGTCGTCGGATTTTCCAAGAGCGCTAAAAATCCCTCAGTATGCTTTCCTTTGGAGAGGAAATTCCAACATTCGTTGCGAGTTGCTGGCTGCGGTGGCATCTAGTAGCCAAGTTGACAGGTAGGTGTCGTTGACGGTAGTACCTGGTAGCAACATTAGGAACTACTGCTTGAAATTGACCGTCTGCAGTCCTTACCTGAATTACAGACTAATACAGCCATCCCTAAGTACACGGGGTCACATGACCGGGTTGTCGCAGCCCCTAAACTGAGGAACCAACCAAAATCTCTGCGGGAGATATAATTTTGCGTGAAGAAGTAACAGACCGTTACATAGTTACACATCAGTGTCGAAACCTAGCATAAGGACAGTGTGACCACAAGTATAAAAATGGACCCCAAATGACAAGAAGGTTACCGTTCCCATAAGACAATAAAATGTTTAAAATAAGCATAAAATGACGAAAAACAAAGTTAATTAAGCTCCAATTATAAAATACCTTCTCGCAATGAATGACGTCTGATCCTTCTACGAAAACCTGCATATTCTGCCTATTTTCGCCTATCCCCAAGTTTGTCCGGTGAAATCTACCTCCGCCTTCCGGCGTGCCGAGAGGACTTTTTATTTTTTATGAGTGTACTGTATGCATTTCCCCATAAATAGCAATCATTATTGATAGACTACAGGCAGGGGCGGCGGTAAGGAAATACAATAATTGGAGGAGAAGAGATTCGTGAAAATACTCTAAAAACAGGGGGAGGGTAGAAAGAATGCGTGTGTGTGAGAATCATATGAGTATGATTCTCACCTTACGGTGATTCATAAATTCAGGTCACGGGCACCTTCTTGAAAACCCTAGCCCCAGTTACAAGCAGACACGTTAGTACAGGCACAACATAACTAGGTTATCATAAAAATTCCACACAAACGCAAAATAAGTTACATCGACCTGCTGACCATGGTGACCCATGTCTTTAAAAGAAACGACCACGACAGCTACAACGCAGTTTTGCTGCTTGATTTACTTCTGGTATTTGGACTTCTGTTTTCGAACAAATTCAGTATAATTCTACGCGAACACACAGGTTATGCACATAATGGCTACTGATGATTTTCAGGTCGACAGTAGGCGATTGCGATGCGACTCGAAAGGAACCGTAGAGTGGACATATTACCCATTACCTGAAACTTGTTTTATGTTGGGCAATACTAGGATTTTTCACCGATAACTGATCATGCTATTGCTAAACTTGAACGTAGTGAATAGCGGTAAAAAGACAAGTCAATATGTATCGCTTAAAGTCAAATATTACAAAAAGAGAAAGAACAAAATGATTCGGCAAACGCTTGGAAAATACGCACACGCAAATATATATGCAAAATAAAAATATATGCATCATTGCCCAAAATCGTTAAAATATTCAAAATAAACTGAATAATGTTATAAAAAAGCTTGTAGTTTAACGTGACCGTTAATCTTGCGATCATAAGCCACGGGACCTCCGTTTTACGTGAAATCCGAACCACAGGACATGGCATTTCACATCGAAAATCTCACATGCATTGACCGGGAATCGAACCCGGTCCGCCTTGGAGAGAGGCATACAGCTAGACCGCTGAGCCACCACGCCCCCGAATAATGTTATAAAAGTACTGATCGTGGTATGCAAAGACACATAAAAGGTTGTCAAATATGTTTATTTTACACAGTACAAATATGCATTTGCAGAACTTCTAATGTTCAGTCATCACTCACCATTACCCATACCTCAGTAGCTTCCAGCTAATTATAGGCAAATATGAAACAGAGACATCGGTGAAAAGCCCAATTATGCTCTAGTCTGTGCCAACAGAAAAGTATTACAGCACTTAGTCTTCCTTTCCACGAAAGTACTCTTTCCTTCAGTATGATAGTAGGGGGATGATGGTTCTTCTGACCCACCGGGTGCTCAAAAAGTTAGTACACTCGCTGCACTGATTGATAGCTCCTGAACCCATGGTCGTATTTTGACAAATGAGGTGTCGCAGGACTCGGGATGACGCCCTCTTTCAAATGGACAACATAATTCCACCCCAAAATAAAACTTACCCCTACTAGGGGCTGAAATTGTATTTTTTTTAGAAAATGTTGCTTTCCAAGTGCAACATGCATGCGGTCCGATACCAGTATGATATTAAACGTTATTCCACATAAACAACATGCCAACGAGTCGACACCACTATGATTTAACATTTTCGTTTTTTGTGTTTACGCATGCGCACTTGTTTTTTTTTGGTAAGAGGGTGGGCTTTTTGAATAATGATTTATAGATAAATTATTTTAAAAAATACCAAAAGATCCAAAACTAATAGGTCATCGGCTTTTTAATATCTCATGAACCATCAAGGCTAGGGACTTTTATGAGGGGTCGAAGCACTTGGGATGACATTCCCTTTTTGAATGTTTTTATTAATTTTGCAAAGGGCCTAACTACACTTTTGTTGATATTTCCTGAACCCGTGATGGGATTTTGACCTGCGAGGTAACGTTGGAAATTTTGACAAAAGGCCTAACGACACTTTTATTGAAAATAATTTTAATTTTTAAAACTTTTTTTACCTGTCTAAAATGTTCATGAAGAGTGGTTGTAGATAGAGAGAGACGATACCGCTGGGCGTGTGTTTTAACAAGGCTATCACTGACCACAGTGGCCGTGCTTAATAGAACAATCGATATTTCGGCGGGTCGGTTCATGACAGAGCGAGGGTTCGTTTATCTGATCTTCCCTATGGCAGATGGATGGAGGCTAATATTTGAAAATGCGTGAAGCATGCTAAGATTTTTTTTAACCACCGAAGAGGATCTTTAACGCGTAAACGGTTATGAGAACTTGGTTATATGTTGGTTGAAGTGAGTACAGAAAACAAACTTACTGGAGTGCAGACTAGCAGGATGTGAATGCCATTTGAGCTTATTGGAATGCACTGATCTGACTTGACAACAGGTGTAATGGAAAACTACAAAAACGCAGAGGACGCTTGAAGGTCAAACAATCTGACAACCGTGGTGGGAGGGGAGAGCAAAATGCATGTGAACACGTTTGAAACCACATGTAAGCTAACAAGTCACATCCTGTTTGCTTCGTACGTGAGAAAATGCTTGTTGATGTGTAATATGACCTGACACACAGGCGTTCACCTTGGACGTTAGCTATACACGTGTGTGATAACAGGATGTTGAAAGCGTGGGAAACAAACGTTGGCATGTCGTTAACATTTCCACTGACTTATGTGACTACCTTTGAACACGCTACAGCGTTGTGTGAAACACTTGGTCTTGTTTAACAGCTTTGGTGTTGGTAGAAAATACTTGAAAGAGTTGTGAACTGTTTGCTGAAAACCTACATACTTATCATGTCCGATAGATAGACCATTACATCCATGAGCCAACAAGAAGGAAACAGCAAAACATCACAAGTGAAGGTGAGGTTTTGTTTTTTAATAACATGTTTGATATTATATGTTTTTATGAAATGCATGCATTAACTTGAATTTAGGTGTTTATGATGGTTTATTTTATTTAATTTTAGAAAGTTGGAAAGAAAAACTTTACCGCTGTAGCAGTTGATGAAAACCCGAGGCGCTCTAGAGTGGAACAATTACCAAGCAGTGAACTATTCAAAATTCAGGTAAGACTAACTTAAAATGATATACCACTTTACCACTATTGAAACCCCTCGACAAAATGCATTACCTGTACATGACTGAAACAATGACTGCTTTCTTGGTTAATGGTTGTGAATTGGCAACCAACACAAGACCATAATGCATGTCAATCAGAAAGAAAGTACAAGAGCATGTTTTATTTTTTTAAACAAAAATTTAAATCCAACTGACGTGTTGTTCCTTATGGACATAACTAATATCCACATGTTTGAACAAGATAAACTGGACTATTCTTGTTGGTTTATGACCCTTAACAGTGATGAAATGATGAATCCTCTTTATGCTACAAAAATAATCAAAACGACATGACATTCTTATTTGTTTATATATATGAGTAAAAGCGGTATGTGAATGACTGCTGTTTTATTAAAATTAAGGTAGATGGGTTACTGTTAGTGGCGAGATACAGATTGAACGGAGTTTTGATCTTTTTAATGCTAATTAACGTTAAAGTTTTATTTACAAGTATTGATTGATTGATTGATTGATTGACTGGTTATTATGTTTGTTTTTAGGTATGGTAATGCGCTACTAACCTAGTGAACAGACAGTGAACAAGCATACATTTTGCTTTAAAGTACTTTGTGCTCTTATGCAAAGTGAAAAGTTTTATTATAATACATAGCTTTAATACCAAATACAAGAAGTGAGCAAGTGGGATTACCACCTGGGTAGAATTTCAAATCAGAAGACGCTCGTTGGTTGACATTTGAATCTTGGCCTGCACGCTTTTTGTCAGCACATAAACTTGCTGCAGCTGGTTTCTATTAATTGAACCGAGAAGATGATGTACAGTGTGTGTTTTGTAGTGTTGAACTTTAACATTGGGAAGAAGGGGACGATCCATTTCGAGACCATTTGCGATGGTCTCCTTGTTGTCCTTTTATGCTTAGAAAACATGTGCGTAACATACCAGCGTATGCATTTTACCGAACCACAAGTCCATTCGCTACTAATTACTTTGCTCAATAACAAATAAATCATAATGGTGTATTACCAGCCAACTGAAGTGTTGATATATGTGGTTCATATGCAATAGACAGTGTTGAATTGACATCTGCTTTTGAAAAATTGGGAGTTCGCAATACTTATGCGCTAGCACATCCACAGTACAGGTCTGTTGAAAGACGTTTAGAATCTTATAAAAATGTTTGGCCATTAATATTAAAACACCTTGTAAAAGTGCTAAGGGAAGCTGGATTTTTTTATTCCCGTGAACTGGACAAAACAATATGTTTTCATTGTGGATTTGGATAAAGGATTGGCAAATAACAGATGACCCTTTTGTGGAACACGCTCGTTAGTTACCTAACTGTACATACATTGTGTTACTTAAAGGTGAAGAATTTGTGAACACTATTCTTAAAGAGAACGTGATTGCAGCCCAAGACATAAAAGTGCCTTCAAAGATTGAACACGCGGAACAAATACATGAGACGAAAAAAAAAATACTTGTGTCACCAACAGATACAAAAGTGCGACCAACAATTATGTAAAATTTGTTATCAAGAAGAACTAGGTGTTGTATTTTTACCTTCTGGACACTTGAGAGCATGTGCCAAGTGTGCATTAGAACTTACCACTTGTGCTATATGAAGAAAAGTAGTGCCTGCTACAGATTAGGGCATTTCTTGCGTAAATAGTATAATATATTAACAAAGAATGATGCAATGAAGAATACCTATATCAACATCATTATTACAAGCTGTTCTACAGTCTAATAGATATGCTTTTCTTTTGTTTATAGACTACTACAATGAATGTCTTGAATGCTACAGGGCAAACATGTAGCTTAGAGACAAGAAAGCTCAGCGAATTGCCAACGCATATTCCATTCCGCATTATGAAGATTCGGAAATTGGAAACAGCGTATGGTGATCGTGTACTTTGTGTATGTGAAAATTTTGAGACATTTCTTCCTACACTGTTTAATGATATGCCAGAGAGCGTGTATGAAGATGTGAATAATGCATACATCCTGTACACCTAATTTATGAAGGTTTTAAAAACAATAGGTGTATGGTAAGTTTTAATTAAATAAATTAGAAAACAAGACAAATGTCAAATAATAATGACAATGTATATCATGACAATGCGCTAAAAAGGAAAATATGTGTGTATTAAACAATAATATTTACTTTTTAGTATTGTCTTTAATAATATTACCATGAATAAACAAAAAACTAGTATACAAAGTTTGTAAATAATTGGAAATTATGTTACAGTGCTGTTTTATTTTATACAATGTTACAATATTTAATATTGAAGAAGTTGCATGATTATAATGTTGTGTTAGGTTTTATGTAAGTAGTTACATTCAACATAATAAATAAGATTTAGGTTGGATAGGGTTAGATTAGGTTAGATGAAGTTAGGTTAGATAGGGTTAGGTTAGGTTATGATATGTTACATCAGGTTAGATGTGGTTGGGTTAGGTTATGTTATGTTACATTAGGTATGGTGAGCTAAGTGTGACGTCTTAGCTAGTCTTAAAGCAAGTCTATACTTGTAGAACATGTCACGTGACAAGGCTAAGTTACGTAAAGTTAGATTAGGTTAGGAGAGCTGAGGTTAAGTGTCTTTGAGATACTTTCCAAGACCAAGAAAAAATCACTAAATACATTGACAAAAATAACTTGTCAAATAAGCCAAGACGAAAGCCGATATATAAGCCAACACAAAAGTCAATACATAGGCCAACACAAAATCCTACACATGGAGATAGGTTAGGTTATGATATGTTACATTAGGTTAGATGAGCTAAGTGTGACCACATAGCCAGTCTTAAAGCAAGTCTAAATTGTAGAACATGTCACATGACAAGATTAAGTTAGGTAAAGTTAGATTATGTTAGGTGAGCTGAGGTTAAGTCTTTAAGTATTCCCTCTCTTATGTGTTCAAAGCTGTGAAGATTTAGGTAGGATGGAGTTAGGTTGAAGTTAGGATAGATGGGGTTAGATTAGGTTATGATATGTTACATTAGGTTAGGTGAGCTAAGTGTTACGTCATAACCAGCATTAAAGCGAGTCTAAACTTGTAGAACATGTTACGTCATAACTATTGCCTGAACATGGCTTGGCGACACTGTATTATTATGATACTCGGTACACAAACCATAGATATAGTGTGTTGTTTAAGACCACTCTCTTTCTAAACATAGCTAGAAACTGTTGATGGATAACAATTGTATTAATAGTAGGACGTTGAGGGACTGCAATTAAGAAAAACAGGCAATACCCATACAATTATTTTATTTATTTAATGAAAGTACTTTACAATAATTACGTACAAAATTCATTTTTCTTTTCTCTATTGCTATTTAATTATGTTTCATCTGTTTGCAATACTGCCTCTTGCATATGAATGGCAGATAACCTTGTAGTTGAGCCAATTAAAAAAACAACAACAACAACAACACCTTTTGCATAGTCTGTGATGTTGATGACTCTTGAGACGTGGAAGATGTATTAAACATAACTTTTACAATAGGGGTTAAACGTTACCGAATGAACACTGCACTATTTTGAGTAGCAACATTCTTTTCTTGTACTAGCTTTTTAGCATTGTCATGATTTTTGTTGACACTAACAGTGTTTTAATTGGAGCACTACTTTGATGATCACTCACACATAAATCCTCACCATTTCTACTTTTTAGATTGGCTCAACATTTTTTTAATCTCTGTTTTGAGCATTGCCAGCATATTATTCCTTTTATATTTTGTCGTTTATAGTTATAAGAGTAGCCTTTATAGAGAACACGTTGTTTACCTCGGTTAGTTGTAGTAAGTTCCGTAGTAGCAACTAACCTGTTAATATGATTTCCACACTACAAAGGTTATAACTGTTCTGGTAATAAAATCATTTAGCGTTGGCTTTTATATATAATATGTACAGTTTAAAGTGACAGCAAAAGTGAGATCAAAGTGACAGAAAACTGGTAAAACATATTACATGTATTGTTAAAAAATAGTTCATTACACAATAATTTTGACACGACGAATCTCATTTTCTATATCCATTAGTTCTTCCTCATATTCAGTATGACCAGCCTGTTTACAGGCATGCAAGTACTGAAGCCGCTGGATTAGCTTACTGGAAATGTTCCAGTAAACAAATTTAACAAATGATTTTATGGGTAAACAGGTCATTACCATGATCATTATCATCATCATCCTCAACATCTTTATCACTATTATTATAATCACCATCATTGTAATCAACATTATCCTCAACGTCACTAAAACTATTGAATTCCTTTTGTTCCTTCTCCACAGAGACCTCTTTCATAGTCCGTGTTGACTTTGATAGTATTAAGATTTTCTTAGACGTTGACAACTGTCCTAACATGACTTTTTGAGGACATAATAAGTGCTTTTGAACAAACACTGCACTATCTTGAGCAGCAATATCGTTTTCTTGAACTTTCTTTTTAGCATTTTCATGATATTTTGTAATCAGTAACCGTGGTTTGTTTGGAGCACTACATTGATGAACACTCACACTTAAAACCTTTCCACTTTTACATTTGGATTCCCCCGACATTTTGTTGACCTCACTTTTGAGAATCGCCAGAATATTATTCCATTCTCATTCTGACGATTATAGTTATACGAGTAGCCTTGATAGAGTGCACGTTGCCTACTTTTGTTGGTTGGAGTAAGTTCCATAGTAGAAACTGACCTGTTAGTATGATGTTCACACTACAAAGGTTATAATTGTTTTGGTGATGAAGTGACTTACAATATGCTTATATATTGGCGTGTGTGTTGGCTTTTGTGTTGGCTTATGTATTGGCTTTTGTGTTGGCTTTTGTGTTGGCTTTTGTATTGGCTTATGTATTGGCTTTTGTATTGGCTTTTGTTTTGGTTTATATAATGGCTTTTGTGTTGGTTTATTTGACAAGTTATTTTTGTCAATGTATTTAGTGGATATTTCTCTTGGTCTTGAAAAGTATATATTTCAGTCCGTTTTATGACAGAATAATGCTTACTGCCTTGTCAAGTACAAGGCAGAGAGGGAATATTTTAAGACTTAACCTTAGCTCACTTAACATAACCTAACTTTACCTACTTAAATGGTCAAAAACTAGAAGAATGGGCCGAATGCATGGGTCTTAAATTGATACATGGCCCAATGCTACCACAGCCCTTTAATAGTGGTCGGTGGAAGAGAGGCTACAATCCGGACAACATTTTTGTCACCGATCATATAGCTTATCAAACCAAGAAGCACATTGCAGAACCTTTCCCAAGAACACAACACCGAGCTCTTATATGTGTAGTACAAGCAATTGTGAAACCTGAACGAGTCCCGTTTAAAAGACAGTTCGACTTTAAGAAAGCTCAGTGGGATGGCTTTTCTCAAAATCTAGATGATGAGGTGACGAAGATTAAGCCTGACCCAGAGAAATACACAGATTTTGTTGAATTAGTAAAGTCTATCTCCCGTAAACACATCCCATGGGGCTGCAGAACAATGTATATTCCTGGACTCGATAAGGACTCAAAATCCCTCCTTAAGAAATATGAACAACTATATGGAAAGGACCCATTCGCAGAGGAAACTATACTAACTGGAGAACACCTTCTCCGAGCCATATCAAAATCAGGAACAGACAAATGGCGTAATCTTCTCGAAAGTTTGGACATGAAGCGCACAAGTCGTCAAGCTTGGAAATTATTGAAGAATCTCAATGGTGATCCTACAGTTCCAACCCAGGAATCGGATAAAGTCACCGCTGACCAAATAGCCAATCAACTACTGCTGAACGGTAAAGCCTCAAGAAGGTCCAAAGAAACAAAAATCCAACGATATGAACAGGAGAACAACCATCTTGTTACACGATTCACAACGGGAGAATTAAGAACTGATATTCAACAGATGAAACAAAACGAAGCTGCAGGTTTGGATGATATAAGACCTGAGCAAATAAAACATTTTGGCCCCTTAACTATCGAATGGATCCTACAACTGATGAACACCTGTGTGACTAAAATGATAATCCCGAAGTTATGGCGTAAAGCAAAAGTTGTGGCCTTGCTCAAACCAGGTAAAGAACCAAATGAACCCAAGAATTTCAGACCTGTATCGCTTCTCTGTCATCTCTGTAAGGCCCTGGAGAGAATGATTTTGAACCGAATTTCCGATTTTGTTGACAGAGAGATCATTAAGGAGCAATCAGGTTTCAGACCAGGGAAATCGTGTACTGGTCAATTATTGAACTTAACCCTGTATATTTAGGATGGATATGAAAAGAAACAGATTACTGGAGTTGCTTTTGTGGGCCTCACAGCTGCTTTTGATACTGTAAACCACAAGCGATTGACAAAGAAGCTGTACTCAACAACTAGAGACTTTCGACTAACACAGTTTATTCAGTGTTTGTTGCAGAATCGACGATTTTTTGTCACCCTCCCTCCCACAGGGAAGCGTGCTAGCTCCGTTATTATATAATATGTACACTAACGACCAGCCACTTAATACTAGGACCAGAGCATTCATCTACGCAGATGACACTGCTGTTGCTGCTCAAGGATCAACGTTTGAAGAAGTAGAGTTAAAGCTGACATCTGCTCTTGAAGACTTAGCCATCTACTACAATGATAACTACTTGAAACCCAACCCAGAGAAACCCCAAATATGCGCGTTTCACCTGCGCAATAGGGAGGCGAGAAGGCAGCTAAACGTCACCAGGGAAGGTCACAATCTGAAACACTGTGATCTAAATACTTAAGAGTAAAGCTGGATCGCACGCTAACCTATAAACAGCATTGCATGGACACCAAACGGAAGGTATGCACCAGCGCAGCCTAGTGTCCTGCGTACAACTGCCCTTGCTCTGAGTTTCTCTGCTGCAGAATATGCTGCCCCAGTCTGGAGGAACTCTGCTCATGCCAACCAAGTAGATGTTGCCCTCCATGAGACAGGCCGCATTGTGACAGGCTGTCTACGTCCAACTTCTGTCGATAAGATCTTTCCACTTATGGGAGTAGCACCTACAGAAGTTAGAAGACAAGTAGCGGCAGAAGTAGAGAAGAAAAAGCAAGAAACAGATCCAAAACATCCAATGTATGGACTTGATGTCCATCCACCTAGGCTAAAATCAAGAAAGAGCTTCCTCCAAAAAACAATATCAATTCATTCCTCAGCTGAAGCTCGCCGAATTGAACTTTGGAAAGCAAAATCACCAGGAGGATCGTGGGAAATGAAGGAAAAGCCGGCAGCTGGTTACCACCTACAATACGAATCCTGGAAGACGCTAAACCGACTGAGAACTGGTGTGACTCGGTGCAAAAGCAATTTAATGAAGTGGGGATACAGTGCTGAAGAACATTGTAGATGTGGTGAAAGACAAGACCCTGAGCACCTTCTGAATTGCAGCATGTTATCAAAACTAAGTGCTATGCAGTTGATAGAAGCTAATGACTGTGCCATTCTAACAGTTGAACACTGGAGTACTGAAATTTGTGTAATTTATATGTATATATGTATGTGTTTTGGACTCGGATAAATACATAAACCTAACCTAACCTTGTCACGTGACATGTTCTACAAGTTTAGACTTGCTTTAAGACTGGCTAGGACGTCATAGTTAATGATTGACTAAGAGTATGATAGTTGTAGCTAACCTCACCTTACTTAACCTAACCTAACTTTGCCTCACTAAACTCAGATCACCTCTGATACCACAAAGTTATAGTGTCTCAAATATGTCTTGTACTTTGTATAATCATTAACTATGACGTCATAGCCAGTCTTAAAGCAAGTCTAAACTTGTAGAACATGTCACGTGACAAGTTTAGGTTAGGTAAAGTTAGGTTTTGTTAAGTGAGCTAAGGTTAAGTCTTAAAATATTCCCTCTCTGTCTTGTACTTGACAAGGCAGTAAGCATTATTCTGTCATAAAAAGGACTGAAATATATACTTTCCAAGACCAAGAGAAATACCCACTAAATACATTGACAAAAATAACTTGTCAAATAAACCAACACAAAAGCCATTATATAAACCAAAACAAAAGCCAATACAAAAGCCAATACATAAGCCAATACAAAAGCCAATACATAAGCCAACACAAAAGCCAACACACACGCCAATATATAAGCTTATGGTAAGTCACTTCATCACCAAAGCAATTGTAACCTTTGTAGTGTGAACATCATACTGACAGATCAGTTACTACTATGGAACTTACTACACCCAACAAAAGTAGGCAACGTGCACTCTATCAAGGCTACTCGTATAACTATAATCGTCAGATTGTGAATGGAATAATATTCTGGCGATGCTCAAAAGAGAGGTCAAACCAATTGTCGAGGGAATCTAAAAAGTAAAAATGGAAAGGTTTTAAGTGTGAGTGTTCATCAATGTAGTGCTCCATACAAACCATGGTTGCTGTTTACAAAAAATCATGAAAATGCTAAAACGCAAGTTCAAGAAAACGATATTGCTGCTCAAGATAGTGCAGTGTTTGTTCAAAAGCACTTATCATGCCCTCGAAAGTCATGTTAGGACAGTTTTCAACGTCTAAGAAAACCTCAACACTATCAAAGTCAACACAGACTATGAAGGAGGTCTCTGTGGAAAAGGAACAAAAGGAATTCAATAGTTTTAGTGATGTTGAGGATAATCTTGATTACAATGATGGTGATTATAATAATAGTGATAAAGATGCTGAGGATGATGATGATAAAGATAATGGTAATGCTCTGTTTACCCCTAAAAATCATATGTTAAATTTGTTTCCAGGAACAATCCCAGTCAGTTAATCTAGCGGCTTCAATACTTGCATGCTTGTAAACAGGCTGGTCATACTGAATATGAGGAAGAACTATTGGATATAGAAAATGAGCTTCGTCGTGTCAAAATTATTGTGTAATGAACTACTTTTTAACAATACATGTAATTTTTTTACTAGTTTTGTATCACTTTGATCTCACTTTTGCTGTCACTTTATACTGTACATATTATATATAAAAGCCAACGCTAAATGGTTTTATTACCAGAACAGTTATAACCTTTGTAGTGTGCAAATCCTACTAACAGGTTAGTTGCTACTATGGAATTTACTACAACTAATCGAGGTAAACAACGTGTAATCTATAAAGACTACTCTTATAACTATAAACGACAAAATGCTCAAAACAGAGGTCAAAAAAAAAGTCGAGCCAATCTAAAAGGTAGAAATTGTGAGGATTTAAGTGTGAGTGATCATCAATGTAGTGTTCCAATTAAAACACTGTTAGTGTCACCAAATCTCATGACAATGCTAAAAATCTAGTACAAGAAAAGAATGTTGCTACTCAAAATAGTGCAGTGTTTATTCGGCAACGTTTAACTCCTATTGTAAAAGTTATGTTTAATACATCTTCCACGTCTCAAGAGTCATCAACATCACAGACTATGCAAAAAGTGTTGTTGTTGTTTTTGTTGTTGTATTAATTGGCTCAACTACAAGGATATCTGCCATTGATATGCAAGAGAGAGTATTGCAAAAAGATAAAAAATAATCAAATATTAATAGAGAAGAGAAAAATGAATTTTGTACGTAATTATTGTACAAGTACTTATATTAAATAAATACAATAATTGTATGGGTATTGTCTGTTTGTCTTAATTGCTATCCCCAACATCCTACTATTAATACAATTGTTAACCATCAACAGTTTCTAGCTATGTTTAGAAAGAGAGTTGTCTTAAACAATGCACTCTTTCTATGGTTTGTGTACCGAGTATAATAATAATACAGTGTCGCCAAGCCATGTTCAGGCAATAGTTATCAAGTAACATATTCTACAAGTTTAGACTCGCTTTAGGGCTGGCTATGATATCACACTTAGCTCACCTAAAGTAATGTAACATATCATAACCAAATCTAACCCCATCTAACCTAACTTCAACCTAACTCCATCCAACCTAAATCTTCACAGCTTTGAACACATAAGAGAGGGAATATTTAAAGACTTAACCTCAGCTCACCTAACATAATCTAACTTTTCCTAACTTAATCTTGTCATGTGACATGTTCTTCAAGTTTAGTCTTGCTTTAAGACAGGCTATGTCTTCACACTTAGCTCATCTAACCTAATGTAGCATATCATAACCTAATCTAACTCCATGTGTAGGCTTTTATGTTGGCTTTTGTGTTGGCTTTTGTGTTGGCCTATGTATTGACTTTTGTGTTGGCTTATACATCGGCTTTCGTCTTGGCTTATTTGACAAGTTATTTTGTCAATGTATTCAGTGATTTTTTCTTGGTCTTGGAAAGTATCTCAAAGACACTTAACCTCAGCTCTCCTAACCTAATCTAACTTTACGTAACTTAGCCTTGTCACGTGACATGTTCTACAAGTATAGACTTGCTTTAAGACTAGCTAAGACGTCACACTTAGCTCACCATACCTAATGTAACATAGCATAACCTAACCCAACCACATCTAACCTGATGTAACATATCATAACATGACCTAACCCCTAATAACCTAATGTAACATATCATAACCTAACCTAACCCCATCTAACCTAACTTCATCTAACCTAACCTAACTCTATACAACCTAAATCTTATTTATTATGTCGAATGTAATTACTTACATAAAACCTAACACAACATTATAATCATGCAACCTCTGCAATATTAAATATTGTAACATTGTATAAAATAAAATTGCACTATAACATCATTTCCATTTATTTACAAACTTTATATACATTTCTTTTTTGTTTATTCATGGTAATATTTTGAAAGACAATACTAAAAAGTAAAAAATTATTGTTTAATACACTCATATTTTCCTTTTTAGCCCATTGTCATGATATACTGTATATTGTCATTTTTATTTGACATTTGTCTTGTTTTCTAATTTATTTAATTAAAACATACCATACACCTATTGTTTTTAAAACCTTCATAAATTAGGTGTACAGGATGTATGCATTATTCACATCTTCAAACACCCTCTCTGACATATCATTAAACCGTGTAGGAAGAAATGTTTCAAAATTTTCACATACACAAAGTACACGATCACCATATGCTGTTTTCAATTTCCGAATCTTCATAATGCGGAATGGAATATGCGTTGGCAATTCGCTGAGCTTTTTTTGTCTCTAAGCCACATGTTTGCCCTGTAGCATTCAAGACATTCATTGTAGTAGTCTATAAACAAAAGAAAAGCATATCTATTAGACTGTAGAACAGCTTGTTATAAAGATGTTGATATAGGTATTCTTCATTGCATCATTCTTTGTTAATAAATTATACTATTTACGCAAGAAATGTCCTAACCTGTAGCAGACACTACGTTTCTACATATATCACAAGTGGTAAGTGCTAATGCACACTTGACTCATGCTATCAAGTGTCCACAAGGTAAAATTGCAACACCTAGTTCTTCTTGATAACAAATTTTATATAACTGTTGGTCACACTTTTGTATCTGTTGGTGAGACAAGTCTTTTTTTTCAGCCTCATGTATTTCTACCGCGCGTTCAAGCTCTGGAGGCACTTTTATATCTTGGGTTGTAATCACGTTTTCCTTACGAATAGTGTTCACAAATTCTTCACCTTTAAGCAACACAATGTACCTACAGTTAGGTAATAAACGAGCGTGTTCCACAAAAGGGTCATCTGTTATTTGCCAATCCTTTAAACCAAATCCACAATGAAAACATATTGTTTTCCCCCTTCACAGGAATAAAAAAATCCAGCTTCACTTCGCTCTTTTACAAAGTGTTTTAATATTAATGGCCAGATATTTTTATAGGATTCTAAACGTTTTTCAACAGACCTGTACTGTGGATGCGCTAGCGCTTTAGTATTACGAACTCCCAATTCTTCAAAAGCAGATGCCAATTCAACACTGTCTATTGCATAAGGACCACATATATCAACACCTTTGTTGGCTGGTAACATCATTATTATTTATTGAGCAGAGTAAGTAGTAGCGAATGGACTTGTGGTTCGGTAAAATGGATACACTGGTATGTTACCCACATGTTTTCTAAGCATAAAAGGACAACAAGGATACCATCGTAAATGGTCTCGAAATGCATCGTCCTCTTCTTCCCAATGCGAAATTCAACACTACAAAACACACACCGTACAACATCTTCTCGGTTCAAGTAATATAAACCAGCTGCAGCAAGTTTATGTGCTGACAAAAAGCGTACAGGCCAAGATTCAAATGTCAACCAACGATCGTTTTATGATTTTCAATTTAACCCAGGTGGTGAACCCACTTGCTCACTTCTTGTATTTGGTATTAAAGCCATGTGTTCTAATAACACTTTTAACGTTGCACAAGAGCACAGAGTACTTTGAAGCAAAATGTATGCTTGCTCACTGTCTGTTCTCTACGTTAGTTGCGCATTACCATACCTAAAAACAAACAATCAATCAATACTTGTAAATAAAATTTTAACGTTAATTAGCATTAAAAAATAAAAACACCATTCAAACTGTATCTCGCCACTAACAGTAACCCATCTACTTAAATTTTAATAAAACAGCAGTCATTCACATGCCCCCTTTATTAATATATATAAAACAAAAATGAATGTCATGCCATTTTGATTCTTTTGTAGCATAAAGAGGATCATAATCCAACAAGAATAGTCCAGTTTATCTTGTTCAAACCTGTGGATATTAGTTAAGTCCATAAGAAACAACACGTCAGTTGGATTTAAATTTTTGTTTAAAAAAATAAAACATGCTCTTGTACTTTTTTCTGATTGACATGCATTATGGTCTTGTGTTGGTTGCCAATACACAACCATTAACCAAGAAAGCAGTCATTGTTTCAGTCATGTACAGGTAATGCATTTTGTCGAGGGGTTTCAATAGTGGTAAAGTGGTATATCATTTTAAGTTAGTCTTACCTGAATTTTGAATAGTTCACTGCTTGGTAATTGTTCCACTCTAGAGCGCCTCGGGTTTTCATCAACTGCTACAGCGGTAAAGTTTTTCTTTCCAACTTTCTAAAATTAAATAAAATAAACCATCATAAACACCTAAATTCAAGTTAATGCATGCATTTCATAAAAACATATAATATCAAACATGTTATTAAAAAACAAAACCTCACCTTCACTTGTGATGTTTTGCTGTTTCCTTCTTGTTGGCTCATGGATGTAATGGTCTATCTATCGGACATGATAAGTATGTAGGTTTTCAGCAAACAGTTCACAACTCTTTCAAGTATTTTCTACCAACACCAAAGCTGTTAAACAAGACCAAGTGTTTCACACAACGCTGTAGCGTGTTCAAAGGTAGTCACATAAGTCAGTGGAAATGTTAACGACATGCCAACGTTTGTTTCCCACGCTTTCAACATCCTGTTATCACACACGTGTATAGCTAACGTCCAAGGTGAACGCCTGTGTGTCAGGTCATATTACACATCAACAAGCATTTTCTCACGTACGAAGCAAACAGGATGTGACTTGTTAGCTTACATGTGGTTTCAAACGTGTTCACATGCATTTTGCCCTCCCCTCCCACCACGGTTGTCAGATTGTTTGACCATCAAGCGTCCTCTGCGTCTGTGTAGTTTTCCATTACACCTGTTGTCAAGCCAGATCAGCGCATTCCAATAAGCTCAAATGGCATTCACATCCTGCTAGTCTGCACTCCAGTAAGTTTGTTTTCTGTACTCACTTCAACCAACATATAACCAAGTTCTCATAACCGTTTACGCGTTAAAGACCCTCTTCGGTGGTAAAAAATAATCTTAGCATGCTTCACGCATTTTCAAACATTAGCCTCCATCCATCTGCCATAGGAAAGATTAGATAAACGAACCCTCGCTCTGTCATAAACCGACCCGCCGAAATATCGATTGTTCTATTAAGCACGGCCACTGTGGTCAGTGATAGCCTTGTTAAAACACACGCCCAGCGGTATCGTCTCTCTCTATCTACAACCACTCTTCATGAACATTTTAGACGGGTAAAAAAAATTGTTTTCAACAAAAGTGTCGTTAGGCACTTTGTCAACATTTCAAAAATATATTCAAAAAGGGGACATCTGCCTGAGTCCAACAGTACCTCGCAGGTCAAAATCCCATCACGGGTTCAGGAAATATCAACAAAAGTGTAGTTAGGCCCTTTGCAAATTTTCAAAAAATACATTCAAAAAGGGAATGTCATCGCAAGTGCTATGACCCCTCATACAAATCCCTAGCCTTATTTGTTCATGAGATATTAAAAAGCGAATGACCTATTAGTTTTGGATCTTTTCGTTAATTATTTTTAAATAACTTATCTATAAATCATTATTCAAAAATCCCGCCCTTTTACACAAACTCCAAGAGCGCATGCGTAAAAACAAAAAACAAAAATGTTAAATCTTAGTGGCGTCGACTCATTGGATCGTTTATGTGGAACAACGTATAATATCATATTGGTATCGGACCGCATGCATGTTGCACTTGGAAAGCGACATTTTCTAAAAAATTACAATTTCACCCCCTAGTAGGGGTAGGTTTTATTTTAGGGTGGAAATATGTTGTCCATTGGAAAGAGGGCGTCAGCCCGAGTCCTACGACACCTCATTTGTCAAAATAGGACCATGGGTTTTCGAGCTATCAATCAGCGCAGCGAGGGTATTAACTTTTAGAGCACCCGGTGGGTCAGATGCACCATCATCCCCCTACTTAAACTGTATCTACTTTTCCTAATTTCAAACACTTTTCTATACCTGCATATTTCTTATTTTGCTTCCTTGCACTTCTTGTTAACCTCATTTCTCAGATGTCTGTATTCTGATTCCACCTTTCGTCTATTAATTCTAGTATAAATCATGAGTGATCCACGGTTGTCTACCTATTCTTTCCTTTCCACCAATTTTGTTATTTCATTCTTCAAAAGTGCCCATTCCTCTTCAATTGTTTGTTCAGGTTTTTTCATTAGTCCTTCCTTTATACTCGTCTTGAATCTTTTGTTCGCGACCTTCTCTTCCAGTCTGTCTATTGCCCACCTTTCTGACTTTTGACTTTACTTGAGTTTCTTCAACTTACTGCAAGTCTGCATTTCATAAAAACCAGATTGTGGTTAGAGTTTAGGTCAGCATCGGGTAGGGTGACCTCCTGTTGAAGGGAGGAATGAGGGACAAGACAGTAAAAAAATGGGGGACATTCCACAATTTTGGGGGACTGCTACATTTTTTAGCTGTAATTTTAAAACGACAACAATTTTAACATTTTCAAAAGCATTGTTTTGGCAGTTTCCTTCTTTTTTGACCAAGAGTGCTCTTACTGAAGTTATCATCATCATCATCATTTCTTTTTATCCAGCTGAAGCCAGGTAGGGGCTTTACTGAAGTAATAACATACAAAAATACATTTCACTCATTTTATCACAAGTTTAAAAAGTTGGAAATAGAATAAAGAATACATATTTGTGGTACTTCTTAGTTTTATCAATTACATGAAATACTTCCTAGCAGTACTTTTTCTAAATTTCAACTTCTAGTTATAACTATTAAGTACAGAAATATAGAAAACCTCAACATAAATAAAACTATCACATCACCTATCTTGCTTGAAACTGTATTTATTGTTACTTCTTGCACAACCCAAAATGTCTTCTTTGTCATTCAGTACTATCTGTGCAACTCATTCCGAAATTTATTTTTATTTGTAGTTCTGATTTAAGAGTATTCATATGAAGCGTGTTCCTAGAGTCTGACCATGGAATTTTCCCCTGGCTAAAGGTTCTTTCTGTAAAGGCATTTGATGGAGGAATAGAACACAAAAACTGTACCAGTTTTGAAAAATTAGCATTAATTTGTTTTTCTTCAGGTAAGTTAGCAAGTTTAAAATAACCATCCATCTTTTCAAACAAGAATCTTCTACACATTTGTTTGTTGCAGCAATGTTAATTGATTCTTTCAACTGAGAAAATTATGAATATAATTCATCAACATCAAGTTTTATTTCCAATTTCAAATCATCAACAAGTTATAAAATAATGTTAAAGTCAACTTCTTTCCTCAAAGACATAACACTTACCGTAGTATGTTTTCATCGGAGAAATCAAATCTAGAGGCGAGATATTTCAGTGCCACTTCATACCAACCTAGAAACTCATTCTGAACTCGTTGCAATTTTTCTTTAGCCAGATCATTAAGGAGTGTCATTATTTTGAAACCAAAAAACTTATCTGATGTTCTCCCTTCTAACTGTTTCCTATGTGATTCCATTATATGATACACTTCAAATGCTAACAAGTCGTTTCTTTCTAAAGATACAATTGTAAGGTGAAATACTTTTAGAACACTACAGAAAAATTTCAAGTAGCACTCAGTTAAAGATATATTTTCAATGCCATTTTCAGCATCATCAAAAAAGACTGGATCGATACAGGGCAATCTTCCCCTAGTGAAGTGAAATATTACTGAATGACAGGAAAACAACTTAAAAGTCTCTTCAAGTCAACCCCTGGCACTATACAGCCCATGATGGGCTAAGGCCGACCAA
The DNA here is from genome assembly GCA_946902985.2 of Meconema thalassinum. Lineage (NCBI taxonomy): Eukaryota > Metazoa > Arthropoda > Insecta > Orthoptera > Tettigoniidae > Meconema > Meconema thalassinum. The sequence goes on along the minus strand of OX336390.1, from coordinate 509,654,964 downwards.
GCGACCGCTGCCCAGCCATTTGGCCTGCAGATATTGGGGTGATGCGTGATCAGCGCGCCGGGTCCCCTCGGCCGTTAATCTTGGTATTCGTGATCGGGGCGCTGTCTCACTGTCAGACAGCAACTCAATTGTCCTCACGAGGCTGAGTGCTCCCCGTTCCAACCCTCACGTCAGTTTTAAAATCCCTGACGGAGGCGGGGATCGAACCCGGGGCCTCCGGGTGAGAGGCAGGCGCGCTACCCCAACACCACGGGGCCGGCAAAAGTCTTTCTACTGCTAGGTAAATACTTAGCCATCTTGTTGGTACATGTCTAATTATTTCCCTATATTCAATGTTACAAAATACAAAGAATTCCTTCAACCCTTCTACCCTTTTTGAATGACAGGAAAAGTAGTTATAAATTTTGCTTACAAAACCTTCAAGGTCAAAATTACGGAATTTGTCAATCGCATACTTAGCTGTATTATGGACTTTATGGGCAGAGCAAGATGAAGGCAGAATACCTTCATTGTCAGTTTTCAACAATGTAAATACTGAATGCCTTTTACCAGAATTTACATTGGCACTGTCAGCAGAATATGATGTCACATTATTTATACTCAAATTGTGAGCACCTAACCTATCTTTTAATTGATCAATCACAGCATCTGCAGTTTCATGACTGTCTTCGTAATAGTCCAACAAAACATGCACTTGTCACAATGAAAGTATCTTAATACTATTGGAACGTCTTGACTTGACCATGATTAGATGCGTCTGTAGATACAGAATAAAAAATACTACTCTACTAGTTCTTTGACATGTTCTTTTACAGAAAAAGGCGCAAGTACATTCGTAACAATTTCTGTTGCTTTGGTCCGTCCTAGAGACATGCTTTTCCCTATTTCTGAATCTGGAAATATTACTGGGACTACTGTCGACCAAAATATTATGTGCACTCGAGTTTGAAGGTTGTTTGTGAAGTAACCAATAGACCTACATAAAATACAATAACATCATCATTTTCATCGTTCTATTTTACGTTAGTTCATGTAGGTTTGGAATTTGTAATTTATATTTTAATATTTTTTATTGCAGTTAAAACACAAAAAGTGCCCGTTTTTAAGCGTGTTTCAACCATGCGTCACATTTAAGAATTATTATCTCACAAACTCGTCATCAGATCGAATCCAAATTTTAACACAATATACATTGGAATGTTGTATAATTGGTTTATTAATTTCAAAATTTTGTGTGTTCAAGAACGAAAGTTGCTATCATTTTTGTAAGGTAACTTTTTATCGGCTCGGTGTCGTTGGAAAATGTAGTTCTTGGTTGGGTTGTAATCCTTATACATCAAAAGATTATGCTGTAATACTGTGAAATACGTAAATTAATTCACTTATTTTTTAACGGTTTGTATTTGTACGGGGAATTAAGACATGGTTCACCACCTAGCCGCTCCGGGAAATGCTGTACAGCGTTGCTGATATGGAGCACATCACTTCCGTGCGAGGCGCGCCATGATGCGTGATGGAGCCCATCTTGGCAACGTTGTACAGCTTTCACCGGAGCGGCTAATTGGTAACCAATTGGTTACTTCACAAACAACCTTCAAACTCGAGTACACATAATATTTTGGTCGACAGTAATAACTCCTCTTTCCAATGACCCCGATGACTTGCTTCCACTCACACCTGGTCACTTCCTTATCGGCACTTCTCTTTCTGCCCCTCCTCCTCTTCCCAATTCTTACAGGGATTCTAATATACCTATTGTTTGGCGTAAACTTGAAGCCCTCCGCAATTCCTTTTGGAAGAGGTGGAACTTGGAATATTTAACTTCCTTGCAACGGAGACAGAAGTGGTTTCTTTCCAGTCCCGACATTAAAGTGGGGGACTTGGTCTTGGTTAGGGATGTTTCTACCCCCCTGGTCTGGATTTCGGGTAGAGTGACCGAGTGTTATCCTGGAAGAGATGGGAGAGTCAGGGTGGTCAGAGTCTTGACCACTAATGGTCCGATCACAAGACCACTTTCTTTGATCGCTCCATTACCTTTAAATGTTTAACTGCTTATTTGTTCTCTGTTGGTGTTTTTTCCCTCCCAGTATGGTGTATTCTTGGAATACGCGGTACGAGAGAATATAATTTTTAATGCTCTTTGCATGTTCATTTCTTCCTTTTTTATCAAACACCAACAGTGATCTTCTATTTTCTCTTTGTTGGTCATGTCTCTTATGTTCTTTGTGAATCTGTTCTAGATATATATCTTCCATGACCCACCTAGCGTCATCTTGCAGCGAATCTCTGAAGCTCCTCAATTCTTCCTGGTGCAAGAGGACTTCCTTTTCCATTTGGCCATCAGATCTCGTCACCATCGCCAGCTATCATCTCCTTGATCAAGAGAACTTCGTCTACTTTTTCACTCACCATGCTGCGCTAGTATCGCCTGCTATCAACTCTTTGAAGACCATTTCCTCAAGAGAATTTAAGTTTACAATATTGGTCATGCTTATATGTTCTCCTTTAGTCTCCTACCCCCACTCTTTTCCCTTCCTTGGACCCTCCGCGCTTCGCTGAGTGGATCTCACTTGTAAGTCGGCAGTTGACTCGCTCAGTCAAGGCTCAACTAGAGCCAGTCTCCTCAAACCAAGAGGCATTCTCTACATTCTACGCCATGTTGGCACATTAAGTATTCGTCAAAGGGAACTTTACCTTCGACATGCAACCAAGATAAGTACAGTCTTAAGGTTTTAACCTCATCTTCATCAGTTTTATTATCTACATGCTTTTATTGATCATTTTATAGACAGCGTGAGATTACTTATTTGGGGAGGTAATCATCCTTCGCGGGATTTGCCATGTTGGGCTTTTGTCTGTTTAAGCCAACCTTAATAGAAAGTAGCTTTTCTTAAGCTATTTAAATGAGAGATCTTCTCACAACGTGGGATATTATCTAATATCCGCTGTCCATAAAATATTAAGCTCGTTCCACCGCTGGATTAACTTTGGCCCCATTCTTCTATTAGGATTGTTCTGGAACCTTCCAGACTCTGTACTCTATCTACACGTCTTGCCGTCACACTATTTAAAATGAGGAATCTTCCTTATAAATCACTGCAATAGCTAAATTTTCTTCCACCGTTGGAATGTTCTATGGCGCATTTAATTGTAATTCACAACTTTCTCAAGCAATAGACTCTCGCCTACCTAGTGCAACCAGTTATTTTTCATCATTGCAATAACTTTCTTTCCCATAAACTTTCGTGTTACTACAGTGAACTTTTCATCCATTCAACAAACTATAGTGAGAACTAGTGCTTGTTCAACATTTCTACCGCGTCGCGATCGTCCGATTACCATAAATAAGGCCATGAACATTGATCCTAAATCCCAATTGATCTTTCCTAAACCTTCTACTAACAAACCATATTAATAAAATTGTAACTCTAGATCATTTTCAATGAGGTGTCACTCTAAAGACGTGTCCTCCCACCTTTGCTTATATCTCATTAATTAATTTCTGCATAACCACGTGTTTCATACACGGTTCAAGCTTACATTGTTTCTCCCTTATAATCAGGGAATACAATTCTTTCAACTCAAGAGTGAGTTATTTCTAGGTTTCACGAAAGGGAAACTTGCCCCATTTGTCTCGTGATTCCTAATTAAACATAGGAAGTCTAGAACCTTCCTTTTGACTTTCTCTTCAGGTTTCACAGTAAGTGACCTGCCCTCTTTTGTATAATTGTAATAAAAGTAATTCTGCTCAAATATAAGAAGTTATAGGAACTTCTATCTTATTCTTCATGTTTTTGTTATTGTTATTTTCGAAGTGGTTACTTTCTCTAGAATGTTTTCTCAGAAATTTCTTATAGTACACACCTTGTACTCTATTTATTGTTAAACTTTAATCACCTTAATTGTCTTTAAATTTTGAATTTTTATCTTCGCTATTTTAAATCCTTGCTAGGATTTTATAAAGGTTTGAAACCTAATAAATTGTTAACTGCCTGGAGCAAACTTTAAATGTTAGGAGGTCTGCGACCCCAAATTGTTACTAAAAATTGAAACTATATACTTGTCAAATTTATTAGACCTTTTTGCATTGTTAAATAAATTCAAACTTTCCTTTTCGACTCATCATTTCTCTAATACAGCTGTTAGGCAAGATCCTGTCTTCCTTGGCTCTTCCTACTCAATGCCATTAAATCTATTGATAGGGCTTTCACCACTCGTTGCATTTGAGCAAGAACTCTTAGTGGTAATCTCTTTAAAGTTTCTCTTAGCTTTAATAGCTAATTCTAACTGGCCAGTAAGGCAAGTACAGCTCGCTACGCCAGCTACCTGCTTGTGGATATCCCCTCCGAAAACTTATGGTTGATTTTCCAAAAAATAAGTGTTTCTCTTTGTCTAAACTTTTAGCCGGCTCCTTGCTGAGTAAAAGCTTAGCCATTTACAAATGCAACTATTGGTTCACTTACCAATATTACTCCCTAAGGTATAATTTTTTTATCACAATCCTTCTTGGAAGCACTTGGTCGCTTTTTAGGAACTCCACAACTTCGAAAACTGGAAATATCAAAATCGATGCAAATTATGGGCATTCTTCAAATTACTTGGTCAAAAAAGAATTCCTTTGAACAGATCTACAATAAGTCTGTTGCTCTTGCCAGACCATCACCCTTCCCCATAGTACGCATATGCATGCTTGAGAGGGAATACTCTAAAGCCATTCTCTTGCAAACCGCCCAAGTCCTAGCTGCGGTTCCCGTTAGCTTCGACCAGGTCCTTACCCACTTTAGGTATCAGAGAATGGATTTGCAGTGGCAACCGCCCCTAAGTGCATTTAAAGTTAAATTTACAACTTTTGTGGGACTCTCCTCCTATTTTTCTATCCTTTTTCTCCAGTCCGAAACCCACCTCCTTTTCTTTATCATCTTCCCTTGGTGGTTAGGTTATTCCTCAGCCAATAATCTACCCAATATCTTCGCGTTTCACATCCCCTAGACCCCAAAACCACCGTCAGTTAAAAAGTGTATATATAATTTATAATTTTATTTATAACTCCGCCCTTGTCCGGTCCCAAGTCCGGAATGCGAAAGGAGGAGGGTTAGCTGGTTTGGCAACCAGCTGTAAAAACAGCTAACGCCGAATGTTGGGCGGCGGTAAATAACTCGACCCCCTGAAGGGACCAACGGCTTCTGGAGGATGAGCCCCTTTAGGTGGGGTGATGGTCCCCTCAGTGTAGGAAATGACACTGAAACTCATTACGTATATATTGGCCCAACGGCAAAACGGACGGAGGAGGAACTTCCCTTGTGGTTCTCAACGGTCGTGGAGGCGGATGAGGTCATGCCAGATGGACTGGCTGTGAAGGCGCAACTCAATGGTATTTAGAGTCTGCGGCAGTCCATTGCAGTCACGGTGCTAGAACCTGCACGTCTCATTTCTTTTGTGCCGCAGGGTATAGTTCCGAGATCATAGTGTGTGGGTCACTTCCTTGCAAGCTGTGATCCACCTTAAACAAAATCTTGCTTGTGGCACCTTTTTCCTTTCTGTCACATCTTTCAACACAAGTCCAGCGGCGATGGGATAAGGATGGTGGAGGCAGGTTTTCGGGTTGAAACTGGAATCCTCTAGTTCGGACCTGCACGTTGGCAGCAGATGTGTGATGGTCGTCTTTCTGAGACCTCGTGACTACTCAGGAGTTCGGTCCTGCATCTGTGTTTGGGCAGGCCTATTTAGGATCACCGCTGCCCGCCCCGAATGGGGAAGGCCCTAGAAAATGTGGGCTAAACATCGGTAGTCACACCTTCAGCCGGCTGGGAGGCCGCACCCAGCGGGTCACCCCTTTTGCGGTCGAAAAACGAAAACAAAGAATATCCAAACATTAATGATAGGATCCTGGAATGTTCGAACGTTACTCGATTTGAAGGACAATAACAGGCCTGAGCGAAGAACAGCACTCGTTACCCATGAGCTTGGTCGAATGAACATAGCTATTGCTGCCATAAGTTTAAACCAGATTGTCCCACGAAGGTAAAATTACAGAGTTCAGTTCAGGTTACACCATATTCTGGAAGGGAAAAGATGAGGGAGAGCGCCGTTTTCATGGTGTTGGTTTCGCTATGAAGACCACACTGGTGAATGATCACCAGCTAACTCCAACTGCTGTCCGTGAAATAATTATGACTCTCCGAATCCCACTCTCCGGGGGTCACTTTATGACTCTTATCTCTACATACGCTCCCACCTTGGATGCTGATATAGAAGTTAAAGACCAATTCTACAACCTGCTGAGCACAATCATCACCAAAGTACCATCTAGAGACAATGCTTGGCGATGTCAACGCCAGAGTTGGTAAAGATCATCAATTATGGAACAATGTGATGGGAAAACAAGGGCTTGGCAACTGCAATTCCAATGGCCTATTACTCCTTGGTCTATGTGCTGAACATGAACTCTTTATTACCAACACTCAGTTCCGTCTGCCGAATCGCTACAAAACCACTTGGATGCATCCTCGCTCGAAGCACTGGCACATCCTTGACTATATCATCACCAGGCAATGTGATAAAATGGACATCCTTGTCACCAGGACCGCAAGAAGTGTCGATGACTGTTGGACAGATCATAAGCTCCTTTTTTTGCCGGTTGAGGATCTCAATCTGCCGCAAACCGAAACGATCCATCCACAACCTGTTGAGACGGAAATTTGACACTTCTAAACTCCAAGTAAAATCAATTGCTACAGATTACAGAAATGAAATCGCAAATAAGCTGGCTAGTCACCCTGTTAGCACAAATAGTGTAGTACAGGAATGGACAACGCTTCAGAAGGTCATTACTGAGTCAGCTGAGGAAACAATTAGTTTTGTGAAGAACAAAAGACAAGACTGGTTTGATGAAAATAATGATGAAATTATGTGTCTCATCAATGCCAAACGGGAAGCCCATCTATCCTTTCTTCAAGATCCGTCTTCCAGTGTGAAAAAATCACAATTCGTGCAACTTAAGGGGGAATGTCAGGCACAAATCAGGGAAATAAAGAACAACTGGTGGCAGCGAAAAGCTGAAGAACTGCAAAGACTATCTGATGCCCGTGGCCTGCGAAACTTCTCTGCAGGCATAAAGGAGGTATACGGCCCAATCCGATCATCATCAGGTACATTGAAAACTGCTGACAATTCCGCCATTTTAACTGAACAAGGACAAATTTTGGAGCGTTGGAAGGAACATTTCTCTGCACTTCTAAATCGTGCCTCCAATGTTGCCGAGGACTTTCTTCGAAACGTCCCTCAGCAGCCCCAACAACCATGGATGGCGGTTCCGCCGACATTCCGAGATTTCACCAAAGGAGCACAATCAACTAACGCCGAGAGAGGCTCCTGGTCCTGATAACATTCCTCTGGAGTTGTTACAAAGTGGAGGTATGGCCTTAAAGACTCGACCTTTTACACTTAACCTGTTAATTCGTGAAACTCGAGAAGTACCTGACGACTTGAAGAATGCTGCCATCATAACTATCATCAAGAAAGGCGATCGTAGCGTGTGTGGGAACTACCGTGGTATATCGCTATTATCCATTGCAGGTTAAGTTCTCGCAAGAATTCTCCTAAACCGGCTCCAAAGTATCTCGGAGAGGATTTTGCCCGAGTCTCAATGTGGTCTCCGAACCTCCAGGGGTGGGTAGATTATTGGCTGAGGAATAACCTAACCACCAAGGGAAGATGATAAAGAAAAGGAGGTGGGTTTCGGACTGGAGAAAAAGGATAGAAAAATAGGAGGAGAGTCCCACAAATGTTATGAATTTAACTTTAACAGCTTTCACAGTAAAAACTGGTCTCAGACAAGGTGATGGATTATCCCCTCTGCTTTTCAATGTGGCTCTTGATTATATCATGAAGGTTTGGCAAAAGGAAAACCCTCCTAAGATCAAAATTGGAACAAAACCATCAATAAAAATAAACTGCTTAGGATTTGCAGATGACTTGGCTCTTTTAGCACTAGACAAGGAAGAGGTTTGTACTCAGATCACTAGTCTCCAAGAAATTGCTCAAGGGATAGGATTACAGATATCCTTTGAAAAAACTGAGATCATGCCTATGAAACCCTTAGATATAAATGAAGTCTATATAAATGATCATAAAATTAACCTAGTTCCTCAATTTAAGTATCTTGGAGAAATTATAACACATAACTTAAACGAAAAAGTAACTTGGATAAATAGAACAAATAAAATGAAAAAGGCACAATCTCTAACCTGGTCAACATATAATTAAAAATGCCTATCAATAGCTACTAAGATCCAACATTATAAAACTGTAACTCTCCCTGAAGCCACTTATGCTTGTGAAACACTGTTCCAAATTAAAAATGAACAAAGAACTGATCAGCTCCTCAAAACGGAAAGAAGAATCATTAGAACGTGCATAAATAAAAAGTATCAGGTTGAGGGAGTCTGGAGGATTCTCCCAAATGAAACTGTCTATCGTGAGATTGATCCAATCACCAGCACAATGAAGAAGAAAAGAATTTCATATTTTTTTCACATCTTACGGCTTCCAGAAAACAGAATTGTACGCCAACTGGTGATGAGAAATCTAGGAAAGAAAACTGGAGGTAAATGGATCCAAGAAATCCAACAAGATCTCAAAGCAGTTGGACTCAAGATAACAGATGCCGAGGAGAAAAATAAAATTAACACCATACTTAAAACTCACAAATTTTCTGCAGAAATGACACACAGAAAGCCTATGGAGATTTCAGATGAGTTGAGAAAATCCCGATCTGAAAGAATGAAAAAGTACTGGAAAGAGCGCAAGAACCAAGCAGTACTACCTTCAAAGAAGAAGTGATTGTGGAACGACTCAAGTGGTCCAATGTGACCAATCAAGATTAATAATAATAATAATAAATGCACTTAGAGGCGGTTGCCACTGCAAATCCGCTCTCTGATACCTAAAGTGGGTAAGGACCTGGTCGAAGCTGACGGGAAACGCAGCTAAGACTTGGGCGGTTTGCAAGAGAATGGCTTTAGTATATTCCCTCTCAAGCATGCATCTGCCTACTATGTGGAAGGGTGATGGTCTGGCAAGACAAATAGTAACAGATTTATTGCGTATTAACGAGATTACCACTAAGAGTTCTTGCTCAAATGCAACGAGTGGTGAAAGCCCTATCAATAGATTTAATGGCATTGAGTAGGAAGAGCCAAGGAAGACAGGATCTTGCCTAACCGTTGTATTAGAGAAATGAAAAAGCGAAAAGAAACGCGTAATTTATTTAACAATTCAGAAGAAGTTGATAACTTTAACAAATATATATTTTCAATTTGGTTAACAATTTTGGGGTCACAGACCTCCGAAAACATTTAACGTTTGCTCCAGGCAATTAACAATTCTTTAGGTTTCAAACCTTACATATGTACTAAAATCTTTGTAAGATTTAAAAAAGACAAATGAAGTGAATAAAGTTTAAACATTAAATCGAGTACAATGTGTGTACTTTCAGAAATTCCCAAGTACCTATCTTAGAAAAGTTACAATTTCGAAAATAACAAAAAAAGAAAACATTTAGAATGGAAGAGAAGTTCCTATAACTTCTTGTATTGAAGCAGCATTACTTTTAGTAGTTACACAAATAGGGTAGGTCACTTACTGTGAAACCTGAAGAGAAAGTCAAAAGGAAGGTTCTAGACCTCCTATGTTTAGATAGGAATCACTAGACAAATGGGGCAAGTTTCCCTTTCGTGAAACCTAGAAATAACTCACTTATAAGTTGAAAGAATTGTATCCCCTAAATTAGAAGGGAGAAACAAGATAATTTGAACCGTGTACAAGACACGTAGTTATGCAGAAGTTAATTAATTACACATAAGAAAAAATGGGAGGGCAATCTTTAGATTGACACCTCGTTGAAACAAACCTAAATTAACAATTTATTATGGGTTGTTAGTAAGAGGTTTAGGAAAGAGAAATTGGGATGAAAGGTAAATGTTCATGGCCTTGTTTATAATAATCGGACGAGCGCGACGCGGAAGAAATACTGAGAGAACACTGTTTATCACTATAGTTCGTTGAAATGGATGAAAAGTTCACTGTAGTAGCGCAAAAGTTTATGGCAAAGAAAGTTATTGCAATCGTGGAAAATGACTGGTTGCACTAGATGGGCGAAAGTCTAATACTTGAGAAGGTTGTAGATTATCATTAAATACGCTTGAGAAAATCCAACGGAGGAAAGAAAATTAGCTATGGAGCATTAATTTATAAGGTAGATTCCTTAGTTTGAAATGGCATTCCCACAAGTGAGTGAAAGATACATGACGGCTTGACATGTAGATAAAGTGCAGATTCTGGAAAATTCCAGAACAATCCTAATGGAAGAATAGGGCCAAAGTTACTCCAGCGGTGGAACAAGCTTAATATTTATAGACAGTGGGTATTCTATAATATCCCTCGTTGTGAGAAGCTCTCTCATTTAATAAGCATAAGAAATGCTGCTTTTCACAAAGATTGGCTTAATTGGATAGAAGCCCAACATGGAAAATCCCACGAAGAATGATTATTGCCACAAATAAATATCTCACACTGCCTATAAATTAATCGTTAAAAGCATGAAGATAGTAAAACCGATGAAGATGAGGTTAAAACCTGAAGTATGTACTTATCTTTGTTGCATGGCGAAGGTGAAGTTCCCTTTGACTGATACTTAATGTGCCAACATGGCGTAGAATGTGGAGAGTGCCTCTTGGTTTGAGGAGACTGGCTCTAGTTGAGCCTTGACTGACCAAGTCAACTGCCGACGAACAAGTGAGAGCTGCTAGACGCAGAAAAGCACTAGCCTAGACGGCATGACCAACAAGAAGTTGAGTGCACTTAAGAGAGCGAGTGAGCGGTTGCTCACGACGCGGAGAAGTGTAGAACTGAAGTGACCGAGCGAGCTGGCTGCGCGCGCGGAGAAGAGAGCAGTAGGAGAAGGGGAGAAGAGGGGGAAGCGGGCGAGAGAGGGGAGGAACAAAGAGGTTGCACATAAACATGAAACAACTTTACAAAAATAAATGTTTTTCTTGATGAATGGTCTTCAAAGAGTTGATAGCTGGCGATGGTGACGAGATCTGGTGGCGAGATGGAAAAGGAAGTCCTCTTGTACAGGGAAGAATTGAGGAACTTCTGAGATTCGCTGCTAGATGACGCTAGGTGGGTCATGGAAGATATATATCTAGAACAGACTCACAAAGAACATAAGAGACCTAACCACCAAAGAAAAACTAGAAGATCACTGTTGGTGTTTGATAAAAAGGAAGAAATAGACATGCAAAGAGCATTAAAAATATACTCTATCATACCGTGTATTCCAAGAATACACCAAGGGGCACAACAAACATGATATTCTGTGCCAGACAACTCCAGGAAAAGTGCAGAGAGCAACAGGAGCCCCTGTATTTAGTTTTCTATGACCTGGAAAAAGCCTTTGATTCAGTACCAAGACCTGCTATGTGGAAAGTATTAACGCACTTTGGATGTCCAGATCGCTATGTGGAATTAGTTAAAGCTCTTCATGATGGAATGTCTGGGAAGATTCTTCACGGTAACTCTGTATCCGATTCATTTCCAATCACTCACGGTTTGAAACAAGGATGTGTGCTTGCTCCAATACTCATTGCATTGTACATGGCTGCCATGATGTATGAATCATCTTCCAACAACCCAGGCATAGAGATTAAGTTTCGCTTCGATGGAGGTCTTTTCAATCTGGCAAGACTTCGTCCACAGAGACATACCCAAGTTACCCGGGTGACAGAACTGCAGTATGCCGATGACACCGCATCTCCTGCTCCGACAGCTGCAGAGCTTCAACAATCGGTCAATCGCTTTAGCACTGCGTGTGATCTCTTTGGTCTCACCATCAATGCAAAGAAAACAAAGGTGCTTGCACAACCTACCCCAGGATTACCTCTTCCTGAGTTCAATATCTCCATCTTAGACTCAACACTGGAGCAGGTTGATCATTTTTCATATCTTGGTAGCATCTTGTCTAAACGGTGCACTTGCGAACAGGATGTTGACAAAAGAATTGGGGTTACCCATGCAGCATTTGGCCGTTTAATGCACAGAGTCTTCATGAATAAAGACTTAAAGATGCATACCAAACTTATGGTGTACAAAGCTGACGTCATCTCTACGCAACTGTATGGCTATGGAACTTGGACACTCTATCGCCATGATATCAAGAAACTTGAGCGTTTCCACCAACAAAAGATGAGATACATCTTGAATATCAAGTGGGAGGACTACGTGACAAACACTGCAGTTCTCGAGAGAGCGCATCTCAATAGCATTGAGACAACTATCATCGCTCATCAACTGAGATGGTTAGGCCATGTTCACCGTATGAGTGATACCAGGCTTCCACGTCAATTCCTTTATGGTGAACTTTGCTCCGGCACTAGACCTCATGGGGCCCCTTTGAAGCGTTTTAAAGACCAGTTAAAACTCATCATGACGACGACTGGTATAGACACCCACTCATGGGAAACATCTGCTGAGGAACACTACATCGACGGCTGTCAACTTCTTTGAGGAAGAACGTCGCAGACATGAAAAGGCTAAGCGACAAGCAAGAAAGCTTCGTTAATTGCAACCCCGCCCTCCCCCGACCATTGAGTGCAATTTATGTGGGCTCATGTTTTATGCCAGGATTGGCCTGTTTAGTCATCAGAAGCACATCCACAAGCTGGTCTGAAAAGCTCTATGCAGGAAGAAGTATGTTTACTCGGAATCGAGTTACAGCCGACGACGATATAATTTATGTATATATGTATAGATATCAGTTTCTTGTGAACACGATAACTGCCGTAATTTTGCACCAATCACTTTGAATTTTTTACATAATATGTATCCTTTAAAATCTCGGTCGAGTTCGTTAATAGGCAAAATCGGTCAAAGAGGGTAAAAATGGGTGGCTTTTTTCGAAAAAGTGAAATATCGCTATAACTCTCTTAATATCTGAAATATTGATTCCATTCAAAGTTCATACTATGTGTCGGATAAGGCCTTAAAAGGTATGTTTGAAAAGTTGTTTGATAGCACCAACCATTGACAAAAGGGGTGGGAAAAAGTGGGTTTTTCGGGAAACATTAATCATATCTCTGTTAATAGGCACAATATCAAAACTGTACAAAATGGACAATATTCCCTTAATAATTACCTAAAACTTTTGTCTGAAAGAATTTTTGATATGACCCACCATTATGCCACGGGGTGAGCAAAATGATTTAAATTATAAGAAAATGCCTAGTGCCATGAGAGGTTGCCATGACAACTTTACTAAATTGATAAGGGATGAGCCATCAGCAGTTGCTATGACAACGCCACTGCACGAGATCACATTCAGTTTTTCATCTGTCTGTGGGAAGCGACTTCGGTAACGGAACTGGTAGCATGCTGAACTTCTATGCCCAAGGTCGCGGGTTCAAACCCGGCTGAAATCGTCGGATTTACTAAGAGCGCTAAAAATCTCTGAGTATGCTTTCCTTCGGAGGGGAAGTTCCAACGTTCGTTGCGAGTTGCTGGTTCCAGAGGAATCTAGTGGCCAAGTTCACAGCTAGGTGTCGTTGATGGTAGTATTTTTAATTATGTAGCCTATTTTAGGTAGATTTCATTAGAAATCTAACTTTTGCAATGGGTACCATGTTTCGACTTCCGGAAAATTTTCTACATATCTTCACGTTTCACATCCCCCAGACCCCAAAACCACCGTCAGTTCATAAGTTTATATATATATATGTGTGTGTCTATATATACCAGCTTCTTGTGCACACGATAACTGCCGTAATTTTGTACGAATCACATTGATTTTTTTACATAATATGTATCCCCTTAAAATCTCGGTCGAGTTCGTTAATGGGAAAAATTGGTCGAAGAGGGTGAAAATGGGGTTTTTTTGTTTTCTCGAAAAAGTGAAATATCTCTATAACTCTCTTAATACGTGAAATATCGAATCCATTCAAAGTTCATAATATGTGTCGGATAAGTGCAAAAAATTTATGTTGGAATAGTTTTTGATAGCACCAACCATTGATCAAAGGGGTGGAAAAAGTGGATTTTTAGGGAAACATTAATCATAGTTAGTTATTGTTGTTTTAAGGGGCGGAACTACGAGGTCATCTGCCCCAACATTAATCATATCTCTTAATAGGCACAATGTCAAAACCGTACAAAATGGAAAATATTCCCCTAATAATTACCTAAAACTTTGTCTGAAACAATGTTTGATCTGATCCACCATTACGCTAAGGGATGAGAAAATGATTTCGGAATTAAAGAAAATGCCAAGTGCCATCAGAGTTTACCATGACAACGCTTCTAAATTGATGAGGGATGAGCTATCAGAGGTTGCCAAGACAACGCCATTGCACGAGATCGCATTCATTTATCCATCTGACTCTTTGGGAAGCGGCTAACTGGTAGCATGCCGAACTTCTAGGCCCAAGGTCGCTAGTTCAAAGCCGGCCAAAGTCGTCGGATTTTCTAAGAGCACTAAAAATCCCTCAGCATGCTTTCCTTTGGAGGGGAAGTTCCAACGTTCGTTGCAAGTTGCTGGTTGCGGTGGCATCTAGTAGCCAAGTTCACAGCTAGGTGTCGTTGACGTTAGCATATGGTACAAAATTAGGAACTACTACTTAAAATTGACCGTCTGCAGACCTTACCTGAATTACAGACTAATACAGTCATCACAATTAACACCGTTTATCAGACAGATTCTACACACACCCGATGTACACGGGGTTACATGACCACGTTGTCACAGCCCCTAAACTGAGGAACCAACCAACATCTCTGCGGGAGATAAAATTTTGCGTGAAGAAGTAACAGACTGTTAGATAGTTACACATCAGTTCACAACCATGCATAAGAACATTGTGATCACAAGTATAACAAGATGTTCAGTAAAGAACATATAGCCTACTTTCTCCTAAATGCAATGGTTTAGTAATAACTCATTGTCCTCTTGAAGGAGAATAATTGAATGTTGGTTGTAGTAGCTTGTTGAAATACAACGTGCTATACAGATATTAAACGTTGATTGATTGAATCAACACCTGAATTATATACACACACACTAATACAGCCATCACAATAACACAGGTCATGAGACAAAATTCAACACTGACCCAAGTACACGAGGCTAAATGACCATGTCCATGCATCTCAAATGAAACAACAACAACAACAACAACAACAACAACAACAACAACAACAACAACAACATCTTCTTGCCCAAATCCTTACTTGTATAAAAGTTCATACAATAGTAAGCCTACAGACGTCACAATGACACAGGTTATCAGACAACGTCTACACACGCACCCAAGTACACGGGGCTACAAGACCATGATGCCGCAAAACCCCTAAAAAATCGACAACAAAAATAATAATAATAATAACAACAACAACAATAATAGACTCTACCGCGGATAAAGGACAAAGAATTTTAATCGCTCTAGTCGAGTGTTGAAATTTGTGGTGTTATGAGTACGGCATACGTCGCCTCCGTAGCGTAGCGGTCAGCATGGTTAGCTGCCACCCCGGAGGTCCTGGGTTCGATTCCCGGCTCTGCCACGAAATTTGAAAAGTGGTACGAGGACTGGAACGGGGTCTACTCAGCCTCGGGTGGTCCAAATGAGTAGAGGGGGTTCGATTCCCACCTCAGCCATCCTCGAAGTGGTTTTCCGTGGTTTACCACTTCGTCTTCGGGCAAATGCTGGGATGGTACTGCCCCCGGAAATTGAATTATATTGAGACCACGATGGCTGTATTGGCAAATATGAGTAAAGTTATGAATGTCATAGTTATGACGTGGATATTCATGACGTAGGCACGGATGACGCAGATTTCATGCCAGTAGGCTGATTGAGCTGAGATTCTTGGTGACGTCATGATTTTGTTCGAGAAAGATCTTAGATTAACGACGCAGTCGCAGGAAACAAGGTATTGTGCTAAGGAAGAAGCTACGCTATTGGAGGAGAGACTCGAACCAATGAACGATAGTTTGGAAGGAAGACGGAGATTGCTGAAACTACGATATTTGATTACTTTTGGCATGCAGATTTGTGGAAATCTATTTTCAGTTATGGCATTGATTTGGAATTTTGAAGAAATTAATTTTGAGTTTTTGAAATTTGAAAATCCGTCAAGTATAGCCAAAGTTAAAACTTCCAGCAATGACGCAGCAACAGGCTATGGAAGGGATGGATACGCCCCTTAAGAAGTTGATAAAAGGTCGTGCACAGGAGAGAGGAGCTCTCAGATCTCATATGTCAGATCGCATATATATTTCTGGTGATATATAGTTATTTTCAAGTGATTCAGTGAAGTAAGTTGCCTTTAGCGTGGTTAAAGCCCGGCCCATCGAACGAGCTCGGAGCAGTTCCATTTTACGCTGCTCGAAACTAGGTGAAGTTGAAACGCTCACATTAACGTTTCCACCAGTCAAGATATCAAGCGCTAACTTCAGCCTTTATTATAATTCTATTGGGCAGTATAACATTGAGGTGTGTAGAAGATTTGAACAATTTCAAAGTTATACTTCGAAAGATATTGAAACTTTAAGGCTGCCAACAAAAGTGATTTTCTCGCCACATGAGAAACACTTTTAAATTCCACATTATACACTACGGCTGACACGTGGAGTGCAACAGTGATATTGGAGAATACGTTTGGTATTACAACGATACATTCGACTATGGAACATTATAATCTTGCAGTGCTTTCAATGATTATAACAGTAGTTGAGATGGAATGCAATTGGGACATATATCGTTGGAGTAAAGTAACAGCATGGAACTTCGTTAATCGTCTTTCTACAAAAGCGAGCATGTAGTGAACATCCAACTACACTCATGCATCGTGAATCCATCGCTGAATTATACCAGATAACAGTGGAAATATTTTCATACTCCACAACTATGAATATTTCTGCGGAAATAACTACAATAAACTTCATGGCGAATTCCTGCAAGAACTTCAGGGAACTTTCAAGAGAGGCCAGTGTTGTCCCGGCGCACAAAGAAGAGTTTTGCCAGAAGGATGTTTTTCGTATCCACGGAGCAGTGCAATTTCGGAGGAGGAAGCAGTTCGATTCTCCGAGGACGCTGATTCCAGGTTCGAGAACGGAGCACATCTTTACGCTGGTGAATTGGAACCAACAGCAGTTTTCTTTGAAAACTTTCCCCTGGAACTTCAATCAACAGATAAGGTAGTCGTGAACGTTTCTTGTATTATTTGAGTCTTGTAGCGAAATCTGAGCAACCATTCTTCCCATATTTTCTGTCCTATCTTTTGCCCCATTTTCTTGATTGATATTTCTGTACTCAGTACACTTCGATGATTTATGCCTTTTTCTTCGATTTGTTGAGACATTGCTATGTCATTGGCATACTTAATAATTTTGGATCAGTTGAGACTGATGATTTAGATTCTTTCAGTAATTTGCATATTTTTGTAGTCACGATTTGACTGTAAAGTTAACGATTTGTTATGGCAGATTTGAATTCAGACAGCGTGTCATTTTTATTAAAGTAATTCTATTCAGTAAATTACTTTGACCAATTTTCTGTCATCCTCAAGAAAGAAGAATGATTAAATGATTTTAGAGCGTTAAAATCTATTACGATATCGACGATCTTTGAAATACTAGTCGTCTTATGAACATGATTGCAACATAGACATTTATCATTGCATTATAACCGGGTGAGTTAGCCGAGGTCGTTGCGGCATGACTGTTGGCAGTCGCTCACATCCGGGAGGCGAGGAGGTTCGAATCCCCCCGCCGGCAACCTTGAAGATGGTCTTCTGTGGTTTCCCATCTTCCTTCCAGGCAAATGCCGGGGTTGGTCCCTAACTATAGGCCACAGCCGCTACCTTCCAACTCCTCGACCCTCCCATCCAACATTCCTCCCCAACGGTACTTGTAGCTCACCCATTGGGTGTCCGTCTCGAAGAAGCTACAAAACTGGCGAGCCGAACATGTCCTCGGACACTCCCGGCACTAAAAGCCATACGCTTAACATAACATTGCATTATAGACAGTTTTATGAAATGTGAACTTGGATTACAATTTATTGAATACACTATATTAATGAACATTTGATAGGAGTTTTTCTCAATTATAGATTGGAACAATAATGTTTGCATTCCACAATCTAATTGTATTCTATTCGACTATTTTTGCAGTTTAGATGAACCTTGATTGAAGATAGTATTTTTATACTGCGTTACTTTGAAGATGTTAATCTCAATTTTGATAGACCAGGCAGGAGTGTCTAATCGTATTTGCTATTAAATTTATTTGTGATTGGCAAATTTTTACTTCATATCGATTCATGAATGAAACCCACGAAGGTTAAATAATAACAGTCATTATTACAATTGATGAATATAAGAATTTTTAAAGAGGAACAATGGATGTATAATCGTTAGTTCAGTGGACGTGTAAAAGTCGCTGTTGAGTAATGCCCTTGAATAATGAAGGAGGTTCCCACAATAATTAATGAAGTTGATGAATTTATAAGTGGAGGATTTTTGTGTGTAGTTTGGAAGATTTTTATGCCATATATATGAAGATATATGATGAATTTTGGGCCAATTGTTGTGCAAATTTTGTGCGTTATAAGCGAAGTATTTTCCCGCTGATTGTATTGTTCTTGTTCTTTGAAAGATTATTCATATGAAGATACTGTTAAAATTAACAAGAGTGTTAAATAATTTGAGATAAAGATTTTGAATGGAGGTTACAGTCACAAATATTAATAATTATTATTAAACCTTATTAAACCTGAATTTGACAGTTAAATATAACTAACCTTCATTGGTCGATTATATCACCACGATTTAAGTAATTATCAACCGGATAAACGTGTGGTTTAATGTATTTCTTGTATAAATAATATAAACAATATAATATTGTAAAATAATTTTGTAAATATCTTTGTTAAATAATTTGAAATGATAGTGATTAATACAGGCGTGTATAAAATTTTCAATTGTCATTTGACATTGTTATAAACAATTTATTATTGTTATAAATAATTAACGAACTTTTGTTATTAACATTTAGAGTTTTTTTTAATACTCTAAACAACGCTAATTAAGCAAGTGGTTTGA
The DNA here is from genome assembly GCA_946902985.2 of Meconema thalassinum. Lineage (NCBI taxonomy): Eukaryota > Metazoa > Arthropoda > Insecta > Orthoptera > Tettigoniidae > Meconema > Meconema thalassinum. The sequence continues at coordinate 509,635,815 of OX336390.1, read as the reverse complement.
ACAATTAAACATGATTTGGGATTATTGGAGGAATCCACTGGTGTTTGAATGAAGCATGTAAGACATTTGCGTGATAATATTTCAGTTGAGATGTGAACATTTACGTATTTGAAAAAGGAGAGCCAAGCTCTGAGGTAACACGCTTATGCTAGGGTTGAACGAACGGGAGTCCACTTTGACGATACAGGTGCATTGCAGCTGGCCCGGACAACTGTGTTACAGAGGCCAAGGACGTTCCATAATAGCCTTGTGGCTATAAATAAAATGTGAAGTATATAAACACGCAAAACAATTGATATATGTGTCTCATCCCAAATCCCGTTTCCATCCCCAGTGCATTATTATTTTACGTTGCTATGAGCTTGAGAAAGCTGAAACATTATATGTAGAGAATACAGGTCCTACAGGAGGACATGGTTATGTGGTCGATGGCTTCTGATTGCCACGTGGATTTTGTTGTTTCATTTTTGTTAAAATCATTCTTTATGTGAAATAAATTATTGTGCAGTTTAAAGTTTCTCGTCTCCGTTCTGGTTCATTTTAAATATCATGGTGGAGGTTATTGTGTGGGCATACTTTAAGTGATCCAGTTGACAACCCAGTCCCCGAGATAAATTTAAGAGGTAAGTAAAGGTAAGTATGAACCCCCGTATATTTTGGTGTGTTCCACAATAATTTTCTGGTTAACTATTGTGCTCTAATCTCGATAGTATCTGTCAGTGCCATTTTCATTGATGTAGCTGTGCCGGTGCGTTTGATTATTGGCAATCCGATTGAGGGGGCGGATATCTGACAGCCTACTATCCGGATATCGGGTACAGTAGGATTGGCGCCCAACGTGGGGCTTGTTCTACAAAACTGGATTACCAAGTAGGATTGGCGCCGCAATTCGGTGGGGCACGATCAGCAAAACATTGGATTACCAAGTTATTGCAGTAGAATTGACACCGCAATTTTTGTGGAGTGTTCGAATAACATTGGATTACCAAGTTATCGATGTCAAAGGGATTGTGAAGACTCAAATAAAGAGGTTGATTCTTTGTTAGATGTCTTAGCCAATTGTAGAATTTGAGAGTGTGATTATATAGGAATAAATGTTGTGTTGTATTAGGAAAATTACACTCAGAAAAGATCAGATCTTATACAACTTGAGAGAGGTTAAATAGGCTGGAAACTTAGAAAAATCGCCTATGATCTGGAATCTTATTTTATTTGACCGGCTTATGACATGTATAGTCATATAAAAGATAAAATTAAACTATTTGGATTATAAATGTAAATTATTTGTGTTAGGATATTTTAAAATGAACCAAAGAAATTTGAACATGTGCTTGAGTTTGTTTCAACATGAAGTGTCTACGAAGGTTAATTATAAGGTAATTATAAGTTAGATTTAAGACAGAAAATTGCTCAAATTTATATATGGTGAAAAATGTTGCTCAGATGTTGTTATTTTGCTCTGTTTGATGTATGTCCCTAAAGCAGTTTATTATTGAAATATTATTGAAATGGCAGATGAAAGTCTGAGAATGATGTTAGAGGAGATGTCTGCTAACTTGAAAGCTAGCATGAATAGCAGTGTAAAGCAGATGCTGGATGAGAATATGAAAGTTCTTCAGACCAGTTCTGCAAACTTAGAAAATGATATGTCGCGTTTACAGATCAGTACCCAGGGAATCGAGAATGCTGTAACTGACATGCGCACAGACGTGTCCAATGTCCATAAAGATTTATCCAATGTGCATAAAGATGTTTCTGATGTTAAAAATGATGTGTCTAAGGTACAAAAAGATCTTACCATGTTGAATCTTGATGTTGCTAATGTCCGGGGTGATATTTCATGTGCTAGAGCTGAAGTAATTGTTGTAAGGAATGATGTTGCTACTGTACAAGACAAAGTAGAAGAAGTTCAAAGAGAGGTTAGTAATGTTCGAACTGATGTGTCAAATGTTCAAGTTGACATCAATAATATTCATTCAGATGTTAACGATATGCAAAGCGATATCAATAAAATACAAGTAGAAGTCAATACTGTTTTTGTAGACATTGCTAAAGTTCAGACTGATGTTAACAAAGTTAGGGAGGAAATTGAAACTTCAAAAACACTTTGTACTCGTAACATTAGTGCATTAACAACTCGATTAGTTGACGAGTCTGTCAGGACAACAGCTTCTTTAGCTGGTTTAAAATACGATGTAGAGGTCATGAGAACCCAAGTATTAGATCACAATCGTTTACTTAAGGAGGACATCGAAGTAGATATTGCAGAAATGTTAACTGCAAATGTAACAGTGTGGAAAGATGAATGGAACAGGTCAAGTGGGGAACATGTAGATCAGATTCAGGAACGAATTGAAAGAAAACTTGCCAGTACACAAGTAGACATTAATAACGAAGTAGTTCAGATTATGAAAGACTTGAATGTAAGGATGGATTCGCTATCCGAAAAGCAGGTAGAGGATAGAACTCAAATGGGTCAGGACGTGCAAGCATTAAAAACTGCGTCAGAGGAACAGATTCATAAGGTTGTCTCTGATGTTAATGAAACTACGAGCAAGCTGCAGAATATGAAACTAGGGGAAGCCAGCATGATGGAAACCTATAAGGAAGAGTTGATTAGGAAAGTCATCACGGAAATCACAGACAAGGATACCGAAGGATTGACTGGTGAAGAGGAGAGAAATTACGTGAGAAGAGGTAATCTTACTACAGAAGAGAGGGATATTAGTCCTGAGGAACGTATATCCAGATTCAGGGAAGAAGAAGAGGATCGGAATATTGAACCCGAATGGAAGTATCGTGATAGTGGGAGGAATTATATGGATTCATATCCGAGAAATGTGACAGTCATCCGGAATTTTGAAGACAAACCTCAAAAATTTAGCAACACTGATAGTCTCACACCGATCGAATATATCAGGAATCTTAAAGACTATTTCACAGAAGCCCACATTCCTAGAGAGAGAGAGATGAGAATCGTAGAAAGATTTCTAGCTGGAGGACCCCTCGAATGGTTTAGAGCATTTCGGTACACTTTCAGCAATTTTGACGAATTTGCAGAGGCACTGATTAAACGATTCTGGTCAATAGAAGCTCAGAATTCACTAAGAGCTGAGGTATACTCGAGGAAGTATTCAGGTACTCTTCCAACACGGTACGCTGATTTCTTCACGAGCCAACTATCACGCTTGAGATTTTTGCAACCCCCATTGTCAACAGAGCAGTTGATAGATGCGATTTCACGTATGCTGCCTGTGGAGGTAAAAAGACTGATCATATCGTCAAACATTAGAGATTTGACAAGTATGGACGAATTGTTGAGAAGGCTTGACTACACGAGTCCAATGCCAAATTTGGTACAAAAAGGTCAGAGGCACGAATTCAAAGACGTTAATACGGTCTACATGGATCAAGTGCAACAAACTGATAAGCCTGAGGAAGGAAAAACTGAAAATGTAGGTCCTCACAGGAATAATTATTTCCGCAACCACAGATCCCAAGGTTACCGTCCATATCAGCAAAGACGAGGCTGGAGTAATAATAGAGGGAATTACAACAACGGAAGAGGTAGGTGCTACAACAATGGTTATAATCGAAATTATAACAGAAATAACCAGTACCAGAATCAGAATCAGAATTCTCAAGGTCAGGTTATGACACCCGACAAGTATCAAGAAAGAGAGAAAGAAAGTCAGCAGTATCTGAAGGAATTACGAGAAAAGGAAGCTGAAAATCAAATGAAAAGACAGGATGTAGTGATCGATCCTGGTCCTTCTACAAGTCAGCAGGGGAACTTTGAGATTGGTAACACACACAAAAAAACGCCGATTTCTCAACGACAGTGAGAAACCATGAATACATTGCCACACCACACCTGATTACCATTAACGAAATTTACGAAGTAACTGATGAGGATTTATTAGAAGAGAGGGGAATCGTCAAAGAGGAAAGACCATGTTGTTTTAGATCCCTTATTTGGGGGTGGATCTAAAAGGGAGAGTTGCTGTACTAATTTATGAGGTGGTGCCTAAAGAAGGGTAGCTTCCCTTGACAGGGCAAGCTGACCAGTGTAGTGTGTTGTGGTGTGTTAGGAACTAGGGGGCGTTCCTATAAATAATGTGGTAGTGTTTGAGGGGATGGGACCCACTGCAAAGGGTCGCTGTACTAGTCGCTCAGCTGACTGCTTGTTATGTAATCGACTCTGCTCGTATCAGCCGGGTGGCACGCGCTGCTTGCTGGCAGCCGGCTCGAGAAACACAAAGATACCTGAGTTAGCGCTAAGGGCTTACCGTCTGTCACGTCTTTACGTGACGGGAATAAGGAAGGGCGTTGGGATGTAAAGAGGCGTATAACAGTAATGCTAGTGTAGAGTGTGGACCAAGTGTTTTATTGGTCTGTGATATTCTTTGTGTGAGTCCCTTGTAGGGAATGAAATTATGTTTATAATGTGATACAAGTTGTGGGTTGCAGGTTACATAAATAGGAACTCTGAACACGATTGACTGACTCACCTCGGTTGACACCAGCGTAGCTTCGGCCGTCTTGATGGAGCACTGACAATGGAGAGAGAGTTTGACCTCATTAGGACGTCCTCTTATACCTTCTGACGCCCTCCTGTCAGCAATGTATTGGCCCAGTTAGTACTATGTCGCTGAGTGTAATGATTACGTAAGGCTTGAGCTGCTTTATGGAGTAGCAAGCTGTCCTTACAGTATTAATGGATGTTGCCCCGGCTTTCCAAGGGTTGCCATTTTAGGGGATTTAGCCAGATGTTGGGGGGATGGTCTCCAAGGGGTGCATACCCCTGGGATGCTGTACAAGAGTCTTCCTTCATTTGTTCGCGTCCTCGCGAACGGGAACGGAACTGGAAGTTGGGATGTTGACGTAGTGGTCCTGGAAAACCCTCTCGTATCTCCTGGTGGCGTCGTATCGAAGTGTGGGTGTGAGGTGAGCCCGTGTTCAGAGGGGAGGGTTATGGGATTTACATATATATGTATACATTGACATTGTGAAAAAACAAACAAAAAAAATTGACATTTGCGAAAGATTTGATTAACATTGGGAAAAAATTGACATTTTGAGAAAAATTGATCATTAAAATAAATTCGATATGTAAAAAAAAATTGCCCTTGCATTTGCTGGCATATTGCTAGTTTAAAAAAAAAACATGGTTTCTGATGGTGACGTGTCACATATTTGTGCAGGGAGGAAAAACCCAGGGCCGAACGGATGATTGCGTCGTCCGCCCCATCTTAGGGAAAAAATGCTCCCTGCAATAAGAAAGGTAGAAGAAAATAGAAAAATGGGTGTTCCAGGGTATAATTTAAGGGAAATATTCAAAAGTATTTATTTGTGTGGGAAAAACGGAACACCCTGACAAATGGGGAAGTTAGAAGAAGGAAAAATGAAAGAAAACAAATCATACACATGATGGACATTGGCATTTTGGTGAACAAACAAAAATATATATAGTGTATAGTTGTATAAAGCTTATCCTGAAAAACTTATAAATTACAATGACCTTATGTCTAGTGGAATAATGGTATACAGTTTATCCTGAAAAATTATAATTTACAATGACCTTATGTCTACTTAATCGCGCTAATCCCTTATAATTATAGTTTTCATGAGGTACCTCGCGTGCACGCTACCCGTCTGTACGTACTCTTGCCGTCTCACGGCTGATTCTGTACGGCCACTTCTTGGTACGGTATAGTGGTCGTACCGCTTGTATGTGTGCTTAATACCTAACCTGTGAAGCATCCTCTGTGGGTGAATGCTTTCACACTTGACAATGAGAGTCACTGCCACAAACCGGTTGCGCCCTCATTGTCGTAATCTGCGTCACATTTTGACGCTTTATGTGTTTTAATTGAGTTGATCTGCCAGTAAGCCTGGTACCCCACAGGCACCAGTCCTGCTGTGCAGATTCATTTTAGAGTGTGTAGCTGAAAAAGAAAAATGTGGTGAGTGTTTGCGAGTGTGTCGGGATTAGTGCAAGTTGAAAAAAAATAAAAAAATAGTACACATCATGGCATGCTGTAAATAATATGCCACTGCTATATGGCAGTGAAATTCCTGTCACCAGTTTTCTGTATCTGGTGACGATGCCTGTGAAAAAAAAAATGGCGAGGTTTAGAAAAAAAACATATTAGTACTGGTTGAAGCTGGTCTTTTACTGAAAAAAAAAACATGATTAATGTTACTTAGCTGCAAGGCCGGGCTTACCCTATACGGTGCCGTAATGCCGTAAATAATATGTAGTTGGTCTTACCCCGGTAGCGGAATTGTGGTTACCGGGTGCCGATATATTCCACTTTGATTATTCCTATCTTAATCTAGTTTATCCTAAGTATTGTCGGGCTTACCTCGGTAACGGATTTATAGTCACCGAGTGCCGACCGGCGTTACTTAATACTATCTAACTTAATTATGGTCTAATAATAAAAAAAACTATTACTAAGCCGAGAGGGTTGCCTTAATCTATTGCCGAAATGTGCTGCGCCATACCTGGCAACAGCGGTGAATAAATTTGCTTAATCCTAGGTTGCGTGTCAAATGCAACCATCTTACAACTAAATTTGGCCTAGGACGATCGCCTGGGGCAATTAAATCCCCAGATCACCACCCGCACGAGCCCCAGAAACACCGGTTGTCTCTAGGGTCGCTAGATTCCGTCCCCTTAACTCTAGGTGTCGACGTCTATTACTAGGACTAATCTATGCGCAGGCGCTTACGGTGCCACTAAGCTAACCGTTTCGCCCGCTGTAACTTTCGTGTTCATAACCGGGTGCTGTTCCTATTTGACGTAGGTGAGCCGCCCACTTGGCTCCTGTGAGGGGCGCGCAATGCCCCTCTCTTAATGCCCATTGACTGCCCGCTGCGTCGCCATTTATGTGGGCATTGGACAGTGTGGTCCAATGGCATAATATCCTCCGGGAAGAAAGCGTCCGGGGAGTCCTCTTCGCCTGTGTCGGCCGCAATATTTGTATTCATGTGTCCTCCGGGAAGTGAGCGTCCGGGGAGTCCTCTTCGCCTTAATCGGCATTGCTGGGTTGGCCCACTGAACCCTTTTGAGTGCCCGCTATGCTACTCATTTAAGAACTCTGGCGACCCGTTGTCGTCCATTTACGTGGGCGCAGGACCGAATGAGCGCGTACATTCCATATATATATATATTCATATTTCATTCTTCATTATCGATTACCGTCGTGGTCTTCACCTTCACCTCGCGGGGTAAGGACTTGTCGGATCTAGGATTGGTCCTGCTGAACCCTTGGATCCTGCTTCACTCCTGACGAATAGGAGTCTGACTCCCCGCCATGGAAGTCCTACTGACGTAAATTTAACTAACAGTCTAGTCATAATATGGGGTCGTCTCTAGGGATAGTTCCCGAGGCCGGCGCTGAGTGAGCTATTTCTCCCGCCATCCTCAGAAAGTCACCCTGCAGATCTCGGCTTCGATGACCGTGACACATAGTGGGTGTAACGTTCTCCGACAAGGGGGATGGGCTAATATGCACCCCTAGATCTCGATGTTTGCCCGTGTCAGGTCCCGAATGCTTTGACCTTACGTGGTTCGTCTATTTGGTCAGGTCAGTGATTTGATGAGCCAACTGGGGAAGGGTCCACATCGCCTTCCCCAGCTCTCAAAGTGTGGTTCTCCCGACCTTCGGCTTACACCGTTGTCAACCATCAGTTCGTATCAGATTCCTTTGTAAGAGAGAAAAAAAATGTGCCGTAACCTGTGTGAATGGTTCAACCTCTGTGTAAAATGTGAAATATTTCCAGTGTAGCGGGGTTGCAGATCTTCTAAGTACATAGGCTACTTCTGGCCTACCATCGCTATGTCAGCTTCCCAGCAATAATGCCTTCTTTACCTTAATGGAGGTGTTAGTAGGGTCTGTAATGTCAGGTACCCTGTTATTAGGATTTGGGGGTAGTTATTTGTTGAGTGGGCTTAAAGTATGGTAGGAAGGGTTTGCGCACCTTTGGGTTCCACGTTAGTGGTGGCCTAGAACCGGTGGTGGCGTTGGGATGCTCCTATAGTGAGTGGATTGGGGAGGCAATTCCCGGGATTGCAAAAATACGAAAATTCATGCAGGTTTGATATTAAAATCCCTGGTAAACGGATGGGATACTCATGCATGTGTCTGGATATGAAGTTTCTGCCTTCATGTACGGATAGGTGTAGGATGGGGCATAATACCATATGTTCCTTTCATGCGGGAGAGCTTAAGTACTAAAGCATGGTTAATATGTATCTGTGACCTCCTCTCTCATTTGGAGAGGCGCATTATGCTTCTTTAATGTTTGCTGAGCCACCCCTAATACTCAGGCGGTGCAACGGGGCTCAAGGCGTAGCTTGCCTGCTCTTTAAACGCATGAAGTCCAACAACCCCTGTGTGTATTTTGTAATGTAGTGTAGCTGTTTATGGTCGTGTAGATGTGTTCGCGTTGTTTATGTCAGGCTTGAGAAGGTTATGGGAAGGGAGTAAGGTGGTACGCTGGTAGCCTGTTCTCCTGTCGTCCTCCCTTGGTCCATGTTGGCTTTCTATCCGCGCCTTGGGATAGTAGAGCTGCATGACCTAACCTGGTCGGCCATTTGCAGTGTAGATGTGGCCAGTGGTCGTAACGCGACTGTTCATGTGCTAGTCATCTGTAATGATTTATTTGGGGAATAGAATCGCGAAAAGAAGTCATTAAGGGGA